>JBBPSI010000001.1:0-600000 GCA_038093515.1 Butyriboletus loyo | reverse complement strand
TCACTTCCTCGTTTTCTACAAGCTACGGGGAGTTACGAGACAGGAGACGGCTTTCGTGAGAGGTCGTTACCTGTATGTACCGGACGATGGTCTTGCGGGCTGTCCGGACATTCTGAAGACACTCTTGAACGCGGGCGTTCGCGGTGATGCTCTCCTTGTCACTGTTGACCAGCGTGATGGCATTGACCAAATTGTTCGATGCTTGACTGGCGTTGGCAATCGACGTCAGTATTTGTGGTTTATCCTGAACGCGATGTGAGCAGTGGGGCGAGGATGGAGTGGGGTGATGCTAACTGCCTCGAAGTTGAAAGGGGCTCTCCTTGGACGAATCTTCTTTTGGCGTGCTTCCTCGTCTGCTTTGCGTGCTCTTTCCTTTGCATCTACCTTTTCCTGTTTCGCTCGTTTCTTTGCGGCGTCCTTGTCGTTCGGAGAGCGGGGGACTCGAGCGTCGGGACTTGCAGAACGAACATGGGATCGACGGTATAGGGCGGCAATTGTGGACAAGGATGGATCGTTCTTGAACTGGGTGCTCCAGGATGCGAGAATGGAGAGTAGTTTCCTCTTGACTTTGGTATCTGCAAGGGGATCGGAGGCGAGGTGCTTTATGGCGTCGATGAGCTGGTCATCCATGCAAGCCGCTGTATGTCAAAGGGTGAGTGCGCATGCGTGTGAGGTGGTGGTGGTGGTGGTCGCACTCTGGAATTTGTGGTCGCCGTTTTCCATCAGGGCTTTGAGAATCTAGAAGGGGTGTCAGAAAGGGGGAGGGTGAACATGCAATGGACATACCACAAGGGCACGGTATTTTTGATGGTTGTCGCCATGTTTGATCTTCTTTCGGATGGCCCTGGATGCTTCGGATGGCCTATGGTTGGTGCGATCAGCCGGTGGACGGAACGGGGTGCGATAAGGAAATACCCAGTGGATTGTAGGGTGATCGATGTTGCTAGTTCTGGTATGCTGTTGGGACGTCGGTCCGCAGTGCAAGGATGGGTGGTGTGGGGACACGTACCCGTCATAGGCTTCGTCGGGGTAGGTCGGTGATGTGAGGATCTCTACCCAGTCTGTGATGGACGACTTGGAGGGTGATTGCGGGGGACGATGTGGTGTGTGGGATGGGAGGACTCACGTGGGGTTTCTCGCGGTTGAGGGCAGAGACGGCGAGCTTGAGGGCAGACATGGGACGGCGTGGTGGGACCGAGTGCTGGAGACGGAGGGCAGCAAGTGTTAGACTGCCATATATGGAAATGCACACCCCTGGGCAAATTACGGCGTGCGGCCATGTCTATTTCCCAAAGAGCTCGCGGGGAGAACAAATGACGGTGCTCCGGCCGGAGGTTCCAGGCCAGAATGTTTTTGGCCATCTTGGCATGTCACCGGGACCGATACGGGAGGGTCTTGGCATTTACACACTACAACCAACTCGTCTAGCGGTAAACTAAGTCATGCGGATGTGCCGTCATACGCTGGGCGCGGACTGTACTACGAGGCGTGCTCTGGGTCATTGGCGTCGTCGTTGACGCGGAGGACCTTTATCCACTCGCGATAGTTGAAGTTACCGTGGCGGTCTGTAAAGGGGCCCTTGAGGAACTTGTCGATCTGGAGGACGGTGAGTGGCGGGGACGGGCATGGACTGAACGGCACCTCTTGTTGATCCATGCGTTCGCCGACCTCGGCCATCCACTTGCGCATCTCGTCGACCTTGACGAGGCCAGAGTCTGTCTCGTCAAAGCACTCGAATGCGTCGTTGAGATCTGCCTCTGGGTCGAACTGGAAGAGACGCTCGCTCATCATGGTGAGGAACATGGTGAAGTTGATGCCGGTGTCGACGGGATGGGTAGCGCCGGGGCGTGCAGCGAGGAGGGCGTCGAGGGTGGACTGGGAGGGGGCCATGCCTGTGGGGGGTGAGACGGGGGCGGGGGGGAGTGGTAGGGGAAGGACGGACCGAGGGAGGAGAATATCTGGCGGAGATCGGGTTCTGTGACCCACCCGTCCTTGTCGTGATCGACGAGTTGGAATGCTTCTTTGAATTGTTGGATCTGCGGGGGTTGGAAGAGCGAAAAGAGACCGGATGGCTCTCGTCTTGCGCGTGACTTTGCAGGGGACATCGAGGAGAGAAAAAGGCTTGGCGTCGGACTTGGCGTCTGATGTCTTGGCGTTGTGGACGGGTATTTGAATTTGAAGTCAGAGAGAAGTCAGCATCGACCACGATGTCCGCGGACTCGCTCCTCTGCGAATGGCACGGCTGCACCGACGCTTTCGCCGACCCAGAGCTGCTCTACAACCATCTCTGCAACGAACACATCGGCAGAAAGTCTACAAACAATCTCTGTCTCACTTGCAAGTGGAGAGACTGCGGCACCTGCTGCGCAAAACGCGACCACATCACGAGCCATCTCAGAGGTCCGTCCCTTCCCCTCCCCCTCCCTCCCCCAGCTCATCATCCACAGTCCACACCCCCCTCAAACCACATGTATGCGAGGTGCCCGTCCATCTCTCTCCCCCCTTGACGCCCGCTCATCCCCCCCCCAGATCTGCCACAAGTCCTTCAAGCGTCCACAGGACCTCAAAAAGCACGAAAAGATACACACGGAGGAGCACCATGTCCAACACAAGCACTCAAAGGCGATCACCGTGACCGACCCCGCCTACTCCTCCCGTGTCCGCGGTCCCGGTGACCCCCCCCTCACCAAATCCCTCGTCGTCACACCCTCCGCAGCACCTCCCGCCAGACCCTCCGTCCCACTCGGTATCCCTGCTCCACTGACCCCTGACCCTCCACTGACCCCTCTCCCCCCAGGCTCACACTACCCGTCCCCCGACGGAGACCAGCATCCCCGCCACCTCCCCTCCTCCCCCTACGACCTCTTTCTCCACAACCACGTCCCCCCCTGGGACACCCACAAGTCACAGCCCGTCCCTCCTCGCAACAAGCGTTCTTACGACCATGCCGTCGACGACTTTTTCGCAGACGTCAAAAAAAGAAAGCTCGCACCCTCCTACGATCCCCGTGCGTATCCTCGTACCCCCCTATCCGCATCTCCTCTCATCCTCTTCCACAGAAATGGCAGAGCGTCTCAACGACATCGCTTACGCCCACGACGCATCCCAGTACGACTTCAATCCCCGCTCCGTCTCCTTTGACGTTCGCACCCCAGAGGAGCTCGCCGCCGTAAACGACTTCCTCATCACCCTCGGCCGCGACGTCGCCGGCTCCGTACATCGCCCACCTTCAGACCGCTTCTCCCCCTCCTCCTACTTTGATCCTGACAGTCTCAGCCAGCTCGGTCTCGCCGCCATGCCCGGCCTTGCCGCATCTTCCCAGTCCTTTTCGCATGACCCCGCCTATCCCTCCCATCATTATCCATCCGCCACACACCCCTCCCCTCCCGCCTCCCTCCCCAGGTCTGTCCCGCACTCTCAGTATTCTTCCCCGTACTCGTCCTTGGCCACCTCTCATTCTGCCCCCCCTTATCAAATAAACCACAATCGCCCCGTGTCGCCATCCAGAGCACACGAGTTTGCCCTGGCTCAATCTACGTCCTACACTTATCCATCCGCCTCCCCTCAAAGCCGTCTCCGTCCAACTCCACCCCTCGATCCCACCTCCCCCCACTCTTCCAGTTCCACCCCTTCCAATGCCACTCCACCTCATCACTCGTCCCTGCCAGACTCCCTTGCACAGTTTGACTGTGTTCGTGTACCGCGTGGTATCGCCCCCCCCGTCCAGTTGGCTGCTCCCGACTACTGGAGAAAACCGGTGCACACCGTCATGAACTCGCTCAAGACCGCCCCTGGATCCGTCCTGGATCTGCCCGAGCCCAACATCCGTCCCGACACTTACTGCGGTCCACCCGCAAACCTCAGTTCGCTCGCAGCTGCCACAAACACTTTCAATCCTCTCGCGTCATCGAGCCTCTATCCGCTTCTCTCACCCAAGGATGCGGATCTCAAGCTTCCCTCGATCAAGCCGGACGCCGGTCCGCTCAGATTGCCTCCGATCACGGAGATGTACCGTTCCCCATCTCCCGCCTCCGCCCGGTCACCCGACACCTCTCGCGGAACCACCCCCAGCTCAACGGGATCTTCCCCCGTGCCCGCTCACCACACTCTCCCTCATCTCCCTCCGATCACGAGATCGTTGGAAAACGACGAGCTCGTCAGCAAAGTGGACAAGATCGAGCTGGCTCACGTTCACAAGGACATTTCCCCCAACGAAAGGAGACGACATGCCAACCTCATTCGCAACTTGCTCGTCAAAATCAACGAGGAGTACAAGAAGTGCTTTCCATCCCCAAAGCCTGAATCTCCCAATTCGTTCGCGCGCAGTCTATCAGTAGACGTCGAGATGGCTAGCGCTTGATCATCACGCTACCCTTTTTGTCTTGTTCATATGTTTTCCCTGTACTCTTTATTTTCGAGCAAAGCTGTTTTTACATATTTGTTATACAAAGAATGGACTCTGCCAGGTAAACTAGGTACGTTTCAGCGTGAGTTTGATCTTTGGGGCAGTGCTCGAAGGTGTCATGGAGGGATCAACGTCTTCCATCGCCGAGAGCGGGGGGCTCGTCGCGAGAGGAGATGGAACAGCGGCATTGAAACCAAAAGATGCATTCTGCGAGGGCTTGTTGAAACCACTGAAACTCGACGCACCCGGTGTCGCAGGCGGCGGACTCGTGGCAGACGCGGCCGCGGGGACAGGCGGGGCGCCACTGTTGAACTCGGCCCAACGAGGGCACTTTCGATTGGTTTCTGCAGGATCAATTCAGACGAACGTCGGACGACGACACAGCAAGACGTCACATACTCATGTGCCCCATTTGACCGCAGTGGCCACAACGCCGCTGCAAATTGCAGGGGTGAGCACATCGCACGACGGTAGAAAGCATGATTACCGTCGTATCCGGTTTCAATGGCCGACTCAGTTGCATTGGAGTACCCCCTTCTTTCACAATCTTTGCGTTCTTGCGGTGTAACCGTCGTTCCTGGTTCTTCTTCATTCTCGCAATACGTTCTTCCAACCTGATCAAGTCAGCAGGTTGTTGGGTCGCGAATGAAAGTAGGACGCGAGACGTACCGCTTCCTGTATCGCTTGTCGGTATCCACATCCCCAGTCGGCGCGAGGTTATCAGCTAGGGTGGCTTCTTCCTCGATCGCGTATCGAGCACGGACATATGCCCGAATGACAGCGGGGTCGCGAATGATTTCCGTTTGCCACTCGTCATCGACCTGGGGGATAATGAATACCGAACGCAGTCAAAATAGGTAATGTGATCAACCAAGCGTTTTATCCGTAACACCTTACGGCTACCTTCGGGACCCATACTCAGTTCTCGGTCCCGTTCCAATGATGATCCTCGACTAAAGGCCGGAGAAGTCGGCCGTCCCGGAGCGGGCGACATGGCAGGGGAGAATGGAGTATCGATTCTCATGGAAGCCTGCCTCTGCACAGGTTTCTTGGTATCGGAAGGGGGTGGTGGTACTTCATCCTCGGGCGTCAGCTGGGGCTCATCCTTGCGGCTCAGAGAGTCAAACTGCGCCTTCCATATCCTCTCAATTTCTGACTTGTAGATCTGTTGTTGTTCGGCAACGTTGTACCTGTGAGCGGATTTGGGCCGGTTTTCAGCCTCGGCTGAAAGCCGCGTGAATAACGGATTGCATCAAAAAAAAGCGCACGTACCAAGCTTTTGCTCGTAGTCCTCGCCAGCCTTCACAAAAATATCCTTCATGGATATGCGAATAAAACTAAATGCTTCTCCTCTGCCGCTGGGATCGCCATCGCCATGCAGCCGAAGCATGGCCTTGGCTTGGGTAGCGAAAAGAAAGTTCTTGGTTGTGATCCATGGCGCAAGTTGTTGCTCTATCGAAAGCTTTGATTCACCCTCATCATCCTCCGTTTGTTCCGCGGATTGTGTGTACCCTAAATCCTGCAGGTGGCGTTGCCCAATTTGCATGCTTTCCATGAGGACAACCTGTTCCGGTCCGACCATCTTGAGCATGTCAACATCGTTCGGGATGGTGACAGTAGCCTTGAGGCGCCAAAAGCCTTGGTGAGGTCCTCGGCGGTGGTACTCCATGAACTCTTTCAGTCTTTGCCGCATCTGAAGCTCGTTCTGATCTGGAAAGTACTTCATTAGACGCGAGATCTTGAGCCGCTCTTCGGCACTCTTTCGAAGAAGTTTGAAGGCGATGATCTGAAGCCTGTATTTGATAGTATTCGTTATTTTTCGCGAGTGAGGACCCGGAACCTCTGTTACAGGATACGTCTGTCCAATCACGAAAAGGTTCTTGACCTCCCGCAGGTAATATTTCGTGTCCCCTTTCGTCGTACTCCTAAATATTGTTCCATAAGCACGACTGGATGTGAAGTTACGAGGTCCTTCGTACCTCACAGCAAGAAAATCGGTGAGATAGGGTTTGTGGCGGAAGAGTGGTGCGCGCACAAGGTTGTTGTAAAGAGCGGGGAAGGTTTGCCCAGGATAGACGTAACCGAACTTCATGAACGGTGATTCATCCTGTGGCTCAAGCACAAATGGGCCACCAAGGTCAAGCTAGGGAGAGTCATCCCTATCAGTGAAACCTTTTTCTGCGATCAGCCAAAACCTACCCTCGGCATGTAATCGTCTTTCTCATCTTTTTTGCGATAATAATTGACGAGTATACTACCCATACCAAAATTTGGTATAATGGGAGGATGTTCCTCCTGTAATAAGTGAGCCCGGATTTGACACAAAAAAATGGGTCGGACAAAACGCACAGAGTATTCCCAAAGAACAAAGTTGCTGGTATCCTTGAGTGTCAGATCGCCCGTCCTGTGGAGTCCTTCGCCAATGTTGCCGCCCTTTCCGATCTTTCGCCCTGCTTTGTCTTTCTTCTTCTTCGCAGTCCGCACCTTGCTGAAACGAATTTCGATATTGGTAGGGAACTGCAGAGCTGGTCGGTGGAAGGAACGCGCTTCTTGTTTGGAAAGCCGAGTCTTGTACTGAGGGTCATAGTGTCTAGCAGCACGCTACCAATAATATTAAAGACTCACAAATGGTAACTGGAGTTTCTGCGCAGGGTACGCATGCTCCACAACTAATTGACCAAAAGTCTGACGGACACGATGTCGACCACCTTCCTTGGCAACTTCGTACAAGTGATCGTTTGAAAGGTTGAATTTATCACGAGATTGTGCATTGTCCGCTCTTAGCCTTTTTCGCGGCCTGACTGTCTCCACGGCTAAAAATTGTGAGTGCCCAACTTAGACGCAGAGCCATCCAAAACATACTCGTTGGACGCTCCTCGACCACAAGATCCTCCTCGTTCAACTCCAAGCGAGCAAAGTCACGGAACGGTGCCCCGGGGCCCCATATAATACTCTGCGTCCACGCACCCGATTCGAGGGATTTGTTCGCTGGAGTAGTTAAATTGTCTATTTCTTGGGTCAGAGGTCGAATGATCTGGCTGGGTGTATATACGATCTCCTCTTCCCAGTTCGACAACAACACAAGGTCGAAGCTTCTGTCATGGAGAGGGAGCGTTATGGGGAGTGCTGAATTCTCGCGCTCCTAGGAGGTATAAGCGATCCTGAGGGCAGAATTGATGGTGTAATTACCTCAATAGCTTTCACTAGGTCGTTCTCAATGCTCCCAGCGGAAACAACTTCTTCCACCCGTTTGCTCTCGTTCTGACGCTGAGTATCACCGGCAACAGCTTCGAGAAAGCCTCGGGGAACGTCTCTCTTGCGCGGATAGACGCCTTCGGCTGAGCAGAGTTAACAAAGGTCATCACAAGCGAAAGAGGAGCTTCACTGACTGATGAGGGGCCGCTTTGTTATTCTTGACTTCTTCCTTGTATAGCCCTTGAACAAGTCGGAGAAATCGAGAACCCTATCCTTCTCGAAACCTGGGAACCGCTCATAGACTGTCTTTGGTCTCTCGATGAGTCGCTTCACGATCCTTACGCGCTTTTCCTTGAGCCGCATCGCGACTGGAGATTGGGCTTCGATTTTGACGACGTCACCGACAAAAGACTCATTCTCAAGTTCCCTGTCCACTTCATCCTCGAAGTCCTCGCCTTGATCCAGGCCGACAGCCTCCTCATCTTCATCCCACTTATCATCGTAAATCTGTGAGGCGTGCAATGCAGGCAAGCCGGCGATTCCAAGGCTACTGGTGAGACCACTGCTTGTTGGTAGTGACAAGCCTTGGAGAACGTTGTTAAGTGAGAAACCCGTCAGAGTCGAGATAACATCATTCTCTTCCTGAAGAAATGGCACGCATGAAAACATTTATCGCGTCCAGAGTGGACAGTGAACGTACTTGATTGCTCATGCCAGACAAGAGTTGGCGGTTGTAAGCAAAAGGGTGAATCGCTCGATGAGGTAATAATAATTGGGCACGCGCGTCTCTTCAGTTGGACCTCTACTTCCATCATGTCCATGCCCAAGGAAACCTCAGAAAAGCTGGAGGCGAGTACTGTCGTCCAATTCATGCCTGACGCACTTACACATAACATCACCCAGGCTTTCCGAGCGGGCGTCACTTCCGTGGCAGAAGACATCATCTTTCGCATCTTCCCAGCCAAGGTGAGCGCGTTGCACACAGCAATGACTCAGGTTACTGAATGCTGCTTAGACAATGTGCGAGTCGTCTAGGATAGTGTTTTAACACCAACTGACGCCGTACAGCGAGTTATCGGCCATCATTGAGAGCGCTAATGCAGCGGATTCACCTTATAATATGTCACAGGCCGCTGCATCTATGGATCCGCGGGTGTATCCACCACCTGGTACACCTGATTCCAACGGCCCTTTTTCGAAGCGGAAACGCGTGGAAGATGGCGTTGTACCATTGATGAATGACATCGCAAACGCGAGGTATCCTGAAATCGTCCACGCGAATAAGCATATCTTGAAGCTGCAAGAAACCATTAAATCAGAATGTGCACAACTGTCTGATTATTGTGTGAGTCAGTTGAGCTACTTACTCTTACCGCATACTTAGAAGTTACAGGACAAGGTCAAGCTATGGGTTAACTTAACAATGCCAAAGTGTGTTTGAATATACCTAGTGCGCGCCATAAACATGCTGATCCTCACCTCAGGATAGAAGAGTAGGTTTGCGTCTGACTTGACATTTGCTGGCTATCTAAACTCTCATCTTGCTTTAGTGGTGATAATTTTGGTATGTGCCAGCAATTTTCTTTTGGCTGCGCCAACCGACCACACGATTTATAGGTGTTCAGATACAAGAGGGTAATTGTCCAGGAGTGATGCAAGCCACATACTAAATGCTCGTTCCAGAGGTCCTCAGCGAGCTGCTCCGCTCCCAAGAGAGTGCATACAACATTCGTGACAGTGTCCGACAGAACTACTTGGCCAGAGCTAAGATATGCACAAAGCTCATCAAGTATCCAAACGTTGAAGATTATACGGTAAGTTCTCGAGTGTATCTCATGATCAATCCTCACCTCGTCACAGCTCGCCTTGAAAGAGCATGATGAGAAGCAACTTTTCTTCGCTCGCCAGAACCTCGTTGATGTTAGAAACGTTTATGCCGTGATAACGGACATCCTGCACAAGAACATCACGAAAGTGAGTGAAGACATTTCGCAGGGTCTTCTTGAGTTAACTCTCAGTAGATACGTTCGCCAAGGGGGAACAACAGAGCTGGTCTATATTGACGACTAGACGTGGATATTGCTTCATTCTTTACGGTTAATTTGCGCAGTCTTGTACATCAGTGTGAGAACGAAATAGACGCAGTCATCCGTGCCACTTCCTTGTTATTATTCAAGTTATCTTCTAGGTACTTTTTCTCTCCATGATCATTTTGCCTACACCGAGATCGTTTTGAAGATGTTGAAACCATCCAATGCTGTGCTAATGACTGTTCCAGGGATCTGAGGATGCCAATGGACTTCCTTGACGTCCCTTTGCCCCTGATGAACGAACAGTAATTGCGGCGGGATTTCGCGACTACCTTCTTGCATTTCATTCATTGACAAGCCGACTTCCTCGTCATCTTGTTCAACTCCCAAGTCCCAAAGCGTAACCTGATCGTCGGCACCAGACGCGGCAAATATTGAATCCTCCGTTGGATGCCATTCAATCGAAGTGACAGGGCCATTGTGCCACGTAAACACGGCAACGGGGCTGGGAACTTGGTGAGGCAACCTAAGGGAAAATGAGTCAGCTCTTCCTGTAATGATTAGAGAAATTACTCGCCCAGGCTTGCTGACATTCCGAAGATCCCATGCTTTGATTGCACCGTCATCGCCGCCGCTGACTAACAGGTAATTCGTGCACCTGTTCCAGCTGATAACATTCACATCGCTCTCGTGCGCAGGATCAATGCCAGTGACGCTTCGTCGTCCTTTACTCCGCACGTCCCATATTTGAATGCTATGATCGGCCGAACAAGATGCGAAGACAGTAGGTTCTGACGGGCTCCATTGGATATCTTCGACACTGGACGTATGGGATGCGAAAGGCTGCGCGAGAACATTAAACCCGGAGGGCGTCGATGTGGTAAGATATATTTTTGAATGAACGTCTCCCGTAAGTAGCCTGAGCGCAGACGGGTTCGTTGCCGTTGACGCGGCCCAGTCCATGGCAAACCCTTCGGCACGTCCATGGGAATTAATTGTAAAGGCCGGCTTATTTGTCCGTGACTTTTCCCAAGAGTATCCGGGTACATCGAGTGACTCTACGAGCGGCCGAATGTCCCATATGTATACCTTGCCAGTTTCAGCCCAAGTTGCGGTGTAGTAGGGTTGTGAGACGGGAACCAGAGGTGTGGACGGCGGAAGGGGCTGGGCACGGACGCGATTGACACCGCCGTTGTGGGGTACGGAGCGAACCTCGAGAACGGCATCTTCATCGAGGGTGTCCTCATCCTCGTCCTCGTCATCCTCGTCGTCGTCATCTGCAGTCAGATGCCAGTCAGATGCGTCATTAAAACCCTGATGCCAGACAACGAACCTCCATCCCTTTGAGTACGGTGTAAGGAACTCATCTTGAAAACAGACAACTCGTTTTGATCAGCTCTGGCAGCTTGCGTTCCAGCGACGACATAAGCAGTTGCGGGATATCTCTGCCGTTCGTCGCCAAGGCTATCTCGTAAGACGTCGAAGGACAAGCACGACCAAGTTACATCCATGGAATGGCGCATGATGTAGACCGAATCATCTGGCTCTAATATTTCGTCTTTCCCCAGAACATGCGTACCAGGTATGAATGCCTCTAGGTGGTGTGGTTGCTCCTCAGACTCTTCGACAGCGGGGAGAACCTCATCAATGTCCATTCCTGATAGAGAAGCACGACGAGAGATATGTTACAAAACTGCGGGATACAGAATCATTTGTGCCATTGCTCGTACCGTCCGGGGCATCGGCATCCACGACGTCCTCGTCTGACTCGAGCTCATCCTCCCATGCGTCTTCAAACTCGCCAATATCATCGACAGAGGGGCCATCACGCTTTTCTGAGAAACGGGGAGTCTTTGCGTTGATAAATCCATCAGATGACGGGTCTGTCGCAGAGCGTTTGGCCATTTCGACTTGGTTCGATATGCAAAGAACATGGGATCGATCACCATGATCTGACAGACGAGGTTAAGGTTATGCAAAATATAAAGTAAATAAATAAATGCATTCCTTGGCGCTGAGTAATTGCCGACATCTGACGTTGCTCCTCCGATGAGTCGTACGCGTCAAGCTTTGTCTTCCTCCATAAAAAGGCCTCCGCGACTGAACGTTTGAACAATCACTCTCGCCCTTCTTCTCACCATGTCCACACAAATTATTCTTCCGAACGGGTACGTCCCTTCTTTCGTTCCTTGCAGCCCAACCCTAATACTGTCCCTTAGATTCGGCTATGTTCCCGCATCTCTCGTTTCCCTGGGCTGGGTGCTTGCATGGCAGACGTTCCTTGTAAGCGGGGCCCGTAAACAGGCTGGCATTGCGTATCCACAGCGTGCGTACAATCCTGAGCTAGCCTGTCGTTCAATTGATGCCATCAATGCGTGTAGTATACGCTGAGCAGGCTGAGGTCAAGGCTAATCCAGCAGCCTTGCAGTTCAACTGCGCCCAACGTTCGTCATTTCGCGTCTTACTATGAATGCTAACTTATTCATCTTCAAGGGGCTCATCAAAATACGCTCGAGGTTGTGCCCATCGTCACCTTATCGTGAGCTTATCTTCGTCCTCTTATTTCCACTTGAACGCATGTAACATTCGTGCAGCACGCTGGTTTTCGGCTTAAAGTGTCCTCATGCTGCCGCTGTGATGTGCGGTTCGTTCGTTGTGGGACGCATCATCTATACTCTGGGTTACGGAACGGGAAATCCAGCACGCGTACGCGAATTAGCCCTTACTGCTTGTCTTTTTGGCTCACCAAACACTTAGCGAATACCTGGCGCTTTCATCGGAAACTTGTCGTTGCTCGGTAAGCGAGCTGTGACTCGTGGTGTGTACTTTTACTGATCTTTCTGCAGCGCTTCTTGGCAGCGCGTCCTATGCAGCTTACCTTCTTTGGCCTTCAGCTTGATTCCAGACATTGTTGACTCGGTCCTGTGATGATGCATTACCCAGGTGTGAATATACAAGTACTGTGAACGTTTTCGGGCGATCAGACAATTACTGGGTCCTGCTTTGTGAGAACACATCATTTCCCTTTGAAGGTCGACACGAAGAAGTGGCATGCGAATAGTCGCCAAAACACTTCACCCCTTGATACGATGCCTTTCAGCTGAGGCTGAGTGAACGGTATATGTCAAAGCCACCTAAGCAGTATATAAAAGAGTTTGTGTTGTCCGCAGAAGGATAAGTGCAGCATCGGCAAGGCTTGAACTTGAGGTGTAACAGGTGCCGGTGATGATTCGAATTTTGTTGGGAGTAATTACTCCTATGTGCACCTTGTGGCATCACCATTCCAGACGAACGGACAAAGGAGACCATCCACCAAGATCCTTGTCTTCGTATATTTTCCATGTCAGAATCTCCTCGCCGTCTCTCATTCCCTTCGTCCTCGGAGGAATTTGCCTTGCCTTCAAGCAAGCCGCACGTCTCCCCCCTGGCAGATGATACACCCACTAGCCCATTGTTTCTCCGTTTTCGTCGTCCGTCGCTGCTTCCCAAGTCATCGAGTTACTATGCAGAAAAGCGCATTTATAGTCCACTTGCCATATCTTTCACGATGCCGTTAAGTAGGCACGGAAGCACGAACGGAGAAGAATCGGAAAGTGACAGAGAGCGCATGTACACGGAAAGTTCACCATCAAGTAGCTCGGGCAATCCAACACCTCCCATTGTTATGCCAAGCGAAAACGACGCAGAAGAAACTCGCGACGAGAATGATAAGGCGCCTTTGAACCCCTCGACTCCACCATCAAGTCGAAATCTGAGCCTGCTCGACAACGAATCACTTTTCAGCTCCACTGTAGTCGGGTCAAGGCGCCTGACGTATCCAGTGAGTAGTCATTGTCACGACAACTACTCGCGAATCTTATCAGCCCCTCGTAATGGCTAAAGTTGAAACCCCCAAGGATATTGAACTTATTGGCCGAGTCCCGCCCTGAAGAGAACGAAGTCAAGTCTGAAGCTGCCTTCCAACGCCTCCTGGCGTCCTGTTCCGACCTTCCATTGCAACCTCGTACGCCACGTGCACCGTCTGATAGGGGGCGGTACCCAGAAGAAGTCGGTGACGAAGAGGTGCATGGGGAGGGGTCGCTAAGCGATGACGATGACGACGTCGATGCAATATTTATGCTCGACCCTCAAGGCGAACATATCGCCGTGAAGCCCTGTACCCCTGCGCACAGCGTGAACGGAGATGATCTTTCTACGTCTGTTATGGGGAGCCCCATGGTAATGGCGATGGATGTAGATGCTGTATGGGTTCGTGTCCCTTGTGCTTCCACCAGACTCATGTTTTCCTAGCCATTGACATCGCCATCGATAACTTCAACACCAACCTCAGTGCAGTGGCGGTACACCCCTCCTCCAACCACTAGCGCAGTCCGCTCAAACAAACGGAAATGTGAGTATCCTTGTGCGAGACAACGAGAAGGTTCACACGTGCCATACAGTCGACGATCGGTATGACCCATACCCTACCGCAGCAAAACGAAGAGCGGTGTCTCCCTCAATATCCTATTTACGAGAATCCCATCCGTCGCTATCCTACCCTCGTACTCCGAATGGGAGACCCTCGCTTCCCATCCCTTTGTCTATTCCGGTACCAGCATCGACTTCGGCGGCGTCATCTCCGACCGTTGCTGGATTTCCGTTCCCCAGCTATTCAAATTCTCGACAGGTAGGAATTGGGTCGATGAGCGTATCTTCAAGCCCCATTCTTCGTCCCACGATAGGACTTGCAAGCCCGATATTGCGTCCTATTCCAAGACATAGACGGGGACTGGATGGTGAGGAAAGGGATGTCGAAGGGGCTGGGGAAGGTGTCAATGGTCTGACGCTTGGCTGAACCTTTCGATGGGGTCACGTGATGTAATGATATTGGAGTATGTATTTATGTACTTGATCTCGACTAGCTTGATTGCTGGCAACTGGCTTTGGGGACAGACAAAAGCATCGGAGGGAGATTGTCACTTCTCTCACCGTCAGGACTGCAAGAACTACTGGCATTCGTGGCCCCCAACTCGATTTGTCATCAATGATCCCCACAGCAAAGCTCACGAAGCGCCAGAAAAAAGGCATTGCCTTTCGAGAACGGAAACACGGCAAAAGCAAGGACAATTCGCTAGGCATCGTTGGCAACTTGGAGGACGAGACTGATGTCCCTAGCCTCGAATATCAGGTTCTTGTTGATGCTACGCAAGGCCAGCAAGGCCATCAAGTCGGTGCAGAAGCTGTGGTCGGGAAAGGAAAAGCAGGAGCACAAGCAGAAGAGGCAGAAGAACGCGTGGTGGTGGCAGCGAGGAAGAGAAAGCGGAAAGTTGGTGAAGAGGAGAAGGGAACCTGTGCAGAGTCAGACGATCCGGAACCAAAGCGAAGAAGAAGGTCTGCCGGGAGCCCTCTCGTCAGTATGGAACAATTTGTAGAGGAACACGCCGGAGCTGGAGAGACAGGGAGGGAGATGACGAAGCAGAGGTTCATTCTTTTTCTTGGTATGATATCTCTTGTCGATTCTTCATGCTTTCCCTCACTCCTCCGTCAGGTAATCTCAAATATACCACGACGCCCGACGCCATCCAAGCACATTTTTCAACATGCGGTGCGTGTCGATATGAGCTTGTTGAACTGGGATGTTCATGTCTTGAAAGTTCCACCACCCACTGTACGATTACTGACGCCTAAACCATCTACGAAACCTAGTATCAAATCCAAAGGTTGCGCTTTCTTGGAGTTCAAGCACCGTGGTGCGCTTCAGCAGGGGCTCAAACTTCACCATTCACAACTCGACGGACGCCAGATCAACGTAGAACTGACTGCCGGCGGAGGTGGAAAAGGATTAACCCGTATGAAGAAGCTCAAACAGCGTAATAAAGAGTTGGAAGGACAAAGGGTAAGTATGCCCTGACGGTGTAGTTGATTTAGTGCAACTTATTCGACTCTTTCAGCGGAAGCGGCAAGATCCCGGGGTGAGTGTACAATCTAGCGGTACCCAGCGGTTCTCGGCCACATCTGGTGTGGAGCAAACCCCCACTCACAAGCGAACTTGGACGATCGGTAATATCGAAGAAAAAGAGACCCGTCGAGGTGGCCAAAAGCATCAGAGGGGCTCTAAAAAACGAGGATTCCTGGTCAAAGACTTCCGAACAGGCGTGAACGCTATACCAATAGGATAGAACCATGTTCATTGGTAGTTGGTGCCAGTCAGTGTCATTAAGTGTCCATTACGTGCGGCAAATTAATCCAATAGATAGTGGCTGGCGGCGTGGCGCTCAACGTCTGCCTTATGAAACAAGAATAAATACAAGAAACTGTGACGCCGTCAGTCAAATCCCTCAAGAAAGGCAAAGGGGGACTTACGAAAACTATCAACACACCAAAAACCTTGAGCATCAACCACCGGTTGCTAGATATACTGGCGTAGTATTTAAGTAATTCCCTTTGAGCTCCACTGACATTCGACGCAATGTCTATCGTGTCAGCATCGATCCGTTGTACTGTTTCACGCTGTTCTGCAACCATATGCGCCAGTTGAGTGAATATCTGCCCCAATTCCGCTATTGTAGACTCAATCGACTCAATTGCCGTTGACCGCGATTGGATGTATGAATCCTGGCTGCTGGTTGGTGTGCGATCCACGTAAGAAGAACGTCCCGTACCTGTTGTTCTACTAATTGCATCTGCGAGAAGGCACTGTTTCCACCGTGAGCTGCTATACCACCCTCAGCGGCGTCCAAGTCCATAGCTAAAACGTCGCTGTTTGGGGTCGGTCTTCCTTTTCCTTTGGAGCTCGGACGGCTTCCACTGCCGTCACCCATTGGATCATGTCTTCCATTCAACAAAAGCGAATCTGTGGACAGTCAATGGAACATGTAGAATAGCGACCTTTGACAACATGCTCACTTTGGGGTGCCTGGTGGGCTGCCGCGGCTGTGGAGTACATGAACTGCTCTGTGCGGTCCTTTGACTCCTTCATGTTCTACACAACACTCAGTCAGGTGATGCATTGAGGTAGAAGATTATTAAACTTGCCTGCGTTCGGACCTCAAGTACATCCTTGAAGCTCATACTAGTGTTTGCGAGCTTGCTTTGCAACATCATGACGATGTTGTGATTATGTTCGTCGATTTGTTTTCCCTCTGTGGACCTTGAACTACCCTGAGCATTGTGTTGCTTGAGGAACGATTGGAGAGCGGCTATCTGTCGGTTTATGTTGGCTATGTCTTGCTTAATAATGTAGGTCAGTTCCTGCATGGTGGAAGCATGAATGAGCACTTTAATACAGGATGCGTGGAGAGGACACATACACTAATCTCCACGGGGCGATCGTCGAACAATGTTTTCCGCTTCGCAACTAGAAGCATGACCGGTGAACTGAGTGACGGAAGCTGCCAGAGGACAACTTACGGTGTGCGAGCTTTCCAAGCTTGATAGTGGTGCTGCTGATGTCTTTGCCAATGACCGAGGCCATTCGCGAGAACTCAGTCTTGGGAGTACCTTTTGCATGGCGCTGGAGCAGGCGTTGTTTCGCCTCAGCGGTTCTTGAGGGTAGAGCAGACCTGTTTCGTATAGAGTCGACACAAGTGCGGAATTCGTTGGTTCGATCCTGGATTGCCATGAGCTGGAGGAGTGTGTCTACGGAAAAGGTATTGGAGTAACTGGCGGGTATAAGACAAAGCTCGATGACACGAATCCAGCGGCCTCCTCTCCGCACCGGCGCGGGAACCGGCAATCGCCGTCCGTCCGGCGCTGGGAGACCCGGCCAAGCAGGACACGTGCCATGCAAGGACCTGGTCGTGTGCATGTTTAGCATCCTGCGACGTTCTGCTGTATACTGGCAGATGCTCCCCTTGGCACCACGCCTCTCCCCGACGTCCATCAGGTTGCTTCTCTCTTGTCCTGTATTGCTCAGTGACATTCGTTTTCAATCCTCGTCGACACGTCCCATCACGGCAAAAATAGATATGCCCTCGTCCCCGACGCCGAAATCCAAAGTTCTCGTACTCGGCGCAGGCAACTTTGGCAGTTGTCTTGCAGATCATCTCGGCGATTGTGAGCACGAAGTCTACATCTGGTCCCGACATGCTAGCTTCGTCGAACACTTCAATACCCATCATCGCAATCCAACCTACTTGAAGAACCATGTCTTCTCGAGTAATATTCGTGCTGTCGGCCCAGAGACCCCAGATAAAGAGACGGTTCAGCAGATGGACGTCGTCTTGTTCGCGATACCGACGCAAGGACTCAGGTAGGAGTTGCATGTCCTCAAAGTCTTCTCATTGCAACACAGTTCACTGTTAGGGAAACTCTCATCAAACTCCGAGCTAGTTTAGTTGGAGAAAATCTACCTCTAATGATTTTTGTGAACAAGGGTATAGAGACGGGCACACATGCGCTGACCCTTGAGATCATTGCTGATACCTGCGGAGGTGATGTCGCGCGAGCCGCCACGTTCATTGTAGGTCAACATAAACACAGCAGCAATTGTGAAAACTCACTCCATACAGTCGGGACCCTCTTTTGCCGCGGAGAGTTGGTACTTTGATGCAATCTTATTCTGGTTCTGCTGACAAGCCGGGTTAGTTGTTCGCAGACAACCGACTTCTGTCTCTGTTGCCTCGTTGACAGAATCCCAGGCCCAGAAAGCGTCGCAAATATTCCATCAACCATGGTTTCGATGGTAAGGTTCACTTAGAAATGTTCAGTTGGCTCCTTTCAATCTAATATCCCCCTAGTTACACAGGCGGAGATCCGATAGGACTAGAGTTAGCTGGTGCCCTCAAGAACGTTTATGCTATCGCGGCTGGAATGGCCGATGGCTTGGGCTTTGAGAACAACACGAGAGCAAGTTAGCTGAACCATGTCTCAACCAAGAACAATTAACATTGGAAGATTTTCAGGTCTCATTACTCGGGGATTAGCTGAGATGACACGGATAGGTACAGCATATGGCGCGTCTCCGCTGACTTTCCTGGGTCTTGCCGGCGTGGGAGACCTTTTCCTCACGTGTAGCTCCTCGACCAGCCGAAACTACACGGTGGGATATCGATTGGGGAAGGGGGAGGCACTTGAAGACATTATTGACACGCTTGGAAGTGTAGCCGAGGGGGTGACGACGGCAAAGGGACTTAAGAAGATTATCGATGAGATGAACGTGTCTGCTCCTATAGCGAACGGGGTGAGTAGCGGAGTTTACCGAGTGTTCTTGGGTTCTCACCCGAGTTGCAAAATTCCCTCTGGATGTTCCACGTGACAGATTTACGAGGCCTTGTACGAAGGTATGGTGTTCCGCCCAAGCATTGCGCACCAGCTGAACTCGGGGCTGGTCCCGCAGGCAAGGACGTCAAAACTGGGGTGCAGGAATTGATGAACCGACCACCATCGCGAGAACTGGATCTGCCGAAAAAGACAGGTGAACAAGCGAAACGGCTGTTGCGGAAACTTGGGATTGAGCCTATGTAGTTTAACAACTAGATCACACCGCTTTCGCCCACTCAGTTTTGGGTTTACTGGACAAGTTGTACTTATACCTCCTAACGCTCGCCTCAGATCGTCTAGCAATACGTTTGATCGCTGAGTATGTGCAAGATCAGTATGTATATCAATATTTAATATTTATGCCATGTCCTTGTCTGAATGCGGCATGCCGGCCCCGGTGCCTCGTCTTGACGGGAATGGCTGACCCACGGCTGACGATAATACGTAAGACCGCGCAAAAGCCATTCGTGTCGGTGCGGAGTGTTGTCTCGGTGTGAACGCAATCTTATTGTATGGCATCTGTCGACGCGACAGTCGCTGCGCCAGCTTGTTTCATGCGGGCAGTAACTTAAAGGTCCCTCATAACAGAGTGCCATGCCGTCCAACGGGACATATCAACATCCAGTGACTCAGGTTTAATTACATAAGCAGATCAAACAAGTTCCAGTTTCTCACGGCTTTTTTTCCCTCATTTTTTTTCATCCCGTTCCTCCCGAACTCCGATCCCGACTGACCAACGCTTGTGTTTCTCTCTCCCTGTCTTTTTCTCAGTCCTCATTTCTCTCTCCTGCTTTCTATCTTCCACCCTCACTCTTCCGCGAAATGGTATCCCCACTCTGGAACGCCGCCTCTGAGGGGAACATTGACACCCTCCTGGGCTTACTCCACAATGCATCTCCTGCCGATATCGAGATCAGAGGTATGTCTCTTCATGTCACCCGTTATTCGTGTTTTTTTTTTCATGTCCACATTTCTAATTCCTGTAGACCACACCGGTACCACGCCCCTCCAGGAAGCGGTCAAAAATGGCCATCTTGATGTTGTCAAGGCCCTCCTTGACAAAGGTTTGCATTCGATCCTCGATCGTGTCGCGTGTGATTAATCGATCTCGTCGTCCTCTCCATCAGGAGCCGATCCCTCCTTCGCAATGATTCACGGGTCTCCAGAAACGTACACAACAAACATTGAGATCATCGAACTACTCAAAAACGCCTCCGCAAAAAGCTTGCCCCCTCACGACCATCCCTATTCACAGGATCCCCATGCTGATCCATCAAAGAGATTCTACCCTGTCCCCATCCCTCCTTACGGCTATTATCCATCTCTCGCTCCCGTACCTTCTCTGCCTGACGGCTCTCCTGCATATTATCAACCCCCTCCAATGCCACTCGGCGAGAACGGCGCATACGGAAACCTCCCTCCCCCAGAAGTAGCCAGATTCATTCCTTGCAGGTATTATCCTGCTTGCCGCTATGGCTCGTCATGTCTCTTTGCTCACCCCCAGGGTCCTTACTACCCTGCTCCTCCTTCTGCCCCCGCTCAATATCCAACTCCTTACGACCCCATGACTCAGCAGCAGTACACTCAAAATTATTATCCACCACCCCCTTCCTTTCATCCTCCTGCACCTGTTCCACCCCACATAAACCCTGTGTCTCCACCGCCGCCGCCACCAGTTCATACCCCTCCTCACCCACCCATGGTTCAACCGCGATCCGCCTCAGAGGCGCTTTCTCCTGTTCAAACGCCCGTCCAGGCCCCTTACGGGCCAATGACTCCTACATCGCCATCTTATCCTCAACCTGCACACGCTCCTCTTCCTCTTTCCATTCCTACCCTTCCCCCACCTCACCAGCCTGCGACTGCGCCTGGCCCCCAGTCTCCGCAGTCGATGTATCCAAATGGACCTGTGTCCGCTCCCCCATTTGCAGTCCGTCAGGATACCTCATCATATCCTCCTCCAGGTCCACATGCACACTCACCGTACCTTGAGGTCAACGGTGGGCCCAAATCCCCAGTCCATCCTCAGGGAGAAAACTTTGGTCCCCTTCCCGCCTTCCGACAAGGAATGAACCATAACCGCAGAGGCAGCATGAGAAGAGGCTCTTTTGGCGGAAATCGAAAGCCTGCGTGCTTGTTCTACCCCTCTGGTAGGTGTAGAAACGGTGACGAATGCCGTTTCCCTCATGTCATCCCTGATACACCCGCTCAACCTCAGTTGGGTACTCGGGGTTCTCGCACAAGAGACGGTGAAAATGATATTAGTACGATTGAAGAAAACATCGCTACCATGAATGTACGAGATGTGAGTAACCATTTATTCTTTATCTGGCATTGCCTACGTTGTGAGTTCACCTAATTCTTTCTAGGATGTTCGACCACGACGTGGCACAAATGGCACGACTAACTCTAGTCGCTCGCAGTCCACAGACCCGGGTAGTCGTTCGAGGGCCTTAAAATCCAATGGACCGCGGGTGGAGAAAAAACCCTTTGTTAAACAACAGCGAGTCCCGAACGCTGACGAGTTTCCCGTGCTTGGTGGATCCTCAACTACATCGTCGAGGAGTTCCGTGAGCGGGGCCGGGGCCCCTGTTACGAATGGACCAGCGGGTCCTACTGCCGCTCAAGTACTGCAAGCACCACCTCCTTCCCGCAAGGACATTATAAGGGAACCTGACACCCGCAGTGTCTCACCGGTTGAGCATCAGGTCAAAAGCCCAATCGTAGGTATTTTTAAGATCCCGGGAACCTACCATTGATAACTTCAACAGGATATTAAATCGACGGAGGGAAATGCCGCTCAGCCTGGCGGTGCGACAGGCAACATCGCAACGAAATTACCCATCTCTTTTGCCGCTGCGGCGACCGGAACCTCCGAATCTGCGAAGGAGGTCTCTGTTTCTGCGTAAAGGGAATGATCATGTTGTCCGTATACATATCGCTTCGTTTTTTTTTCGTTTGGACTTGACTTCCCTTAGTTTGGTGCTGACCGCAGGTTTATTTATTGCTATCAAAATTGATCTTTTGCACATAAGCACGGTTATTTCTTATGCATTGTTCTTCTTTTACATCTGTCCCTTGGTGTCTGTTTCTAGAGGTTTCTATCTGCCATCTAACCTTGTCTGTCTCATGTTGACTGGTACACATACTATTTGCATTTACTATCGATTATTACCGACACTCCCACCATCGCACTGTTTTTTTTTGCATAGCATACCACTGTTGATGTTTTGTCTCCTGAGAGTAAAATACATGCTGCTCCCATCTAACGTGTCATTCATTGCAAAAATTTGGGCGTCCCGTCCAGTGCTCCAACTTCCTGATCTCTACCCCACTTGTACTGACTACCTGTCCTATTTCATAGACAGGGACTCCAGGATCTTGCGTACGCAAGGCGTTTAATGCACTTTCGCATTTGTCCCTGCCGACAATGACCACGAGACCGATACCCATGTTGAAGGTGCGTGCCATTTCCAATGGTGCGATGCCACCTGCCTTTATCAAGTACCGAAACACTTCCGGTAGTTGCCAGGCAGATGCATCCACGTAACAGCCCAGTCCTTTCGGGAGAACTCGGGGGATGTTGTCGACGAAACCACCGCCTGTTATGTGAGACATGGCTTTGATAAAACCCTTCTGGGCAACCGGGAGAACTTGTTTGATGTAGATACGGGTCGGCTCAAGGAGGCTTTGGCCAAGTGTTCGAGTTGCGTCCCAGGGACAGGGGGAAGAATAGGCTAGACCTGAGAGGGAGATGATCTTGCGGACGAGAGAGAACCCGTTGGAGTGCAATCCAGAAGAAGCAATACCGAGCAGAACGTCTCCTTCGGCGACGTCATGAGGGAGAACTAACTCCCTCTCGACGACACCAACGGCGAAACCTGCGAGATCATAGTCCCCTGGGTGAGAGGTAGATCGAATCATTGCAAACTATTGAGGGGCACAAGTAATTCTTACCCTCCACGTACATGCCCGGCATTTCAGCGGTCTCACCTCCAATGAGGGTGCATCCAGCTTGCCGACATCCATCTGCAATGCCCTTGATTACGCTAGTTGCAACGGTAACATCTAGCTTGCCGCAGCCGTAATAGTCCAGGAAATAGAGTGGTTCTGCGCCTTGCACCAGTAGATCATTGACAGACATAGCCACCAGATCGATACCTGCCATGTCCAGTCAAAAGACGAGCTTGATAGACTACAGCTCAGGACTCACCTGCGAGATCATGGATGCCCGTTTCGATAGCGACGCGAAGCTTAGTGCCGACTCCATCTGTCCCACTGACCAACAATGGATCTTTATACCCAACAGCTTTCAGATCGAAGACGCCCCCAAAGCCTCCTATTTCTGCATCCGAACCGGTGCGTTTGGTTGCACGCACATGAGGCTTGATGGCATCAACAAGTGAGTTCCCAGCGTCTACCGATACACCAGCCTGCTCGTAAGTGAGGCCTTTAACAGTAGGGTTGGCAGCCGTTAATACTCTAACTTGCAAATGAGCAATGTTGACCATTCCGAGGAACGAAATATTGCTCGCCTGTGGGCTATGTCACGGCGATACACCTTGCCTTCAAACGAGATCTCGTCGATCGCGGTGTACACAGACGAAAGTGCCTCCTCTAACGATGGAGCGGCAGCCGACACAGCCAAGACCCGACCACCTGTCGTAACGAGTTCATCTCCGCTCAACGAGGTACCGCAATGGAAAACAACAACTTCTGTCCAAACCAATAAGTGAAACGCAGTTTTCGTGCGGTGATACTTACCCGACGACACTTCCCCGATTTCAATGCGCTTGCCTTTCGAGTATTCGCCAGGGTAACCACCTGATGCCAACACAACCGAAACCGCGAAACCCGGTCGACTTCTTATTTGTACCGAGTCGAGCCGGTGCTCTGCACAGGCCTGCCTGGTCCGCAAACTAATCAGTATTGTCACGGCCCTATTGAAATAAAACGACGTACGAGGAGTACCGCGGCGAGGTCGACATCATCGTTCATTAGAAGCATGAGAGCCTCGGTCTCTGGATCACCAAACCGGACGTTGTATTCAAGTACTTTCGGTCCGTCTTTGGTAAGCATAAAGCCGACAAAGAGCAGGCCAACGAAGGGGAAACCTTGGTTATGGGCGGTGAACGTCATGTTCCGCAAAGGCACGGTTGGCAAACATACCTTCTCTCCGCATCCCGTCGATGGTAGGACGAAGGGTTTCCTGCATGATACGATCTATGATCGCGGGGGTTGCTACCGGGGCTGGGGCATATGCGCCCATACCACCAGTATTTAACCCCGTATCGCCCTCACCAATTCGTTTGTGGTCTTGAGCAGGGGGAAGGGGGAAGATTGTGTAACCATCGGAGAATGCAAGGACGGATATCTCAGGACCCTCAAGTAGTTCCTCGACTACAACTTCATTTCCTGGCGAGTAGAAGATTGATTATAGTGAGATCAGAGGCACGTAAATGGTGCAGCGGACCTGCAGCGCCGAACACGTTAGCTACCAAGATTTGTCTTAGACCTTCTACCGCTTCGTCGGTAGATTCCGGGATGAGCACCCCCTTACCGGCGGCGAGGCCGCTGGCTTTGAGCACAACTCGATAACCACAGGTGCGGACATGTTCAATTGCTTCGTCAACTTGTGAGGACGAGAACGTGCGGAACGTGGCCGTTGGTATTTTGTGACGAAGCATAAATGATTTGGAAAATGCTTTACTTCCTTCCATCCTTGCTGCCAGCTCAGTGGGACCAAAGGTGGGGATGCCAACTTGCACGCTCGAGTGAGCAACATGGACCAGCATGCGATGTTTATTGACCGACCTTTGCGGAAACACGTCTGAATGCCTCGCACCAAGGGTTCCTCTGGACCAGGAAGGACAAGATTGATCTGGGGCGGATATTAACAGGAGGTGACTCTGTATTGGGGTGGTACTGACCTCATTCTGAACGGCGAACTGGACGAGTTGCTGATAATGGGGAGCTGCGAGAGGCAAGTTTAGATTCTCTGTCTTTGAGGTGCTGGCGGTTCCACCATTTCCGGGGCAGACATAAATGCGATTTACGAGCGGGGACTGAGCGAGCTTCCAGACCAAAGCGTGTTCTCTACCTCCGCTACCTAGAACAAGGATTCTGACAGTCATTTACGAGCGGGAAAGTGGAGACGGACGGACGAAAAGAAAAGAAAAAACGGAATGGACGAATGTCTATGATTGGGAATGAGATAAGATAACCATCTACCAGCCGTTTCCATGGGCATTTTTTCAAAACTGGAAGTGTACTAAGTAGTGACATGCAAACATTCGGATGCCTTCAATAGATCCGCACTTGAGTTGGATCCACGGATCAGCGGAGAAAGCTTATGCTCGGAGAAGCCTCGACCTGAGTAGCGCGAGATTGCTGCCCTCGTTTGGTGGGGGCGGGGGAGGGCGTGATCAGGCAAGACTGGCTGCGGTGGTCGATGGGAAGGTGGCCCGTGACTCGTCTGGGGGCGCCGCTGCAGTGAGCCGTTCCCATCGATACCGCGCACTCGCGTGAAGTTGGCCGCTTAGTGAAGGATGTCTAGTTACCGGGACACGCTGTACTAGACTGTGCTTGAAGAGGCGCGGCGTTGACTTGTGCGGTGCGCTCACTGTCAGGCTGTTTGACAGAGCCGAGCCACACGCGAATCTGACCTCAACCAGCACCGCCCGTTGGATGAGCTCGACAAACGAATGGAAGAAAAAGGTCCAGTCTCGCGGAGACTGTCTCGCAACGATTCAAGAAACGGCTCTGCGAGATCGTTATGGCATAGGAAGTCCACAAAGAAGCCAACTGAGTCGCCCACCGCCACTGCCACTCAGGTAAAGCACCTCTCCTCCTTGGCCAGCACCCATTTCCTCCACGCAATGGATCCGAACGACGACAACGACAGCGCCCACAACTCCCAGGAAAACGTCTTGCTCTCTCGCTCCATCGTCCCAGATCCCTTGGGCGAGCTCCCTGCCTGGTTCAAGAAGGAGAGCGAGATGGCTGCCGCCAATGTTTCCACCTTCAGGATCAAGTATCCTCTTCACAATCCAAACGGCCCTCGTTGGTACAGGAATTACCACTTGCTCCCTCCCACCTCCCTCAATCGTCCACCCTCGGTTTTCTCCACTTCCTTTCCCCCCATGGCAGCGTCTTCACACAGCATACCGGACCGTTCTGAAGATTCAACGCGGCTCCCTGACCCCAGTAATACCCCCTCGGGAACCCCCTTGCCAACACCGAGCTCGTCCCAAGTGCGCATCCCCGATCCCAGCGTCAAGCCACGCAGTCGCAAAACCTCCCAGGACAACGTCGATTTAATGGATGTTAGTGATCCCTGGGGCACGCACTGGCATCACCAGTCACCTTATGACGCGGGCAGTAGCGTCAGTCCTGTATCTGCTGATTCTCCAGAGGTGATCCATCACTCTTGCCCCCCCCACATTGTCTTGGAACTGACTGCCACAACACAGGGTATACAACGCACTCGCTCCCGCCTATCGAGTATGAATACGGGTCAGGCCCGTCGAAAGACTGTTACCCCTTCGCCCCTCTCTCAGTCAACATCTGCACTCCACATACAAGCACCAGAGCCAACTCATGTCACGCGTAGGTTAAGCAAGCGTCGTAAGCCCGTATTGGCTGGACTCTTTGGCACACATGAGAAAGCCACGCCAGAGGGACCAGAAACTTCTGCCGCTGAAGACTCTTCGTCTAGCTTGCCAAAACGCTCATCGATTGTCCCAAATGGTGCACTTCACATCAATTTTGGTGGATCGAAACGTTATTCTGCCCTGTCCCCGATGTCCATCTCTGTTAATGGTTCCACAGCAGCGTTGTCAAGCCATTCGTCGTCAAAGCAGGACAAACGGCAGAGCGTCCTTGGGCGATTGGTGAGGAAGTTCAGTATCTTGCGAAGGTCTAGTCAGGATCACGGAACTACCACGAACGAACGGTCCGAGAGTACTCTCGGCGGGGCCGCACTTTCGGCTGTGAATGAGCAATCACCACGCCGTTCATTCATCTCGCAGAGACAGCTGTCTCCGGAGGAGCCGGTGACGGATAAAAAAGCTTCAGATCCATCTAAGCGTATTCCTCCTCCACGGATAGATTTGGATATGGAGTCACAAGGTGGCAAAGGCCCATCTATAGAAGTTGAGGGGGAGAACAGTGACCGTACTTCATCGATTTTTTATGATGTGCCATTCTCGCCACTGGGGAAATTGACGATTGCAAATCCGGATGCCCCAAGTTCCAGAGATACCACTCCTGCCGGGATAAACGATGCGTTGCCGCCAGAAGCTCCCAGGGGACCCTCACCCGATCCCAAGCGTCTGACTCAGGATGCACCAGCTGCACATCGCCCTCGTTCAATTGATCGGCAGCAAGCTGCTAAGCTCACTTCTGCGTCTTCCCCAGCTGGGAGGTCGTCGCCCATCCCAGGTCTCCTCAGCCCCATATCTGTTGCTTTTCCTGCTGTCACCTTTCCTGAAGTATCTCAATTCAAGGCTACTATTCCACCTACATCGGTCCCTCCTTCGTCGCCGTCTCATGGACTTCGGTTATCCACCAGTGCTCCAGTCCAAGCCTCTATACCAGCCCCTACCATAGGGGATATTTCATCAAGGTTATCGCTGTCACCAATCATGGAGGCGGCACGCCTCGTACCCCCTCACTTAGTCTTTCCCGTTGCCGACGACTCTCCACTATCCAAGGCATCAATCCTCGCCAATCCCCCAACTCCTCACAATACCGACGAGCCGCATTCCGAGTTACCAGTTTTTGAGAGAGTCCCAACGGACCGTTCTGGTGGTAATAGACAATCACAAGATGTATTATTCCCCAAGCAACCCTCGCCTACCAAGGAAGCGGATGACCATCAAGCAGATGGCGAAGTTCGACTTGTCAAGTCTAATTCGGCGACGAGTAGGAAAACAGAGACTTACAAGCTTATGAGGACCCTTTCGGATAAGGTGTCGTCGTCATCGGAGGCGGCGTTTCAAGCTGAGGGTGATCAATGGTTAATTGTCAACTCGGCTGAAGCCCCCCGTCGTCGAAGGACGAAGTCCAGACCAGAAAGAATTGAGAAGATTGAGAAGCCTTCCAGAACATCCCGTGAGAGGGAGCGCGAGCGAGACCGTGAGAAGGGGCGAGGGAGAGATCGCGAGAGGGAAAGGGAAAGAGAAAGGGAAAGAGAAAGGGAAAGAGAGCGGGAAAGAGAAAGGGAAAGGAACAAGGAACGGGAACGGGAACGGGAACGGGAAAGACAAAGAGAGCGAGACAGGGAAAGGGAACGGGGCAGGGACAGGGAACGGGGCAGGGATGAGGAGCGTGAACGCAGGAAAAGGCAGGAGAAGGCTACTCGACAAGGAGATGAAGACAAACGTCGAATCACCAGCCATGCAAGGGTAAAGTCACCACCGGTCGACAAAACGGACTCTGGTTCTCTCTCGGGGCGGCCTGGACGAGCACGTAGTCTCGATACCCCACAACGTCCCACTCTAGTCCAGCCTCTGATATTTACCCTGCAAGGCGAGCCTTCACGCTCCCGTAAGAGCGACGATCGGCCGCGGGACTCCACCCATCATGGTCACTCCAAGACTACACGCCCTGGGCCGAGTTCAATCGTGACGGTTGCACGTGTCGATCAGCTGCCATCCATATCCGCTCGGCCAACATCCGAGTTGACTTCGGCAGCTGATATAAATGCTCTCAAAGCTCGTGAAGCTTGGGAGATGGATCGGCTATGGAAGGGTAGGAGCATGGTTCAAGGTCAGCCGGAGACCAGCGCGATCGCCTCACCCTCCAGCACGGGGTACAAAGCTGTCAACGAGACAGCTACAGATCCCTTTCCAATGCAAAGTTTCGCCCACGGATCTAGTCACACGTCGTACGTCGTGCAACCGTTACAGGCGCACCCTATACCAGCCAGCGTGTTTTATGCTAACATGCCATCTGCTCCTCCACCAATCATATATGCTGCTACCTCACCATATGGGCAACCCCATCCTTCGTCTTCGAGGGACTTATCCACGTATCGATCATTACCAAACTCATCCCCATTTCCTTCCAATGACCCCTCGGTGGACCCATCAACTCGCTCCAATCCTTTACCTGCCCCTCCGCGCGAATCGAATTATCAACCTGCTCGTTTACCAGTCCTGGCAGATAGAAGCAGTGGATCTGCTTCAGAGTACTGGGGAAAGTACGCTAACGTACCGTCACACTCATGAGATACCCACTTCAATTCCATCGCTCGCATGATTATGCATTGCATCATTTTAGCTCCACGCTCACTTAGATTCACGTACACTCACGATATTCCCGATTACCATCACTCTTTTCTTTGCTCCGGTGTTGTTCTTTCGTTTGGGCGTCGCTTGCATTGTTATTGTTGTTCCCTTTCTTCACCTATTACTCTGGACACCGAACTTCTAGCATGTAATAGCTCTCTAAATTTTAACGAGAGTGACAGCATAAACAGATGAATATCCACACTGGTAGTACAGTAACAAAGCTTCATTTACTAAGCGCCTGATGTGGATGCAGTATCAAGGGCGATGTTCATGATCAAGTCACTTGTAAACTGCACTGTGTCCCGCTATGATCAAAAAAAAAAACAATCAGCCTGGTACAAGTACAAAACTTCCACGTGATTGATAATACAAAATATGCGAATCGTGCCATGGTTAGCCATGCTGTAATAAATGGGTCGTAGAAACAGGTACTGGGTAGCAGGATGCTGTTTGCAAAAGACCATTGTCACGATGAGTACGCACGATAATCCAGAGGAAACTCTGGGGAGGGATAGTCATCCCATTGACGTTCGCCGCTGTCAAGGAAGCGACGCAGCCTGGCGACTTGTGACGAGAGATACAAAAGGATGATCTGCATCTTGATGTCGAGCTTCAGCTTTAGTATTTCTTCACACGTCCGCAACGCTTGGGCTCGCGTCGCTACAAACATGTTGCCCGAGAAGCCAAGCTCTTTGAGACTATCGATCATTTCTCCAAACTCGGAGCACCAGGCAAGAACGCCGAGCTATTATGTATATTAGTCTGGGGCAAATCATGTCATGGAGCACGGACCTGGCCATATTGTTTGAACCGTCCATATAACACGTTTGGCGCTGCCTTGAGAGCAAAGTCAAACGCCTCGTTCTCTTTGATGACGTCTTGGTCTGGTATATAGGGCTGAACAGCCGGTTGGGGCTGAAAGAGAGTCAGTCCAAGTCCATCCAATGAACATGACCTTTACCTCGGGTCGTGAAGGTGGTTCCTGGAACCACTGATGCCCAGAGTAATCCACTTCACCACCGACATCGACGACGTCAAGGTTCTTCCCCGTATAGTCCATTGTGGGTCGTGAAAAAGAGTCGAGTATGCCGGACTGGATGAAGAAAGCTTCGAGGAGTAGCGCAAGGTCTTTAGGAAGTGGCGACTGCTTAGATAATGGAGAGTCAGATTGTTTGGAAGGTCTGAAAATAGTCCGATGGTCCGAATTTTCACTGGATGGAGTAACTGAGTATACGAATGAAGTCAAACGCAGGGCTGAAACGTACCAGGTGACGGGGGACGGAGGTGCTTTAACAAGATGGAACTTTGGGCCGTTGGTTAACTGGTTACGAGCGGAGAGATCCTGCAGGCAATCAGTAATGCGCAGAGCGTCTGACCTGAGAAATGACCTTGAGTATTGGGTTGAGGGATGTCCTAGACGCTTTACGCGAAGGATGACGCTGAGTTCGAGGGCTAGATGTACGAGACTTCTTGAGTCTTGCGATAGAATGCCGGTGGCGCTCAACGGAGATCTGACTAATATTTGATAACCGGTGACGGAACTGTGGAGAAGGTGATGGAAGTGCTGACGCAAATGCAGTTGTGGGAGTGGTACTGGATGTAGGAGAATAAAGCGTGCTCTCGAGTGGTGTAGGTGACGTTACGAAAGATCCTGTGTCTGATTCTGGGCTTTCTGGGTAGACGTTTGTCAAGAGGGGCTGTAGTATTGGTCTGGAAGGCGAAGTTGTTGACTGGCGCGACTGCGGAGGTGGGACAGGGATGAGCGGTGGTGGAATGGGTAGTGGATAAGGCGAGTTGGGTGCGAAAAGTGCAGATGGATAGAAAGAGGCAATATCGGGGATCTTGAGGTGATCTGAATCACTGAGGGCGGAAATGCGTGATGAAGGGAAGGCTGTCGATGTTTCGAGCGAATCAAGATGGGTCACGTTCCGACTGAGCCAAGAGGGTGATGGAGGCAGGAACGACGATCTTGCGGAGGAGTTTACCAATGAACTCCTCACCAACGAAGACGGGGATGCAGTGAGTTCTGATGGGTTCACGAACTGGTAGTAAGCTGCAGGAGACACGCCACGGCCAAGTCCCGCTGGTGCTGAGTGCTTCCTCCTGAGTGGAGGTGGTATAAGGATGGGAGTAGGGGATGACTCTTCCGGCAATGAAGATATAGAAGCAGTAGGTGAGGAATCACTCTCGGCGTCACCGGCAGTGAAAGATAGCGAAGGACGGGTGGTGTTAACGAGAAGCTCTGGCACGGGAGGTACGAGAGAGATAAAAGGATTAGCTGGCTCGCCAGATGCAGAGTTGGAATCGACGTCACACGTGTGATCCCGGCGTTTCTTACTCCTGATAGTGTCAATGGACGAAGCGTCGACAGGATGAGGTACGAACGAATCGCGGAGGATCTGTGAAAGAGACTTGAAACGCTTTAGAGAACCAGAAAATCTACGTCTTCGTTTCACGAGTTTCAAGGAAGGTTTGGCGGGACCAGCTGGTGCGACTAGAGCTGCAGGTCCAGACTTTGTATCAGGCTCTTTTTCGGTAATGGCCGGATCTGCAAGTATGGGGCAGCCGCCTGAGAGGGTATCGTGCTTGGCGGGCGAGGATGTCGATGGGTCAGGCGCGGAAGACTTGGGAAGGCGAGTAGGAGTGTCGGATGCTAAGGAAGCACCTGGAACAGAAGTCTCAGGAGTGGGTATATGAGTTGGTGGTTTCGGAAACGCAAGGCAAAGGTCCGATTCGTTGGTTGCGGTGCGGGTGCGGGAAGAGGATGCCCTGCTGTCTGTGAAGGAAGAGAGATGGATTGATACTTTGGATAAGTTCTTGAGACGAAAAAGGGTGGACTTTGTGCGAGAGAGTGACGGTTGGGGTGGTGTGATTACTGAGGACTCGCAGAGGTGATCCTCGAGAGTGTGGGAAGAAGTTGGGGCGGCAGGACGGTCGACGGTGGGAAGAGGTGGAACGTCGTCGCTGGCGATGAGCTCGAAGTCACCAGAACTATCGTCAGGCGGGGGTGTGTCTGGCTCTTTTGCAGGTGCGGATTGTTTCTTTCCAAAGAGACGGGAGTTGGTCGAGCGAGGGAAAGCACGAGCCAACAGGCGGGAAGGATCGAAGGAGTGAGTCGAGCTGCGCAGGGAGCCACGAAGGCCGCGAGGTAGCTTCGACTGAAGGAAGTTGTGCGTCGACGTTGTGTCTCCTCAAGTCCTCGAGATACGGACTTGTGAAGACGGGCGATGTACCAGCCGCGACCTTTGAACGAAACGGCAGGCCGTGAGCGTGACTTGTGCGTGTCAGATGTAATGAAAGTGGGATAGCAAAGTCTACCGCTCACCTCGTGTCCGCAAATTCGTTGCCTTTTGTGCGTCTCCCTCGAGGCCCACTCGCCCATTTATGATCGACCTCACCCTGTTTCCCTCCCCCTACTCGGAGCCAGATTTTACGTCGCAAACAATCGTACATCCCTCGACCCCGTACAATAATATCATTGCAAGCCCGATCAAATAAACTCGCAACAGTTCGTTGGAATCAGTGACGAAAGTACACACATAAGTTTCCCTCGAGTGGTGCTATCAGTGATCATGAAGGACGCATGCATCGAAGTGCTCGGAGCAGAAGAGAAGCCAGATGCTCCATACTATGAACGGACTCATCCTCACCCTGAGTCTTGTATCGAAACTGATCGCCGAGATTGTGCAACTTGAAGAACATGGAACAACGTTTATGTAAAGACACGCAACATTCATTTTGCCAACGAACCAAACCACACCAGCAAACCAAAGACGCCACCCACTCATCCCAGCAAACCCTGTCGTTCCCCAACTTCCCCCGCTCTCAGCAAATCAGTGCTGGCAGCTGGAGAGAATAACAAGCGACGTAGCAACGGAACTCTGCCAAGAGCCCCCGTCAGCACTCTCGTGGCCCCATGGTTTAACCACGTCAACAGCAGGTTGCTGGCGACACCTCCACCCATCAATGCAACCAGGAAGACGATCACAGAGAAATCCCCGCCCTTGGCGTAAAGCGTACGGTTCTCGTCGAAGGGGTATTGTATCCCAATCGTTCTCATCCAGGAGCCACCACCAAATTGCATGGGCTCCTGAATTCCACCACCTCCTACGCCGCTGACCCCCGTCAAGCCTCCATCGCACCACAATATCATGCTGCCAAGTTCGTTGGCTCTGGCTTTCGCCTGTTCCCACATCGCGAGCCCGACAGTAGAATCCCAAGTGCGGGCAGGCCCCAGGATGAGAGATGGACGAGCATCCAAAGCTGTGAACACGGTTGGCGATGTAAAGTCTAGACATATAGACGAGGTGACCAGAAGGGGTCGCGTGAAGTTTGGCTCTGGAGCCCAGTCATGCTTGGCAATGCCCTTGGGGCTTTTGAGCTGCCAGCGAGTGATTGCCGGCGGATCGACCGATGGTATCTTGGAGAATGATTCTGTGACTTTTTTCATTGTCAGAGAAGCGGGAGGGGCGAGCGAAAAAGTGACTGGTACTTACACGGCACAAGATTCCGTTTGTAGTACTGAACTGTTTCATCACCTGGCTTTTGGTCTTTGTAGACGAGTGCAAATCCGTTCCTCGTGTGAGCTGGATCGCCCACGACATACTCATCGAAAGCCACGCCAACGAGACTATGAATCGGAAGCTGTCGAATTTTCGCGAATGCATCCTCGCGCTCCTGCTCCGAGTTAAACACGACAGCGCTTTCAGGCCAAATAATTACATTTGCTGTATTCATCTTGGCTGTTTCGTCGATGAAATCCTCCAGGCTGGGACGCCCCCCGTCCAATAGATTGGGAAAGACACAACCGACCGTGAGCGGCGTGTGCGTACCAATATCGGCGCGAAAGGGTAGGTTATAGGACACGGATGAGGGGAACGTGAAGACGAGGAGTATTGTCACAAGTGATAGGAGTCCTTTCGATCTGGAAGACATGAACGATTGGTTGCTATGTATATCCAAAGGCTCGTATTCCGCGAAACCCATCAGCCACTGAGCTACAAGCTCAGAGCATACCACGGCCCATGCTGCGACAATCCAATCGATTCCGGCTGGACCGGCGATGGGCAGTATCCAACCGTATGCCGACGGCACTGGGGCTGGCCACCAGTTCAATAAACGACCAACAGGAGAAATACGTGATGTAATGCTCCAGCAGGTCGCCCAGAGTGCTGGGAAAAGCATGAACTGGGCCCAATGGGTGTTCATCCGACCCTTGAGACGGATGTCGAGGTATATGGAAATCGCTACGATGGAGTAGGTTGCTCCAGATAACAGGGTGATAGCAGTCAAAGACTCGGTGGGGCTGGAGAGTGCACTGGTTACCGCTCTCCAGTGGGCCAGAGCAGAGCCGACGGTAACAGAGATCCATGAGCAAAGTAATTCCCGCCCTCGTGTCTGACGGTGGGCAATCCTTTGTCCGTGGATCATTAATACCGAGAGGAGGAGGACGAGGGGGACGAAACTTGGCAAGGGACCCAAGGCCAAGGTCGCGAGGACAAGTTCTGCTAGTGAGAAGAATGGTGTTGGATGTTGAGTAAGTATGAACGCTTGGAGTGAGGCAGCCATGATTGAGACAGATGGCAGTCAAGGTAAAACCCAGGAGGGTGTGGGATCGATATTTATCGCGCAGTCGTGTTACGGTTGTTTGTCGTCAGCGAAGCAACGCCATGTATGGTCAATTAGTCTCAGTTATCTATGCAAGCACACTAGTTCTGGTAATAACCCACAGCAGACCACCGTGGCAGCCTGAGGGGTAAATTCTAGCACCAGGCAGACCCGTACAGCGGAGACAGAACAACAGATTCAGCCGATGCAGGACAGAAAGCGAGAGCAAACACGCCGTGCGTCAAACTAAACACAGATCAGTTCCATTTTCTTCAAGCTGTACTGATCAACATGTCATCACCCAATATCAGGAGAGGGGTGTTCCCTACGACATAGGCTATCCTGTTGTTACCTGATCCGATGGTTGATGTTCCATGGATGGAGCAAACGGATTCCCGGCGTCGTCCATCAACGGTCCACCTAGCAATCCGTGTGTACTATCCAGCTGGCCAAGGGCATGCACGCCCTCGTAAGGCGTACCGTCTGGACCAAGAACACTCATGTCCAGCTCTCCGACTTCTTCTTGGTGAGCGTTCTCATGCACGTCGACGTTTATACCAGCATCCAACGCTTTGAACGGCGCATCTAGCATGTCTGCTCCTTCATCGACGGTCAGGATGGGTTCGGTCTGCTGCAGCGACAGAGCTGGGGGAGTAGGCGAAGAGGGCTTTGTCTGTGGTTCGGAAGGAACTTCCTGGTTTACAAAATTGGTTTCCGTCGCGTCGTGAGCTGGATCAGGCACAATAGATGCAGCTGGTTCATCCTGATCCATGTCTTCATCACCCTCCACAACCTCGGGTTCATCTGGGAGAGGGGCGAGAGGCTCATCGGCTTCTTCCTCGTCATCACTAAATTGCTTGCAGAAGTCCATGGTTATGAGTCGGCTTATGGTACCAGTTCGCCTGGGGACGCACCTGTTTTTTGTCTGTCTTTACCCACTTGTATACCTTCATGGTTGAGTTCGAGGATGTATTCTCTGGAGCAACCCATATTTTCTCCCAGGACACGACAGGCTGCATGAGCTGACGTCTGGCAGCTTCTGTCGTGGCAAGGCGCACCCCAATCCTTCGTCTGGTCGCCATTGTCTAGTGATTGCGGTTGAATGGAATGATATTGTAGAGAAAACGAGTGGTTGGACCCCAAACACTTCTAATCAGTTTAGATCGCTCTACTTTCATCCAGGAACCATAGAACATCTTCAACATGCGAAACTGATATACAAACTAAATCTAATCCCAAAGAACATTGTGTCGCAGTCATTATTTCAAGTCGGTTGTTCAGCCCAATGCAAGACATCTTCGATGGTCACGACCGGCGATGAGGACTGGTAGTAGCCTAGTGAGTGTTTTGGAAAATATGTATTTGAAGTGGAACCGACCTGTCCTTGCTGGCTTGCATCAGAAGTGATGTGATGAGATGCAGCATCGAGAACTGTGGCGCGTAGCTCCAAAAGTCGTGCTTCGAGTTCATCACATTTACTAACAAATAATCATATTAGAAATGAACGACAAGCTGTGAGGAGAGGGATATCGAACGCGTGAATCGAGACTGACTCCTCACGACGGAGTTCTAGCTGGCGCTGGATCATGCTTTCGAGATTTCCTCTTGCCTATATTCCTGTATTATATTCTGCACGAGAGTGCACTAAACGAACGAACCTGAACCGGGCGCAAGTCATTTACGGCAGCCATTAGATTTTGGGCAAGTACAGTGATCCATTCGACGTGTCGCTGCCATTCTGGAGTGACGGTAGAATATGGGGGCGGAGGTGGGGCGAGGATGGCACCTGTAAGATTGGAGTACGTGACCAAAAGAGAGCGGAGGATAGATAATAATGCGGGACGGCGATCTAATGCTATGATGATGAGAGCACGCATGATGTGGTGTGGAGCCTCCGACTCGCCTGTACTCGGATCGGCTGGATAGAGCTGGTGTCCGCCCATTTCAGCCAACGAGGGAATGGTCTCCTTGACCTGACAGAGCGTGTTAAGGATTGCTGGCACTTGGGAGCACAGGCCATACAAACCACGTATCGCCGAAGACATTGTAATGTCCCTCTTCAAGAATCCAGTCCACCCTGGGACTCTCCAGTTGAGTGAGGGGCCACAAGGGGATATCGGTCTGGTCGGACAATATGTCGTGCTGGTTCACGGAGCTGATGTCGACATCTTGGTCTCTGACGCGCTCTCTGAGCAACTCGAGCAGCCCGAGATTGTGTGCAGTGTAGTTGGAATAGTGGGATGGGGGAGAGGGAAAGGGATTCCTCAGTTCTGTTTCTTCCTCCTCCATGGTCGTTGGTTGAAATATTTGTCTAAATATTTATTTCATCTATTCCAAAAGCGAACACTTGGCAGACTATTGAACTCTTCCCCTTGGAACATGGTGCGCCGGATCGCGTCCCAAGTGCACAAGCAGGTCTCCCGCCTCATGCAAGCAAACTACATCCGCGAGGAGCCTGTATGGTACCAAGCAGTGCTACAGTATCCCCCCCTCCCCTTCCCCTCCCGCGCCCCTCCATTCCAAGCTCTCGAGGCGGAAAATCCTTCTCGCAAGCCGTTCGTCTCGAGTCTTCGACCCCCGAAGACGCAACCCTTGACCATCAAATACATGGAGGACAAGCTTCGACTCCAGTTCTTTAGAGACCATCCGTTTGAGGCCTTCAGACCGGTGTCCATCGTGGAGGGTCAGCTGGTCGAGCCAGAGCACCCAGTGAGAGGAAAGGACTGGACGAGGTTGAGCCAGCGAACCAAAAACCCAACAGCAGAAGAGTAAGCAACGCGCTTTCGGCGCCCTTCTGCGTTTCACTGATTCCTGTCTCTAGCACAGTGCTTTTCGCTGCTAATTTCCACAGATACCACCAGGTGTCACTCACTGTCGCTTATACCCGTGCAGTCGCAGAGTTCCGTACCCTACGCGCAGAGTATGACATTGCCAACACATTCGCTCGCATGGAAGCCGAGTCTTATGGTCCCGTGTTCCCGTCAGAGATTGACCGGACGTTCGAGAAAGAGGACAAGGTTTACAAGTCCGGCGAGCGCAAGAAGGCCCTCGATGAGAGTGCTCTCCGCGCTCGCAAGCGTTGGCGTGCAATCCTCAACCTTGACAGCGGCATGGGCAATACTTGGAGTCGGGGACAGGAGTATATTAAACGTCAGAAGGACGGTGTGCGACCATCGCACCTCGTGGATGACCAAATCAAGCCACCTTCAAACCCATCAGAGGAGCAGCTCTTTGGAAGTCGATAGCTTAGGATATTTAATCCAGGTCTGATTCATTTCCACACCTCTGGGTACACATACTAGCAATACAAAAAAGTCCAAACTATGCCTTGATGCGTGACTGTGCGGCCAAGGCTGCGTTCATCCCCATCCACGTCTTCTCTGCAAGGCCTAGTAGCCTCTGCATGTCCGAGCTCCAATCGTTCATTACTTCCTCGGCACTTCGCTTGGGTGTGAAATTCACGATCTCTGCTGGTCGGTCTATCCGTGCCCAGATGGTTTTGGAAACAACTAGTCGTGCAAGCGTCTCCTCTGTTTGTTGTGCTGTAAGGTCAAGGAGAGCTGTTAGGCGGGACAACCTAATTCGAGTATAATACTGAGAAACGACGCGAATGTTCTGGACCACAGTCAGTCCGAGTCCGCAATCGTTGCGGAGAAATACTCACGTGTTCAATCACACGAGTGTGGAGGTCTTCCCATTGGGTAGCATTAGAGAATACGGGTGTTGTTCGCAGGAAAGGACCATAAATCGATTCAATCCCTGGCCACCTCATCAACTCTCGAGTTACAAAGGATTTGACGAGGTTACTGGAAGGGAAATTTAGCAGTATTCAGTTATCATCGCAAAATGTCGTACTAGTGCAATTCCAGTTTCTCTAGAGCGGGATTCACGAACCAATGGTGCAACATGTCCGACTGTTCATTGTTATGGGGGGCAAGAACAACGTAATAGACAATGTGCTCGAGTGCCTACACTCACCAGATTAGATGAATTCAATTAACACATTCTATGTTCAGGGAGCTCACCGCCCGGCTTTTACTCTCATCGTCCTTTATTGACGGTGTGTCCCATACTTTTTCGTAGTGCTTCGCAACTTCCAGGTAGGCCGTTTGATGGAGTGCTTGTTGGATCATCAAATCGTAGAATTTGAGCTTGAGGTCCTGGTTAAGCGATATTGGTTAGTAGTCCAATGGATATTCAGAGTAGTATACTCCGACAGACCTCATTCTCCTTCGCTTTGAGGAATGTCTCGTTGACCTTACGACCACCAGTCCTCGCCTTAACCCACTCGGGTTCTCCTCCCCCCATAACATTTTTCTCCTCCTTTTTGCCCTTGCCCGCAACTTCAGCATCCTTCAGGCGTGCAAGCGCGATCAGTAACCGTATTTGTTCCAGAATGAATTCTGTTTTTTCTCTCCGCTCCATCGACGAGTATGTTTCCACTTGGAGGTCAGAGAGTAGATCGGAAGCTGTTTGCAGCGATTCCTTGATGGCAGATGCCTTTGCGGATGACGGTTTCGAGAGGCTTTCATGGTAGTGTGAGAGTAGGAGAGTCACACGTGCACGGGGAGTCTCAAGGAAAATCTAATCACACCACTTAGCCAGCAGCTGAAAGGGATATTCTTTCAACGTACCTTACCCTCGGTGACCGATCGCAACGTCTCGACCAGCTCCAGCCACTTTGCATCACCTTCCCGTTGTCTGATTTCCGCCAGCCACGTCATCGCCAACTCCACCATGGCTTGCACGACGCCCTTGAGCTGCCCGTGTTTCTTGCTCAATAAATTGGTGGCGGCGTTGAGCTGGACATAGTCCCGCGCTTTATAACATTGCTCTAGTGCAGCTTTCGCGAGACGCATGGTTGAAGGCAGATCAGAAGCCTATATCATCGGTGAGACAACTGAATCCCAAAAGCATCGTAAACGTACGTTTCTGGTTTGCTTCTCCAGAAAAAAAAGTTTGTCCAGGGCCTCTGAAAGCCTGCCAGACTGGGGTGGAGCGACTGAGCTACAGCTGCGGGTGTTGAACCAAATTGCGCACCTCGGAGAGAGTTTGAGTTTCTGGTAGCAATGTATCTACCTCTGGAGTGAAGTCTCTTTCTTGTCTCTTTACTTCGGCCATTGCTAGATGATAGTGTGAGCGCGAATATGGCTGGCTGACGTTCAGCGTGAAATGACGCGTCGCAAAGATATTTGACGTTGTTTGTTCCACACTCTCAGTCTTCCCTTCTTTGGAAAGCCCCTGTCCACCGATGCACTCTACCTCTTCGTCTTTCGACGTGGCCGTAGTACCTGCCACAGACGTTGTCTCAACGTGTTCAATCGAGCCCTCTCCTTTCCAATCTGCGCTAGAATAGTATTCATGATGATAATAACCCTACAACAAGCGCCAGCACCCGTGTACTATATGAGTAAAAACGTCCGCCACAGAAGGAGAATTCATAGACCAACAGGAGGGATGCCATGGTCCAAGAGCTCGACCGTCGATGGAGCGGTGTTGCATGGAGTGCCTTGGAGCTCGTACTTTTCGTTTGATGGCTCATCACCATTCTTTTTTGGAGCATGGAGCATAGAAAGCGATTTGTCGAGCATATGCTTAGGCAGTGTGAGAGGGTAGGTAAGGAAAACACGGCATGCAAGGGCGAGCAGCCCGGTGAAGATAGCAGGGAGAACAGAAGGGATTGCATGGATATCGCCATATTTTTGGAAGAGGTATGCGGTGTCGTCAAAAGAGGTCTCCATGGATTTGGTATCTGGGGGTGGCGTAGCGTCGACCTCGGCATCAGCCATCACAGGTCCGACACCGACAGACTGATGAGCAACTTCGGGAGTTGCATCGACCGCAGTCTCGACGCACTTCGGTGTCGCATCTACAAAGACAGAAAACAGATCGGGTTTGATCTGAACCATCCGGTCAACGAGGGACGGCGCCGACTGAATTCCCTGCTCGACGGTCTTGGGTCTGACGTGAGCAAACTTGTTGACGTAGGTCTTTTTGATAGTAGCGTCAACGCTTTGCTCCTTCGTGGGTCTTTTAGCCTCTCGTCCAAGAGCCTTGGCCCTTTCCATGAGACGAAGGCCCTGAAGATGGGGCAGCCAATCCGATGCCCTCTGCCACCCCTGAGCATTGGCTTCCACATAACCTGGACGGTTCTTCTCATGGAACCACTTCAACAACTCGAGGTGTGGCGCAAGGTGACTGAGAAGAATGGTGGTGTGAAGAGGATCGTTGACGACGGAATGGCCCACATGGAGGCGAAGAAGCGACCTCGAGGAAACCTCGAGCGCGGACAACGTTTCCGCGGATCCCGGGCGCGCGTCTAGCACGAGTGCAAGGTTCTGCAGCCGCATACAGTTTTGCGTGAGACTCGCGATGCCTTCCAGAGTGAGGTTTGGGCCCGAAGTACCCGAAAATCGGGCCATAGGACACAACCGTAGGGTCTCGATGTGGGGGCATGCTTTGGCGATATAACGCAAGTCTTCATTGAAGAAGAGCGTCGACTCTGGAAGGTCTATTTCGAGGCGGATAAGGGCAGGGAGGGAGGAGAGATATTGGAGTGGGAGGTGGCGAGAGGGTTGATCCGCAGCTGCACGAGACGTCGCTCGAACAAGCTCTGTAAATCGAGATGCGCCAGTTGCACCGATCCGCAGAGAAAGGAGCGTCCGGCTAAACCGCTCACATATCAAGACTGAGAGGTCTTGCCAATCAGCCATGTCAGGGGGATCTTCAATGATGAGCTCAAGACTGGTGAGCTCGCTCGTGATGTGCTTTAAGAATACGGCAATGTTCGCAACTTCACCAGTCAGTTGAAGGCTCCGAAGATCCGTGAACACACCGCCCGAGTGCAAGTCGCCTGTAAGGCGAAGTGACGACTTCTTAATCTCCGTGAAGTCTATCTCGTCACCAGAGAAAACTCCACTGTCGGATGACGCCTCACTGGGGGTTACCGCTCCGGAGGAGACGATGTCATCGAAGAAACCTTCCACGGCAATGATTGATCTTCCGGTGAGATCCAGTTCGAGGGTGTGAAGAGCAGGTAAGGAAGCAGCCCACTGCCCAACCTGGGACGACAAAGCACCAGGTGCAACCAAAGCCAGTTTCTCGAGCGTATTCTGCGAGCGTACGAGATCTGTGAACGTCTCAGGGAGGCTGGTGGGGGAGGTGAATGACAAGGCGGTGAGCTGAGTTTGGCTGCAAACATTCATAAGATAGGCGCCAAGCTGCGGAATCCTAGTGCCGACTTCCAAGATCAAGCTCTGCAACTCTGGGTTCAAGAAAAGCGTGGAACGTTCCAAACCGGCTGCAGTGTCTACTCTCCATATGAGTGTCTTCAAGTGAGGCAAGATGTAGGGTACAGGGCGGTTTTCTGCAATGATGGCGAAGACGGAAGGTGAGACGCTCGGAGATGACTCGATGTATGCAACGCGGCGGACACGTTCGCCATATGCGAGGACTCTGTCCCAGTCCTCGGCGTCTGGCGCCTTGGCCTGTATCATGGCCTGTCAGCAATGCGTAGAGTACCAGCGACCAAGACCAACCAAACCAAGCCCTGGACGGCGGGCTCTCTTCATGATGTTGTTGGGGAACAGCGAGATGAGCGGCAGAAGTGAATCGAGCTCTCTCCAGAGCACATCCAGCGCGGGCTCGCACATTGCCTTGCAGGTACGCGCCAATCGAGACATGGTGCGACGTCCATTGGGTGACTCGATGATAGTATCGAGGAGCCTCTTCGCGGCATCGGGGTCGCGGAACAGAGCAGGGAACATGGTCTGGTCACGGAGTAGGGTGGTGAGACGATTAGAAGCTAAAATGACTCTTCAAGTTTGCTACGGTCGAAGAATACGGGGCTTAAGATGTCGGAGAACAAGGAATTGGAAGCAAGGGTCAGGAGGTTAAATAGGTGAGTTGCACCCTTCGCTGCGTTCACGCTATGCACCCTTCCAGGCTGCTCTCGGCACTGACTTGTGGATGCGGGCTGGTCAGATTGATCAATCGTGTGTGGAATGAACCATTTGAACAGGCGAGGCACGCTCCGAGACACGGAGGTCCGACCACACGCGCAAGAGGCGTGGCCCGACGGTGTAAAATCGAAGGGAGCGAAGTACGTTCAGGCTCATGCGCAACGACTACCGGGCTGTCAGTGGTGCATATCTTACATATTCACTCACTTGAGCAGTGCGGTACAGCTTTACATTCAGGGAGCTGCACCCTCGACACAGGATGTTCACTAGCGGGCACGTGGGGGGCACGCATCGCCTGTTAGCTCCTGCATTTCGTGGCAAGGAAGACGGCGTGAAAGCACTGATATGAAAGCACTGCAAAGTGAAAGCACAGCAGCCTAGCATAACCACATACAGTGCGCAAAGTTACAGTTCCCCGACTTCCCAAGGCACAGGTTCACCTTCCCAATCGTCCTCGGTCTCTACGTCCCCTTGGGCGCCTTCATCCGTCTCGCCAGCGTCCCATACATCTCCTCCTCTTGAAGGGTCATAGTGCCCGACGCGATCACCATACAGTAATCCACGGACGACACGTTCCTCCGTGGCGTTCTTGCATCGCGAAGGTGAGATTGCCAGCACGCGGCGGAATTTATCAGGCAAGTCTACACTAAACGTGCCCGACGCGTGATGATCTACATCAATCTGCTGCTTGGCAGCTGGATCATGGTTGGGGGTTCTGGGATGTAGTAATGGATCCCAACCGAGGTCGTCGGCGTGTCGATACGAGTGCTTTCCCCGATCCAGACTGACGGTCGCTATTTTGAGTATGATGTCGTCTGGGCTGTCCACTCCTTCATCGCTCTCTTCATCCTCAACTCTTGGCTTTTTCCGACTAGCAATGGTCTTCACCTTTCGTTTGCCAGCATCCCGATTGATCGAATCTTGCGGAGGGGGTGATGGCGGGACCAAGGTATACTGTGACTGCAATGGAGTGCTGAGCTCTGTCTGCTCAAGCACGAGATCATCACCATCCAGGGCACGTTTGATCGACGTCCTTGGTTGTAAAACCTCAGAAACTACCGTTTTGAAGGTGGGCTTGTGTGATGATGCGGGTAGGTAGTCTTTTGTGGGGAAAATTTGGGCGGAGATCTTGCCCTGAATGCGATTGACTCGATGTTCCGGCCCGGAGGGAATACTTTTTGACTTGATGTTGTGATGATGCTCGAGGACAGTCGGAACAGAAGGATCTACAGAAGCTCGCTGTGAAAAGCCTGCCTCTGGAGGAGACTCGAGCTTTGCGAGAGATGAGCCAATGGGTTTCTTAGCCAAGGAAAGGGCTGGAAGGACATCGTCGAATAATAGTTTGAACGACTTGCCACCTGCAGGAGCCTTTACCGGAGAATCGGCCACGAAAGATGAGGAAAAGTCGCATTGTGGTAATTCTTGGTCGGGTTCGTGTTCGCTATTCGAGGAGTCGTGTTGTAATTTGAAGGTGGGTGGGGGAGCCTGCGAGCGGATGCGCTGGCGTTTTGGCTTGTTGGGAGAGGGCGAGACCGGTTCTCCACGTAAACGCTTGCGAGCTCGAGAGACTGCAGTTGTGGATACGGGGTGACTACGAGAAGATGATGCGGTAGCGTCTTGCTGCGGTGGCAGGATCGACGGGAACGGGTCGGGAGGAGTCGCCGTACGTCGGCGGGGTGTTGAGTTATTCTTGGCTGGGGTTGCGAATGGGTTTCGATGCGGCGAGGTTCGTGCCACGGCATGATGGTGTTTAGCAGTTTTCTTGACGGGGGAGAAGGGGTTGAATCCAGGCAGAGTAGGGACTGACTCAGCCGGACGGGATTTTGGTAGGGGAAGACGAGAGTGGGATCGAGGAGGGGTGGACGGATTGGCAGCTGCTTTGGAGAGTTTCTTGTAGAGCTTGTATTTCTCGGCTGGATGGGAGTGGGGTGAGCGTGAATGGGGACGCGTCAGAAGGATGGCGCACCGATGGGAGGGTGGTCCCGAATGTCTTGTAGGGAGGGGTCTCTGCCATGTCTGGAGGCAAAGTCGCGTTCCCAAGCCTTTATCTCTGCGCGAACGAGAGCGAGAGGGTGCGACATGAGGTGGGAGCGACTGGCAAGACCACACCGCGTTCACTCTCACTCCGACCATGGCTCCCTGGACCGTCTTTTATCGACCACGAGAAGATGAGAATGTGATCCGTAGCTTTGGCCAGCTCGACACGACAAGGTCACGCTTCAAGCTCCCTCTCTCGTCCGCTACACTCGACGATCCCGCTTTCTCTCCCGACCCACGCTCGAATCCTCACTTCCCTATCCCCAATGTTGCATCTTACAAAGCCCTCCCTCCCAAGATATCCCACCCGCTTCCTGCCTCCCCACCACGCACTATCTCCCCTCGCATGCCCCTCCCCGATGCCCCACCGTCCCACTCCCCCTCTCTGTCTTCCGAATCCGACCCCCTCTCCTCATTTTCTCCATTTACATCGCCTACCCTTTCATCAGGTACCTCTCACTCCCAATCTCCCACCCACTCCCGTGGATCTCCTTCCCCTGTCTCGCTGCTCTCTCTCTCCCCTTCAAACCCCGTTTCACCTCCTTCCACGCACCCCAATGTCATCCTGGAACCTCCTCCACACTTCCCCGTGCCAAAAATTCCGCCAAAATCGGACAGCACTAATACCCTAACGAGGAACAATCTGAAGCCGGTCGCGTTACAGAACACCAACGTTCCCCGCAAAGGAAGGATGAAAACTCTCATTCGTCGGCTCACCAGTCGTCACAGTCTGGATCGTATCGATGAATTGGACGAGACGGACCCATCTGGAGTTAGCTACCATCATGGCGGACCATACGAAGCAATTGGTAGCAACCTTGCGCAACCCTCCCTACCTCGAAGATATAGTGATACTGCCTCTCGCAGAGGCAATATGCATCATTCAAAGCAGCGCGAGGTGTGTCAGCTTGCCTGCCCGCACTTGTCCATCTTGCTTATCATACCATCAAGCTCCACCCGCGTCCTTTGCGTCCCGGCCAAAACCAAGTAAGTTCAATAATCTATCATGCGAGTCACCGTGTCTTGACACCGGTTGCGTGTAGTCTGCTTCCAGGATACCATCCGCCAACAGGGGGACGGGATTATCATTAAACCTTGAACCCGGCCAAATCCTTCGACAAAATACCATCTATACTTCTCATGCTTTAAATATAGTTTCATTTCCAAGTCAGTTCCACCCTCAGCCGAACACAGTTGCATTCGCCACCCGACCTAACCACTCCCGAAGCCCATCACTACCAAATACCCGGACGCATTCTCCCGATAAGTCATCGCCCCTGGGATTTTTCGATGGCTTCCAGAACCGACTATCATCACCATCACTGCATGTTCCTCGGGAACGCTATTTTGGAGACAACACGCCTGACATACCCAGTAGCCTCCCACTCCATCACGATCGTGTTGCTGCGCCTTATGTCCCCTGTCAAATTGAAACGACCGGCTTTCCTCCGCCCCGATACGAATCTAGATTACATAGTTCAAGTTCTTCACGATCGCCGCAACATACCCCACAACCTTCCTTCAATCCCAAGTCCTGGAAAACACAGTCGACAGAGAGCGCAGTACCTGCTCTGCTACCTGATGGACCCCGACATAAAAGTGTACAATCATTGGACAATTCTTATAAACTGGACAGCACGATCACACAATCCTCTTTCAGTGTACAAAATAAATCTTTAGAACCCCCGCGGATACGCCACCTTCCGAAACGCCTTGTGATGCCAGCCCCACTCCAGCCTCAGCCACCGCAGTTGCAGCACAACTTGCCTCCAGCCGAAGCTGCAACTTGGCAGGAAGTATATCCGGATGATCCTGCTTTAGAGGGTGCACATTTCAAAGGGCGGTCTGCTATGTATAGTCAAAATCCAAGATTTCTACGGAAGAGATCATCCGCTTTTCCAGTAAAAACACCCATACCGGACCATGCACCCATGTTTCATGACGACGCCGTGTTGGTAAACGGAGATTCTCCAACGAAGACGGCGTCCGAGGCCGAAGGAACCAAAGAAAGGACACGTCGGCGAAAGCTGAGTAAACGGAAAACCGATACCTGAGTTTCGACCTCCTTTCGCCCCCCTGATATCATCTAGGTAGCGGAAATGGCCTGGCTTACTCGGTCTTCTATCCCACCTACTATTTGTCACTAGCTTCACGTTCGAGGACTGCAGTTATCGAACGCCATCTGCAAGATGTATTTTAACCCCACGGACACTGTGCTGGACACGATTTAGGATTGTATACTGACCTGTGAAGATAGCTCTGCTGCGTCGGCGATACCAAAAATTGCGTTGGAGAGCTTCGATGCCAAAAGAGGAGTGAGGAGCTTGTAATGAAATCGTTTCGACATTTCGGTGCTAGCATGATAATCGTGCTTTCTATTCTCCCACCGGAACTCAGTGGAGGTATGTATTAACTTCCGCGATTACGCGAGAATCTGGCGGCCTGCTGGCCAGTGATCTACATATGAGGTTATTGTGGCCCAAATACGTACACGATCCGTCGCGTGGGCCGTCGAGTCCGTTCATCTTGTGCGGAGGTTCGACGCCTGAAACGCGGAGATGTTTTTTTTGTGTCTCAAAGGCGGGGCTACTAGGCTGGTTGACATGACGAAGCGCAGAATGCCCTGGACCAACTGCGACCGCTTACTGCCATCTGGCCCATCTGTGAATCGTGCTGCAGACTTGGCCACTCCGCGCCCCTGCTCGGACGAACGAATCTAATCTAGCCGGTAACAGCGTTCTAACTCTAATTCCATTTCACCGCTTTACCCGACATAAATACCTCCCCCACGCGTCCTCGCCCGAAATGCCCTCCGCCTCCCTCTGCCCCCGACGTCGCCCATGAACAGTGCTGGTCTTCTGCTATATGGTCTGGCCGTCGCTCTCGTAGCCGCCGTTCTTATCGATCGTATTCGGTGGCCATCCAAGGCACGTTCAACCCTCGTCGTCGTTATCCTTACCCTCCATGACCGACCCTTTGTGCAGCTCAACGATATCCCTTCTGTCGGTCCATCAGGCCCCCTTCTGTCGTACTATGGCGCCGCAAGGTTTGTTCTGCATGCGAGATCCATGGTCCAGCAAGGCTATGACCTGGTCTGTCCCCTCCACAAAAAATTTCTCGCTTAGCAGGCTCACCTCGAAGCTAGTACAAAGACAAGTTCTTCAGAGTACCGATGATGGATCGCTGGATGGTCGTGCTGACTGGTCCTGCACTCGTAGAGGAGCTCCGCAAAATTCCCGACGACAAACTATCCTTCGATCACGCAATGAGAGACGTGTGTATTACCTTTTTCCCCATCATTCCATCGATTTCCACGTACGTAACAACGCTCAGATTCTTCAAGTCAAATACACCTTCGGCCTCGAAGCACAGACACATCCTTACCACGTCACCGTCATCCAAAACCAACTCAAACGCAAGCTCGCCAATCTCTTTCCCGACGTCCACCATGAGATATGTCAGACCTTTGACGAAATTCTTCCTCCTACTGAACTTGGTGAGCATCACCTCCTGACATTCTTGCGAATCAGGTCCAACTGTAATCCTCACAGGCTGGGTGAACGTCCCCGCATATTCCGCGGTGATGAAAGCGACATGCCGTATAAGCAACCGTGTTTTTGTAGGCCTACCCACCTGTAAGTCGAGCTTGATGCCGCCGCAAATTAGTAAGTCAGCTCCATCCCTAGGTCAATCTACCGAATTCGCCGATGTCCAATCAAAGTTCGCTCTACAAATAGTTCTTCGAGCTAGTCTGGTAAACTTCTTTCCGAGGCTGATGCATCCGTGAGCACATCCGTTACCACTGATGGGTCCCGTGTGATGATTTGGACTATTTGCATTCCAGAATCATTGGTCGCATGCTAACTAACACGCCTACCAGCCTAAGGCGTTGCATGGCTTTACTGCAGCCCGTCGTAGACGAACGACTAAAGCGATACAACGATAACCCTGACAACGAGTTGCCTAGCCTTCCGGTTCGCACTGTTACTCTCACGACCGTATTCGAGCTCATGTCTCAACTCCAGGATGATGTGATCACCTGGCTTATTCAAGTATCCAGACCAGAGGATAGAAATTTACGCAGTATCTGTTTACGTATACTCGTATTGAACTTTGCATCTTTGCATACTTCGGCTCAGGTCTGTCTTCTCCTTTGAGCACGAACGTTATTAATGCCCTGACGTAGACTCTCACCCACGCTCTGTTGAATCTCACATCACACCCACAATACATGGAACCCTTGCGCGATGAAGTGCGGGAAGTGACCAAGCAATACGGGTGGACGAAGGATTCGATGGGGATGTTGGTGAAAACGGAAAGTTTCTTGAGGGAGTCTCAGAGAGTTAGCGGCACGAGTCTCTGTGGGTCAATTTCCTACATTATTGTGGCCAAGGCGTTGATCTTTGCACTAGTTCCCATCATTCGCAAAGCCATGGAAGACATCACGTTTTCTGATGGAACGACGATACCTTCTGGCACTCACCTGACCGTAGCTTCAGTGCCTATGCATCTTGATGATCGCTATTATGAAAATGCATCTGAATTTGACGCATTCCGCTTCTTAGCAGGGCAGGATGCTGGGGAAGAGTCGTCGCAGAAATCCAGGCTTGCATCCACTAACCGATTATACTTGGTATTTGGACACGGAAATCGGGCCTGGTACGTTCACAAACCACCTAATAGTGGCCTTTCATATCTGATTGCTACGAACCGTGATGTTGCGCAGCCCTGGGCGTTTTTTTGTTTCTACTATGATGACCGCGATAATAGCTCACTTGGTGCTAAATTATGACATGAAGCTCAAGGACGGGGTACGGCCTCCAGACCAATGGTTCCAGATGAATTGTTCACCCAACCAGACGGCGGAGATCATGTTCAGACGACGTTCATCATAATCATCCCATGTTTCTTATTTCATAGAGTAATTTCGTATTCGCAATTCCCTCCATCATGTATTTTAGTTGCGAACCAACACCGTAATTCGGGGAGATTGATAGGATTTCTCAAATTACCGGTCCTTCGAGGTCGCCGCATCTTCAAGCGAACCACAAGGGAATGTCTTTCCGAACACGCATGAAGCACGCGCTTCTGTTCCGGTACAGATGGAGGTTTGCTTGCGTGGATCCTGTGAGGTGTATGTACTCGAAATTTCTGTGGCGGCTTGTCACCACCAACTATACGTAAACCAGTCGCTTGGCTGCTGAATTAGTGCACCTCAAGGCCTGAAGCACGATATCAGGAATACTTGATCCGACATACCATCTGCTCGTCCCGACGGAACATGATGCACGACTGTGTGGATTACAATCCCCCACTGAGGTAATCGGCAAGGCCCGCCCGAGTGAAAGAGGTTCATCAGAGATTACATCGAGGGGCAATCAATAAGACATGCGGAACATGAACTGGAAGGTGTACTGCTTTGTATCGGGATCCCAATGAGACCAATTCCAATATCCAGCGTCGTCAGATTCATCTTCTATCTCCCTCGCTGGGACCCGAAAAGCAATGGTTTCATATGGCTCAGCAGCAACCTTTCAATGTCATGTCAGACCTCCCACCACATTCGTCACATCAGAAGGACGTACAATCAAATACTGGTATGCCTTGTTTGGTGGCTCCCGCTTCTGTTCCCAGGCACTCATGAACCGTCGTCGGGGGATGACACCTGGCTTGATCTGGGGAAGATGGACTTGCACCATCATACCTTCCTTGCCAGTATCCCTGTCACGAACTTTCGTCACTCGATAACCTGGTCGACCTATTTTGAGGAAGACTTTCCGCTGTACATTGGACTGCGCTGGGGCTACCATCAGCTGGGTCTCCTTCGCATCCCGGGCAGCCCGCCTAGCGAGGTTTGTCTGATGCTTTTTCCCTTGTGTATGTGCAAGATATGATCCTTCATTCGTGTGGAGCGTCAAACATAGTCGACATTCGAGAGATCCGAGATGGTTGCGTAGAATGTAGGGATCCTGCGAGAAATTAGAGACGTGTGCAATGCAAGGGGTATACGTACCTTTGCAAGGTCAATTGTTTCCAACGCAAGCTTTCTAAGCCGCTCCCTTCTGTCGACGTTGGTTTCCGATGCGCCTGCGACACCTCCGCCCCCAAACTTGGAACCCACGCGATTCTACGTGAAAGGTAAACGTTCAGGAGTTGCATGCTAGTGCGTGTGAACGAACCTGGTAATCTAGAAGAGAAAAATGGGTCAACTATCGTTGCGAGGGATGACAAAAGATCGTACCCATTGTCGTGTGTCTTCCCTTTCACTTTTTGTTGGTTGGTGGTCAAATTTTCAAAGTTGAGACGAACCACTTGGCTATTAGTCAGTTGCCCGATTCGGATGCGACTCCTGCAACTGCCAAAATTTACACCACTTGAAAATCACGTCTGCTAGGGCAGCGAACACAGCGGCCGACTCATCTTAAAGTCGTTGGGAACATTCACTCAGAAGAAATTTCTTTGTTCGTGGACCTCGCCGGATTTCCACGCAGCTCCGAGTCGGTATGGCGGGACACAAACGTCGTTTCGACGATGGCGCCTTTGTTCAAAAATCAAAGAAGACAAAGGTGTCATCGGAAAAGTCAGAGAAGGAGACCCACAAAGGGCATTCGGCCCCTTCTACATCTGCAATGACGTTGGAGGAGATTGACTTTCCGCGTGGAGGTGGAACTACTTTGACACCACTTGAGGTCAAAACTATTCGGGCAGAGGCAGTTAGGGAAGCGGACCAGGAACTATTTGCTGTAAGTGGCCCGATTGTTGTCAAGGATTGAATTCATGTCTCCTAGTCTACAAAGCAAGCTCCAGTCGAGCGTAAAAAACGCAAGTCTGACGTCAAAGGCAAAGCTACAGAGGTTGAGATAGAGAAACAAAATACTGTCCGTATTGAGCACCTAAATTACAAAGTAGGTTTTGAATCGATTTTGCGTTATTGATGCTAATTCCCTGTAGCGTCTTATTCCAGGGATGAGGGTACTTGGCCAAGTGATGTCGATACAACCTCTGGCTATTATCCTCTCGCTGCCTAACCAACTCTTCGCTCACGTTCCGGTTACTCAAATCACGTCTCAGCTCACCGAGCGGCTTGAGTCCATGGATGACGTTGAAGATGGAGAACTTGATGACGATAAATCAGAGAGTTCTACCCAAGTTCCAGACTTGACTGATTTGTTCTACATTGGACAATATGTCCGTGCTGTTGTAATAAACGCACACCCTCCGGGTACGACCGATGTAGCTGGACTTGGACGCGTTCGTGATGACGCCATCAAAGCTAGTCGAAGGATTGAGCTTAGTCTCTTCCCAGAGAAGGTCAACGCGGGTGTACGGAAAGTCGATTTGAAAGCCGGCTATGTGAGTCTCTTTCAACGATGGAACAGGCAAGACATTTATCGTATATCACAGTCCTTGAGTGCGGCTGTACAAAGTGCGGAGGACCATGGGTACATTCTCAATCTTGGCGTATCTGGCGTATCTGGATTCTTGTCGTTCAAAGAAGCTCACAAGGGGGAAGGGTTAAGATTACAAGTTGGGGCACTCATAGACGTTTCCGTCATCAAAATGTCAACGAATGGTCGTATTTGCACTTTCACCAATGATCCCGAAGCGCTCGTTTCATCCTCGGTGAAGCTCGTTATCAACTCATATCATCGATCGCGCTGAATCCCACTTAGATATCCGAAGTGACCAATATTTCATCCGTGTTGCCAGGGTCACTGGTTCAATCCTTGCTCACTGCTGTGGTTGCGGATGGCCTAATTTTGCAAATACTAGGCTTCTTTGATGCAACGGCCGACGAGTATCACTTACCGAACACACATAGATCACTCAAAGTAGGGCAAAAAATTAAATCAAGGGTGTTGTATGATCTCCCAGGAACAACTCCACCGCGGTTCGTTGTCACACTTGCAGAACACCATATCAAACTTCAACCCAAAAGTATATCTGAGGACCAATTTTCATATGCCGCTTTGCCTATAGGTACTGTCCTGGATTCGGTCAAAGTGCGGCGAGTGGAAGCAGAAAGGGGGCTGCTTGTGGAGATACAGCCCAATCAAGAGGGTTTTGTTCATGTGAGTGTCCTGGTCGCCAGCGCTTTCATTGTGACTGATGACATCCAGATTTCACATGTCTCTGATGAACACATCCCTACACTATCGGTGTCATCCGGACCATGGAGAGTAAATACTCTCCACAAGGCACGCGTAATTGGCTACCATCCGTTCGACGGCATTTTACAGCTCTCTCTGCGATCGTCTGTCTTAGAACAAAAGTTTCTGCAGTCTGGTCAAGTGCAAGTTGGCGAGATATTGAAGGGGAAGGTCAAACAGTTGACGGATTCTGCGCTCTTCGTGTCTATATCTGGGAACGTGGACGGAGTGATATGGCCTGTACACTATGCTGATATACCTCTCAAGCATCCCTCGAAGAAGTTCAAGGTTGGAGGGAGCATAAATTGCCGTGTATGTGCTACCAGCGTCATCTCTTTTCATGTATACTCATCGACCCCGATCAAGGTGCTCATAGTGGATCCAGAGCGGAATCGGATTGTGCTGACGGCTAAAAAAACACTGCTGGACACTACGTTTCCAATCTTGACCTCGTTTTCTGATGTCAAGGTTGGACTTCTCACTCACGCGGTCATTTTTCGGGTCACGGACAAGCATCTCATGGTCGAATTCTTCAACAATGTGAAGGCTGTAGTGCCCGCACGCGAGACTAGGTATGATCTTTTGCGGCGGGTAGAGTCACACTCCAGATTTTTTTCCCTAGCGAAACCGGTGCGAAGCTTACCGATGTGTATGCACCTGGAAAGGTGATCCAAGTGCGAATCGTCTCTGTGAACCCGGAAGCACGACAAATTGTAGCCAGCATCCGGCAAGCCACATCCTCGTTCGCTTCCAGTGTGACGGATATATCCGATATTCTCATAGGGGACATGGTCGAAGGTGTCGTTACGCAGCTGCACAAGTTAAATGTCGTACTTTCACTGAAGCCATCCAATGTCCGCGCGCTCATCTCATTCTCGGGCTTGGCACGCCACTGGAACACAACAGTGCCAGAGCTCAAGACGTCTTTGAAACCAGGTGCTTCTGTTCCCTCGTTGGTCGTGGTATCTCGCAACCCCGAGAAAGGTTTCGTTATCGTCACTGGGCATTCAAAGAGTGATCGACTGAAGAAAATTGCACTGTCTATGGACAGCGTCAGCATTGGACAGATCGTTGGTGGACGAGTGACCAAATATGCACGGTACGGCGCTCATGTCAAGCTCACCACCCGGATCTTCGGTTCTTTACACCCAACTGACACCTCGGACGATTACGAAACCGGAAATCCTTTCCCTGCTGTAGATTCTATTCTGAGAGCTGCAGTGGTGGGTATTGACAAACCGAGCAATCACCTATTCCTTTCCACGCGCGCCTCGAGACTCTCACCAAATGATGCCAAACAGCCAGTGGACCGTGAAATAAACAGCATTGCCGATCTCAAGGTTGGAGATACCGTGAGGGGTTTTATCAAGAGTGTCACAGAGCATGGGCTGTTTGTGATGCTTGGAAGAGGGATTGATGCTCGGGTTCAAATCAAGGAACTCTTTGATGAAGTATGCCTTGAATTACGTCCCAGCAATTCAAGTACTGAAAACAGTTTACAGTACATAAAGGAGTGGAAAGGTCGGTTCATTATGAACCAGTTAGTCAGGGGTCGGATCTTGAAGTATGTGAGTCTATCGGGATGTCGAGTCGAGCTCACTAACGGCGTGCTAGCGTTGATGTTGCGAGTAAGAAGGTCGAGATGACTTTCCGTTCGGGTGACCTGACACGTACACCACCCAACTCGCTGACTCTCAGCGATCTTCGAGAAGGTCAGAAGGTTGCTGGTCGAGTAAAGCGTATCGAACAATATGGCATCTTCGTTGAGATTGAGGGTTCAAAGATTAGTGGTCTATGTCACAAATCTCAGGCAAGTTATCAGTTTCCCTTTTCGCCATCCTCGCCAACCCTTGCATCAGATCTCGGATAACAAAGATGCGGATGTCACGATCGCCCTCCGCATGTTTCGTGAAGGCGATCGCGTAAGAGCTTTCATTATTTCTCGCGATCTCGAGAAGAAGCAACTCTCGATGGGCTTGAAGCCTTCTTACTTTACTGGCGACGATGATGAAATAGGATCAGATTCTGGACAACCCCAGGATAACGAGCTTGGGGTCGCGAACGATGTTAAGACGCAAGGCGCGTTCGATAAAAGTGGCTCTGACGAAGATGATTCAGGTTCAGATGAAAAGGAGCTACTCCAAGTTGGCGATGGGGATGACAATATTGATGACGAAGACGACATTATCATGCAAGTTGACGTCTCGCCGCTCGACCCTATCAATTCTCCGAAACCACGAGGACGTCAGGATACAGATGTTCCATCTCTCAAGATTGACGGCTTCCAGTGGTTTGTGAACGACACGGAACCCAGTGAAGAGCCCGGACTACAATCGGAATCCTCCGATCAAAGTGACGACGAGGAAAATGTAGCAGAGAAAAAGAAGCGGAAACTGCGCAAGGAAATAGAGATGGATGTCACCGCGGATATGCAGACGAAGCTGCCTGATTCGAATGCCGACTTCGAACGAATGCTTCTAGGGTCTCCTAGTTCCTCTTACCTTTGGATCCAATATATGTCCTTCCAACTGCAGCTTTCGGAGATCGACAAGGCACGAGCCATTGGCAAACGTGCTATTCAAACTATCCATTTCCGAGAGGAACAAGAGAAGCTCAACGTCTGGATAGCACTCCTTAACTTGGAGAACGTATATGGTACAGATGCCACTATAGAAGTTGTCTTCAAGGACGCAGCGCGGCATAATGACCCTAAGACAATCCACTTGCGCCTTGCAGCCATTTTTGATGAAAGTAAAAAATATGAGGTACGCTGAACTGCGCCGCTGTTCGGAACCCACGCCCTGAATGTTTAACAGAAAGCGGAAGAACAATACAAGCGAACATGCAAAAAGTTTGGACAAAGTTCAAAGGTTTGGACGTTGTTCTGCGAACATTACCTTCGACGCGGGCTAGTGGAAGATGCACGGAAGCTTTTGTCGCGCTCTCTGCAAAGTCTCGAGAAACGGAAACGTAGGTGACCATTTTTGTATGTGTGCTTGATGAACGATCTCCTTGCTAGATCTCAAAACGATATCCAAGTTTGCGCAGCTAGAATACAAGCTTGGCGATGCCGAACGAGGGAGGACAATTTTCGAAGGTATTGTGGATTCACATCCGAAACGATGGGATATTTGGTCTGTCTACATGGACATGGAGGCTGGCAAAGGAGACATTCAACATTTGCGGTAGGTTCTAGCATCTCAGCTATATAACACACTTAACGGCCTCGCAGCAACCTGTTCAACCACGTCCTTGCGATTAAGATGACGAGCCATAAAGCGAAGTACACAGTCGTATCTGCCTGTATATGGATGTCTCCACTCACTTCGAACCACAGGGCATTCTTCAAGAAATGGTTAGATCTAGAGCGCAAATTGGGTGATGAGGAAGGTGCTGCGGTTGTAAAGCAGAAGGCGATCGAATGGACCCAAATGGCTGCAGGTAGTGTATAATACTACAGCCTTTTACTCGTGTGTGATATAATTGGTTAAGAGGATGGAACGAACTGAGGAGAAAGCGAATTATTGTATTCAACTTGCGAATCCAAACGAGCGTAAGTATTGGGGAAAGCAATCAAGGTAATAATGGTATGAAATGTATATATGCAAAAAAAAACAAGGGCGGCGATACCACAAGCAAGTGTTATGACCGTGAGCCCGCTCGAGCATGTCCGAGAGGTGAGGATTCGAAATCGCTGATCGGTCGGCGTGTACTCATCGAACTGGCAAGTTGCCGTTGCCAATCATCCAACTCGTTGGAGAGGTGTTCAAAGTTCTCCGAGCTGGACATACTCGACGGACGATTGAACGAGGGCTGGTCGACCTCTAGAAGAAGATGTATCTTGTGGGAAAGCTGTTCGTTCTCCCGTTTAAGATTGGTGTTCTCTTGGGTGAGCTGTTCGACGGCCGTTTCATCCGAACCTTTCCGGTAAATGGCTAACGTGGCGTTGAGCCTCTCAACCTCCTGCTCGAGTTCCTCTACTCGAGAGTACCGGTCGTCTGATTCTCGTTGAGAAGCCATCAGGTTTTCTCTCATCGATGCCAAGTCCTTCTCGAGGGCTTCGATACGTTGGCGTAGGTCCATGTTCTCGTTTGTTAGCCACTGAGATTGCTTTTGCGCCTCGACGAGCTGGGAGCGCAGAAGATCGTGACTGTCGTCAGAAGGTGTGCTACTGCCATTGGCACGTGTTCGTGGTCCCGGTTCAGTGCTCGAACGTCCACGTGCCGTGTCAAACTCCGCCTGAAGGGCAGAATTTGCTGTCTTCTGCTTTGTCAACTCTTCCTTCATCCTCCGCATCATCTTTTCAGTGCCTCTGCATGGATGAAATGTCATAAGAAATCATTCGAAACATGATAATATCGTAGCTCACTTCACATAATGAACAGCAAGCTGGTAGTCTTCTTCCATCTGCTGCATCCGCGCTTTATAGTTGCGCTCAGTCTCCTCGAACTTGCTTTCAGCCTCGAGAGCCCGGGCTTCTGCGGCGGAATCGCTCTCAATGATCGGACTTTGCCTAGAGCGAGAACGGTCCAACTGTGATGTCAGGGTGGTTATCTGGGCCTCAGCATCCTGTTTTCTTCGGAGAGCTTGAGCGAGTTCGCGCTCCGAGATCTCGTGAAGCTGGATACGCTCGTCCAACTGCTTCTCGAGTTCAGCTATCCGGGATGCATCAGGGCGGCTCGTAGACTCTTCTGCTTCTGCTTCTGGTTTAAGTCCGTTTTCAGCAAGGTAATTGCGGAGCATCGCCAACCGAACATTCGTATCGGCAGCCTCCTTGAGGCTTTCCCGAAGCTCTTTTTCTTTCTCCGCAAAGTCCTTGCGTATACGCCCATACTCTAAGGCAGAATTCGAGAGCTGGGCACGAAGCCCAACAATTTGAGAGCGCAGGAAAGTTTGCTCGGATTCCGAATCTCGGACTCTCCGACGCTCTTCGCCAAGTTCGTTTTGCGCTTCCTCCAAACGTTGGGTAATTTCTTTGAGCATCTCTCTGAGTGATACGGCCTCCGTCTCCATTGCCTCCACTTTCTCAGCATGCGCACGTGCGTGCCTGTCTTCGTCCGCTCGCAGATCACGATGGGAATCCAACAGTTCTCCAAGGCTTCCTGTCGTCAATGCCCGGAAGGCGTCCGCCTCCTCACGTGACTTGGCCCAGGAGTTCTCCACCCCTGCTAGCCGAGTCCGGAGAGACTCCACCTCCGATGTGCGTGCCTCAAGTTCGCCTCTAAGTTCTGCAAGCTCAACCTCTAGCTGACTGACTTGACCGCGCGCACGTTGGTGGGCTGCATCAACTTCTTCAGAGCGAGAAGTCTGTGCTTGAAGTGCTGTACGCGCTTGGTCCAAGGCGCGGATATGTTGATCGCGGAGTAGAATGAGTTCTTGTATTTGGCTCTTCATTTGCTTGTGCTCGGCATCTTTTTGCTCGACCAGAGATGTTTGCGCAAGCAGACGATCGGCGTGGTCCCGGACAGCATTTTCTATAGCAATATGACTTGTCTGAAGCTCAGACAGCGCGCGGAGGTTGCGATCGCGAGATTCCTCGAGCGAATCTGCACGTTTGTTGGCGTCTGCTGTTCGCGTCTCAGCTTGTTCAAGCAGAGTTGTTTGCAACGATAAAGAATCGCTTAGTTCATCAACTTTGCGGCGCATAGTTGTCTGTTCAGACATGAGGGTAGCGAGATGTCGCTCGAGCTCCGCAATGCGTTCACGTTCAGCACGAGCAACGTCTGAATGTGTACCGGCCTCATACGCGGTGAGCTTGGCGCGATAATATGCTGCTTCTTGAATGGCCCCCGATTTCATGCGTTCAGCGTTCGTAATCCGATCCGAAGCTTCTCTCGCCTGATTGGCTAACGTCGTCTAAGTATTCTGCATCAGCATACATCACAATAATCCACGACCATATATTGAAAGATCGACTCGAGATGGAGGCAACTTTAGAGTAAACATTCACCTGCATTTGAGTCTTGAAATGTTTGAAGTTCAAAATCATGTCTGCCAATTTTGGTTGCCCGTCACTGGCCGATGCTCCAAGCTTCCAGTTCTCAGCCTCGAAGGATTCCTCGTCCACCTGTACAAATCCTAACCGCAATGCCTTCAAAAGTGCCATTTTCATCCAAGCCTCGCGCTTGCGCAACATTTCTACCTCCATTTCTTTTGCTTTGTAATCTCGAATGAGATCAGCAGTTACATTGCCTGTGCTCCCAAACTTTTGCTGCGAATGGCCATGTGAGTGCGTGTAACTGTCGGTCAAGGGAGTGGCAGGAGAACTCTGATAGAACGCATCCAGTGGAGGCTTACTCCTATCGACGATAGGCGAAGGACTGCGAGCAGCAAGGCCACCATTCATGCTCATAGCCACAGTGGTCATTGTAGGTGGCTGCCCCTGTTGTCCATGGCCATCAACGCTGCCTCCCACAGGCGACATCGCCCTCCCGGTAATCCCAAGCGAAGTGGGGCTCCTTGCGCGCTGCGCTGGCGCCTGAGGATCTGTCGGAGTCGGTGCTCGTTCCGTTGCTCTCGTTCCCGTCGATACACCATTCGCACTCTCTGATGTAACTCCTGTGTCTGTAGCATGCCCATCGTCGGTTCCGAGGGTGTCCTCTTCGTCTCGTGGAGGACGCACTGGAGCTTTGACCTTTGTATTCGTACCCGGATTCGATGTGCTCACGGGACTCTGGGCTGGTGCGGGTGCGATCGTGCCATTTGGCGTCCTTGTGCCTGGACGAATTCCGGGTGGGGACATTGCACGGCGAAGATCTTCTGTATCAGATTGAGCAGCTGTGGGGGATATTGCATGAGTCCCATTTAGCGTGGGTGGCGGTGTAGGCTGCCCACCCGAAGGAGAGGGCGTTGTAGATGATTTACGAGCCAAGTTGGTCATGCTTCCGTTCGGATTGGGTGGCGCCACCTTGTTGGACTCGGGGTACTTGATATGCTCTAGGAAAACAGACAAAAGTCAATGGGTCATGCGGAGTAAGATAATGTGATGATAGACAAACTAGTATCAAGAACATGGATTATCCCATGATCATCTCTTGTAGGCGTGAACGACTCTCCACCGAGTACAAATACTCTACTTCCCATTGAGGCCATTGCATGACCAGACCTTGCACTTGGTGCAGGACCCATGTTCTGAAACATATACCATCGCTGGTCTGTGTAGCAAGCTTGATCAGCCTCCACTTCGTGACAGCCGCCGACGCTCATCACATGGCTGGAATAACAATATCTCAGAAAAAAAATCACTCACTGGACAGCTTAAATGCGGCCAGATCTCCCAGATCCTTGCCATCGACGCCCCTACCCCCAAAGATGTAGATGACATCGTCCACCACAGCTGCCGCGTGTCCCTCTCGCGGGGAAGGAATGAAGCCGATACATTGAAGTTCTGTCCATCTGTGCGTATTGACATCATACGCCCATGTGTCATTGTAGTGGTATTGACCGTCGGTACCCCCAAAGCTAGTATGACATGGAGTCAACGATAGCTGAGAGGATATGAAGAGAAACGTACACGATGATACGATCCCCATATGTCACACAAATATGACCGGTCCGTTGAGCTGGTCGATCAGCAGTTGTGGGTTGACATAGTTCCCACTGAGTTTGAGTCCTCACTTGGCACAAAGTACCACATTCAAGTGCAATATATAGACGCAGCGAGGCACGCAAGAGGTGTCATGATGAGATTATGTGATCAAGTCTGTCGGAAGAACATTGGGAAAAACGACTTACATGTGTTGAGATCGAAGGACCACAGGTCGTTCAAGAATTCTCCATCCACCTGACCACCGAAGACGAAAAACTTGGTTCCAACCATGGTCACAGCGTGACCGTACCGTCCCGGTGGCGAGGGACCGTACATGGATACTTTTGTCCATTCCTTCGATACTGTCCAAGTGAGAGACACGGAGAATTTAGCAAAGCGTGGTACATTTTGGATGACTGTGGACAATATAATTCGGAGTCACTCACCAAGATTAAGGAGATAAAGGCCATCATCTTGCTTTTCAGTTGGATCGGACATTGGATCCGTCTTGGTATCACCACCCCACACAATTAATACGCTGCTGACGATGGCACTAGCATGACCAATCCTGGGAGAGGGTATCTCTCCTGCGGTCTGTACGAGGGTTGCGCTCAGATCTCGAGTTGAGAAAAGGTATAAATCATTGCGGGCTGCTTCACGGACAAGACCACCAAAGAGGTAGAGCTCTCCGTTAGCAGTGGCTGTTGCAGGAAGCGCGTGGCCGTAACGAGGAAACGGAGGGGGGGAAGGGTAAGTTGGAGATGCTACGCCAGGTTTTGGCATGGCAAGAGGAGGCGGAAGTAGGAGGCGGCGGGCGGACCAAGGGTATGCAGGACGTTGTTGAGGTTGTTGCTGGGCCTGCTGTTGGGGCTGCGGCGGGGAGGTTTGCGAAGGGAGAGAAGCAGCATTTATGGCTGGGCCACGATTTTGTTGCTGGCGTGGCTGCTGAGACTGAGGACGGCCGTTATGTGCAGTCGTACTAGAGGCATACGGTAATTTGACAGGTACAGTTGAGTGAACAGGTATAAACGGAAAGCAAGGAACTCACGCATCATTTGACTGTTGTGGAGCCTCCTTGACAGTCAGCTGAGCGAGAGCCTGAGACGGGGTCTGGGCGACGGTGACATTTGATGCAGCAGGCTGGGATGCACTGGGGTGCTTCTTCCTAGAGAAGAAGGACATTCTCCTTGCTCTGTTCCCGAGGATGGACGGTATGGTTGGCAAGGTTCGAAAAAGTGTAGTTTATACTGTTTTATTGTATGAAAAAATGTAGTTATGCGGGTGTAAGGGAAGGGCGAGCCAGCGTTTTGAAGGAAAAAGGGTGAACGAAGGAAAGAAAAGCACTCCAAAGCGAGTGAGTACGTTGTGGAGACGGAAGAGATTAGACGTGGCAATTGTGGGAACACCTAAACACGAGTGCGATCGGACATGCCCAAGCAAGTTGCTCACTCCATCCACTAGACTGTTTAATATACACATTGTTCTTTTCATGAACGGTGCGCAGCTTCCACGCCGCTCGCCGTCTCTGCCATCATGCGCCGTCGTGCGGCCATCGGCGGGGGCGTTGTTTCCTTCGCAACCCTCACACTGCTTCCCAGAACAGCCACATATGCACGTGACCACCCATTTATCGGCGCGACGCGACTGCACTTGGATGTTCGTCGTCGTCCACGATGAGGACGCGTCAAACTCTCGATGCCCTCACGCAGCCAGTCCCCTCTGCCCCCTCCTTGTCCCCCTCGGTCGCAGATCTGTCACCGGACGTATGCGCCAGCCTCCTGACCACCACCCTAGATGGTCGCACCGAAGGTTCTCCTCCCCTCTTCATTTCCGCATCACTACTCACCGCTATTTTCTAAGCGCTTATGCTGAGCATCGGAAATCCCATCGCCATCGGCAGAAACCCAAAACTCTGGTTTGCATCCATAATTCATCCTCGTACATCCACTAACCACCACGAACAGTTCCTATGTTATCCCCGATATCGTCGTTTCTAGCCTCCATTGCAAGATATATGCGCAAGTCCAAATATCTCATCGTTTCTCTCCACAGCTCACCTCTTCTATCCAGTGTTCGCTCCGGTGCGGGAGGAATCATTATATCGTGCCAGGTACTTGTCGCTTCCTTGTCCTTGGGTGTCCTATCTATCCCCTTCAGGACTTGTCTACCAATGGTGTGGTGATAAACGGGCACAAAATCCGGAAGACCTCTTCCATCCTCATGCATGGAGATACGCTCAAGATCCCAGCATCCCAAGGTAATTCATCTACCTTCATATTTCCGCTGCCGAACCCAACATTTTTCCCATCTAGCATTTCAATGCATCCTAAACTCAAGGCATCTGCCTGCTACGCAACAACATACTGTCCTCTCTCAACACCACGCTTTCAAAGTATGTCATGACAAAGAGGTTCGAACCCTCCTGACAGTTTATCCAGGATTTGGGCCGGTACCGTATCACCTCGCACTGTCTTGGTACAGGCAGCTATGCATCTGTTCATCTTGCTCTCGATACATCTGCACATCGCCAGGTAGCATGCAAGATCGTCCGCAGAAAGGGAGGCAACGATCTGAAAAAAGAGATGAAGGAAGCCACTCTTTTGACATCTCTCCATCACGTACGCGTTCCTACTCTTTACACACTACACCGTTTAATCCAATTCCAGCCAAACATCAACAGAGTTTATGCTTTCGACTACGATGCACAATTTCTCTACATCATGCTTCAGCTGTCAACGGGCGGCGATCTCTTCACCTACATCACAAATCATCCACGACGTAGATTATGCGAAGGTGAAGCAAAATACATAACATTCCAGATGCTCAAGGGGCTTCAGTATTTGCATGACAAAATGATTTCACATCGTGGTAAGCTTACTGTAACATCCAGTCCTTTTACTGTGGTGCCGCCCTCAGCATTTCCACACTGCTAGTGACGGTACACAGATTTAAAATGATTAACGCATGCCAATCGCAGATTTGAAGGTCAATACCCTTCCTTCAATCCTTATAACACGTATCGATGTTGCTGACGACTTCCTCATTTCTTCTGATCGCTGGCAACTCTCTCCCCCCTTGCCTCCATTCATCAAACGTATTCACCACAACGCCTGCCCTCCGACACAGCCCGAGAACATTCTGTTACACTCCCCTGGTCCTTACCCTCGCATCCAGATTGCCGACTTCGGTCTTGCCCGTCCAAGAGCCTATGAAGAAACCCTCCATGTTTGCGGTACCATTTCCTATCTTCCTCCAGAAGGTGTACGTGCGTTGGAAAACAAAAATTTGGGTTACGTGGGAATGCCAGCGGATTGCTGGAGTGCAGGAATCGTCATATTTGCAATGCTGACGTGCGCCATTTTTCTCTAACCCTTTCATGGGATCCATCCTGCTGAATTTTGATCTCCCGTGACGTCTTCCTGGACTATGACCATGCAGGGGTAGTCATCCTTTTGATTATGGCGACCCCAAAGACATGTGCGACGACGATATCATTTCGAATGTACAGGATAGCAAAATCAAAGGTAGCGGGGATCTCATGGGACTTTCGCAGCGCTCCTACATCCAAGATGAACTAACGAAACAACGCATCCTGGACGGAACGGTCTATTTCTGTGAATCTATCTGGGCTTCCCTAAGAAATGGTACGTGTACGGCGTGTACCTCGGTCATGTCTCTAGGTGATAACAGGCAGTCTTTCTGCGTATGACCGATGTGTACATCAGTGCATGCTTTCTCCCTGGTGCTGACCTTACTCACGCCATTACCACAGCGAAAAATCTCGTGACCCACCTCCTCATACCTGATCCAAAGAAACGCGCCACAGTATACGCAGCTCTCAAGAACCTCTGGATTACCTCAGACCTTGCAGACCTTGAGCGGGCGTACCGCGAACGAATTCGCTCAGTTGCATCATGACCTCGTCAACTTATCGTCGATGCTTTCTTCGCGCCCTGGATTCTTCTCTGGCTCCGATGTTTGTTTTTCGTTTAGCTGCGAAGTATATCCATTTCCGATGATGCATGGTTAGTTCGCAATACACCCTGCATGCGGCAGCCTGATGGCTCCTCATATGTCACCTCGTGTCCTTAACTTTCGAGTATCGTGAAACTTTATTTCGTACAACAATCCGTGAGATCCACTAGCAACTACCACTTCATCTGTAACTAAGCCTTCAAGAAGTTGGCATGGACTATCGACGGTGATCAGTCGAGTCAAGGTTCCCACGTACCAACGAAATACTTACAATGAATGTGGTCTGATGCAAATGACGAGATCTATTGATGCTGTCAATTCAACCGTCCGCAAGATGGCACAAAATACGCACAAAATAGTAGCTATGATCATACCCTTCATGACACCTCACCCGAACCTGAACCTCATCGTGTCCGGCATCGCGCGCAGCCTTCAGAAATGCCTCAGGATGGAGTTGATAGAGAAAATTATCTGCAGTTCCCTGGGAACACGGCATCAGCATATCAACCTCTGAGTCCCCACAGCGGGTATAGAAAAAATGCACACATAGTCGATGAGGACATTGATCGCTTCCTTCACCCTTCCCACAAGGACACTCGCATCATAATTCGCCTTCCCTTCTTCCACTCCACCAGCAAGGTACCCGCTGAATGCCTTCTGGCCCCATGGGACGGCGGATGGCTCGCAAATAGGGGAGAAAGCGGAGCACGAACGGTACCGCTTTGTGCCCGCAGTCAAGGAGTTAAGATAGATGGTAAGCGCACCATGACCACCCATGGAGTGACCAAAGATGGACTGGCGAGAAAAGTCCTGACGGCAGCTCCAGTGAGTCTATCAATCAATCGTGAGCGAGACAGGCGACATACGACAGGAATCCCTGCGGCGTCTATGACCTCTGGTAATTCCTTCGTGACGTAGTCTAACATGTTGTAATGCTTTGCCCACTTGGACCTAGTGGCATTGAGATAGAATCCTGCGCCTGTTGTGGCATAGATTAATCAGCGAGCTTGAAATCCCTCAAGATGATGATCGGACTTACCGACTCCAAAATCCCAGGAGGCGGCTTCATCCTCTATTCCAGCTCCCCGAGGAGACGTATCAGGGAAGAGGATAGCGATACCTTCTGCTGCTGCTTCACGCATGAACCCACCCTTCTGCGCACTATAAAAGATCAGAAAAAATGACAAACACAAGTTCATCGACTACCAGAGGTCGAGAACAATGCTCACCCATTGTCCTCGGTGCATGTCAGACCAGCCAGGTAAATCAGGATGGGCACCTTCCCATGGGCTGCATTTGCGGGGAGGAAGAGGTTGAACTGGGCATCTAGGTCACCAAGGACAGTGGACTATCGGAGTGATCATGATGTATCATACAGGAGTCCAGATACAGGCCCGTTAGCGACTCTCGATCTAACAGGAGCATGGAACGCTCCAACAGCTCACCTTGAACTTGTACTTTGTCAGTGTCCCTTCGTAGTGTCTGTTGGAAGATATTCTCTCGAGTCTGTTTGCCATTCGATCGAACTTTAAGTCTGTTATTGAAGCTTGCTGTTACTATGAGGACTCGTATCATCAGTGGGCCGCTGTGCAGGTTGAATCGGAATGCCACCTATTCCTGATGGTGATAAGAAATACAAAAAGTTATCGGTTTCTCTCAGGCCCATCTATGCCTAACACTGAAATCTGTCCTAAGAATATATCTTTGGCGCCTTCCCTATGCTCATGATCACATAGAAAAACCGGACCGCCTATATCCGGCGATAGTACTAGTCGCTGCCAGCATATTTAAATCGATCTTCGACTGGTGATTAATTGATGAAACGTTCTAAGGTATAACCGCTGGCTGGTAGTGGGTAAGTAGCTATAATTCACAGTATCATAGTTATGTTGACTGATGTGTTAACGACGTTCATGATCATCGGAAAATCTGGGTGGGGTATCACTGGCAGAAACGTTGCAGAACTAGGTCACTGAGCGTGTCACAGGCGTGGCAACGACGGAAATGATCTTGCTTGCGACTGGGTGTGAGGTTCGGGAGGGGGAACAGTTGACAGATTCGCATCCTCGTGCTTCTGCGAGTCAGCCGTCCGCCGGACTTGTACAGACTCTGGGACAGGGCCGGCATTCTCAGCAGCAACGGGATCGCACCGCCATCTTTGCACCTCCACTCTTTCCTCAGGACAGGGACTCGAAGGACTGGATCGAGGGGATGGAGGCGAGGGCGTCGGTCGCAGTATTTCCTCCATCCTCTGTCTTTCCTTATCCGAAGTAGTGCGTCGTATAGTATCCGCGCTACTCGCCTTGTCGGATGCAGGCTCCTCGGTTCTCGTGAGCACCTCCGTAGTCACTCTCTTGCTCTCTTCCCTGCCTTTCCAGCCAACCCATCGCCCGTCGACAACGTATCCTTCCTCTTCTTCCACGCCTGCCAACAAATCTGCGACACCCCCGTAAAACCTTTCCGCACTAAACCCTATGTCATTTCCCCGAATAAATGCATGCATGTCTTTGAAACCTGATTGTCCAGTTGAATATCAATACGACAAGTCATCGAGGAGGGAACACCTACCTGCAAGGCTGGTAAGATTGCCTGCAAGCCCACCTGTCCAACCCACCAGATCAAGGTGGTTCACGTCGCGCAGCGTACCAAGGTACGTGCCCCATTGTGCTGACTGTACGGATACTAGGCCATCGTTCGGTCCCTCTTGTGCTGCTATGATGGAGTGAGGATACCTACGAGGGATAATAAACTATGTCCGTGTCTTGCTAAGGCGGTTACGGGAAAACTCACTTCCAAGTATCGATTAATCCAGGTTCATACTCGGCTCCCCAACTGAAGTACCCTACACCTTCCACATCCGGCGTGTTGTCATTGAATTCCTTCATTGCCTCCCTGGTGAGACACTCGAATGCCTTGCCATCACCGCCACCATTTGGGAGAAACTCAAGGAGAGCAAGGACTGCTGGAAGGTGAGTAGAGGCAAGGGAAAGGAAGTGGGAAGCAAAGGAAGAGCCACGATGGGGCGTGGCAATTGTGGTCAGGCTGAGGACGCGGAAGGTGCGTTGGGTGAGGTGGGTAATAAGATAACGACAGTCGATGCCACCCTGATGTACGAGTGAGTTGACGAAAGTTTGGTAGCGAAGAATGTACCATGCTATGGCCTATTAGATGTACGTCTCGACCGGGATATGTTTCCGATATCTTCTTTTCAAGGACCTTTGCACGATCGACCGGGGAAGAAGTTGCGGGGACACGGGTGATGAAGACCTCACAACCATTGGCCTCAAGAACCTCCTTGATTCCCCGCCAATGAGAAACCTGTAGGGGTGCTATAGCAGGCCCGATTGTGAGAGAGTCAAAACCCAGGAGACCATGGCAGAAAACAAGAGGGGCATTTGGGGCGCGGACTAGGAGATCAAAGTCTGCCAATTGCTGAATGATATGCGGCACGAAGACGACGTACATTTCTTTCCAAGATCACCATTGAGCGAATCAGATTCATTCAGCACACTCGTTACACTCTCCCTGCCGGTACCAGAGTCTGATGGGAACCACAGCCTGAGAAGAGAAGGGGAGGGGGGGATTTGAGGGAGTGCGGATGTATGGATCGAGCGGAGAGTGTCGAGGGACGAACGTGTAGATGAGACAGTGGTGGCGAACGAGGGCGATGGGGAAAGGGTAAAAGTAACAGAGGAACCCGAAGTGGTTGGTGGGGTTGCGGAAGGAGAGGTGTGTCGGAAACTGGATATTAGAGGTGGCGGTCTTGAAAGGGGGTGGGAGGGCGAGGGCGAGGGAGAGGAAGCGAGTCTGGCAGGGGGGGGTGGAGAGGGCAAGATGCTGTTGGTGAGAGCTTCATGGAGTGCGTCTAGCATCGGTGAGGGGGAACAAGAAGAGGAGGAGGATGGAGAGGAGGAGGATGACTGGGAGCGGGAGTGCGCCTGGGAAGGACGGCGCGAGTAAGAAGGGAAACGTAGGAGCGGTGCGGTGGGTGATGGGGACGTCGCATGATGCAGCTGGCGGGGGAGACTGAGGGTCCTCGAATGGCGGTCGAGCCCAATACCAACGTTGGTCTTTATGTTGTTCTGCACGACTGGGAACGGCTCGAGGCGCAGGGGCATCGTGCGGGACGGTGACGAGCGCTCCATCCAAGCTGAGGTCGACAATGTAGACAGTGGCTGTGTACCTACTGAGCAAGCGAAGTTGCGTGGAGCGCAATTGCTGGCGGCTGGCATTCGGTGTCGTTTTCTGGTGGACTCATGATGAACTCGGAGTCAAGCCAACACATTTTCTCATTATATCGGTCCTACCTTCGTCAAGTTAGAGCACTTCCACATACCTACCTCCGGTGTGCACCCTCGCCACACCTGCCTACTTATATCTGATGCGCACCAGTCTTTTTTTCACCGTCAAGGGCGCAGATGACTTCCGTTCAGTACTGAAAACAAAGTCGATCGAGCTTCGCAGGAAAAAGCTGAAGAGGGTATCAAAGGTGAGCGCTGTTGTGTTATGGCAAATTCATTCGCCTCATCCGCATCTTGGCGCAGGACTTGCAACGGCTGCGAGCTGCCAATGAAGGAGAATCCACCGCTTTCGATCGCATGCTTGACATAGCCTATGGAAGGGTAGGAAAGTTACGTCGGGAATTGATAGAGGCACGAGTGCCGACCCCATCTCCGCTTCCTCGAGGCTCACAATGTCAAATAGCCTTTACTCTCGGACCCCACTGCTCCGCTTCTCCCCATCACCAACCCGCGAAAAGAGAAGACCCATTCACCTGCTTACTCTCCGGAGCTCGCCGCTCTCCTCACTTCGGGCATTTCGCGCACGACAAGGGCATTGCAAAAACATCACCTTGTTTCACCTCCTGGGTTACCGGGACGCGCAACATCGAATTTTGAAGACACAGTGCTCTTGGGACCACTGAGCAGGCATCGCGAGTACAATATCCGCTGGCGTTTCTTCAAAAGCGAATGGAAGAAGGTGTACCCTCCTCTTCGAGTATCGCTGGAACATCCCGCATTTCAATCCAACATACACAACTGCTCAAATCATCCATTCAATTTTGGCTTCCAGAATACTGTCACCCTCCAGGAGATGCTTGCGTTAGCGGGATCCCCTTCGAGGACACCTGACCCTCCTGGAAAGCAGAGGAGGCTACAAGAAATCCAGAAAACGTCTGACACAAACCCGTTTGATGGGAATTTGCCAGTTCGGTGGCTTCGACGGCGATATCAGGCGCTTTTGGGCAGGGTTCCGCTTCTGATACCTCGACCCTTGCCACAAGACTACTTCAAACGTACTTATGACGTGCAGCTGGCAGACAACGCGATAATTGTTTCCAGACCACATCCATCGCGACGACTTCGTGTCGTGGATACAAAAGACGTTTCATGGATAAGTGATGTTCATCCCACAGTTCAATCTGGACGACGTCGCAGATAATTCGACGCATCACTCTTTTCACCTGTTTTCACACACCTACAAGTTTATATGCACTCAGCTTCAGTGAACTTGTGCGCGGCAAGAGTCATAAATATCATCAAATAGATACGTCAGGGATTTGATTCGGCATTCTCTAGCTCTAACCCGTGCAGCTCGATGCTATATATGCCATAGTTGCGGTCTGTAGCCCTGGATGCTGCAGTGTCACCGAGGCTCTGATCTACGCCACATTGGAGGTTCAGGATAACCTTATACTCGTCAAAGGAAAACATTTTGTTTGTGCGGACACTATCAAGCAAACCCTGCAAGATCTCAAGTGGTTAGAATCAGGTACAACTAAGTGAAGAAATACATACTTGAGGTCCCAGCAAGAAAAGCGCATAATATCGCCTAGCCCTTTCAATTCCCGCAAACTGTTCTCCATCATCGATGGTACGAATACTTTGTTGGAGTGCTCGAATGTTCCGGTTGACTTTCTTCATGCCAAAGTCATTTGCCACGCGTATTTGGCGAGCGTTGCTGACCAGCAGTTGTTCTACCAAGTCTTCCAGGCCGAAGAATACGAAACTGCGTGACCCAGGTTAGTTACGGGTGGTGGTTAGGATACGAAAGTTGAACAAACTTGTGCTCGTTTTTAAGCAAAGTCGTGGATGTGAATTCGTCAAAATCGCTAAGCTCCGAGTTCAGATCAACAATATACGGGTCTGGTTCCCCAACTTCATGGTCAACTTGGTAGTTTCCCTGAATCAATAGTGTTAGTGGGTGCATTCATTGTATATCAGCACCTACATGGCGAAAGGCTGCATCGAGATAGAAGATAGTCCTACAGCGAACTTCTATCCTGATTGTATGTAGGATGATTTCGGCCAACTGCGTATATGTCTTCAACAACGCACCAAAGCGCCTGATGTTCATGCAATTAGTAAAGGTATAGCCCTCGGGGCAGACACCTACAGTGCCATCTCATGGGATAGAGGCAAGCTGAGTTGGTTGTCTTTAAGGGTGTCATATAGGAAAGGGAAAGATAGCAAAGGTATCTGTGACGAGAATGCGGACACATGATCCATTTGCGAGGAGGCCAACGTAGGTGAAAGTGCACCATCAGGAGAAGATTTTAAAGCATTCAGTTCCTGGGTAAACCAAGCCTGGGAGCATATATCAGAAAGCAGTGGACAAATTCGATGGACTGGCCCACATACGACACTTCGATAGAGGCTACATAGCACAAGGATGTTGCGGACCGAGGGGTTAAGATCACCTTTATCCACAGTGCACTGGGTCAGGTAACCCATTTCTAGCTGGCTTTCCTGTCTGCAGAGCTGCTGCTTAATCACACGATCCTGGTGGTGAAAGTGAATTTTAGTTTGTACCGGGACGTAGTCCGAAGTCAACCGACCTTTGCCACAAAAAGCTCAGATAAACAAGGGCTTAGCTCAGATTTCTGTGTCCATTGAGCAGCAAGAGTCGGTGATGAAAGATCTTCAGTTCCATCCTTGGACACAAGAGCCTGGAAACGATGGCTGCATCGCTGATAGAATTGGACGATAACGCCGACGATAAGCCTCGAGTAATTCTCACGGTGGAATGGTGTCGTGCGGAGCATTGCGCATAGTGAATTGATAAGGGCAATCAGCTGCGTAGCTGCCTATGCAGAATTCAATGAGGACCAAGGTTTGCAACGCGGACAGCGCACCTTGAGAATGGGCCGGGGACTGAAGCGGGTCGACAAGATATCAGGCTGGAAGGCGTCAGGAGCTGCATGTAGTCAATTCGCAAACGAGCCATTGCGATGCCGAATGAGCGCACCAGATACTGCATGATGGAACAACAAAGATATCTTCTCCTCGAGTTGTGGCAAATATACCTTGAGAACGAAATCATCCAACACTTCGCTTGCGGATCGTGCGCTCTCCAGTCCATTAGGTAGTACGTTTGCAACTCTACCCAAAAACGCGAGGGTCGGCTGGAACAAAACAGTAACATGGAATGCGTCTGGCTTGATCAGCAAACGATGATGTTGTCCAGCACCAAGGACGCGCTCATCAGAACCAAGAGAAGACAGAGCACTCTGCACTGCATTCTCCGAAGAACTCTGCACAAGTCCCGGCATGGTATCTCGGAGGACGCATATGAGTTCATCCTCGTGCCTCCGAAGGAATTTTCCTGTTGATTTAGTATCAGTGTCTGCAAATCGAAAGATTCCCTGTAATCAATTGTATATTTAACTGTAAAATCAGATCGAGGTACTAGGCAAATACCTTGAGCCTGTCGCGTGTAAATCGCCCTTCACGAAGTACCTCGTTGATAGAGGTAATTGGATTCCGACCCGTAACGGCGTTTCGTTCCTCGTCGGTTAGATAATCGTTGAGCAGAGTTCGAACCTAACATTTGTTTTGTCAACGCTGACATCTTTGACGCTTTGAAGTAGATGCACCTCAGCCTGTATTGCCAACCACACATCGGCTATGGGAAAAAGGGTTCCTGGCTTGGCGCCAGAAGAGTCCTTAAAATCTCGTCTCTGAAAGTGAATTATTGACGTTCAGACCCGGCCAAGACTAAGCTCGGTCGCACTCACTGATCCGATACGGTTGGCTACTTCGAAGACTACGCGTAGACCTTGTGTTACGGCATCCAGTTTGGAATAGATTGTCCAAAAGAGGTCTTTCAGAATCTCCTGATCGTGATGCTTTGAGGTCGACTCCAGCGCAGCGAGGCGAAGAGTAGACGCCTTTGTTGATGCGCCTTTACGGGCGAGAGCGGTATGAACTGGGCCCATAATAGCAGATTCATCGGAAACAAAAATGTACCCTCCATCAGATTTGGATCCAAGGGCGGCATTTGTGAGAAGGGCTGAACTTCTCTTCGATTCTTCTGCGCGTTCTTCAACTTCTTCGACAGTAGATTCGATTAGTGAGAAAATCTCGCTCTGTAATCGTTGCATGACAGAATCAAGAGCACTCCCCAGTTTGCCTAGAATAGCTAGAGATTCCAGAAGCGCCTCGATGTAAGTGAACGAATCTGCTTCGGGATTGACACTGGAGTGGCCAAGGGGCAGAGAACTACTCGGCACAGCTAATACACCGAGATTCGAAGATGATGACGCTGATACCGATATCGACACTGATAGCTCTTGCATACTGACACTCGTACGGAAATTAGCATCGTCGAAGTCATAAGGAGCGTCATTAGGTCGGGTCGCTAGACCGGTGAGGTAACGCGAGAGACGGGTCCCTTGAGTGTTCTGCGGAAAAGACGTTAACGGAACTTGGATGGAATTTTGGCCATTCGTTTGCGCCAATTGGTCCTCGAACTCCACTTTCGGTACTGCATGCCCTGATTGAGGGTAGCAGACTACAGTATTAGAGACCACGCACGCATTGACTGACGAGGTGTATACGGAGCCCACCGCGTTTCACACCAGAATGACTTGAGGTAAAGATGATTGTGGAGCTCATCGACTAGGATATCTCGGAGTGCCTGTAGGTGCTTAGCCTCCCGGTAGATCGGCAAGATGGTCCACGGGGCTTACAGTCTCTTGTCCGATAAGATATGCCCGTAAGTCTGTAACGGCGCCGATTTCTTGCATGTCGGGTTTGTTGATCAGCTTAAGGCTTCGTATCAGTAAGTCCGAAGCCTGTATGAGGCGCTTCTCTGAGATCAGAGCCTCCAGGGCGTCTGGGACAGATTTCAGGTGTTCACTAGGATACATGTTCAGCATCCGCGTACAAGCGGAGAGGCACGACATACATCTGGTCCAACAGTCGCATCATTTCCTCCAAGGTTTGTCCTCTGGCCCATAGTTGAACAAGATCCGCACGTTTGCTGCCAAGAGATTCTTTAGTTTCTTGAAGAGCGACACGTGTTTCCTGGACTTGTGCTTGAGCCTGCCCTAGGTGATTCAACAAAGCTGCATGGTGCGGTAGTGCATCGGCGAAAGCCTTGTAATGTTCTAGCCGGTACTCAGAGTCGGAATAGATCAAACCAGAAAGAGGTGTTACTAACGATCAACCGAGCCCTTTAAAGCTTGTGACAGCATTTCCTTGGTTTTCCTGAAGGAGGACATGCTTTTGCTGGTAGAAGTCTCGTCAAGTAAGGAGAGGGCTAGGTCCACATTGTTGAACTAGGAGATGTCAATCGTATTTCCACGACTCAACAGGGTCCGTAAGTATACTTACATCGGGATCGATGACAAACTCCCACTCGTCTTTGATCTGGTCCAGGATAGCTAAGGTGCATTCAGTAAGTCGTGTCCGCGTGCCGGGGATTGTAAAATATAAATGCTTTGGACTAACCGTCGATTTCGCCAGTTTTAGCTCTTGGGGTGGGTTTCCTGAAAGGCATGCGTTCTTTTATTCGGTCCTGCAGCGCCTTTTCGCGTTCGACCTCCAAGCGTCGTTCCAGTTCATAATTCCCTTCATCATTACCATTGGTGAGCTCACGCCTACGGAAATTAGTTTCCCCGGCGTCTCTGAAAGCGACCAAGGCGGCGGAGAGAGCGGGAGAGGCCATGTTAGACGAAAGGGGGGATCCTGGTGATTCGCTCGTCACGGAGCGGGGAGGGTCTAGCCGAGGCTTGGTCGGAAGGGAAGTGCTACCTATGGGACGGTGCTGAATAGAAGTATCTGAGAGAATTGTACTAGAACTGTCCCGACGGTCCCTCGCGTTCAAGTCGTTGACTATGCGGGAGGACGTAGAGGTACGTTCGGAAGCGGAGTGATCAGAAGGTTGGCGGGGTCTCAGGTCCGATCTCTGCGGGCGATGGGGACGATTCGGTGATGAGAACGCGGCGGCCTTTGGGGAGGTTGAGGTGTCGTTGCTAGGAGTGGATGGAATGGAGGGAGGTCTGGCGATCTGGAGAGGGCGGGTTGGTGGGAGGGAAGTTGGGTAGTTGAGCGGGTTTGGGAGAGGACTGGATATCGACGGAGAGCGAGTACGACGAGAAGTCGGCTGCGACCCGAACGGCACGCGCGACATGGTCCTCGTCGTCGTGCTTGACTGAAACCAAATCCGGTGCTAATCAATGTCACTTCCCCCGTTCCTCGTCCCTCTCCAACCGCCCCGCGCCGCCCTCTTCCGACCAGACACCAACGTCCTTGTCCACTGGTGGTCATCGAAACTCGCCGACACTCTCCCCAGCACCCTCTTCCTATTCATACCAGGTGTGCGCGCCTCTTCGTACCCTCGCGGCATCTGATCTCTGTCTCTAGGGAATCCCGGTGTCATAGACTTTTATACGCACTTCCTCGACACTATCTATGATTTGGATACCTCAGGCACACTTGCCGTCCTGGTATTCTCGCATGTCAGTCACACCCCATCCTTGGCCTCAAAACATTCTCTTTCAACTCTTCATTCTTCGCACTTCAGCTTGGCATCGCAGCTCCAGAACACCCTCAATGTGTTCAACGTTGCACAGTCCACCTTTGGTCCCTCCGTCAGGGTGGTTCTGGCCGGACACAGCGTCGGCGCTTGCAGGCAGGTCCTTATTTGTCTCGCATTTCCGACACTTGCCAAATGACATTTCTACCATCCTGTCAAGGTTTTGAAACTGCGTTCCAGTGCCATATCCTGTGTATTCTTTATCTTTCCTGCTATTGCAGATATTGCGGACACACCCAACGGCAAAAAGCTCTCCGTTCGTGACGCTCTCACCTTGGTTTCTTTCCCCTGTCCATTGAGATATGTTTTCGTACGCAGTGGCTCTTTCGTGCGCCTTTACCTCGTGTGATAGCCAACCTTGCAAATTGTCTCTACTGTCTACCTGTGCAAATCCTTGGCATGCTATTCCCCTCATACCCTCGTTCGCCGCTAAACGTGTTGCATTCATTTCTGCGGTCACCCCAAGCATTATTCGCAGCGATGTCGATGGCTCACGATGAAATGATTAACATTCGTCGGTTAGATTCGGAGCTTTTCAACAGACACAAGAGTTTGTTGTGGTTGTATTTTGCGCAATGCGATGACTGGGTTGGTCAACAAAAGGCCGTGATCCTTGGAGCATTTGGAGGAGATGAAGCCCGCATTTGTCATGGCAAACCAGGTGTTCAACATGCGTTTTGCATCAGTAAGACTCGTGCATTCTGTGAGAGCTGCGAGCTCACGGTCTGGGATTGATGATAGCGAGGAGATGGGGAGACAGTGCTACGAATGGCTGGTAGAGAGTGGAGTTGTAGTATCATCGTTGTAGGATAGTATGTCACGTGACAGAAAATGCTGACAAAGCCAACTTTAAATAAAATCCAGCGTGTTCTGGCAGAACGCGTCGTGCAACGCGCCCATTGCGAGTCGCGATGGCCGACCCACTCTCTGATTCAGCTTTCCTTTTCAGCCCCTCCAGACTCTCCCCTCTCACTCCTGCAGAGTCCACCACACCACCCCTTACCATGCCAATGCGTCGAAATGTCCAATGTTACGTAGTTCCACCCCCGCTTTCTCCATCTGTCAAGCGGCTTTACCAGCCAGCTCCAGATTATCTCGGAGGCGATCCCGACTTTGTGCGCAATGACCTCGACACCGTCGTTGGCGAGTACCCGATTGACACCCAGGATAAACCTTCACATTACTTTGTGCGTTTCAAGGATGGATTCGCACGTAGGGTCAGTCGCAACTCCCTGTTTCCCACTCCCCTTTGCGAAGCTTAGCTTTCTTTAGATATCTTCGCGTACATTCCTTGCCCACTACGGCGACCTTGTCGACGATTACCGTAAGTTTCGGCAAGTTGCCTGATGCCGTATCATTCTTATGGTCCATTCAGAGCGTCAAAAGGCACAGGGTCTACTTGACCATTTTGATCCTGCTTCCGACGGTGTCCACGAGCACTCGCGAATGAATCCTAGGATATCAATCGACGCAGTCCCTCGCATCACAACCTCACGAACAACCTCCGAGAACGACATGTCCCAATCTCCTCCTCCTCCTGATTCTCCTCTAACAGAAGAGGATGACGACAGAAGTGGTGATGAAGACTGCGCCAGCCGAGCCTCGATTCGCAAATCTTCCCGCCTTGCTGCAACTAACAAGAAGCTTATACAAAGCAAGCTTCCATTTAGTCCTAGGAAGCTTCGCAGTAATCGAGGACGATCGATTTCCGACTCCGGAGATGATCTAGGTGGTTACGGTCAAGTTGATTCTGATGTAGAAATTTTTGTGCCTAGAAAGTCAACACGCTCACGGTGGAGCGCTCGCTCTAACCTCGCTGATGATCTCGTCGACGACAGAGAGTCGGAGGAAGATGCCTACCATGACAGCCCTCGACGTAAATTTAGAACACAAGAAACCGGGAAAAAGAAACGATCTGCTGCAGCCCGGCTTGCCTATGGACACTTCCGCGACATCGACGATCTTGATTTCGATTCTTACGAGGACGAAGCAACCTCATCCCTTCGCGCCCACAGAGACATCTGTGAGAGATGTCACAAGCCTCCTGCTCACGAACAGCTGGCAAAAGCGAAAAAAAAAGGCAGACGTAAGATCAAAGATGATAAAGGTGAATCCGATGACGGTGACGAAGACCACATACGAGGTTTAGGAGGCTGGGTTCGATGGTTTGGACATCCGTGGTCCTATTCTTTCATCCTATTAATATGATTTCACAGCCTCAAATGTTCTGTGGTCGCCCATTGGAAGTGCCTCGCAAAAACCCAAAGAGATGAGATTACACGGGCTGCTCGCGCTCGCGATAAAGATCGATGGAGAGCACAAACAGCAGAGACCAGCGAACCATCAGCTGGCGATTTACCCGATCGCAACGAGCTTGACATCGACCAGACAACCGAGTTCATCTGTGGATTGTGTATGAAGGGTGGCATTTGCATGGGATGCTTAGAAGTGGCTCTAGAGCCCGACTCATCTCTTGCGAAAAAGCCACCTCCCAGCAGATCCTCCCTTGAACCTGCACAAAGTAATGCTCCTGACATCGAGATGGTCCACAACACTTCACTTATTGGGGACGATACCTCGTTGCAGCCTGCCCAGCAACTCCTTTTCAGGTGCTTTTCTTGCAGGCGACTTGCTCATTATCAACATCTGCCCATACCACAAAATGCGGCTTGGGAGGATGCAGACCTTGCAAGTTACTATCAAGAAGAAACTGGCTGGCGTTGTGCTGATTGCGCTTCATACGTTTATCCGCTGGATAAAATTGTTGCTTGGCGATCTTACCCTCAAGGTGTTGTTGAACCCACTTTAGCGAATCTACATGATGCCAAGGCTCCCCTTGCTCGGGAATACTTAGTGAAATGGGCAGACCGGAGCTATCGGCGGACGCAATGGGTACCTCATATGTGGCTGGTTTCAACCAACTTGTCGAAATTGAAACATTTCCTTACCAGGGGTTCCAAAGTTCCCCTTCTCGACGAACCAGTATCTGACGAGACAGCTATGGATGTCGACAAGCTTGGTGGTGCCGACAAGCAACCGATTGCCTTTGAACCTAGCACAGACGTTGCCCTTGAAGTCGGCCCTTCAACTGAGCTGAAACACATCTCACTTGGTCCTTTACCTGACGCTAAGCGTCGAATCCCTCCAGCTTGGAAGACTATCGACCGCGTTCTTGATATGCGGTTCTGGAATCCCTCGTCAAGTACGAATGGGAAACATAAGAAAGGTGCCGCTCGTAGGGGTCAAGTCGACGAGCTACCTCTAAGTTCTCGACAAGAACTAGAGCGGGCTTATGTGGAGGGTGAACAGCCTGATGAGTCACTATTGGAGGAACCGGATGAGTGGTTGTCAAGGACAGGGGAAGTTTTATCGGTTGAGCATATCGACAAAGTCATATGGGTATTCGCTAAATGGGAGGATTTGGGGTACGAGGAAGGTTGGTATCCCACGTCTCTATGCAACGATGCTTCCTCAATTCCTTGACAGCAACTTGGGATTCTCCGCCTCGCCGTGGAGAGCCCGGGTATGGAGCCTATGAACGCGCATTCAAACATTTCATCGACTCCCGGAAAGTTGTCGTTAAAATGACGCGAAAAGATATTAACGCGCTGGAGGCCCGTGTTGAGAACGGTTACGGTGGATTCGCTCTTAAACGAGATCTCGATGAACAACCTGATCTTGGACAGAGTAATCACGTCAAGCTCATGAAGTTCCAAGTTTGTGGCCTTGCTCCGATCAAACGCTTTGCTCATAAGCCTATAGATCGATGGGTATAATTGGCTTTGTGATAACTGGTGGAATCGACAGCCTTCCATATTAGCCGATGAAATGGGTTTGGTTCGCCGTTCATTGCCTCCTTTCTGCATGCTCTGATATTCTCTATGTAGGGCAAAACAGTTCAGATCGTGACGTTTCTCGGGACAGTAATCGAAAAGTTCAACGCCGCACCTGCGCTCGTCGTTGTCCCAAACTCCACAATCACCAATTGGGTTCGGGAATTTTCGCGCTGGGCTCCCGGACTCAGGGTTGTGCCCTTCTTTGGGGAAGCTAAGTCGAGGGATGTGATCATGCGATATGAGCTATTTCATGAACGGAAGCGCGAACCAAAATATCATGTTCTCGTCACTACATATGAAACTGTCACGAACCCCAGGGATTTTGCCACGGTCTTCAAGAGTGTAGGTCGTTGGGAGATCCTGGTGGTCGATGAGGGTCAGCGCCGTGAGGGTTTCTGTAATAGTTTTGAAACTTGATTTCATTTCCGTTTCAAGTTAAAAGCGAGAATAGTCTGCTCTTCAAAAAATTAAACGAGCTCAAGCTGATCCACCGGGTTATCATGACAGGGGTCAGTCAAAGTCCATCCGTCTCAATTTTTCGTTGAACATCTCTTCTAGACCCCGCTGAACAACAATATCCGTGAACTATTCAGCTTGATGAATTTCCTTGACTCCGACAAGTGGCAGGATCTTGAAGCACTGGAGAAGGAGTATGAAGAGCTCAGCGAAGACCTAGTGCGCCAACTGCACGTAAGATTAAAACCGTACTTCCTTCGCCGCATCAAGAGTGAAGTTCTTCAGCTCCCACCCAAGGTTTTTACATTCCCCTCGAGCATCGCACACTGAACATATAATTGGTCAGAACGAGGTCATTGTGCCGCTCTCAATGACTCCTCTGCAGAAGGAGATCTATCGATCAATTCTCAGTGACGTCTTGACACAATCTACCTGGGCTGGATAATTAACTTTCCATTAGGCCAGAATCTAGACATTCTCCAGCACCTCACGCAAGTGTCGACCGTTAAAGCAGGTCGTGTAGGAACCTCCAAGACGAATATGAACAATATGCTGATGCAGCTGCGAAAGTATGTGCTCGTGCAGGTCGCCATTGACCATCCTCACAAATAGTATCAGATGCATCCAACACCCATACTTGATCTCGGATGATATTGAGCCTCGTGGCCTTGAGCCGCACGAGGCTCACGAGAAACTGATCGACGCTAGCGCAAAGCTTCGACTGCTGAGATCACTGTTACCGAAACTCAAGGCAAGAGGACATCGTGTACTCTTATTTAGTCAAGTAAGTCTCGTTTCTTTGTGTAGTGCGAGTACCTTGAATTGAGCGCTGTAGTTTGTCATTGCTCTCGACATCGTCGAAGACTTCTTAAGAGGCGAGAATTACAAATATCTTAGAATTGTGAGGCCGGCCGCTTTTCGAGTCAGCTTTAATTTACTCTTTTCCCAGGACGGCGAAACGAAACAAGCGATCAGACAGAAGGGCATGGATGAGTTCAATCGGCCAGATTCGGAATATTTCATATACCTGCTCACCACTCGTGCTGGTGGTGTTGGCATTAATCTCTATACGGCAGATACAGTGATAATATATGACCCGGATTTTAATCCGCATCAGGTCAGGGAATGCCTTTCTCTCCTCAACTGCTTGGCTCATAACTATATTATAGGACCTTCAAGTATGAAGATATTTTACTTTTTTTTCGTCCTGTTCTAAACATATGTCCAGGCAATTGCTCGTTCGCATCGCTATGGTCAGCAGAAGACATGTCTCGTACTCAAACTCATGGTGAAGGACTCTGCCGAAGGTGATTGCTGCAGTTTCGAGAACTATCCCTGTCTGACCTCTCGCAGAGCGAATCATGCAGGCAGGCAAGAAAAAACTAGTCCTCGATCATCTGATCGTTCAGAAAATGGATGACGACGAGAATAACAGTGATGACCTGAGATCAATTCTCACCTTCGGTGCCAGGGCACTCTTTGAAGAAGGGGACCAGGGTTCGAAGGATATTGTTTGTGCGTAGTATCTCGGCTCTCTTAGCAGGTCCCGCTTTAGCCACCACACTCAGACACCGACCATGACCTTGATAAGCTCATCGAGAGAACAGAGGTCGAAGAGGACAAAGGAAACATTTCCAGCGAGCCCAGTTTAAAGTTTAACTTTGCCAAGGTATGGGCAACAGAGAAGGACGTCCTGGAAGACGTCGGGGACACCGTGCCCGACATCGACCAGGGAGATTCATGGGCCCAGGCGTTGGAACGTATAGCTGCTGAGAAATTTGCAGCCAAAGAAAAAGAGGTGACAGGTCGTGGAGTTCGTCGAAAGGCTGCTGCCGCTTTTCCCCAGGTTTGCCCGAAAGATCCGCACCATGTTCAATGGCTGATTCGTATCCTGCAGCAACAACTCGACCTCCTAGATGGTCTGGAGGAGACACCCACCAAGATTAAAGGCAAAGGCAAAAAGAAGGGTCGATCATTAAAATCTGGGAGATTGTCGGATTCTGATGCATACGATGGTTCTGCTCATCAAGGTGCTGGTGACGACACTGATGCCACAACGGAGTCGATGGATGTTGACCAGGAAGCACTATTGGCCCCAGCGTGGCCTAAGAAACAACCGCGTAATCTGACCGCTCCATTTCCAACTATACAATCCCGGTCAACCGTTTCACATCGTGATGATCCAGAGTGCGGCCTCTGTGGACGCAGCCATGAGCCTGGTGTCTGCAATATGATGGAGAGTTCCCCAAATCTCATAGAGTACCGGGAGATCTTGTTGAATCATACTGATGATGAACCATGGGAATACAGAGTGCGTATTTATCCTATATCCTGTGAACGTCACATTCAAAAAGCATGCACAGAAAGCCGCTATCGAGGCCATAGAGCAAGCGTTGTACGATCGAGGTCATGGCCATCTATTAGTCGGTCAACCTCTCACACTGGTCTCCAAACTGGGATCCGCTTTGATGTCCGTGAAAAGCAATGAGTCAAGTAGACGCCAAGTGGCCCTCGATGACTACCACAAGTCGTCCTTGTTGAAAGTGCCTGGGCAAGAGGTGACTAGAAATCTTCCCCAGCCTGCGGTCGTGCGTGAGGGTAATCGGGAGCCTTTCCACCGAGATCAGGGGAGTGCCGTGGACGGACGTTCTTCTCTTCCATTAGACCGCTCGTTTCCAGTGGTGCTGCCGTCCAAACGCATGTCTTCACCTGATGGAGTGCCTGAGAATCCGCCGAAGAAGCAGAAACAGAACGGGTTTTCTGGTTGCCCAGTGTGTCTTGGACCCCACCACGCTATTGAGAACTGTCCAGTTGTCCACCAGGACACCCATAGGTCTGTTTGCAGTTGAACAAGATTTTCCTCCTTCTCACTTGGGTTCTAGTATCACGAACCATATTTTGCGGCTATCTGAGGACCCATCTCAAGGACAGGTAATCAAGACACTTCGACGTCTCCTCAAGCAGCGAAAGCGAGAGAGTGAGGACGCAAACCAATCTGGCCATGATAAGACGCAAACATTGACTTAATCTATTACACCTCTCCCGAGACTATGATAGAGAATGCTGTAATCTGAGTGATCTTGCTAGACTTACTTAGTGTATTGTACATATGTCGCTTGGTCATGCGTATCATACTCCGACGCTTAGCATTGTACGTACGTAAAGGGATGGCTCCTCTCTGCGCGCAGACACATTTCTCTCACCGCCTTCTCACTAGACAGCTCTCGGCTCGAATCACACAGTTGTTGGGCAAGGTGCTCTGGCAGAATTAAATACCTCCAAGTCGAAGGTTCAGTATCACTTGCCAGGCTGATGGTTCTTACTCCCCGTCTCCGAACGTTCAACATCGCAGATCCATCGCCTATGGAAATGGAAACGGTTTCTGAATCTGGGCCAAATCCAAGCTCCCGCAAACGGCAGCGATCTGTGACGTATGATGCACCCCCAGAGGATTTGCCAGAGTTGCCCAAGCTTTCTGGAGAGATTATGCTGGAAGTGTTTACTCATAGATCCCTCCGACTTGCGTGCCACGCTAAATATCGCGACAACGAACGTTTGTCGGTTCTCGGATCCCATATATTGGAGATGATGACGACACAGCTACTGTTCAACAGGAAACCGATGTTGACGAGAAGCGAGATTGAGGTGAGCGCGACTACCATGAATTCACAGTGTCATGAGACAATGTTCTAGGAAGGCACACAGACGAATGCTATTATCAGTGGACATCATCGATACTTGGGCTAATTTCTATCGACTACGAGATGAACTACGCTACGACCCATCGTTTCAACCCTCACTAGGGGAAACCGAGGTGAGTGGTGCGTCTATCCGATTCGGCAAGATCTATAGAGCTGAAACGGGGGTACAGCAAGGCCGTCTGCTCTTTCTCGCTTACCTCGGCGCGGTCTTCTGCGAGGGCGGGCTGGCGACTGTCCAACAATGGCTCGGAGCCCTCCTACGATTATCGGTCAGTGTGTTCAAGGATGGAGCGACGTCTGACCTTGGACCCACGGACTTTGAGGAGCAGTCTGGGAAGCGACCCAAGGTTGAAGAGTCATTGCAGGGATTCTCGACACAGCCGTTACAACACGCACTCCCTAGTTTGTCTATCGGTTATAAGCCTACGCACTACAATCCATACTCCCAGACTACTGGCTCGTTGCCTCTGCCCCCGCCCCCGCCTCCGCCCCCGCCAAGCATACCGCCTCCAATACAACCACCCCCACCAAAGGGGATGCCGAGTTTCGGAAATCCACTGGCACCAGCGCAACCACATCTGGCGTTTTTGCCACTATTCAATCAAACAGCCACACAGCGAGGGCTGAGTGTCGGGTACCCTGCCACATTCTCCGGACCGCCGCACGCGGGAAAGTGGCATGTGAGTTGTGTTGGTGAGCAAAAGCAGTTTCTTCAGTACAGAAAGGACACTCGGGCTGAGTAATGATCGAAGTGAATGGGATAGAGAAAGGCAAGGGCAATGGACCGAGTAAACAACTCGCAAAAGAGGATGCGGCGAGAGCGGCGTACTATGGGATGGGATGGGCACCTCGTGAGTCTTTTTTTTTTTTTAATGGGCTGTTCCGTTCTGACTCGACAAGGCGGGTGATGTGGAGTTTCAGTAGTTTTTTTGACAATAAAGGGGTTATCCTTAAATAAGAAATATCATAGTAGCGATCGTGGGAAGATTAGTCATTGGAGAGAAGCAGGGCCGAGCGGATGCCGAAGATACGAGCCAACGAGTTGCCCATCGACGTCCGTGACGGCTCTCTGCATAGTTGTTGTATTGTTCAGCACGACCCTTTCGTCGTCGTCGTTGCTGCCATCGTCGCCGCCGTTTAGTAGCGCCCGTCGTTATGCGCGATGCCCACCCTGTACCGTCCGTGTCGATGTCCAACCTCGCCCTGTCCGAGCCCACACACATCGACCTGACTGGCGACGACGACGTCTCTCTGTCATCGACACGCTCCCGTATGGAAGCTAGACCCGCGCAGACGTATCCTTTCTCTTCGCACTCGCACTCCGTCCCGCCTCACGCGCCAAAGCCACCGCCGATGCTGCACTCCGCCTATCACCCCGTCTTTCCAGTCCCTCCGCACCCCCGCCCGCACCAACAGCCCTCTTCGCCTCAAAATGGCATCTCCCTCATACATCCGTTCGCAACCCGACTCCCATCCACACACCCAGCAAATAATGTTATTGATCTCACTCACTCACCCTCCCCTCCTTCCTCTCCCCTTCCCCTTGTCACCCCACTCCCGGACGATCTCTCCCCCAGAACCCCGGTTTGTATTGGACAGCTCACTGTTACCGCCTTGGTTCTCTATCCAGTGTCGTATCTCCAGTCGCATGATCCGACCAAGGCAGAAGCTGATTGGGCAAGCGTGCGTCTCCAATACGAGCACAACCCTCACAAACAGCCAGGTACAACAGAAACCATCCATATCAAAACTCCACACATTAAATCCCCCATTGGTGAACTAAGCCAGAGTGAGGCCTTTGGCGTTGTGGAGCAGAAAGTGGCATCCCACCTTGGCCCGATGTTAGGAAAAGGTCTTATCCGATTAGACGCCAAAGTGCGTCGTGGCATGCCAAATGTGAGCGCACCTCGCCCTTTGGACAAGCTCCGCTACAACCCGTCTCTCTCATCCTACCGCAGCTCCCCATCCTTCCATTACAGATGCTTGTTTACACCCCGAAGGGTAACATCATCGTCGTCGGAAATTATCTCCACCAGTGTGGACTCTTGCTCGATCACCCATCCCCTCCGTATGACATTCAAAGACTTGCTAACTATCATTATTGTAATCCGCACAACCCTCCTCCCGGAGGACACCATCAACCGTTGCCTCCCGTCCGCCCTGGTTACTCTGGTCCAGGAGGCAGCAGCTCTCGTTGGACCGCACCTGCAGTATCTGGAAAGACGCTCGAAATACAGCGCAGTCAGGTGGAGGAGCTCTTCAAGAGTCTGAGAAGCGGAGATGAGCTTCCAGAGACTGAACCTGGTAACTCACATTCATTGTTCTCGCTCGTCACCGCTTTACCCACTGACTTCTTTCATTTTATGAAAAGCATATGAAGTTGGGACAGCTCTTTATCCCCATCAGAAGAAAGCGCTTACTTTCCTTCTTGAGCGTGAACGCGAGAAACGTTGTGGTGATGGCCGCTACTCCTCTCTGTGGCAGACCAGGGTGAACCCTCATTCTGGACAGAAATCATGGTTTCATATCGTGACTCAAAAGGAGCTTTTTCATGAACCACAGGAAGCAAAAGGCGCTATTCTTGCTGATGATGTGCGTTTGCTGCTTTTGGGTATGATTACGTAACATAATGACTACTTCAGATGGGTCTTGGCAAGACGATCACGTGCGTCTCCCTCATGGCTGCCACCTTGGATGCCGCTCGTGCTTTCGCTGCTTCCCCATTGCCTCCTGCTCCCGCTCTTCCAGACAGAAACTTGCTTGAGGATACTCTGTCCGCTGCGCATTTCTCTGGGAGTGTTTGGGGAATGTCCTCCCCATCCGACTCTGGAAAGGGTAAACGCAAGGCAGCAAAGGCTCAGGACAAGGCAGAAGCCGAATATGCACGAGCATGTCGTATCAAGGTCAAAAGTCGAGCGACCCTCATCATTTGTCCACTCTCAACGGTCTCAAATTGGGAGGATCAGTTCCGCGAGCATTGGCGAGGAGAGGTCTCGGTAGTTGGTGGTGGCGGAATCACCTGCTCTGCGGCTGCCAATACGCCTGGTACTGCTACACCACCCTCTCAGATCACGCTTTCCCAGCAAGAGCCTAGTTCTGACTTAAAACCATCCTATCGTCCAATGGGTGGCCGTCCGTTGCGGGTATATGTATACCACGGAAATGCGCGTCGGCCAGACTCAGCTTTCCTAGCCGACTTTGATGCTGTCATCACAACCTATGCAACATTGGCTTCTGAGTTCTCAAAGCAAACCCGGAGCATCACTTCTCTGGAAGCTGATGACGAAGAGGAAGGCGATAGTGATGGAGGATTCCCAGGCGTCGAGATCGATGAACATGGAAATCAAGTGGTACGGTTACCGAAACCAAAGCGAGCAGGAATGAAACGGAAAAAGTCGTTTTCTAATATTGCAATGGAGGCCACCAGCGCTCTACAAACCATCCACTGGTTTAGAGTGGTACTTGATGAAGCGCAGTATGTTTTGCCAACCAGTGGTTAGCGGGTACAAGCTCACTATGACACAGCTCTATCAAGGAGACTGGAACCGTAGGCAGTCGTGCCTCTTGCGACTTGGTTGCTGACCGTCGTCTCTGCCTGACGGGAACTCCTGTCCAGAACAAGCTTGACGATGTTTTCGCTTTGATCAAGTTCTTACGTCTAGAACCTTTCGACGACAAGAACGTCTGGACAGAATTCATCGGAACTCCTGTCAAGTATGGGCAGTCACTGGGTGTTGCCCGATTACAAACCATCATGAAATGTATCACCCTCCGCCGCACCAAGGAAACAAAAACCTCTGACGGGAAGAAAATTCTCAATCTTCCATCTCGTCGAGACGAACTCCGCTATCTCAAATTCGATCCACGCGAGCAAATGATTTACGATCAGTTCTTCACGGAATCCAAAGCTGAGTTCAACGAGCTGTCGAACAAGAATGAGGTTATGAAGAATTACGTGGGGATCTTGCAGAAGATTTTGCGCTTGCGTCAAATTTGTGATCATTTTGAGCTTGTCGAGGGGAAGGAATTCGGAGGCGTTCAGCCAACGGAGCCCAGCAGTTATGAAGACCTTGCGGCCACAATCGAACGGGAGGGTCTTAACCCGTCCCGTGCGGCCGCAATCGTTGCATTGTTGAGGGAGGCGGCGACAACGCAGTGTGTCGAGTGTGGGGAAGAACTATGCGTTTCCGCGGAGACTCAGCAAATTATTGAAGGTGGGGTATGTGTGGACGATGGGCCATCAGCACCCAAGCGTGGCCGGAAGGCAAAAGGGACAACGTCTCGCGCCTCAACTAGGACCAATAGCCCGTCGACATCATCTCTTGTGCTAACTCGTTGTCAGCACCTTTTCTGCCTTGCATGTTATCGGTTGTGCGTATGTCCTGGATGGCCAGACCTCCCCCTGGATATTCGACGACCATGCTCTGCTTGTCAGACTTCACTTTCTCCTCAGGACGCCATACAAGTACGGCCCGATTGTCACCCTCAAGACTCGTCGTTGAAAAAAAAAAATGGCAAGCGGGAAAAGAAGTCAAAGGGAACAGGCCCAGAGAATTTTACTCCGTCAACCAAAGTCAAAGCTTTGCTCAGTGATCTTATTCAATTTTCCAAGGCAAATCCATATTCTGCCAATTACGATCCTGAGTCGGTTGAGGTGGAAATGGTAGACGGTCAGGGAAAGCGGGTTGACGATGGAATTGTCAAGACTGTGGTATTGTAAGTAGCAATTCTGTAACCGAGAAGAAGCTAAATATGTGGCCCCTAGTTCCCAATGGACGACTATGCTCGACAAGTATGGCTGTACTTGGCCTATTTTGACGATCATATCCTCACGAATCTTTTAGGATCGAAGACGCTCTGGATGCTGCTGGAATTCGTTACGAGCGCTTGGATGGCACGATGAAACGTGACGATCGGACAAAAGCCATGGATGCCCTCAAATACGACCCGGCTTGCGAGATCCTTCTTGTCAGCTTAAAGGCTGGCGGTGTCGGATTGAACCTCACTGCTGCACAACGGGTCTACCTGATGGATCCCTATTGGTAATTCTCTTTTTAGTCTTCGTCTCGGTGCACGCTTAAGCACATGTCATAGGAATCCAGCCGTAGAGAACCAGGCTGTTGATCGTATCGTACGCTATTACTTCATCTGCATTAGCTGTCTCCCAGCTCATCATTTACCCTACAGCACCGTCTGGGACAAACACGTCCCGTCACGACAATCAAGTTCATCATCGAAAATTCCATAGAGGATCGCCTGTTGGAAGTTCAGCGGAAAAAGACTGAGTTGGCTAATATGACCTTGGGTCAAAACTTCAGCAAAGCTGACATGCTGCAACGGCGGATGGAGGAGCTGAACCAGTTGTTTGGGTCATGAGTTATGTTGATATACTTCATTTTACTCCTTCGTGAGATCCTTATTTTCCGCCACTACTGTAATCCTTACTCGTAGAGCGACTTCGTTGTAATTAATAGACGACTTTAACTGCTGCCTTCACATGAGTATACGTATACCCTATCATAGTTGTACCATAACTTGCAAACTTTAGAACGCGAACTGGGCCGCGTTTCTACGTCGTCCCAACGTATGCACGAACATTTGGCTAACGAAAAGACCGAGCGTTATTCCGATGGCAACCCGAATCATGCGCACAGCTAGTGAAAAGCCTGACGAGTACTGGTCCGTCGAGCTCGGGTCACCGTCGATGAGGCCTCCTCCCTGCGCGATGCCAGACTGTAAGAAAGATTGAGAGAACGGGAGGCACATATAGCTGTTCGTCCACGTACGGGTACAAGGAAAAGAACACCTGTAACCATCGAGGTAAAAGCTGTCCCGCGAATGATCCGCGAATAGAAATTGCCGAGTAGACCAATGATCAAGGCCCCAAAGGCGGACACGAGGTCGCCATTGTCAGGTAAGAAGATGTTACCCAGCTTATTGGCGGTGAAGGCCGAACATGAGAAGATGACCATCACTAGAAGCTGCCAGCTCCAGAATTTCTGCATGTTGGCGAGCGACGAAGCGACAGAGTAGGTTGGGACCAGGACGGGCAACAGCCACCAGGGAAGAGGCTGTCGCCACCACGGCCAGCTCGGTTCCCTATAACAGCCTTGGAATACCGTTGGACATCGCAGTATATTAATGGAAGTGCGGAGGCACTGTACCTCTTAGCAAATAGTTCGTGTCAAGGGATCCAGCGTCGGCAAACCCAAACACGGCCCCCCCAAGTGGAAAAGTGCCATTTTCAGCCTGAAAAGAACCATGTAGCACTCTATAACTCGGCGTCTGGTTCTTCTCGAGAGCTCGCCGCGCATGGGGATTGATAACAAGATAGATGTCGGATCCAATGGCCAATCCGAAACCCTGACAAGGCAGATTCCGTGATCAGAAAAGTGCAGAATTAAATAATTCCAATTATTGACACCCTACCAAAAAGAGGGTGTATATGAGTGCGTAAACCATCCTTACAGATCCACAGAGGATGCTGCGCGAGGTCAGTTCCAGAGCGCTGATGACTACAGGGTCAATCGACGGAAATTAGCCGCGTAACACTTGTGTATGGTGAAACCAGTCTGAAACACCCACGTATGGTGAAACCTGGCAAGATGAGAACGATGCCAGCGGCGGAGATAGCGTTGTAACAGAACAGATCTCCAGGGATCGTACTCAGCGCTCGTGAGACGAAGGAAACAATAATTGCGATTGATATCCTGTGGGCCCGTAAACAGGAGTGCCTAGTAGCGACTGATTGATGACTCACTCGTAAACGTTGGCATACGTGGCACTCTTTGACGCAGCATTGAGACCCAAGTACTGGAGAAGGCAGGCACATAGCCCAGATATCCAGATATCGACGATCGACCCTCCAAATACTATCGCAGAGATCATGGAAGCCGTGAGAAATGAAAAGAGACACCGCGGCCAGAGCGAGTAGATAGGGCGAGCATTGAGTATCTCTGTAAGCTCCCATGTTCCGTGTTCCACCGTCATCTCATCATGGAGTACCTTGCGATAGACGAGATGAACGTGGTGGAGTGGGGTTAAAGCAATTCGACCCTTGGCCTTGACAAAATGAGTTTCGACGGAAGCCACATCTTCATCTCCGAAGGTAACAATGATGACATCCGGAATGTGCACGAAGGCTGCTTTGGCATCAAGTATATTGGACGCTGTGCTCAGCTGTGTGTCGATGCGGTGAGAGGGTGAACCGAAAGTCAGCAGGCACTTTGCTAACGTGAGTATGAACTTGCGTCGTTTGTCAATATCTGGGTTTCATGTCATCAACTCGACCGGTTGAAGTCTGAGAGTCATACCTTGTACATGCTTGATGATTCTCGCCTCCGTTTTATTTCGCTTCATGACATTGAGTCGCTGTTTCCCCCCCTGATAAAACTTCCGTCCCTCCGAATCTGTGAGGAGAGGGGGCACACTTTGGAGAATCGAAGCACGAAGTGCTGCATGATCTCGGGGGGCATTATCCTTGGGGACGTCGAAAAAATTCGGCCAGTTTGGTAGTGACTGTGAAGTTTTTGCTTCACCAAATAATTCGTCGTCCAGCGCTGGAAGGTCTTTCTGGCGGCCGGTCAAGAAAGAGAAGAAAGGCTTCCTCTTAGAACGGCCTTCAACTTCAACTTCTTCCTCGAGGTCACCAAATGTCTGGTCAAGGTCTGCTCCCAGGTGTCGTTGTCGTTCGCCGGTCCTAGAATGAATGGGTAGAATGCCTGCGGGATTTTCGCGGCTCGAAGGAATCCAAGGAAAGTTGAACTTTCCGGATATCTCAGGGAGCTTGCGCTGTTTCGCTGATGGACTACTCATCATGATAATACAGCGGTGAGGGAAGAGAACGGGATCCGAGGAAGATGCAGGTCAGCGTCGTTGATTTAGACCGGCATAATGCCAGGATGTGGTTCGAGTCCAGGTTTAAATCAGACCGATCCTCAGAAAGATCTGAAATCATGGATTAGTTGTCAGAAATGGGCAATACGAACTCGACCTGGTCTTGCATGCTTTTGCCCAAAGCCACTGGTTGGTCAAGGTGACACGATGAGACAGCAGAGAAGAGGGAAATATATAGCGGCTTTTGTGAATGATTGTACAGGATGAGGGGCATACGGCCGGACGAGCTAATAACACTAGACACTGCCCTGAATGCCAGGGCAAATGTGAGGATTTCACCATATTTGTGTTGCGGAGGGCAGGTAATCTGCGGGGAGAAGAAAGGCATTCATGCCTTGCTGCGAGAATGTGCTACCACCTAAGCTTTGGTCGGATATCCAGACAGGTAGTTGCTCGTTGGAAGTCATTTCGAATCCCCTCCAGATACTGTCCACATCAGTAACATGATGGGGCATCATCCCCATATGCACTTGTGGTATCGCATCGGGATTGGCGAACAACGGATCATATGTAGGCGAGAACGGTTCGTGGTTCATTGCACCTAGCTGTTGCTGTTCAATCGCCATGGGCGTCGTACGTTGAGGTTCACGCGAGATCTTCGGTGAATGTGTAGTAGATGCGGCTCTCCGTTTTTGCCCTCTCTTCAGCATGAGCTGGAGTGTTAGAGCATAACGTTTGCCAGGGACTGGGTTGATAACGTCAGAAGAGTACACAGGTACAACTGAGGCCTACTTTGAGACATCAAAGCTGCCAATCGTTCAACCTGCGATCGGATGTCCCGTACGTCGCAATCGTTTGGGCTAGCAGGGGAAAATCGTACATAGTCATATTCGAACATGGCTGAGGTTGATGGTACTTACAAAAGGCGGGACAGTCTTAGAAGAAAGGAGGCAGCAAATGTAGCAGTAGCATGTGTGTAGTGAACGGCTACCAGAGGGTTGTTACACGTCACGAACATTGGGGGATAGGTTGACTCACCGTATTTCATGCCCTCGCTATACGAAGGTGAATTGACGGTGATGTCCAAGCCCTGGCGCGCGATTTGAATGGAGCGAATGGCGAGTTCCCTCTGCGCTTTCGGCATCTTCTGTACATCTTCCGGACCATTGATACCTCGCAGTGCTGTTGCATTATGAAATAATTCAGTATGCAAGTGTTGGATTTGCAGGCTTTGACGGTAAAAGGCTGGAGGCTGCACTTCGGTAACGGCATCCCAACCAAAGATCGTGACTCACCTGCATCTTCATACTTCTGGGAGAAAGCCTGATCCCATGTCTTGTACCAGTTTTGAAATTCCGAATCGGCTTGTTGGAGTACAGCAAACGTAACTTCATCCACAGGGCGATCGAAGGGTGAAAGTTTGTTGTGGACACTCTCTCGAATTGCCATGAGCTCAACAGTGGAGACGAGACGCATATCATCCTCGATTGCGAGGGGATGCTGTAAGAGTAAACGACACTGCCAGATACTCTCATCATCCTTGAGGATGGCTGGACGGCCAGTGCCGTAGGATAACCTGAAACGTTCGTGACACAACACTGATGTATATGACGACTACTTACTGATGCTCGAAGAGGTACAAACAAAACCATGTACGGGAGCCGATGACTAGATCGCGGTCTTCGGACCCATCAGCACCCCTAGCCTTGTTCTGCATCCGTCGAAGTAACTTTGGCCATGCTTTATGCAATGCTGTCAGATTCATGAGACCGGCGTCGGAAGAACATCATAAAATAAGCTGACAAAGTTCCATTGCCATCCGTACAGCATGACCCCCACTTAGCCAGCCATTATCAGACCAACCTGATACGAGAACTAGACAAGCGTTACTGCCGCCGACAAATACTGAACGTGTAAAAAGCTCACTCATGGCTTGAACCGCTTCTACTCTGGTCACAGGAGAGAAGAGAGTAGCACGCGATATGTTCTGAACTGCATCCAAACATCGGTTATAAGTTTCGCTTGGCGTGCCTGTGAGTAGCTCGTGAAAAGACTCGACGCATAGAGGGTAAACCGACCTCCTCCGTCACGCACGCGAGTCCCAACCATACAAATGGCGTCTACAGCAAACGGAGAACGGTGGTGAAGGGCGTCAAAAGTATCGACTCGAGAGTCGAAAACGGGCAAGAATGTTGAGCAACCAGCGTAGAATCTACCAAGAAGGATTAGTTGCAACGTAGATCGGGGAAGTATGTTTGTACATTCGGAACAACTCCCGGGCCTCATGCTCGGGTACAAGGTTCTGCGTGACAACTGTGACAAGTGATGTTGAGACTCATGATCATCAAACCTAAGATCACCCACCATCGGGGAAAATCATGCCACGCGGGATTTTGTGACGAATCTTCCTTCTTTTGGTCGGACGATTCTGTCGGTCAGGGGAAGGCGTTCTGGTTCTGCTCTGGGGTTCGCTGCTCGCTTCGCCACTCTCCTTAAGCGGACATCACCTAGTTGTCCAAGGGACATATTCAGGGGAACGCCAGCACTAACCTTGGCAGCCCTCTGAATTGCGACGTCGGCCAAGCCTCGCAAGACCTCCCAAGGTGCAACTAGACCTGAAGCCGGCAATTCGCCATTCTCGTCGTCGTCGACTTCAGACGAATCGGCGCTGGTAACATCGGACGAAGGTTGTAATGTACGCTTTGAACCGGCGGGTGTGGATACGTGGTAGTTCCTAGTGCCATGGGAGCGTTGGGAATTATCAAGATAGGGTACAGCAGAAGATCCTTGAATAGTGCCGGCGCCAATTGCACCAATGCTTGAAAAGGGAGGAAGGACGGCGGCTGAAGGAGTAAAGGAGGATGGCTGTCCGCCGGGAGGATTGGCGTACGAGGAATGGAAGTCGCCGACGGTCGGCTGACCGAGTGGAGCAAGGGGCACCTGAGATGCGGAAGACCGAACGTCTCGAGAGGGGACGTTGAGGATGGGTGGGATGGATGGATGATATGCTGACGGTGTTGAAGGGCCGCGATGCATGTTTGGGTCGGTGATCTGTGAACCGTTTGCGGGTGCGGAGAGAGGTGGGGACCCCATGGAAGGGACGGTGGGTGAGCGGGTATATTGGCCTTGTGAGAAAGTCGAGGGTGAGCGATGGGTGAGAGGGACGGTGCCACGCAAGTGGGCGACGATTTCGAGGAGTGTATTCTGAATTGCGGCTTGAGTGACTCTGATATCGGTAACGTGGGCCTCGAGACTGCGGATTCGCCTGGGGAGGGATAAGTGTTGGCAAGTATCGGAGGAGGAACTTACTCCAGACCAGCCTCGCCGGTGAGGGTTGCCTCTCTAGAGGGCTTTTCAAAGAGACACTCTAAACCGGCATGACGACAACGACGACAGGGGGGGGTGTCTGCACCCTCGCAGCGCATTTTCTGTTTGCGACAGGCATTCTATATCGGGATGTGGTCAGCGTGCGGGGGATGGTAGGAGGGGTATGATAAATACGCAGGCGCCTTGGAAGAAGAAGATGGTGAGCGAGAGGGGGGGGATGAGGAGGGAAGGGGACGCACGGGGAACACGGTTGAGGGTCTTTACTTGGGGCTTGACGTCGGGTTTTGGAACGGGGGCGTCGTCCATCTTCTTGGGTGGATCCATGGAGGAGAGAGTGCAAAAGCAAACAGTGGTCAACGCACAAGTGGCTGCCCCCCTCCTCCTCCGCGACTCCCTCTCACGCACCCGAGAACCGTCACGAGCCAGCTCACGTCTCGAACACCTTTCCAGATCACGTGTACACACTAATCGAGCCAGCCGACATCGTCCACGCTCTCTCCCATGTTCCTCTCCCTCCTCTCCAACCTCCTCTGGTACGTGCAACCCCTTCCCCCCCTCCTTCTCTCATCCCCCCCTCCCCAGCGCCTGGTTTGCGTTCGCTCTCCCATGCTACTCCACATACAAGGCCTTGGCGCATTCCGCTTCCGCTGACACCCTCCAGGCACTCGCCATGTATTGGGCTGTCATCGGTGCCTTTGTGGCATTCGAGCAGACCCTTGGTCTTTTCCTGTCCTGGTCAGTCCTCCCTCTCCTCCATCCCCTCCACGTCCTGAACACTCTCCAGGATCCCCTTTTACTGGGAGCTGAGGACCATTTTCTTATTGTACCTCTCGCTTCCCCAGACCCAGGTCCGTCCCATTTCCGTGCCCCCTTCTCTCTTCACACCACCCCTCTAGGGCTCTGCCTATGTCTACAAAACTTACTTCGAGCCGTGGTGCTCAAAGAACGAAGCCGATCTCGATGCCGCCATGGCTTCCGCACAGAGCAATGCTATTGCCTTTTGTCGGGTTCGCATCGTTGCCTTTGTTGACCTTGTCTGGAGTTTCTTGAACAAGCCCCACCTTTCTGCCCAGTCCTCTCTCAACGGAGACGCACACAAGCCTGTCGACCAACTCAAGGGCCTCTGGACTGCCGTAGCCGCATTCGCTCCCAGGGAGATGAGCGATGCACACAGGGAACCATACTCGGCCAACTGAGATAACCCTTGGATTTGACTCCGTGATCTACCAATTTCTAGAGTCATCTATCTCAGAAACGTGTATTAAAGCTAGATAGACAGTCGTTCAACCCTATGAATCAAGTCGGTGCCTCTTAAACGCAGCCTCCACATCGCCCGAGGTATACTCCATGGATATACCGCTATCAGCATAGCACTGTAATATTCTCGCACTGAAGCCCTCCGTCATCCGTTGTAGCTCTTCTTCACATGCCTTCCATGCTCCAACCATCACCGTACCCGGCGCGATCCCGCTGTTTTCTTCTTTCGTGGCTTTCTCCTCCGCTTCCGTAAAGTGCTTCTCCACTCGTCGGAAGAGTACATCAATGTGCTTGCGCACATCCTTGCCATCAAAGTCCTTCAGCACTTTCTTCAACGACGATTTGCCATAATTAGAGTTCTTTTGAACCTCGCTCGGTGCTGTCGTCTTCAATAGTCTCTCCACGCCCTCAAAAAATTCCTGTAAATCCCTTATTAGCCCATGCTCGGCACAAGGCAAGGAGAGCATACGCACGATCAATTTGGCGAATGGTCTCCGGAGTACGAGCCTGACGTATGCACCCAAGTTTTCGTTGTAGATAGCCTCGGCTTGCTTCAGGAACCCGCTGACGGAACCAGTGTCCAGCTGTGAGATTTCGGCAACAAAGTAATGCATGTTCTCTGCGCAGATCGATCATATCTAACCCGTGTTCCTGCGCGCGACACTCACCAACAAGCAATACATGATAATTAAGCTGGCCTTTGTCTTCACCTTCGCCATCCAGTTTTGCCATGTGCTTCAAACACTCAAACATGCTGTGCACAATCTTCTCGTATGCCGAGTCAACGTGTGTCCGGATCTCCAGTCCATCCGCGCCGATGAGCTGTTGCTCGACTCGGCTCACATAGACTGGGAAATACTTCACGAAGTGAGCCACCCCTTTGCGTTTCCTGCTCGTCAGTTTCGTTTCATCAACCATTTTGATTTGCTGGTTCTGAGGCACGTGGTAAGCACTCATGGCAATCTCGTTAGCGAGCTCGCTTACGATGTGACGATCAAACGCTCCTTTAAGCCGGAGATGCTGCTTATCTAGTATTTGGAGAAAAAAGGTATTGCCACGTTCGTCAGCATCCGCGAGGAAACGCTCGAGACATGCGGTAACGCCGACCAATTGCCTGTTTTGATGGAAGCGCATGTATACATCGACAAGGTAAAAATACTTACAGCGCATCCTTGGCAACAGCGAGATCAATCCATTGTTTCAACTCGGTAGGCAAGAAACCGAATATCAAGTCCATGGCACCACGCACTAGCTTTATGGTGGATTGACTAAGACCAGCACTCCTAGCCGCTTGGCGTCGGAAGTAATTATCCAGACCGGCGTAATCAGCAAAGGTTAGACCAGCATCATTGATCTGAAGAAAGTCCGCGATAAAGTCGCTTTCGCGGTAAATCTGAGGGGCAATTTGCTCCAGAATGTAGCCAAGGGCCTGTGTCCGAGTGAGAAGGTGTCCGATTTCTCATACTCAACGGAGATACGAACGTCAGCTGCTCCATATTCCTCCCCTACTTGCCCGCCTCGCTCACGTTCCCGGTTTCGTATCTCCATCGGGCCACGCACAATGGTGCCTGCACGACGAATAGCACCTCCCTTTGCGCTTGTATTATTCTGTGCAAAACCTGAAAAAGCGGGTCAATGTGGAAGGAAGAGACAACAGAGTACCTTACTTTGCTCCACATCTTCCTCAGGAGCTTTCTTCAACAAGCCAAGATAAATTGAGAATAAGCCCTTTATCTGGCTGTTGTGAAGGTCGCTGGCTGCCGAGAAATACGCCTAGCAGACAATGGATTAGCTTCAGAAGCTTGCACCCCCGAGTAACGTACGGCACAAAACTTTGAGTACACTGTTTCGTCCATCTCTTTCAGATACAAAAGGAGCCCAGCATATCTACCAAGATAGGACTCCATGCTTTGATGGCTGGATATGATTGGTCGTCCACGTCCTTTCGGTCGGACAATTCCACCATTATCGTCAAGAACCAGCTTGGACTTGAAACGGTATGAGGCATCTGCGTTGTAATACCTACACAATGTTCGAACTGACCTGAGCAACTATCATGATGGAGAGGTAATCAAATATGCGTTTGCAGAACTGTGCGTTATAGGTCCTGTACTCGTTCAGCCTTTCCATGGTAGCAGCCATTTCTGAGGAAAGAAATCAGATCATGTGACTGGGCCAAACGAAACCCTGACCTGTATCCTGACTAGCCTGAAGCGCTTTATACAGCTCCGTAGCGGCTTCTTCGAGCCGTTGTATTCCGGTTGATTTCTCGAGAGACTCTTGGGTAAGCGTAATTAACGCTTCTTGACCAACTTGGACCGTTTTCTAAGTGTGCAGGCGTTGGAATATGCTGGTGGAGGCATGCTATACGAGCTACATACGAGCAGGTTTTCGAGTTCACTGAGGAGTACGCCTTGATTTTGCATCTGAACTTGTAAGCCGCGTCGTTGCGACTGGATGAAAGAAATATCATCTCCCACAGCCTATTAAGCTGGTCAGAACAAAGGGAAGCGTCACCGTGGTTTACTTGCGTTTAAATGAATCTTGTACGATGATATCAAGCTGTCTACGGCATCGACCTCGCCAAGAGCCTCGTCCAAGTATTTGATGACGAGGTTAACCCGATCATCGGATTCCAAGAAAGAGTGTATGTTAGCCTAACGAGAGAGTTACTTGTCGAGCTAAGACGATCGAAAGTCAGATAGCAGACCTTTTCTAGTGCCATGAGTTCATCAAGCAAACGAGCTTCGACTAGATCTGCAGCCCCCTTTACAGACTTTCGGCCGAGAATGTCATCACTCGCCCATTCATAACCTTCAAGCATCTCCTCTACACTGATCATCGTTTTTTCTGCTGTTTCCTCTGCACCCTCTGCATCCTCTTCAGAGCCCCAGTCACCTGCCACAAGCCGGTCAAGAGCAATTTGGTTTGCAGGGTCAAAGAATGAAACGCGATTGTTGTGTTCCCGGCGCATCTGCGGGGGCTCAATGGGCTTTGGCGTCAAGGTACGTGATGGAGGCTTGTAAGCAGATGCGGGCGATTCAGAGTGCGTAGGATGATGTGTTTCCATGAGAGACACCGAAGATGGGCTCGACGTACGAGGCAAATCGAGTGATGACTTAGTAGGCGTGTGGCTTGGACGAGATGGGCGCGGGGACGCAGGACGAGCACGAGCAGGCACGAGACTAGATGGAAGAGCCATCGCAGTACCTGCGGCGGAAGGGGGAGGCGTCGCAACGGATGGTCGACGGCCGATTCTTGGTCTCAAGGAGCTGGGTAACGGCGATTGATGTGAAGGGATGGAAGGGGAAGGTGGGCGGAGACCTGAGGCACTGGAGACTACGGATTCCCTTGCGGAATGATTCCTCATGGAATCCGCAGGTGATGCAGAACGTGAGGTAGTTTTGAGGATGTGAGAATGAGGAGTTTGGGGAGCCTGGGCAATCTCCAGGGGGATAGGCATGCGGTTTGAGAAGGTGACTGGGGGGGCGGAAGGGATGGACGACCCGTCGGGCGGTGGGACGGAGTCACCATTTGCTGGGGGGGCTGTTGGCTGTGAGCGGTTTCTGTGAGCACTCGCTGATACTTACTGAATGTCGAACGGGTATCATCCACGCCAACGAGATGGAGCGGGGCACCGACGAGAGAACGGAAGAGCTCAACGACGGTTCTGATAAATGCGGTCTGGTCGGCGGTGTTCTCTGTCTCCCATTTGTACGTCCTCGCAAGGGTGATGTTGAACGAAGCCGACTGGTTGCAGGGGCGTGAACGGCGAGCGAGAGAGATGAGAGGGAACGCACGTTGAGGACCTGGATGCCTCTGAGCTCGACGAGCTTCCATGTCTTGCCGACGGAGAAGGAACCGTTGGTGTTGAGCTTCGACTTGTGTATGAAGCCGGTGTTGTCGGTAACGCCTGGGGGGGGAACGTTAGCACGGATGGGATGGAGGGGGGGGGGTACGGACGGGAGAGGAGGATGTAGCGTGGCTTCCTTCCCTGACCTTCGCCGGCGTCCTCCCAAATCTTGATGTGGGCGACGTAGGACTCGAGGACGTCGGCGGCGGCGTTGCGCTTGTCGAAGACGGAGGCGATGATGCGCTGCCTGGCGCGATCGTTGTCGGTCATGGCGAGGGAGTACCTAAACGGGAGGATGTAATATATTACACCTCCACAATCAATTAGGCCAAGGTCCGCTTTGTCCACTGGTGGATCCACACCGTGCACTTTTACGAGGTATCTGCTCTATCGTCCTCCCCATCCCCCCGTCGCTCATCCCTCCATGCATCCCCATACAGCCCTGTCCGTCTCCTCTCTCTCTTCCACTCTGTCGTCCCCAGACGCCCTCTCTTCCTTCAATGGACAGGAAGACACCCTCACCGCCGATAGCCCCATATCATCCTCCTCCAGAGATGCGTCTGTAGATGTCATGGATGTCGACGACCACCCCGGTTCATCTCAGGAATCTCTCCTCCTCCACAACCCTCTCTCAAGGCGCTCCCTCAGAAGCCGAGCACCGCCCTCAGACAAGTCCTCTCATAGGTCGAGACCAATCCCAATCCCCCTCTCCACTCGATCCAAATTCCATCTCCGCGGTGCCTCTGAAGACAATCTCAGGAAAAAGGTCCAAAAGCACGCCGGCTCCCATGCTACCCCAAAGCCTCACTCCGAACGCGATGCCAGAGTTCGCGAGCTCAAGAGTCGCGCTCTTGCAATCCCTTCCACAGGCAAGACCCCCGCAACCGTCCGCCAGCGCATGGTTATGCAAATGGTTTACGACGAAATCACCCCCTATCCAGACGAGGCTTGGGTCTCACAACTCGGCATCATCATACAGAGGTACTTGTCCACGTCTTCCTCAGCTCACTCAACCTCTCACCGTCTTTCAAGAGAATACCATCAGGTCAAGAACTGGTTTTCCAATCAGCGCCAGAAAGATGCTCGAGACTCTCGGCAAAGCCCACAGCCTTCTGCCTCTTCTAATCTAGAATCCTCCTTGTGCAAGATAACGTGCGATGGCCGGGATATGAGAATCCGAACATCAGCCCTTGACGTGTGCGCAGCTGACGAATGGTCCGATGCCTTCTTTGACGAAGTCGTTATGATTCACAATTTCCGGCTATTGGCAAAGCATAGTCAGGACGAGGCAAGAGCGGCTCTTCTTGATTCTTCCGCTGGCACCACGGACATACCACATACACAATCCCGTCTTTCATGACATCCACCCATCCCTTGTATGCATACACCAACCTTGCTCATTTTCCTGTACATTCTAATCATCGCTTCCCGTATGTGTATCACTTATAATATGGTCGTAATACTTATCGTTGCTGTAAATCTCAATCCTGTCCCATTACATCAGATCGGCTCATTAATGGGCAAGGATTCATACTGAGATAACGAATCTCCTTCCTGATGCCACCACCGTCTCCAGAAGCCTCTATTGCGAGTGCCACCAGTCGCTGTCCTCCGTGCCTGCCCAGCCCGCAAAACCTGGTATTGCTTACCCCTCCACGTAACCTCATCTCCACAGACGGCCAAAATCCATGTAGGAAGTGTCAACAACTCTCGGACACACCATGCCCAAAGAAACTTCCAGCGCTCGTGAGACGGAAGTGGATAGCCAGCGAGTGACTCGTATACGTCCAAGTCAACCCAGAGCCACGCAAGATGATGGATGGGCAAAAAGACCCATGGCGACACGCCGAAAAGGTACTTCATACTCGTAGCGGCTATGGAACTTGCCACCAGATTCTCTGTAAATGGCTCGAGAACAGTGGCCGCGAGGACCATGCGTTTGCGAACACGTATCCATCGAACGCGGCGCCAGACGTAATCAGCCAACGTCATTTTACCTATTGCGTTGTGTGCAACATCGCAAGAGAGGTCATGTCGAAGATCCAGTTCATGCCAAAGGGCACTGGCAATCATGTTGTCCTCGGCCAAGAAAGACCCAAAGGCTGCAAGCCCATATTCGCCCTCTCTCGGGTCCGTTTCCTTGCGAGGCTTTAGCGTTCCGTTGACCCTCTCCAAGTCGGAACGACGATACAGGTTCGATTTTCCGACTACACAAGACTCGATGGCCACGGTGTTGATTGCGAGGTACATCTTTGCGTGATTGGTGTTCAAAAACGCTGCTTCTACCTGTGCGCCAAGATATCCTTCGTGTTCGGTCGCAAAGGGAACATGATGAACCAGGGCTACACGCTTCTTGGAAGGATTTCGCGGCATGGATGATTCGGTGAGGATGTCTACTGAGCGCGCAAGCGTTCCAGGCGCAACTGAGATGTTGGAATCAATGACCCAAAGGATATCATGGGTAGCCTGTCGGTAGGACTTCATGAGGTTGTTCACTTTTGGATTAACGCCGACAATCTCCTCGCCTGTCAACGGAATACGTGAGTTTGTGAAAGGTGTGACATGTGGATGCGACATGCGCACCGACGACGATCTTTGCATTCACTTGAGGGTATTGGGCCATCAGCTCCCTGACCACCGTCAGGGCCTGGTCGTCTTCATCGGCAACGGAGAGCAAGATTTCGAAATTCGGGTATTCCTGAACAAATGTGGACTCCAAGTTCTCGTACAAGTTGGTATCCAAGCCTTTGAGAGGTCGTAGAATCGAGACGCCTGGTGCGTTCGGGGACGTTGCGAGAGGAGAACGAGGACGGAGACGATATCGTGTACGACTACAACCCGGTCAACATCAAACTGCTACTTTCTCGAGTAAAGACTGGCTCACCCTATCCGGCATCCTAGTAAACCAATGGACCACAGAACGACATACCAGCCAAGTCCGACAACGGAGAAGACGCCATAGAGGGTGGAACCGTCGAGTGTCAGATTTGACATGTTAATTGTACACGTTGAGGTTTGCTTTCAAAGTTTGGGCGGTGGTATACGTAACTATTAAGCAAGCTCGTGGAGAGAGAAGAGCTGTACAGTATTCTGGTACGCCATTTCCGCTATCCTCTCAAACGGTATGGTGTCCTTCGACCTGTACACTACCCATCCGACCCCTCCGATCGATGATGGCTCATTCCGGCCCTTGACCGCTTTGCCGGGGGCGAACGAGTCTGGCCGAACCGCCGCAGGAAAATAATTGGAGCGCAGCGAAGCTGGCAAAGCGTCCAGATGTCCTTTCGAGGCATGTGTACTTGTCATGGAACACCATGGCGCATCTACAACAGTCCCGTTTCTGCACTATCTAACAGTATTCAGCTTGGCTCACCAGTCTCGAGTAAGAGTCTATCTAGCCGAATGGTCTTCAATGTCTCGAGATTTTGTTCAGTCTTCATGGAACACCCGTTTACACCGATGTAAAATCCCATGCGAATCTTTACTATTTTAACATTGACAAATTTGTCGATGCGCGAAGGGTACTCACAAGTTCTGCAGCCTCTTCGCCACTTCCAGTGAAGCTATGCACAACACCACCTTTTGCACCAACACGTCTTCCTCCATCTTCACCGAACCCCTCCTCTTTGAGAATCTTGACCAGATCAATATGGGCAGCCCGAGAATGGAGAAATAGAGGAATGTGATATTTCTTGGCTAGTACGAGCTGTGCACCTGCCGGGTGTGCAGGGTAATGATATTATACCTTGGACGATTCTTCACATTAGCACTTCATACTCACGAAAATGCCTTTGCTGCTCTTCCTTGGATGCAAAATGGGTTCGATCATAATCTGCAGTAAACCAGTCACTTCTGTACATCACTAGGGGAATATGGAGTAGCCACCTAAACCACATTCCCCAATTGCAACTACTCTCCCACTTGGCCGCAGATTGCCGCCGATGAGCTTGTCCAATGCAAGCAGATAAGCGTCCGGGCCTCCAGGATGCTGATCAAACTCCTTCGAACGTGTTGGATGACATCCCACGGTTGCATAGAGCCCTGTTTCCGAGCGGGGCACGAGAAAGGGATGACACCAAACAAAAGAGACAGACTGAGCACCGACCTTTTTGGTGGGCAAGGTTCAACGCAAGCTCGGACTCATGCAAGCTACCCCCTGTGATGATCATCGACTTGACACCAGCAAGGTAGGATCGCTCTAGCATCACGTCAAGATCGTCTTTAAATGTCAGCCTCAGTATTATTCCTATTCTGAGATGACTGGCAATGGCATTGAATTTAATGGACATGCCTTCATGCTTTCTCTTGCCGTGATAGATGCCTTGAAAAACGGGATCGGTAAGATTTACTGGAAACGAGATCAGTAAAGGCTGTTAGTTCATCTGGGTGCTGCTCTGCAGATTCTATTGATACCTCCGATGTCTATGATGAATGAATCGTGAATGGTCGAGATTCGACGAGTGGCATTGTGCAGACCTATGAAGTTAATGTTGCTCTCGTCAGATGTAGACTGAGTGTTGGGCCGCTGGGTCACCAACATGATCTTCCAGTCAAGGATGTGCGGCCATCGGCCAGGGGTGTCTCGTCACAAGGCAGACTTATTTAGTAGAACACCACGTTCTCATTATAGACTTGAAAAGTCCAGGGGATGGGGTAAGGAATCACAAACTCCCTCAACATGATTGAGAATGGGCCCAGATCCGAAGGATCGTACTTATGAATCGACCACACAAGATATCAAAAAACATACGGAGATTGTCATGTTTTGCCAGTGCCAGCCTGTGAAGGGTTCGTTTCAGATCATCTTCTTATTTGGGCACGTGTGAACCTGGTTGCAAGCTAATTTAGCGTGAGGCTTTCCCTCCTCTCCAACCGTTGTCTCACTGGTCTCAGTCTTTCTTTTCGTCCCATCCTCGTCCCTCCTTTACTTCTCTTCAGGCCGCACCAGGCCCGCCATCCAGAATGGCTACCAATTACTCCTCAGTCAACAACAGAGCCACCCCGTTCGGTTCTGGTGACCCCTACTACAACGCATCCTCTGGTTATATCACTCCGCCACGACCTCCGAAGAAAAAGGTCAGCAACTGGATCAAGTTTGGTGTCCCCATCGCTATCATTGTAATTGTGGGGGCCATCCTCGGTGGCGTTCTTGGCTCCCGCGTCAGCAAAAACTCTTCGACCAGCAGCGCTGCCACCTCCGCCATCCAGGCCAAGAATGCTATTGGCATATATCCAACCGGCACTGATAGTCTTTACATGCTCCCGCTTTACCCTGCTACCGTTCGTGTCCCTCTTTTTTTTGCCTGTTGGTATTAACCGTTAATGACCATTCCAAATAGACCAATACCGCAGCCTTCACCACGCCTACATTCATCTCCACTTCGGATGCGAACCTTGCCTGGCCTCAAGATCCCTTCCAACCTTCCAGCCCTAGCCCGACTCAAGTACGCTCCGATCGCCCTCGTCTCATCGCACCTTCCTACAAGTGGCGGGCTCTCCCTAATTTAATCAAAAACGACCCATACCTTTCGTCCTGGAACGAAACCATCTTCTTAAATGCCTCGCAATATATGAGCTTGCCTCCCGTTCCATATGTCATGGACAGCGGCAATGGTATCTTGGACCCCGCTCGACAGGTCAAGCAACGCGTCAAGGCGTTCTCATACGTCTATCGGATGACCAATGATACGAAATGGCTTGACAGGGTTTGGACCGAGCTCCAGGTCTGCCGTCGTCCGATGTCTGATTTTCACTATCTCACACATACCCCAGAACGCCGCTGGGAACCTGACAGATGGTTGGGGACCTAATAATAGCACCAGATGGAACCCCTCCCATTTCCTTGACACTGCGGAATTAACAGCAGCCTACGGCATTGCGTACGACTGGTTATATGATCAGTGGACGTCGGTCCAGCTCGAAAGCATCCGCTTCACTATGATCGAATACGGCCTTAGCATTGGTGTTATTGCGTACGACGATGCCAACGATCCGTTATACTATGGTTGGTGGCGGAACAACACGGATGGTAACTGGAACTGCGTTTGTAACAACGGCCTCACTATGGGTTCACTAGCCATCCTCGGAGACGATACCACTGGCATTGCCCAACAGCTCCTCAGTATGACGGTTACAAATTCTATCCAGAATTGCGCCCTCGCACCTAGCAACGATGGTACTTGGTCGGAAACCAACGATTATTGGTACTTTGGTTCAACAGGACACGCTGAATTGGCATCCTCGCTCCAATCTGCTACTGGTTCCGCATACAACCTTCTTGACGTAAACCCCGGCATAAAGCTCTCGGGGCTTTTCCACATGTACGCCACCGGCCCTGGTTCTTTGTTCAACTACGGCGACACTGGCCCAAACAAGTACACAGCAACCGCTAACCTGATGTTCTTCTATGGTGACCAATTTAACATGCCTCAATACCAGCTCTTCCAGCGTGATCAGGCAGATGCTGCAGATCCATGGAGCATGTTCTGGTATAACCCCACGGTTTCTGGGGCATTTTGGGATGGTCTCGCTCTCGATCATTTCTTCAGCAACAGCACCGATCAGTGGGCTTCAATGCGGTCGTCCTGGACAGACGAAAACGCACTGTTTGTCGCGATGAAGGCTGGGACGCTTCAGGGCCATCAGACCCACAACGACCTAGATTGTGGTGATTTCGTGTTTGATGCCTTGGGAAGCCGTTGGTTTGGAGAACTCGGTGATGGCAATTATATTGCTGAGGGCTATTTCAGTAATGACACGCAGGGTAGCGAAAGGTGGCTATATTATCGCAAGCGGACGGAAGGCCAGAATACGATCCTCGTTGGCGGGGCCAACCAAGACGTGTTGGCTGCGCCAACTGCCAACTTTGATTCCTCGGGGACTGTTCAGGGCTCCAGCACTGTCTTCAATGCACCTAGCGACTCGACGGCGTACTTCGTCACCGACTTGACTAGTGCATATTTCAATGTGTAAGTCCATTATCACCATTATCGATCCAAGGGTTATGACATGCGTGCAGGTCGTCTTTTAAGCGCGGAGTTCGTCTGATAAACGGCCGCAAGCAAACGCTCATCCAGGACGAGATTACCGCATCGCAATCTGTCGCGTGGCGAGCGCACACCAACGCTACTGTCACACTTGGCAACAACAACCAAACTGCTACGTTGACTATCGACTCCAACGCTGTGGAGGTCGCGCTATTGAATCCTCCATCCGGGGCTCAGTTTTCCACCATGGCGGCCGTGCGGTTGTCCACTGACCCTCCCACCCCGCCTGGCTGGCCTGATCAGCCTAACCCGGGTGTGACGGTGCTTGTGATCGAGTTGTCCGCTGATCAATATACACTGGAGATTCTGATAACTCCCCAGTGGTCGGGTGTGTCGAGCTCGTCCTATGTGCAGCCGAGCAGTGTTCCACTCAGTCAGTGGTCGTTGACGAGCCACCCTTAGTGTAATTTTCGGTTTCTAGCTTTTTTGGAAGTGCCGTTTGACATTTCAATAGCTGGATATTTGGACATGTCATACTTATTTCTTGCAGAGACTTTGGTAGCTTATTAGTCGATAAGATCAATTGAAGTTGTCAGTTGGGTTCAGACGGATTAGGAAATAATTGGCGGTTCCCTGGGCAGCTGGCGGTTGACACACCAAATCTCTCCTTGTCCCTGTACTTTCAACAGTCGCTCCTTCACGTTGGGCCTTGGCTACGCTCCTTCAACACTCCCGGTTTTCGCAGCAACGCTTCATCTTGCCGTTCTTCTCGGCTCACAGACTACGGCTTCTGTCGTCTCAACAATCGGACCAAAAGCCGTTCCCAGATGGCAATGTTCAAATTTACTCTCCTTCTCTATCTTTCCCTTGCTTTGGCCGTCGCCGCCTCTCCAAACGCCAACACCTTTGGCTCCCACCGCCGTGACCATGCCGACCTCAATCGTCTGCTGAAGAAACGGACACCTGTCGATATCTTGGGTAGTCAGCCCTCGGTGCAGGGCCAGCAAACATCCTCAACTTCACCCGCTGCTCAGCCCACTCAAGCTACTTCAACTGTGGCCCAAACGACGCGCGCGAACTCGGTATCGGTCCAGACGGTTGCGTCTACTCCTGCGTCTGCGGTGAGCTCGACTCCTAAGACCTATGACATCTAGCTTACTGAAGAAATGATCTCGTAGAGCCCGTCCACAACTAGTGGAAGTGGTTTGTTGGGTTCTGTGGTTGGCGGGCTTTTGCCTACTCAGTCGGGTACCACTTCATCCACCGTGCCCACCACTGTGCCCTCCGACTCAAGCCATTCATCCAGCACTCCCCAGACATCAGCCCAAGCAAGCGAAACCCTTGCGTCGACTCCAAATCGGTCCATTTTGTACCTGACAACCAGCAGTGCGCCAACAGCAACGCAAACTAGCTCAACCTCGTCTTCCTCAGGCATGTCACATGCGGCGATGACCGTTCTCATCGTCATTGCCGCGTCTGTTGGAGCCGCGGTCATTGTGTGGACCATCATTCGGAAGTGGAAGTTCAGACCCTCATCTGATTTCGAGGGTCGCATGCAGCCCATCGACTGGCAGCCTGGCAGAAGCAATGAAGACGCTGGCTTCCCCGACCAGCATCGCCCATTGTCTCGTGCATCTTCGTTCCACTCGGGCTCCGGCCACGGTCTTTCCGACGATCAAATGCAAGGGCCCATTAGCGGCCACGGTACTTCGGCACTCAACCCTATCCCCGATCATGACTTTACTGCTGGTCCAGCACATCTCGCCCCAGTTGGTGGGTACGCAGACCTCGCTCGTGGCCTCAGTCCGCAACCAATCATGCAAGAGCCTCTCGGGCGGGCACCTAGCATCAATAGGCCTATCCAGTATGATCAATACGGAGTTCCTCTTCACCATGGGTACAGTGGATATTAATCTCGGCAGAGGTTATGTGCTCAAGGTCCATGGTTATTGGTATCCATAGTTGAGTGGTCGGTTCGGCCCTTGGATATAAAACAATTATAACTGCTTGCTGGACGATGCAATTCGATGCTTTTGTTCATATTTTCATCTTTTGTCTCAGTCAACGCATCGTTGATTTGATGCGTTCATACCCGTGTTTCCATATAATTACCCCCACACGTAGATATTGTTTGGTTGCTTTGATCGACACTCATCCCTAGACACAGTAAAGATACTCGTGTAGTGTCATTTACCGTCCATGGTGCCAGTGGCGCTGTGATATGGATGTGTATCAATCATTGTATCCATCCCTTCATCCACTTGTGGTAAGCAACGGTACCTAAAGGTATCAAAATTATAGTGATCGTGGTTATCCACCATCCAGTCACTTTCGCGCTCCAAAGGCCCCTTTGTACAGGAGTGATTAGCTTGGCGGAATGTACGTCCGCATCATCAAGCTTAGTGTTTGCGAACAGGCTCTCGAGGCCCGTAGGATGTTCAGGAGGGAAAAATCGCTGGGGATGCAGCCAAGCTCCATCGTCGTCTACAGCGTGCTTGACCTTGACAGGAGATGGGTTGGTTGGAGTCCAATCCATCGCATCTTCGTCTGGACTTTCGTCAACCTTGATTGGAGATGCTTGGGAAGTGGTTGGAGCAGGAGTAGGAGACACTAAGGAGGGGTGACCAAACATCGGGTTGGTAGTGGAAATGAGAGGTTTAGAGGAAAGTGTGAGGGAGGCGAGAAGGTCTGGTTCGTTGACTGGTGCTGTGGGCATGGGAGAGGCACGTGCACTATGTGCTGGTGATTCGGCAACATCACGCACGGAAGAGGACCTCGTTGACGTCTCAATGAGGCGGATTATTGGAGGCCGCTGTAGATGCAGAATGGTGAACGACGCAAAGAACACCTATTTTCGTTTGCATGATAGCGCAAGAACCAGTGGAAAGGGCAACATACCAATAATTCGACAACGAGTGATACTGAACAATATGTGCTAACACGATACGACAATGGATAGGCAGCGACACGAAGATAGTCCCAAGACGAAGACTGCCATGGCAGAGAGAGGAGAATAGATGTGGTGAATCTAGAGAACCAGGAGAGTGCCTGAAGGATCTTGTGCAACGTAAGTCACTTGACTCGTATGAATTATATAACACGGAACCTACAACGTAGGGAGTCTTTCCTTTGATGCGAACATCACGTCCCTGCACTCTTGCTTTCCGGAAGCGATAGTAGGTTGGGTCCCAGGCTGTATAAAAGAGAGAGAAAAGACAGAAAGTAGGGAGTACAGGGATGGCTCGAGCAAGCGAATCTGGAAAATCGCAACCTCGAATCGCTGGGAGGCGAGATCAACGGAATCCAACGTATAAAGCAATTGGACCCACCGGCTGCATGAGTAACAAGTACGCACAAAAGGGTGGTCCACCACAAAGCACCCCTTACTCGCCAGATAGCAAGTTGGAGTCCCAGTCTCTCGCGGTCCTTTCCAGAGCCAGATATCAACCGTTGTCTTTCCTTTCCCTTGCTTTCTTTGAGCCAGCCTCCCAGGGCTTTCGTCCGAGCCATCTGGTTCTTCTGCTCGATCGCGTCTTCAACTGCGGGTAGACAATTCACACAGACAGGAGGGTACCGCACGTGCAACGATTCACGATACGCAGGGAGTTGTTGTACGCGCTGGGCGTAATCGGGATGCTGTGAAACAACAGTCTGAGCTGACGTAGTGGCATATGTGATTGCTGCATAGGAGCTTGCCTGTGGAGGTGGCAGATAGTTTGAAAGGAGGTTGACGAGGAGCATTTGGTTCGTTTGACATGTGTGGCAGAATGGGCCTTTACCGTACGTGGATGGGAGTCTGTCCTTGTTCGGGAATGCTGTGGAGGGAAATGAGGAGCGATACAGAGGCAAAGGACTGCAAAGGGAACAAACCACGTTTCGCAAAGGAGCGTGCGTTCAATTTTTCGTCGTGCATGGCTGGTTCATCAGACATGATTTCTCCATTGGCATCATATCTGTTCCAGCAGCCACAATGGGGGCAGCGGTAGGATGGAGGGTCGACTGGAGCGGGACTCGTCGGTGAGAGGCAGAAGAAACATGTCAGGTTGCCTCTCCGGCGAAGAAAGGGTGGCGACATCGGCACTGCAGGCGGCGGGGTGTCTGCACGAGGTTCAATATCCAGTTCGTGGATGTTTACGCTTGCTTGTAAATTTATCGGAAAGGAAAGTAATCCCGCTTTGGCTTGAGAGTATGTCTCTCGCTCCGTCGCCCTCGAGCAGTCGTGGAGAAATCATACTACAGCCAGCCTATTTCACGTCCTCGGCGTTTGTCCACGCTGCTCGTGCAGACGTTAGCCGCCTCATACAGGACTACTCGCAACAGTACACCCGGTCTGCACACTCGCGGAACCATCCGTTTACCCTCTTCAAGGAAATCTGGCAAACGCAGGGCTGGACATGGATCCAATTCAAGGTGTTTGACACACGCTCCCGTGCAGCATTTCTCAGAGTTGTGATGCGACTTTTCTCCGGTCAGTGTCTCTATCAGAATCCTATTTCTCCGACCTGACGTATGCCAGAACGCATCAGTGACGGGGAGACCCCCCTGAATCGTGCTGCAGCCTTGTTTGGTCTGTACACGATGTTCCGTACTCAGCCATCTACCTCGGCGCCGTCCTTGTGTTCCGCTGCGCAAATAGAACTAACTTGCGGTACGCATGCTTGCTCAGATTGTTTGCCTTCGCGTGCCTGATGCGTCACGTAAGATGTGTACGAAGAGATATTGTTGCTCCCCGATGCTCTTGATGGAGAGCTTTTGCTTCCTATTCGACCCCATGTTGTCTACGTACAGTCTAACCTGCTGCAGGCACAAGCATTCCAGATCCTGCCACACGCAGAGATGTATCCACAGAGTCCTCGAGCGCTCCCGCGCGAGGTTGTGGTGGAGGATGCCGGGGCCATGCCGACATCAACCGTGGAAGCACGCAAGAGAAAGGGACGCCCTTCCAAACGTGAAATGGTAAAGAAGGCGAGGGATTCCGTCGTGGCGCTGGAGAGATGGTGCGAGGAGTCCGATGGAGATGTCTTGAGTGTGACACGCGGTTGCTACCTGACAGACAAGTCGGCGTTTCTGAGTGCGGTTGGTCTGGACGAGCGATGGGACGCAGCATTGAGAGAGGCGAATGGGACGGTGGTTGAGCGGATGGCGACCCTCGTAGTTAATTACTATAATTAGTTAATCAATTTTATTGTTCCAGGAATGGGCGCCGGTTGTCGTCTTGGAAGTTGTCGTCGTCTTCGACAGTGTACACTAAATTTCGTAGTATCCCCTCGTTGTGTCCACCACCGCTCTTTATTCCTCCATGACTTTTCGACCTCCTGATACCAAGGGTCGCTTCTACGCCCAGGCTGCGTCGAACGCACCCTCCACCACAAGTCTCCTTCCTCCCTCCGCAAGGGGTCCTCAAGGCGTGCAGGCCGCGTTCGCAAGAGCACCTTCATCAATCCGAACCGCTTCCAGTGCCAACTCCCTCGTTCGTCTTCCTCCCGCCCACTCACGCCCCCGCTTAACGTGATCCATTTTCCCAGAACGACTCTCCGTACTCCGGCGCAACCGCAGGCCGGGCATTTGCACCCCAAGTACAGTCCATCTCCGACAAGGCAAGCCCTCCCTCCGTGCTCCTCCCCACCCACCAATCTCTTCTTTCTAGTTCTCCCTCTCTCCCGACCCCCAATCATGGGGAGCTGATCTCTCTCCGAACCACCCCGAACCTGATGATTTTCTCCACAATCCCGATCCACGGCGTGATAGAAAGCGTGACCACGGCGGCAGCGTGCTCACTTACAGAGGCCTAACTAATCTTGGTTGTCTGGTCTTTCTCGCCGTCGCCCTGGTTGCCCTCTTGTATGTCACTTTCCTTCGATTTAACCTCATCTTGACACATTCTCCAGCGCCGGATATCCCATGATATCCTATTTCACCACCCACTCCCTCTCTTACGCGGGCGGGTTTAATTTAGGTGGTACCAATGCCAGCGGCCAGGCAAGGAGCAATATGCTTTATTGTGTCACACCACTCATGGCCTTTCGCATAGATTCCTACCATGCCGAATGGCTTTGGTCTAATTGACGTCGAAACCCCATCCTCGGCTTTTACGGCGACATCCTTCGCCGATGGTTCGGAGTGGCATCTGGTTTTTAGCGACGAATTCAACACCGACAACCGTACCTTTTGGCCTGGTGATGATCCATACTGGGAAGCAGCTGATCTCCATTACTGGCAGGTAGCGTTTACCCCCTTTCTTCGATCTAGCATTGTTCTTGACACGCAAACCAGACCAACGACCTGGAGTGGTACTGGCCTGACCAGATAACAACTAAGAACGGTGCACTTGAGATTACGATGGCACAACGAAGCATGAACAACCTCAATTACGTTAGTGGAATGCTCTCCACTTGGAACAAGTTTTGTTTCACTGGCGGCATGGTATTAGTATCCGTCACTTTACCGGGGGCTAATAACGTAGTCGGTACGCACAGACTATATATTACCACGCGCTGCTGACACCACCGTACCCTTCTAGGACTCTGGCCTGCAGGTTTGGATTTGCACATTCCCCTCTTGTCGTCGACGCACTAACCCTCCTCTTCAGTATGGTCGATGGGCAATCTAGGTGAGTGTACGCACTAGATTGATCATTCATCGATTCAAATACTATTGCTAGGTCGCGTGGGCTACGGTGCTTCTTTGGAGGGCCTGGTACGCACCTTTCCTTTACTTATGAGCATAATATGTATTCATCTTCGTCCAGTGGCCCTATTCTTATGATAGTTGTGACGTTGGTACCGTAGCGAACCAGACGCACAATGGTGAACCCCAGGCAGCTCTAGTCAACGGCGACCCAAGCCATGGAGACGTCTTGTCTTATCTTCCCGGTCAACGTCTATCGAGATGTACATGTAAAGGTGAATCACATCCTGGACCCGTACACTCAGATGGAACGTATGTTGGTCGTTCGGCACCCGAGATCGATATTTTTGAATCCCAAGTGTGTCATGTCATCCACAACCCACACACTTGCTCATGGTTATAGATCTCGGGTACCCCATTTCAGGGTCAAGTCTCACAATCTGCACAGTGGGCTGTAAGTGGGCTGTGTGATAAATTATGCACTCTAAACAGTGTTCACTTAGCCCATGAATGCTGCCTATGTGTGGAAAAACACTACAGGCAACTTCAACATCCCAAACCCGTCTATCACCCAGCTGAATCCATATACGGGTGGTATTTTTCAGCAGGCTACCTCAGGAGTGACGACCACAAGTAAGCAGCCACCCTTTGTCATGCTCGCGATGCGCTGAATGGTTACAGACCAGTCCTGCTACGAGCTGGAGTCACAATGCCTTGCGACATATGGGTATGAGTATCAACCAGGTACCTACTATTCCTTTCACACTGTCCCTTGTTAATGTCGAATGATGTACCAGGTTACACGTCCGACGGTGGTGTAAGTGCTTCATGATGTCCTTGGGACCTTCTTATCTCACAGGAAATCATAAGTACATATCATGGATTACAAATGATCAAGTTGCCTGGACATTGGATGCAAGCGGGATGACATCTGATGCATTGACCGAGATCTCAGACAGACCGATTCCGCAGGAACCTATGGTACACGATCTACCGTACTTGTGTGTACGCCAGCTGAAAAGCTATCCCACAGTATTTGATTGCCAATCTGGGGATTTCTCCAAATTTTGCAGCCCCCGATTTCACGGCGCTCACCTTTCCGGCGACCATGAAGATAGACTGGATTCGTGTTTACCAACCAAAGAATGCGATCAACATTGGCTGTGATCCGAAGGACTTCCCTACCGCTGCTTACATTGACCAGTAAGTGTGTACCCTAGCAGTCCTGTTGCGCGTTCTCATAAATTTGAAGGTACATCGAAGCATACAGTAACCCGAACTTAACGACATGGACAAAAGACTACGGACAGTCGTTCCCAAAAAACAGCTTCCTGGGTCAGTGCTGAAAGGATCTGGTAAATATTGTCCAATGTGTTCGACGGACATATTGTGGGATCATGCGCGCTTGTGTTTGCAATACTTTTTTGGGCAACTTGTCATTGTTCCTTTCGTTCTTTACTGTATACGCTTTCCACAATTGTCGTGGAACTTACAACAGGCAATAATTGTTTGTTGGGCATTTACGAACACTTGTCGTCGTACTTGGTATTCACGGCGGGCCTCCGCTTCGACTTGGTTACATTAGCAATGAACGTACAACATTCCCGATAGATATTGCTACTTCATACCAAGAGAATTCTAGAAGAGATACTAAATGGTTTAATCATGCTGTTCCTGTGACTTGATTTCGGTCCAGCAAAATTTGGAGTTTTCCCAAGGTCCGTTCCAGTGTGATGATTCCTCCCGCAGTTAGTCGAGGTACCGCAAGGTCTTGATCGTGGTCACCCGCAGGGTCGTTCTTGCTCTTCTCAATCAGCTGCCGGGCATCACTGAGGATCTTGGCAAGCCTTCCCCTGGTGTAATACAGCCAATTTATCTCTGGCTGTAGACCACCAAGAGGAATCTCAAGGGCTCGGCGGACGAATCCCCTTGACAGGACATACGCCTTTTCGCTGTATAGCCGACTATAAAGAAGTGAGCATAATTTTTTTTTCAACGCGCGGAATTATGACCTATTGACCATGCCTTCTTCCGTGCCTCTTAGCTTTTCGTACGCAGGCTCGCAGAACCATCTAAATGATTCTTAGACAACGCGACTAATAAAACACTACGACCCACGGTTCTTTTACTAGTACGAGACCTTGGATGGAGACAAGAGCTTGTAGTAAACTCGATCTTGACGCGCTCCAGGTCTCGGTGCGATCGCCGGACCATGTTCCTAGGATTGATAGACAAACCTTGCCCTCTTCATAAAGATTCCTAAAAAAACGTATGGCTGTTTGTTCAAGGCGACATGTATGCTGTTATTCACTTACGGATTGACTGGATGATACGGATTGACATAGTAGTGAGCACATGTCAGTGAATCACAACAGAGCGTACATACCTCTCCCATTGCCATTTGTCCAGCTGTGGAAGTGAGCTATGGGCGGGCTTTGAGGAAAATTGGAGTCTAGCATCCAATCTATGACAAATGGTGCATCCTCATAAGGTGTATTTTCTGGCCCGATGATCAAGCATCGCAAAAGATCCGAACGATCCTCGTATGCACGCACTATGATAGAGTCTGGCAAATGTGATCAGGGTCAAAGCGTAATCATCCTCACGAATGTCATTCACCTGGTAAACTATTGGAGAGAGCTCGATACTCTTTGGTCAGGCGAGCAAGGAAAGCTCTCGAGGGTTGACCAACGGACGTGGAGTAGAAGGCGTGGTCGATAGGGGTAGAGGGTAGGATCTCGAAGCGTTTCCATAACGAGTCGTCATCCTCCTCAACCATGTCCTTTGAAGTAGTATTCACAACCAATTCTTGGCTCATCTCCGGGGACGTGGAGGGCGAAGTAGGGAGCGGAGAAACTGAATCAGCAAGATCCGGTGTGGCATTACTTGGAGGGGGGTTGAGTGAATCGTCATCTAGTCCCGGTGATGATTCAGTCTCTGTCCAAGGAATGTCAACTTCCATTTCTTCTGGTTCCTCGTCTGTTTCCTCCCATTCATCGTCGTCAGAATTCTTCTCGTACCGCCAAACACCGTCTCCATCTTGGAGCCAAATGCCCTCCGAGTATTCCTCGTTCGAGTCGCGGTCTGACACTTCTTCGTCCCAGCCATCATCCTCAATCTGCTCTAGACTGTCATATAGTCTTGTTAATCTGTCCAGAGGCAAGACAGACACTTCCATGTTTGGATGCGTCACTTCCACTGAGCCATTCAGATGGAGCTGTAATCACTAGTTAAACAAGAGTCAGCAAGATCTCCGAAACATACCTCGGTAACTTCCCCGAACCATGAGAGAGAGTTGCCATCCAAGCTGGGAAGAGAAACATCGTAGAGAAAAAGTCGTTGGGTATTGCGATTAGCCGCTATCAGGGCCCCCAAATCGGCCATGGTACATCTCCATCCACAAAGTTCACCATCAGCTCGCACCGGTGGTTCGCGAACCCATTCCTCGATCTCGCCGATCTTGGGAACTCGTGGAGGTGCAAACCCATTCGAGGTACCCGCAGGGTGTATGAAGACCGAGTCACCCCTTCGTACGCCGAAACCGTGGCCATGTAATACATCGGGACTCGTGTCTCCTGTTCCATTTGGATCGAGTTCTAAGACAGATACCGTTTCCAATGTACCCGTATCTGCACAACGAACGACAGCGACTCTGTCCGTGGAGTTGACGGATTGGACTACGGCTACACGTTCCTGGTCTTCATTCTTCCATAGCACATGGTCACCTGGCCTGTTGATACATTCGAGCGGACATCCTGTGATGAAGAATCCGTACACACCAGCAATCATATTCATCAACATTCAAGTATGGGATCAAGTTTGTGGATGGTAATGTCTCTCTCGAGCCATCTTGCCATAGAACAGTCACAGTTGTTCGCGTTTCCTGGACACACAGTGTGCGACTATCAATCTTGCCATCGACCTCGACCCCAGTTTCAAACGAGACGACAGGGATGGTCTCGTCATAGGGAATAATCACTTTATCACCGACACGAATATCACCGGACTTTGTCTTGAGAACGGTAAGTTTTGTGAGGTCTTCTCCGTGCCAAAAGCGTTCAGGGCGTCGCTTTGTCAATGCAGTATCAAGATCAAGCTAAGAATTCAAATCAGTGGAGGACGGGAAAAAGACTGAACGACCATACCGTCTGGTTCAATGCAAGCCAACATATGGCAAGCACAGTATGCTGGAGATCAACCACAGTGTCATTCACTGTTGGCATTGGGGCGCCTTGACAAACGTTATGAATACCGTGGAAAGTGAGAGGATGCGGCAAGATATCCTGGATAAAATTCTCGACAACTCGACGCTACGGCATAAAAGATAGCTTGACATACAAGTCCTTTGTCTCCGATCGTGAGGCGTGAGCTTATCTCCGGCATCCGAATAAGGGTACCTGATGCAGAGATTACAAGTTCATCGAACAACTGCGGGAGTGAACGAACTTATAGACCGCATTTCGAGAGATGCGTACCTCGATAACCTTGATAGAGAGACAGCGTTGGATCGTGAGAGATGTAGAACATGGGAATTTCTTACTTGCCCTATCCAATCGTCATATACGACATAGTCGCCCGCATTGACGCTGGCTGCGTGACGGAGATCCTTGACGTTTCTCCAGCCCTGGACAGGCTCGCCGCTGAGGGCGTGTTCGAACCTGGCCCGTGCATGGGTACTTACTACGACGCCGGAGCGAACGTCGTCGATGCTGCGTTTACAATAATCCCCCGCCTGAAAAGTGCGATCAACGAGCTCGTACTCGGACTCTAGGACAATCTCGCGAAGACCGCCTGGTAGGAAAGACACGCCAACCTCGCCGCGGGTGAGGGGGCGCATAAGCGGATCTATGAGGGGGCTTGGAATAGGAGGGAGATCATCTGCATCATGCCAACAGCGCTGAGAAGGACTGTGAGACGGAGCGGGGACGGAGAGCACCACTTGTTACCAGTACGACGCCATGCACGTTCGGCGAACCAATTCGTCTCACGATGTCCTCTTGGTAAAACTAGAGGGGGGGGGTGAACAGAAGAAATTGTTGAGGACGAGAGTGGAAGAGCACCTTTGTAGACAGCGGCGGCGACATTGAGCGTTGCGGATGTGAAACTGGGCGGGAAGGAGAGATCGACTTGTTACACCACAGCCCATCGGATCACGTGCACTTTTCGTCTCTATCATGCTTGACCTCTTCCCCGTCGAGATCATCATCCAGGTATTCTCGCATCTTGGCTATCACGACTTGCTCACATGTAGCCTCGTGAGTCATTCATCACCTCTGCCACGCTGTCCGACTCGATCACACCATTATGACAGGTGTGCCGCCTTTTTCATGGAACTGTACAGGAAAACACTTCCTGCCAGTATACAATCGAGCTGGCCGTCTCTGGCATGCGAAATGGTCCTCCCAGCGTCATGGGTCACGCCGATCGCTTGTCTATGCTCCGCAACAGCCAGGCTGCATGGCACACCTTGCGATGGTTCGCATTGAAAGATGTCCGCATGTTGCAGGGCTCCTTGTATGAACTCTATGGTGGCGTATTGGCCCAGTCCAACCATTTGGGCGGCCGCGGTTTGGTGTTTCGTCGCCTTCCGTCTCATTACCGCAGCATCCAAGAGCAGCTGTGGTCGCTCGACCTGGATTTCATTTTACGAGACTTTACGTTGGATCCCGCTCAAGATCTTCTCGTCCTCATTGCACAACCAATTCTTCGGTGAGCAATATGTCTCTCTCACGGCTGTATGTTTATCTCCTTCAAGACCCACCGTACATGATGCGCGAATAGAAACCTCGATACACCTACGGTCCCTGACAACCGGAAAGGTGCACCCTCTGGTCACAAAGGGGCCTATACTCATACATGACGTCGACCTGCACACTGCAAATTTGACATTCACGATCCAGATCCACAGCGACCGTGTTGCTGTGCACTTCATTAGTCATGGCATAGCGCCGTCAGAGCTCGTGGTATGGAATTGGAAGACAGGGGAGACAGTTCTGGTAAGAGAAAACCAGTTACGATTGCGTGTGCTCACCCTGGTACCATTCAGAGCACCTACAGCACCAACCTGATGGCGTTTGCGTTTCTTACCGAACGCCTTATTCTGGTAGGTGGCTTCGGAGACGTCGAATTCAACCTCAGTCAGCCTCGGCTTTTCGTGGTAGACCTAGAGCGTGGCAAGGGCGAAAGGACCCAATTCGACGACGTGGACTATCTCTGTGCATTTCTATACCCGGCCTGCTATCCCTGGGTCCATCCACTGGGTTTCCTGATTCGGTCGGACCCTTGTACAGACTGGTCGCCACATCCAAGTGTTCAAGTGCCGTTTTCGATCGGACCTGGGCCGAGGCTGTATATTGTGACGATTTGGGTCATGCAGGGCGAAGAAGTCACTCTGATAGATCTGTTCGCGCTGTCGAACACGTTTCTGGATCATGTTGATACGCTCGGGGAAGGCGAAACTCGGCACGATTTTGAGTGGTCCGAGTGGGGACCCGCAGGGACGCGGATGATAGCAGACGCCCCGCACTCGCACGTGTGGGCGTGCTACGTGTTTGGTACTCGATTTAGCGCGATCATTTGCGGGCAAGAGGGACGTCGTAGGGGCTCGCGGATATTGGAGGTGTGGGACTTTAATCAGCTTGGGATCAGAAGGGATATCAGACAGGAGGGGGCAGAGTCGTGCGAGATTGAATGGCATGTTGGAGACATCAGTGTGCTGGGCAGCAGGGTGTTTGTGGGAGAGGTGCACACGAGGTTGCCGTACCGGGTCTTGCGGAGGAAGCTGGGTGCGCCGTCGGAGGGGGATCCAGTCTTCACGGAGGCGATGTGCAGCGAAGACAGTGTGATACTGGTGGATGTGAGTGTCGGTCTGTCCCTTGTTTCTACTGACTGAGCATGCATCAGACACACGGACGACACTTTCGAATTCTGACGTTTTGACGGGGAGATGGAGGGGGACGTTTGAGTCCGTACTTGTCGATAGCGCCAATAGCATTTTGTGAAGTAGATGAGGGGAATGTGCCATTGCCGTTCGAGTCGCGGATTGAGCTCACAGCAAACACAGCACGTCGAGCAAGCCTCCATGTTAAATACCGCTCCTCGTCTCCTCCATCCAAAGCATGTCCTTTCTCTCGCCCCGCCTCCCCCTCGCCGCTCGGCGCAGGGCAACCCTCTGTGCCTTCTATGCAGTATGTCAGCCGTATCTCATCCTGCCCCCGCTCATCCCTCTTCCAGACAATCAGAAGTCTCCGCCAACCGCCCCCTTCATCCCTAACCCCCGAGGGCGACGAGTTCGATCCGTCAGAAAGCGCAAGTCGCCACGCATATCCTCCTGATCACCACACCGCTCACCTTTCACACAGGATTTCATTCTTTCCATCCTGAGGGCAAACCCCTCCCTGCGCGACACAAAGTCGTATCTAGATAGCTTCGGCATCCCCCAACCCCACCGTCGTAACAAACCCGCCCGCCCTCCCTCTTTCCTCGATCTCCCACCCCCTGCCCCCCGCCCACACAGCCGTACGTCTGACGAACCACCACCGACACAGAAATCCATAGGTTCAGATACAAAAACAAGGCACGTCATATCTTCAATCCTCAACCCGGTCTACTGTCGCACCGCTCTGGTCAAGCTTCAGGGCCCGTTCACCGACAGGCAGCTCGACAGCATCTCTCGCGGCATGGTTTACTTGGAGAAACTCGGTTTAGTCAGTGTCATTGTCATCGAGCATGACAAGCTACCCAGAGGCGATGATCGCGAGCGAACTGCTGTTACAGAAGAAACCAACCGTGTCGTCGCTGCCCTCGAAGCCCAGGGTGGCAAGGCGCGTCCTGTCCTCGGTGCGTTCGTTCGCCTGGGACCCAAACCAGGAGACGGTGACACATCCATCAATGGTACCACTCTCCCCGAAGCGCACGTCTTCCCCGAAGACCTCGCGCCAATTCGCTCAGCCCTCCGCGCTGGTGAAATCCCTGTTATCCCCCCCTTCGCTCTAGATTCGTTCTGCCGTTCTACCCGCGTCAACGCCGACGACGTAGTTGCAGCTCTCGCACGTGGCATGGCAGAGGCCGCCGAATTAGACGGCAAATCGCAGTCCCAAAAACCATCAGATCCTCATGCGGACTATTCAGAAAATATAAATCTCACTCCTATGCGACTGATGATCATCAACCGGGAAGGTGGCGTACCATCCTATGCACGTTCAGGGTATCCCCATCTCTTGATCAATCTCACCTCCGAATTCGACTACATCCGAAACACGTTCAATCCTGCGTGGCTCGCGGACCGCCCGTCTGCCCTATCAAATTTGGCCCTCGCACGCACGTGCCTCTCGTACATGCCTCCAACTTCATCTGCCATAATGGTCTCACATCGTTCGCCGAGTTCCCTCATAGCCAACTTGATTACCAATAAACCCGCTGTTTCCTCAAGTCTCCCTCATGCACTTTTGCAAGGCAACCGCAAGCTGACACCCGACACACCTACTCTTCTCCGCCGCGGTCAACCGATACAGGTCATCCACGACTTGGCCAATGTTGACAGGGATAAATTGAATTATTTACTTCAAACTTCCTTCCAACGGACGCTTGACATCGATGCCTACTATAAACGCCTAGAAACCTGCCTTGACTTTGTGGTAGTTGCCGGAGACTACATTGGCGCGGCCATCGTTACCAACGAGCCCGTTCCCAGTTCATCCTCTCCCCCAATGTCGTACCTGGACAAGTTCGCTGTCTTACCCAGCCATCAGGGCGACGGTACAGTCGACTTCCTTTGGGTTGCCCTCCACGATGAATCATACGGCCTAGGCCATCCCTTCTCCATCAATCCCAATGGTGGTAAAGAAGGAAAGGGAGAAGGTCGAGACCTCGTATGGCGCAGCCGATCGAATAACCCAGTGAATAAGTGGTACTTTGAGCGTAGCACAGGTCACATCCGGATGGGGGCCTGGATTCTATTCTGGTGTGATGCCGAGAAAAGATTAAGATCAGAAGAGGCACGTTCCGCTTGTCGCCTTTCATATATTGAAGATTGGGAATCGGGGAGGCTGCAGAAGTGGGCAGAAGTGGTGACTAAAATCCCTTCCGTTTGGAAATAAGTAGAAGAAAGCTTGATCACACGTAGATTTGTACTTAGCACATCAACGCAAAGCAATATAGGAATGTAGATTGTCGTTTAAAAGCACATCCTCTTCCTCGATGCTCAGTGGCTCGACCGTCTCCTATGCCTGCGCTTGTCTTTCTTCGGTGGAGGAGAAGATCCGGACGAAGTTGTGGTAAAAGAAACAACAGCATTCTCTTTGAGGACTTTCACAGCTAAACCAGGCGATGTGTTCCCGACCCATTTCCAGGATTGATACGTTCCGCCCTTAAGAGTGATGCTCTCGACCAAATGGTTCAAACCTTCGACAACCCGGCGATGGAACCGACCGCAAGTCCATTCGTCAATATTGCGAACTAGAAAATAGACTTGGAGGATGTCACTTGGATTATCCAAGTCCCATTCATGAAACGGTCGGTCAGACACTGAGCCTCCGTGAAGCCCAGGGCGCGAATAGGGAGCCGATACGACAATCTAAACAAATCACCTCAATATTCAAACCATCGAGACGTTCGGAACAACCTACGAGCTTTCCATCCACGACTTCACACCAGTCGATATGTGCTCGCACTCTCCCGTTTGCCCAGATTAGTCCAATGACAGGGCTTCTAACGTTCAGCGAGTGAAGATGGCGGGCACCGGAAGCTGTTGCGATACGATTTTGGCGATATGCATCATCAAGAAAGGTATGCACTGGCTTCTTGTCCTCCCAGAAGCTGCTCACGAATTCGAACCCAGGCATGTCAGGGAGCCGAGCACACGGAGTACTCTGATATCGGAACGAGGATCCTCTTGCCGCAGTCCCAGCTTTCGCGATCGCTGGAAGATTCTTGAGAACCTTGTAGGGCGATTTCGCAGATTGCGACAAGGGGCGCGTCAGTGTTGTGGGGAGGAACACTGCACAGTCGGGGATAGCCGTCTTGGTGTTCTGAACGCGATGGGCATCATTTACGACAATGCTAGGTGCTTGCGGAAGAGAAACCGTGCACTGGACCCTGGTCAATGTGAGGCCAAGGCAACTCGAAATGGACTGCTGAAACCCCTGACCTAAAGACACTGTTCCTAATGGCAGGACTCCGAAAGACATTATAGCTGAAATCATCGCGTCGTTAGCACGTCGAGGATTGCAATAATGGCTCGGCGGGACATACACACTTGCAACGTAGTCAGCTTCTGACCATCTTTCATTACTGGCTCTCATCTTACGGAGTCTTTTCCATGCGAGGAATACCACAGAGAGCTCTTCCATCAGTTCCTCATCCTGGGTTTTCGGGTTACTTGAGAAAAGGTGAGATGAGGTGTCGAAGGCCAGTTTGAGAAAGCCAGCGAATCCCTCGCTGCCGTATTGCTTCTGTACACAATGTGGTAAGTAGCTGCCTCTCTGTGGTAACGTTGAAAGCCGAAGGACCTTGTCTAGCCAAGCTTTGGATATCCGATTATGGGTGTTGAAGATCTCCTGGACATCACTCGTGAACTCGTCAGGAATGTCTGAAAAAGAGGCTTCTTCGCAGTTTTGATACGCTGACCAGGTCTCAAAGTTCCTTGCATTGCGCGCAATCCTAGGATGAACGGTTAACCTATTGCTGAAGGCTAGGCGGCCCGGTGCAAAGAGAGTCCTCACTCAGACGCAGACAATGCTCGTTGATGCCCAGTGGACCTTGAGTTCTTCGCCGTAACCGACTTCGACATTTGCAGAATCAGACAGGATGTAAGGTATACCACGAAAACCAACAATAGCGTGAGCAACGAGGATGTTCAAGTCGCAGGGTACCTGGCTTTACCCATGGACAACCAGTGTCGTAAAGGACGGCAACTCCCCAGCGCTTCGGGGCTGATAGATCGGGCAACCTGAATTCGATCTCTTGCCTGCAGTACTCAGGTACGGCAACTGCTGAGGGAGTAGAACCACGCTGCAGCAGCCTATAGTATGCTCGGAGTGAGGAAATATTACAAGCAAAGAGCAAGGTAACATATCGAGGCGCCACTCAGAATCTATATCAAGTGCGCAATCACAGGTATTCGCTCTCGAGGTAATGATATTCAATGGGATGGTGACCGAAGAGAGATTAGAGCAAACTGTCCATCACTTTCCGTGATGCCTCAACTCCGAGCTGCATAGGTTGCAAGTTAGTAATTGCGCTCGAGAGTCTGAAGAAGCTACCCACAAAAGTGGCAGCATTGGCGGGGAATGCCTGGGGTAAACAACATATTAGTAACATAGACTAATGCTGAATGCCAGCTTACCCTCGCCATAGCAGGTCCAAATCCTTTCCAGAGAGCAGCGAGACCGTCTTGGGCCACAGTCTTTCGCAGGCAATCAAAGAAACCAGAATATGTGCCCGAAGGAGCGGATTGCAACCTTGATTTAAGCACCTATTGCAACTGGTCAATGGCCCGAAATAGCACACCATAGATCGAACGAACATCCGGGGGTATTACCAAAGACCACATTGCGACACCCGCAGTCCCGCCAGCCAAAATGATGGCGCCAAGATTGAGTTCAGAAGTTGATGATCCAGTGGGCATCAACGCCTTTTTAGTGACCTCGTAGGCAGCAAAGTAGCTAATCTCAATTATTGTTAGCTCGGACATCGAGCCGGGTAGGGGAAATCATCATACACAGCACTCCCGGGTCCATCACGAACAAGTGTCGCACCCGTTCCACGGAAGATACTTCGCATACCTCCTTCTTTGTAGAGGTGCTTCATTACATCGAAGACACCCTTGTACTGGGTACTTGACGCGCCTTGTCCTTGTACCTGCCTCTCCTTAGAAAGTAACATGGTGTACCGACTGCATACTCATACCTGCAGCAAGACCTTGGCTCGCTCTACTGGGGCAGTAACCAGGGTGGTTGGCACGGCTGATAGGAAGCCAGCGGTAGCAAGTTCTACAGTTGAAAGTTTCTCGCTCGACCTGTTTGGGGTCAGAGAAATGATGAGCTGTTTTGAAATGTCGTAGGCCTAAGCGAATGGGTTATTATTCAAATGTGGAAACGAAAAATCAGATATACCCAGAAAGAGATAGCAAAGATTGGGGTAACACCAAGAAGTGGTGGGACCATCCCTCTATACATCCTAAGAACGACGACGATTGAGCAGATATACCACAAGTTCTGGGCCGTTGCTCACCCGGTGACGCCGTCTCGAGCGAGGGTCTGTCGAACGACATCGATAGCACCTTTGTATTGTCCCAGACCAGCGGTCTGTAGCCGTGTCTTGGTCAGGTCAAAAGGATGACCTTGTGAGGAAGGTGAGCGCCAGCGAAGGCGTGTTCGATTGAACTCTCACCCACGAGAACCGCTGACACGCCGCCGAATCCTCCAGCGACAAATGATTTGACATTCTCAACGGCCGGATTTTTTGTTGTCTCCTCGATTGCAGGTGCCTCACCACTCTGGTGGGCCAGTCATCAGCGCCGGTACAGTCAATTTTCGCTGCTGTACTGACCATTGTGATTAGAAACAAGAGGTGCTGTGACTCAAACCCCGCTCGGTTGAAATCACCACGATCAATATTTGTGTATAGGCTGCAAGAAACAGTATCTGTCTAACATATCGCTTGTCGCTACGAGTCGTCGCATTCACGACCAAACCCTCCGACGGGCTCATAGGTAGCTTCTGTCTGGTCCCTGTTCCAAGAGATGCGCACTCCATAGAAGAATAAACAGATAAGCAATACACCAACGGCTCCCACAATGGATGGTGGGCCGTACTCAATCCACCACGAGGGATGGTAAGGAACTAGGAGCTGGTCAATCTGAATGACCCCGCCGGTCCCACTCCCGGTGGTCGTACGACCCCAGCTCAACACACGAGCCCAGTCAGCTTTTCCATCGGTCCCCCGGGCATTCTTGATCCCAACCAGGTAATCTGCTGTTGATTTGTCTTCCATTTCCTTGAAGACGATGTCTCCATACGCAGAAGTCGGTGACAAAAGCGTTGAGTGACGGCCAAGCTGGTCAAGCGGCAATGGCCGGCTGTTGTTAAGTCCATCCATCATACTGACCGAACCGGAGGCGGCAGGGGTTGGGATTAGATGCTGGCTGACAATGGCACGTAGCCCATCAAGGTCCTCAAGCAACTGCGTCAGGTTGTAATTCTTGAAAGCATCGTCCGTGGGGCAGAGCAAGGTCCATGTTCCAGCGCCAAGTGCACGATCTGCCCACTCCGAACCTTCTGGCGGCAAAGCCCCATCTAGAATCCAATCAAATCCCGCCTTGACCATCACGTTCGTCATTGTAGTCGCCTTTCCCGCCTTCATCAGTTTTCCGATGTTCAATTCCACCGATCGAGGGATCATCAAGTCTGACACCTCGTGTATGACACCGGTATCTGTGAGTGTATTTTTTGGATATAGAGCGCTCTTCATACCAGCCCAACCTCCGCTAGCATTGATGACGATAGAACCATCCTTAGTTCGCTTCAATTGTAAGTCGGACCCTTCTAGAGTAGCGAACGTGCGTTGGGATCCATTAATGAGACTTTTCGAATACTCGACGTCGTCAATGATGTGGTGGAGAATGACATGTTCCAGATCTTGTTTAGAAGATGCGGCAAGCAGATGATCGCTGACCAACAGACCAAGACGCTTGAATGCGCTGTTATGGGGAATGAGAAAGGTAGTACGAGGCATCCTTTTAATTACGTCCGCAAGCGACGTCGAAAAGACGGCCGCAAGGAAGGAAGAGAGGTCTAAGGATGGCAGCGCCGTCTGGAGAGGGTCGACCGGAGGATCGAGCGGTCGTGAAGTAAAATATATGATCGTGTTATTGATCTCCACTGGTAGACAGGTCAATGGATGACAGGGTCATAATGTCGAATTTACTTACCATGTTCACCAATCATACCTGCGCCACCGAATGTGATATGCCGCGCTTCCGCATCGCTTGTCTCGCCATCATGGACCTCGATTTGCATTACTTGACGGCCATCATCCAAACCCAGCTCATGGAGTTCAGTCTCCAGTAGCATTCTATTGTTAAGCTTATTGGGTTTCCAAAGGCCAGGAAGAAAATGATATTCCAAAACCCGTTTGAGGTCGGACGACCCCGATGCAGGTAGGGCATTGGCAAAGAGCGAAAGCACATCATCCTTTGGTGCAAGGATCGTATATTGATTGTCGGTATTATTGATGAGATGCCCCAGATTAACCGAGTGAAGAAGCGACACGAAGGAGGAGCAGTTGAGCGCTAAAAGGTATTTCTCTGGCGTCAGTTGGAGAGCCCCTGGGGGAACCAGTAAGGAGGATATAAGGTGTAAAACGCCGTTGCTGGCATAAACATCAGGTTGAGCAAGTTTCGCTCCAGATATTATCGTGCCTTCAGGGGAGATCGTGACATCGAGGGTGGAGCCGTACCTAGTCGTTACTGGCTGCAAAATCAGATGAGTATAAGGTAGGAGAATTGAGCTTTACACACATTCAGTTGAGGATTGAAATGAGTCCGACCATCTCACCCCAGGCTCCGAGACCACATGCATATCTAGGATACGGCGGAGGTCCCCTGCAGCGAAGTCACTCTCCAAATATAGTCGCTCGAGAGGATCGAGGGATTCCCATGCTGAATCCAAGGGGATGAATAGAGTAAGTCCTGGTGTGGAGTTGAGAAATTGTTCGATTTCTGGGGTTAGCACCTTCCGGAAATAAGAAAGTGACTCGAGATGGCCCACGACAGTTACTGGCAGATGATGTATTAATGTGTTGCAACGAAGTAGTACGGAGCTACTCACTGAGGTCTGGTGGTGGTTCAAGCACCTCGGCAATGCCGTATACGATACCATTGGTTGCCACTGCCCTTTCCTTGACTAGCTTTGCACCCCCGTTACCGGATGCATCTACACCGACCCGAGTTGAACCGTCACGTGAAGCTAGCCTGAGGCGCTGTGGTTGGTCACCAAGTAGACCGTGCGGTATTGGAAACCACGGGGAAGACGGAGGTTCGTGGGGGAAAGAATCGGTCGGCAACTGAGGGAAATGGAGAGTCTTGAGGGTGAGCGTGGACGAATCCTCTGGGAATTCAGGGAGAGAGTAGTTGAGAAGATGATAGAAGAGCTGTTGTCTCAGCTGTTCTTGGACATTATCCGGTATGAGCGAGTGCGTTTCGGAGAGGAGGCTTTGCCATAGTGGACTCTTGTCGGCATGACGCTTGATTGCATCGTTGGTGGGTGCAAAAAGGGTGCTGCCGTTGAGCTTATTGAGGGTTGGGATGAGACGGGCCCGTTGGAGGAGAGAGAGTAGGAGGGTATAGTCATCGTCGTGGTTGAGGACCTCGACCAAGGTGTCTGACTGAGGGGCTGAATGCGACTTCCAGGACACCTGAGAGGCGATTGTGGAGAGAGAGAGAGAGAGAACGAGGAGCGAGAGCGGGATGCAGTCGCAAAGCCGCATGGCCAAAGGTGGAGGGAGGAGAGAATGGTCACGGTGATATATAAGCACCTTACTACGGACGGCAGCGAGGACGATAACATCATGCTCGACCTCCTCACAACCTTCACCGGCTCTCCTTCGGGGCCCCTCCAACACCTCGTCCTACCTCATGCCACCCTTGTCGTACGTGCATGCTTTTCCTTCCTCACACCCACGTTTCATAACCCACCCCAGCTATACTCGTCTGCCGACACGGTCGTCGTTCTCAATGCGGCCAATCTACAGCTGATCCGTGTCCTTGCCTTTCAGGAGGTATTTCCTGGCTTGCAAAGTCTAGGCGAACGCATTTCCTGCATCGCTGTCGATCCTGCCATGAAAATAGTACGTTAACTCGTCGCCGTGTCGCTCCCAGAAATACCATCACATTACCTTTCGGTGTAGATCGTGGCTTCCATAAACACACACATTGCAGCATGGTCCATGTCCGACGTTCAGACGAATATCTGGCGCGTCCACTCCTCCCTAGTTCTTCCCGACGGGAACCTTGTTACTGCCTTGGATTGCCGTTCTGGTAATTCCACAACTGAGCATGGCCCAATGTTGTTCTAATTCAATGTCAGGTTTACTCGCAGTCGGGAGTCAAAGTGGCCTCTCAGTGTATACATTAATTCTCGAGAATGATCTCCTTACGTGGAGCAAGAAGTGGGCTACTCGGTATGTCCTTTTGGTGCCCCCGATTATTAGCCTGACACGCCAGGCAAACCTAGCGTCGTCACGCCTTCTCTCGCCAAACTTGCACCGACACTAACATACATCGCGACCACATCCTTCGTATGTTCTGCTCTCGCTTCACTGATCCCCTCTCAACACGACATCAGGATAACAACCGAGTTAGATTATACTCCACTTCTTCCGGTCAACAAACCCAAGGCATACCACATCCGCGTCCTGTCGCGTCTGTTCTCTGGCGATACTCCCCATTGTCTCGAAGGTTCGTGGACATAGAGAGATTTGCGTCTTGAACCAATGTCTCATTCGTAGTGGCGATCCTACACTGTTTACGATCACTTCGGACTCGATACTACGGATATTTTTACCTGTTGTCGACTCGCCCCAACGATTCCAATTACACCTCGCAGTCGACATCTTTTCTTTCCCAGCCCTTTCAGCCGCGTCTCAGCCCATGCCACGCCCCGGGTCAGAGATAATCTGGTTGGACAGAGAAGTTATCGGGCCAACTGTCAAGGTCGTACTGGAAGGGTCGGAGATCAAGAGCGTCGAGACGACCAAGTTAAGAGATGTCGAAGAGGAGGATTGGGATTTGTTTTTACGAGTTCTTGTGGATGGTTCTCTGCTGTTGAGTGCTGTGGCAGTGAGTGTTCCATGAAGATATGAAATGGACACTTCTGACTAGATTTCAGAATATTGATCGCAAGCCACCGACGTTATTGAGGCAATTCACCATATCACATTCACTCCCAGGGACTTTGTTTCCACCTCCCTCAAATCTCTATATTTTACCTTGTGGTAAGAGTGCTAGCCTGACTTTGGTGACCTCACCCCCATTGCGTACATACAATATCTCTGCGGTCACTTTACTCAATGGGCAAGCCGACAGCCTCCAATTAGTTGCAGCTGGACCAGAGCAGATGCCTTTGGAAGACAGTAAAATTTGGCGCTTTGTCAGGACGCCAGCAGGGCGAGGGGTTGCAGTTGTGCGTGCTGACGGTGGTGAGACATGGATGGAGACAGATGGAGGACATAACCTTGCCCGCCTCGACTCGTGGCCCTCTGCAGACCAGGTCGTAGTCTTAGACGGTGGTGCGTATGGTTTATTACCGGTACACGATCATTCTTAGAGTTTCTGACAACAGGGAAACTTGTTGCTACTTACTCGACTGATAACGCCATGTTAACATTGCATTCGACCCCTCCCTCTACTCTCCGACTTCCTCGCGTCTCATACCTTTTCTCAACACCGTCAAGGGGAGAGCACGAGTCTATAGTCGCTCTGACAGAGGACAAATCCACTTTTCACATTCATATTTCTGATTCCCCCCATCCAATGCTCGTGCTCCATTCCCACAACCGCCTTCCGCTTCTCCGAGTACCGAGGCTCCTAATTGCAGTAGACCCCATGGCATGGAGTAAGACTTCAACTCTGGAAGAACATGATAACTTACTAAGCGTCTCGGACGATGGGGAATTATGTTTTTGGACCTTGGAGCACGGAAAAAACCCCGGGTGGAGGTGTACAGGAAGAGTGAGGACTGGAAGGAATGGCTTCAGGATGGCAGGCTGCAGCTCGGCGAAAAAGTCTGTGCTAGGTACCGTTCGCTTTGCAGTCCAACATGCTGTTTTGTTCATCTAACCTGTCAGTTTCTGTCCATCCCGATGGGCAGGAGTTAACCATCTGGGATTCCAATGAATCAGAGTTTGCTTCCGGTCTTGAATATCAAAGGATTTTCAGGTGAGCCCAAGTTCTCACTCCTCTAGACACATCTTCATTTCGGTACGAAGTGCATCCGAACCTATCTATGACCTCGATTGGACGTCAACTCCAGACAACCAGTCTATACTTGCCGTTGGATTTGCCCACCACGTCGAGCTCTTATGTCAACAGCGTAAAACTTATTTTGGTGATGATCCTGCATGGACAATATGCTTCAAGATCGAGGTCGGGAGGTTTGTTTTCCCTACGTCAACGTGGGTGAACTTTGACTCTGCGCCATCAGATATATTCCCCACACGATCGGTGATTCAATCTGGCTCGCGAATGGTACTCTACTAGTGGGGGTTGGACATCATATGTTCCTATATGGCCAGACTCAGTCCTACGATCCCAATCCCACAAGTGAAAGCTTATTCGTGCATGTTGCCAGGATCAATGGCCCTCTCCCGGATTATCATCCCCAAATGCTATTACAATGTCTTCTATGGGGTGCGGACATCTGGCTGACGCTTACCTCGTCGATCATTCATCCGGTGTGCAGGAAAGATATCACTGGTCAAGCGAATTATCATCTCTCTTGGGCAGGCCGCACAAGGAGGGAAAGCTTTTTGCTGGCAGCCATTTGCTGTCGAAGATTACCTGCAAGATGACCAAATGCTCACCGTGAGTCTGTTCCATTGTCATGTACACGAACATGCTTTTTATATTTCTCTCAAGACCAAGAGACGCGCAAGATGCTATAGTTTGTTTTTTGGATCTCCAGAGCAATCGGACCCGTGAGCACATTGTCTAATCCTGTTAAATGATCTTTTGCCTGACACTCTCACAGCATAGATGAGGTTTTCTCTAGTTCCCTGGTGGAATCCCTTATAGAGCAGCTGGAAGTGCAACCACTTCCTCATCTTTCGCCTAACGAGCACGCACATCTCATAGTTCTCATACAAACAACGTTAGAGGTGGGTACACTGGGCTTAGCTAGACCCCACCGAAATCTCTACTAACATCTTTCTGCTGCCACTAAAGATCGAGGAACAGCAGCGAACGCTGGATGCCAATGGGCTCCGTTATGTGCTTTCTATGCGCTCATTTTACATCTTAAACCGTCGAATTACATCAGACCCTGGAAGTCCTCGCTCAGGCGGCGACATTCCTCGTCAAACGGGCTGGAGAGAACGTCTTCGATACAGAGACATGATCTGGGCGTTCCACAGTGAAAGCCAGGACCTATTATTAAACACGTCCACCGTGGCTTGTAATGGGAAGATGCTGTGGTCGGACGCGCGAGCACTTGGTGTATTCATTTGGTTGACCTCAGTCGACACGATGGTGAGATTCCCGTATGATTGTTGGTGCACTCTTAAAAGCATGACCACCAGAAATTACAAATGGAAATTATTGCCCGAAATGAATATATGGCAGGTGGCAATCGGGATCCTACTACATGCTCGCTCTTCTACTTCGCATTAGGAAAAGTGAAATTGGTGCATGGACTGTGGCGTCAGGCAGCATGGCATAAGGAGCAGACAATAATGCTCAAGTTCTTAGCAAACGACTTCACACAGCCGCGTTGGAAGACCGCAGCCCTGAAAAATGCTTATCATCTGTTGAGTAAGCGACGATTTGGTTGGTGAATGTATCCTGTTATAACGTTCTGCTGACAACTCGGGACTCAGAATATGCAGCTGCCTTCTTCCTTCTCGGAGGAAGCTTGAAAGATGCTGTACACGTTTGTCTAAAACAGCTCTCCGACTTCCAACTTGCTGTAGCCCTGGCGCGCGTAATAGAAGGCGACGACGGGCAAGTGTTGCGCGACATTTTGAACAACACCGTATTGCCGATTGCCTTCCGCGAAGGGAACAGGTGGCTGGGAAGTTGGGCATTCTGGCTGTTACGACGCAGAGATCTGTCTGTAAGGATCCTCCTGGTAAGTCATGAGCCCCAATTATTCATCCAATCCTCTCACCCTCCCAGACACCCTTGCGAGATCTGGCCGATTCTCTAGAAATGCACAACCTTGAAATTGGTGAACCACACTTTGATGACCCAAGTCTCGCGCTCTTGTTCTCTCAATTGCGATCCAAGACGCTACAGACTGCGGCAGGAACTAGTGAGATCTCCGCAAGGAGAGAGTTCAACTTTATCCTGCAAGTTGCGCGAGTGTTCTGTCGGATGGGTGAGGATTATCTGTTCTATTTTCGCGCTGCATGACTTAGCCGACGTTCGTGTAGGTTGTCATGCTCTGGCACTTCACCTTGTTCGTTCATGGTCCTTCGAGCGACCAACAACAACTGCGCGAAACGACGTAGCTCAAACGCGGGCGCCACCGAGCTCAACGCCGCGCGGGACTCCAGCTCACAGTCCTTTCTCGCGCAGAAGATCTTCTATCTTGATTGACATGGATGTCGAATCCAAGACACTGTCGAGGAGGCAATCCCCAGAACCTACTCCACATGGCGTAGCCCAGGAGACAATCAGGGAGGAAAGTGATCTTGCCGCTCGCAAAGCTGGACTAGGAAGCTTGATAAAATCAGCAAAACATGACGTTCAAGTCCCAGAATTTAACATGGATGCGTTTTCCGATAGCTTTCGGTGACTGCATATAGAGAGAAGACACACAAATGGAGGGTACAGATCGAAACAACTTCACAAGGGTACAATGTGCTGTAGCATGCACTATGCATAATCTACTGCTTGAACGACTACTTCTCCGCCTCCGTTTCCCGTTTCCTGAGGACAAGGTCCTTACCGATAACACGCTGCCAGACATCCCGAACATCCTCGACGACGGTTTCGAAGTGAGAAGTTGCATCATAAGAACGAGTGATGAATATGTTGTCAGCCTCCCCCGAGGATACAGGCGTGTAGAGCGGGCTAACGCTCACAAACCTGTGATAATTAATAATAGTCAGCACTGTGCCTGCTCCAAAAAAGAGACTTTACTTCTCATATATAGGTCCGAGAAGCTGGAGCCCGGGGATGATTTCGCGCTCTGGTTGATCCGTCTCGACAATGGTACTAACAATGGCAACGTATACGTCCTTAGCGCAGACGTTGTGCGTCGATGAGACCATAGCGATGTAGATATCTATAGCAATGTGAGCCACATGACGCAGGAGCAGGGTAAATTTTACATGCCGTTTCGTCTGTTTACCTGGTTCTGTGGGATGATGATTTGGACACTGTCACTGTCTTCCGTGCCAGGAATTGGGTGCTTCAAGATGCAGATGGCTCGAATGACCCTGCCGTCCTCAACAACGCGTAATTTACCACCTTCGGCCTCTTTACTGGCACCAAAGTAGCTGGGGTCGCCGATGACCTGCTTGGCTTTGACGGTCTCGTCGCCACTGCGTACACCAACAAACTTGCCACTCTGATCGGTCACGATCTCATGAACTGGCTTGTCAAGCATGTAGGTTCCACCGTAGATGGCAGATAGACGTGCGAAAGATTGGGGAAGCTCTCCGAGACCATACAATGGGTAGATATAGGGTGACTTGCCATAGCGAGCCATCGAAGAAGTGTAAAGGATAATTCGATCGTAGGTGGGACGAGCAGGTTTTGTGATGTAACTGAGAAGGTGTCACCAGAAATATGATCATTTGTGCACAAATGCTTACTCGTCATCAAGGTAGAGGGCCATGGCGTGGCCAATGAAATCCTGAGTACCAGGTTCAAGACCAAACTTCTCATACACCGTCTTCATGGAGTCCCTATCGAGGTCAATACCTAACGCGACGAGACGACTCAGTGCTGTACCCAGCCAGGCCAATGCACTGACCTTGATGAGTTGCAGGGTCGTCGTCCTTCCACCCTTGCAGGAATTCAAAAAATTTCTTAGCGCGACGTTTCTCGAAGAGGCCCATCAAAGGACTCTTTACAGCTTCTATCTCGGTGCTCGGGACTTTGGAGATTTTACCATCCCGATAAACAAAGCTTCCTGCGATCTGCTTAAATTCCAGATAGCGCGTCACGTCGGTGTGGACGAGGATCTTGGTGAGTTCTCCCGAGGCGATGATGAACTTGGGTATCAGATCAACGGCGTAGTCGCGATCGCGGCCGAGTTCTGTAGGTGGGGGCTGATCAGGCCTGAACTTGCGGTAGAGCTAGATGTTGATGTACGTGAGTAGCCGTGAACAACACGGTACTACAATGTTGGCGCGTAACGTGCCTGCGTCAAGTTCAAGCTGGCACCATCGCCGCCGTAGTAATCATTTCTATCCACGTGAAGGACCTTCTTGCCCTCGACCGAGAGGAGGCCTGACAAGATACACTCTGTCAGACCTGTACCGAGCACGATGACCTGGGCAGCAAGTCAGCAAACATGAAGGAGCTAGCTATCAGATCTTGGGGTTGAATCACATCATACTCCTCATCCATGACTGATCGTTAAATCTCAATTAGACTGTGGGTGGTGATTGTAGTATAGATGAGGGGTGGAATTGGTTGTTGGCAAGTAACGACCACTCCACTGAAGCCTCGACTACTTATAGCGGCCACGTGCCACCGGCAAGCATCCCACAAACAATCCCAACACAAGTACTGTACATGTTCAATGGAGTCAGAAGTTCTGCATGGTATTATGCGCGGCACTAGCATATAACTCAGTGGAATGTGTAAAGATAACAAAGCACGAGCAATAGTTGCGCGGCGCAGGTTCATGGTGCTGTCGCGGTCAATTTTCCCCATTGTCAGTCTCATACTCCCCATCTAAGCCATGTTCTTGTGAGGCTTCCCGTCTCTTTCGCCGGGATGAACGCCCACGCCGGTTTTTATTACCTCTGCTGGATCCAGGTGAGTATATCTTAGACAACTTCAAGATTGCTACAGAAATCTGGTTAACGAGCGAAACAAGGGTATCACGGATCACTGGAGTCGTACCAACTTCATTTCTACGATAAAATTCAGCCCAAGCCTTGCCGGATCGCTTAGTCCCGTACTATCCCGTCATGAGTTGTATGCGGAAAACAGATGAACACTTGAGGGGATAATCACGTACAGTTTCAGTAAAGGTTTCCCATCGTTCCTTACGCGACATTTCATCCCAGTGACTGTTGGCAATGAACCTCGCAAGGATGCACCAATCTCCCCGCGAAAACGAAGAGCCAGGTTCTCCCATATCAGCTTCGTCCTCTTCGGTATCGACGTTTGGGTCGCCGAGGTCTGAAAATGTTCCTTGAGAAACGCCTTTCCGGTCACGTGATGTTTCGATTGCTGACATTGCCTCGGATTGGGCGTCGTCAATTTCGTCGTCTTTCATTTCCTCTTCCACCTCCCCCTCCTCCTCTTCATTTTTCTGGTCTTCGTCATCCTCTGCACCGGCCTCGGAATTGCCGTGATACGTGGCAAGGATCTTGTCCGCAATGTCGTGGCGCTGATGCCAATGTGAAGCCCAGGAAGTAGCACTATGATGGGGTGCCTGTCTCGCTTCATTAGGGAATGCTGCCTGCAAAGACAAGTGGGTATATTATCCACCTTTTTGTAAAGCAGTTCGCACAGTTCCTTCTTGGTCAACGAAGGATCTTGCTTCAAACGCCACATAAGAAACTTGAGAAAGTAGTCGCGGTCTTCCTTGGTGTATTTATTTCCGTTAGTACCCACTTGGACAATTGCAGGAGGGGTTGGGGAACGTGAGGGGGGATCCGGAAGGGGGATATGAACTTGAGGCGGCATCAAGTTCGGGACATCGTTGGAAGGTAAGGGCGCAGATAGGCTATTAAACGTGGCCCTTGGGCGTTTAGGGGGACGAGTGAGTACCGACGTTGTAGTGTTGACGGGCTGGGGAGTAGCACGTTTTCGCCGCGAAGGTTGTGAAGGAACGGAAGGGCGAGCCTTCTTTTGAGGTGACTGGCGTGGAGACGGTGGTGGAGGATGGGGACGGGGAGGAGAGAGATGTCGTTTTCGCGCCACTTGATGAGATGTACCTTCGCCCTTGATGCGAGGGGGTGACTTGCTCGGCACGAATGGTTTCTTGACAGTTTTCGGTTGCTCGGCTAAACGAGATACGAGGACGTCGAAGCGGTCGTGATGGTCGAGGTAGTAGTCTTTCCAGAGATTTGCAGCATGATTATTGACCTCGAGGCATGTGAGTAGAAGGACAAAGGATGGCAAGAGACGTGACCTACTCCATGGAGACCCTCAAGAGCCTGTCTGTAAGTCTTGCCGGTCTGTCTACTGTCGTGAAGCGCTTGAGCGAGGATGGTGTCGTCGTTTGAGGATGAACCGACAGGTGTGCTCAGACGTAAAAAATCCTGCATAATCTGCTGAGGAACGATGGAGGAGAAGTCGAACGGGAGGGAGTTGTGGTTTTGATAATATTGGGGTGGGTTCGGGTAGCTCTGGGCCTGCATCTGGGGCACTGAGGTGGGAGCAGATGGGAGCTGGACTAGCTGGGACTGCTGCCAGGGGGAGGTGTGAAACTGCTGGGGCTGATTCTGGGGGAGCATCTGGGGCCAGTGGTCGCGTTGCGGAGACTGCTGGTGTATGTGGAGTGCATGGCCATGAACTGGAAAGTGATCAGCGGGCACACCGTTCGCACTCGCAGTCGGGTTCATCGTCGTCCCCTGCAAATTCAACCTCGCCCGCCGATCAGACCACCGCACGTGATCTCTGGCCTATAATCGGATCGGCTCTCGGGGTGCGTCTCTCTCCTCACTCCCATGTCATTAATCACTAGCACTCTTGCCCCGCGCACCATCGCATCTCGTCGTGCATATGCGACTCTCTCAGCCTTGAGCCAACCCGCTCGTACAAGAGCCGAGAAGCTGTCTGCAGAGTGGAAAGGCACACACGCATTGGGTGGGAACACCAAGAACTACATTGGCGGTGAGTTTGTCGAGAGTAAGGCGACTGTGTGGCATGACGTCGTCGATCCGGTTCGTCTCCGTCCCTTTCTCATCGCCTCCACCAACCTATTCCGTTGCTTCAGTCTACACAAACATTGCTCACTCGCGTCCCCGAGACCACCTCCACCGAGTTTGAGCAAGCTGTCGATGCTGCTTCCCAGGCCTACAAGACTTGGAGCAGACAGAGCGTCTTGTCCCGCCAACGTTTTGCTATCGAGTCTGTTATCTTCCGTCTGTCTCGTTTCCTCATGAAGCTCATTCTCGACTAGGTTACAAAACCAAATCCGCCAAAATGCCGATGCCGTAGCTTCTAGTATTGTCTTGGAACAGGGAAAGACTTTGGCCGGTACGCCCGTCTTCGTATCCGCCAGCAGCAATCTTTAATTGGTGCTCATAAAGATGCACACGGCGACGTCCTCCGCGGCCTCCAGGTTGTCGAAACTGCAATTGGAATCACTTCGACATTGCTTGGAGAAAAAATAGAAGGTGTTGCCGACATTCGTCTAGTGTGAATGTGTCTTACTCTCCACAGTCAGCAAAGATATGGACACTGAGATCCGCAAAGTCCCCTTAGGCGTTTGCGCAAGGTCAGTACCGAGTTATCTATCGTGCCATCCACGCATTCGTATCTATCCATCACAGTATCGCTCCATTCAACTTTCCTGCGTACGTAGTATTGTTTCATTCAATGCTTCGCTATCCATACCCCTTAGCATGATTCCATTGTGGACGATCCCAATGGCTGCCGTCACCGGAAACACCCTTATCCTCAAACCTTCAGAGCGTGACCCCGGCGCAGCCATGATCATTGCAGAACTTTGTGAACGTTCAGGTAACACAACCTTGGATTACATCCTCCATCAAGTCCTTACTAACAGGTCGTGTGCCAGGCCTGCCTGCTGGCGTCGTTAATATAGTGCACGGAACTGTTCCCACCGTTAACGCTATCTGCGACCATCCCGCCATAAAGGCGATCAGCTTTGTTGGTGGCGATCGTGCCGGTCGGCATATATACGAAAGGTGAGTGAAAGGATCTGTTGAGTACAATAGTCCTCATAGTTGACCTTTGGATCAGAGGCACCAGGAATAGCAAACGTGTTCAGGTAAATTTACTCCTTCACTAAATGAAGTATGTGAAGTATCTTGTCTAGGCGAATATGGGTGCCAAAAATCATGCGGTGTTGATGCCTGACGGTAAGTGCATGCTACTGGACACTGGACTGTTGCTGATAATCTGTATAGCAAATAAGAACCTTGCATTGAACTCAATTATAGGGGCAGCTTTCGGTGGTAAGACATTTTTAATTATGGTTTCCAGACGAGTAAATTGAGTCGACCAGCTGCTGGGCAAAGATGTATGGCTGTTTCTGTAGGCGAGTATTTCTCGGAACCGTTGGGTGAGCTGAACTAGAAGGAACACATTTAGTGGTCCTGGTTGGAACCGCGCAGTCCTGGCTCCCTGAGCTAGTCGAACGTGCTCGAAAGCTTCAAGTCAACGGAGGATTCGAAAGTGGTGCCGACTTGTATGTGCACTCTCCATCCCAAATCAATTTGACTTTCACCCCGATTACTGCACAGTGGCCCTCTTATCTCGCCAACTGCTAAGAGTCGTGTGGAAAGGCTCATATCTTCCGCAGAAGAAGGCGGACGTATTCATCTCGACGGGCGGGGAATCGCTGTGCCGGGCTACGCTAATGGCAATTTTGTTGGCCCCACCATCATTGAAGCTACAACCACTATGCAGTGCTACCGGCTAGTATTCTTTGTTCTCTTGTCTGACGTGTTGTGTCTCATACCTCTTGAAGTGAGGAGATCTTTGGTCCTGTACTTACCGTTGTCTCCGCGGACACATTGGACGACGCTCTTGACATCATCAATGCAAACCCCTACGGTAACGGTGCTGTTATTTTTACGCAATCCGGCGCAACAGCACGCAAATTTGAGACGGAAGTGAACGTTGGTCAGGTTGGTATTAATGTGCCTATTCCAGTCCCTCTCCCTATGTTTGCTTGGAGTGGTAACAAAGGGAGTGTCCTGGGCGACATCGGATTCTATGGCAAGAGGTACGTTCCATCCCTCCAGATAACTGTTGTTTGGTAGGTAATCAACCAACGTGTACGCAGTGGGATTAATTTCTACACGCAAAATAAGGTTCGGGTTCCCAGTTGAAAGGTGATTCGCAAATGCTAACTCCCGACGCCAGACGACTACGAGCCTCTGGAGAGCTGAAGACGCTGTAGGCAACCGTGCGTCGGTAAACATGCCTACCTTGAATTGATCTGCTGTTATCCGTACCGCCGAGGGTCGGCTGGACGTGGTTGCAATCTACATTATGCTACAGGGACATTGGATATGGACATTCGAGTATTGTTAGTTATTGCTGACAACCTCGTCGAGGAAAGCCTTGGAAAGTTTTGTACACTCTACAAAGCATCGCTGAAATCCGGTCTGCGCGACATCGGAAACATCAGAGCTTGCCTTTGAGTTACACGAAAACCTCACGATATCGTCGTAGTAAGGGTCTGAGATGGGTCTATTGTCAAGGTATGATCCCCAAAGACGCACAATGGCAGTTCCTTCTCTCGGTTTCTTTGCTATCAAGTTGCGAAGGTTTGATTCGTCCGCAGCAAGGATATACTGGAATTTGCTAAAGTCTGCCTCCTTCACCTGGCGTGCGGAGTGATTGATCGGTATGTTGTGCTGGATCCCAGTCAGCTCGAATTCTGCAGTCGATCGTAGTCTAAAGTTCTCGCCTGTTTACACGTCGAAATGGTCCTGCAATGCCAGATAGTTGGTCAGAAGCCTCGACGTCGACTGTTAAATGGTGTATACCTATAATCTGGATCGTCGCCAACATGGTATGCTCCAGTGCCCGCACTGTCGACTTCGATGTCGATTCCCCGCTTTGTAGCTTCACATCTGAGCACGGCTTCCCCCATGGGAGAGCGACAGATATTACCCAGACAGACGATAAGGACTGACAATGTCATTGATATTGTCCTATGTTGGCTATGGCAGTTGGCAGGTCAGATCGGTGGCTTCAAGAGAGTCGATACGACTCCGAGTCCCCACGGGCAAGCCTAGTTACAGCATCGATTGATTTTCTAAATATGCCCTCGCCGCCGATCCAGGTGTTCCTCACCACAATTGCCTCCCAGCCTGTCCTCCGAAAGCGTCAAGGTCAGTCGCGCGCTACAACTTTATTGCTGGGACAAGTCGAGAGTCGTGGAACATCTTCACAGAGTACATCTTGCGCATTTTACAGACCAAGAAGATCCCGTTCACTTCTTACGACTTGGCTTCGGACGAAGACGCCAAACGCTTGTGGAAGAGAAAGACTCCACTTGGTCTGTGATGTCGAGCACGACAATAGCTGTTCCGGTTCTGATCTAGCGCAGATAAGCAGCAGCTACCCGGTATACTCGTCGGGGGCAGGTTTCCAGGTGTGCGTAGACTATGTTTAAACGCACATGTCGGCTGATGACCGAAATATCGTGCAACAGGACTTTGACGCATTGTTGGTATCGCCTATCTTGCCATGCAGTCCGTCCTGCTGATTTCCAGCCTTCAGTGAAGAAGCCGTCGAATATGACGAGCTAGATACTTTTTTACGACTCATGGACAGTTGGAATGCAGAGGTCGACGAAGACCGTCCCGCGCCCGTCGCAAAACCTGTTGGTGTCCCAGGAGCGGTTCCCGTGTCTCAAATGACCCCAGAGCACCACAAGCCCAAGTTTTTCCCTCAAGATCCCGACACCCCGTTGAAGCCGGTGAACAAACGAAATGATTTCGATATCAGCACAGAGCTTCAAGGCTTCGGGCTGCAGGGAGTAAGAGTCACAGACGAGGACTTGAGAGAGCTAGTCAAGGATCTTGGTCTTGAAGGCGATGAGGCGGCGGACATGGTGCGGAGCTTGGGGGGACAGGCCAGTACAAGCAATACCTCGAAGCCGGCTATTGAAGACAAACCCGAGGCAGAAGCAACGAAAGAAATCGAACCCAGTAAAGCGGAAGTATCTATGTAGTGTATCTGGGTAATTACATGCTTAGTGTAATATACGGTCAAGAATTTGTACTATAGAAACATGCCAAAGAGAATGTGATGTAGTGAATTTAGATTCATGAAACTGGTGTCAGAGTTTCGGCATGTTAACGAGGAAGCCGCCATCCAGAGTAATCGTTGCGCCGTTGACATATGCGCCAGCTCGACTTGCGAGGAAAAGAGCGGTGCCACCGATGTCTTCTGCAGTGCCTAGGCAGTTGGTCGGAATTTGCGATATGAAGACGTCTCCCGCAGTATCCAGCATTTCACCAGTCACTGCTCAACATTCCCTTATCCAGGATCACATTGATTTGCAAACCAAGCAATTCACGTTTGCTCCGGAAGGCTCCTGAGAATGGAGATGGTCAAATGCAACCTGACCGCAGGAGAATTCAACACACCGCAGGCGATGGTATTGCTTAATATCCCTTCCTTTCCGAGTCGTCCCGCCAGGTGGCGACTCAAATGATGAAGTCCTGCCTTTGCGGCAGAGTGCGTATAGGTATCGTGATCGGGAACACACAGACCTTCCACGCTACCGATCTGATAAAGAGTAAGTTTTCAAGTCGAGAGACGAGGTCCTGTGCGTACATTAATGATCCGAGACGGGTCATTGAAGACATTCCCAGTTTGGCCACCCTGGGCAACACCGGCGTGCAGAAGAGGTAGGAGTTTCTGTGTTAAAGTAAAGACTCTGCAGATTTAATGCAAAGACTTTTGAAAAGCCTTCCTCCTGCGTTGCACGTCAAATTCGGGTCAAGATAGAGCCAGGGAACGGACCAACCGGATACTCATCCAAGGGCTGAGCCCATACTGTCCCGGCGTTGTTGACAAGGACGTGAAGAGCTTTTCCTCTCGCTTCAAGTTCTTGCACCAGACGGTCCACCTCCGAAGGCTTGGAGACATGGACACGCACGTACCCGGTCCGAGGGCAGAAAGTTGTGCCGAAGACGCGTTGCAGTCTTTGGCAGAACGCGCAGAGATGTAGACCTAAAATACCGGAACACCGCCCTCCATCAGTTTAACACAGATAACCGCCAAGAGTTCGGAGATTCGCATTTGTGCCGTTTCTGACGAATGCGGAGGCGATCTGGAGAGACAAATGATTGTACTTTTTTGTTTCTTGCAGGTGCCGTGTTCACCATCTTCCCAAGCCCACGGGAACCGCCAGTCACAAGAACGACATTGCCTGCGACAGTAAACATTGATTCAGCTTGCAGGGAACTCATTGTTGACACTGACTGAACGGAACTGAGGTAAAGGTGGTAAGAGATAAGGCATGATCACGGTTTAAATTGCGGGGGTACCGGCCCACCAGAAAAAAACCATGATAGCCAACCTATTGTCACGAGTTTATAAAGGTACAAGCTAAATTTACCGGTTGCCGGCATCAATGGGGGAACAAGGGTCGAGGTGACTGACAATACTGAATTATCAATGCAAATTAACTCGTGTGCCTAAGTTGACAAAACATATGGATACGCAGTTCTCGGTCTGTAGGGTCCAACGGATGATCAGCTGAACGAAATCTAGTTTTCAGAGTCTAAAAGAACATCAGACATGCGTGAACGTCGCCGCTTGGGAGGAAAGTCGTCCGATGCAAAGGCTGAACGAATATCGACGGGAACATCCTCGGATTTGTATATCTGTAAATGACGTGAATAAGAACCATGAAGCAAGAACGGTTAAAACAGACAGTGCTTGGACCACGACCTTCACCAGCGACGTTCCTGCGTGGACGTTTTCGGACACGGGCAGACCTGTCTTCTTTGGGTTCAGACACGTTGGGCACTTCATCCACGGAAACGCGCGACTGAACCGCAGGTAGGATACATGCGGCTAGGACGATGACGGAAAGAGAGAAGAAAGCAGCAGATGCGACAAGTGCAAATGTGAGGGGGAAGCGAGACACTAGACCACTGTTAGATAAGAGAGTCAGCAACGACTTTTGGATCGAGGGATAGGAGCTTACCGAATCCCACGACGCCTGACAGCACCCCTCAGGACAGCATTCCAGACGCTTAACTCGCGACCCTCACCGTTACCTAAACTTTTCCAGCCATCCCTGCGGCCAAGGTCGATCCTCGCATTCATATTTGACGTCCCGGGGACATAGGAGGATAGTAAAGGGACATCCAAGTCAATGAAACGTGGGATGGTGGAGAACGAGAAAGTGACGCGCTTGGGGGGAATTACAATAGCCTCAAGGATGGTGAGAAGAAGAAAAAAAAGAATGGAGAACGAAACAAACGCACTGGTCTGTTTACCGTGACCAGGGTCTTGTTAGAAGGCGTGGAAAGTGATAAAGTGGCCATGAAGTTGCCGAGTGCAAGGTTTGCTTCAGAAGTGGGGAGGACCAACTGAAGGGAAACGTCGTACGGCTGAGCGGTGGAGAGCGGAGGCAGCGATAGCTCTGCGTAAGGCGGGGGACCGTCGCTGTAATTGGGGTCAGCAAGCCCGGGAGGGCGCAAAAGGAGGACTGACCCGTATTGGAGGTAGATAGGGACTTGCCAAGGGACAGGGATGTTTTTCCAGATGTACCAGCCAGAGAAGAGGGAGAAGAAAAGGATAAGTGGGATCAGTGATAGACAGACGAGTAAGGGTACGAGGTGGAAGGCTATCCTGAGCGAGGTAGAGGGAGGAAAGAGGAACAGGAGACACCTGCGGAGGATAGAGACGCCGATGCGGAGAGGATTGTAGGTTGATACAAAGGACAGACCGGCTGCATCATCGCCTGGCTCGAGTTTTGGCAGGGGACGGACCATGGCGCTCGACGCTGAGAGCGACGATGAGGATGCTGATGATCGGAGCTCGAAAGACCGAAACCGACAGGGTACCAAAGCAAGGATGCACAACTTGACGATGAACATCAACGACCTCATTGGCAAACCACCCTCGGCGCATGTCTTTGCTCAGTACCTTAGCACGCTGTCCACTGGCACCACCCCCGTTCCAGACATTAAATCTTACTCCGACACCGTCTACTTCAGCTACTTGACGCTCGGCGTCAGTTTCCAGTTCTCTCCTCGGAACGGGTACAAGCCCGTGACCGGCTTGAGACGCGAGCAACTCAAGGACGATGATCTGCAGTTGGAGGCGGTAGACATCTACAATGTACTCAGCGGGAACGGGCCCGCCAGATCTAGAGAGCCTGCCTTTTCCACGTATCCACGTCTACCGATTAAGTTACACCTGGCAGGAGCGACCCCGGCTGTGATCACGATTGCAAATGACACCACCGGCCAGGAATTCGTCAAGTGGCTGGGAGAACCGAGCAGAAAGGGTGGTGGGGCGGGACCGTCGAGCGGGTCGATCCACATTTGGTGTGAGTGGTCGCAGCAGGGAATCATGGTGGAATTTGGGGGCAATGATGCGAGAGGACCGCAAGCTTGGGAGCGAGGAGGGGACGCGGTGTGGAGGGTGGTGACGGTATTTGAGCCCAAGTCCAACCCACATCCGTGATTTTCCATACGGACGATATAAAAGACGGTCGTTGTACGTGAACCGTCCAGGACTCGCACACACTCTCAAACCTCGCCATGGCAGCACCACTCAATGTGACTACCACAGCGATGAGCGGCAAGTTTCTCATGGTCAACTTTCCTCTCGTGTCCTTTGTTGTCGTTGCTCATCTCCCCCCAACAATAGAACAAGTCCCTCAGTGACAACACCGATGAAATTCTCCGGCTGCAGGGCGTGTCATGGTTCAAGCGTCGCGCTATCGCCATGTTCTCTCTCACGCTTGCCATAAAGCACACCACGGACGAAGCTGGCGTCGAGCACATCGACATCGACCAGACCCTTTCTGGAGGCATCCCCGCCATGAGTGAGAACCGTGTTCTGGACTGGCATGAGAACGACGATTACGACGATATCTTCGGCCCTGTGACTGAAAAGTCGCGCAGGATGCCCGTAGAGGGGATTACCGACGAGTTCTTGAAGAAAGACTGGACGCAAGATACCGTCGACAACGGCATCGTTTTGACCGATTCTTGGAGCACTCCAGGCAAGAACAGTTACACGTGGAGAGCGGTACAGGTAATCAATTCATTTTCATTGTCGACTTATTCTCACCTGCCCAACTCAACAACCAGACATGGGGCTTCGCGATAGTGAATGGGGAAAGGCGGTATGTTAGACATACTACCTTCACCTCGTCTAAGAAGCAGGATGGCCCGATTCACGCCCGTTTCGTCTATGACTACCGTGAGCACTCCACCCCGCTGGCTTTGGTGTGTCCTGAGCCCCGTGTAGTCGGTCCAGTCTGAAGGCACGCGCACGAGATACCTGTCGTGGCATGGAAAATGATACTCTTGTTACGTTGCAGCTAGAAATACGTTATGTGTACAGAATGGAGATCCATTAGCATAGCCAACAGCCACAGGACCGTGCGCAGTAGACAACGAGTCGATATGTTTATATGATATTAGGGTCTGAGTGAGAGTCATATCATGGATTCTCTCATGCAACGTGAACCTGCCCCGTCCCATCCCTCCACCCCTGCTCAGTCCACACATTTGAGCTTGACGGCCGAGGCAGTCTCCGAGAAGACAGAACTCGAGGATGGAGGTCTCATTTCGCGGCACTCGCACACGTTCGCAAGCTTCCAACTGTACTTGGCCTCCGAGTGGCCCCGACTGCATCGAACCCTTCTCTACATAAGGGGACCCAGGCCGAAGATCGACCTCCCTAGTGAGCCGAACCTCCAATGTTTCTATCACTGTCTCATCATCTGTATCATAGTCCCTATCCCTCTCCTCGGTCGCACGTATAACTTCCGAGACCACACGTTCACCATCGCACTCGAGCCTACCATACTGCGACTCACACGTCCGTTCACCGCACCTTGGCTATTCGTGCCTTTTGTTGCGGCTTATATTATCGGCTTCGCTTTCTTTACCCGTGCCCAGTGGTTCCTCACACCCTCTTCCTCGTTTGTCGACTGCACGTCCGTTTTCTGGACAGAGAATGCTGGATGCGGTCTCAACGGCGAACTATGTGCTCCTTTCACAAATACGTCTTTCGACCTCCGATGCCCTGCTCAGTGTAGTTCTGTTGTGCTTCAGAATCCTCGTCTCATCGGAGACGTAGAGCTTGATTTCGTGCCCCTTCTAGTTGGTGGTGGAGACACACAGAAAACGTACAGAGGTGACAGTTTCATCTGCTCCTCTGCGATTCAAGCGTGAGTCCGATGTGTTGCTCGGAATCACGCACTTATCGTACGGATGCAGTGGTTTCGTCAGCGACTCGACTGGAGGTTGTGCATCCGTTCAGCTTGTCGGGAATTTTACCGATTACCTGCCTGTCACTGCTTCCGGTCTCACCTCCGTCGGTTTCCCGTCTGTCTTCCCTCTGTCTTTCCGAATTTCTCCTTCTGCTTCACTCGCTCATTGTACAGACCTCCGCAACCCTGCCCTGGCTTTCAACATCCTCGTCACGTGCGGTTTATTCCTCATTCTCCGACCGAAAGCCATCGTACTGTATTGGTGCCTCGTGTGCATCGGATTTTGGCACATTGCTCTTTTCTCACAGCCTCAGGCCACACCGCCGCCATTGGATGTGGCCTTCGGTGCTTTTCTTCCGACACTTTTTGTCTGTTACGGTCTCTGGAGAGTTGCAATTCGCTTCACGTTGCCTGTCTTTGAAAACGCTCCCTTCGAGGCCATGATCTGGTATCTCGCGCCATACTGGACTGGGGTTCTCACGAACCTCACCACGGCACAAATACCTATTGGTCGTCTTACAGCGCAGGATATCACTCAGCAACCTGGTGGCCTCACCGCTCTCATAATCATTGTCCTGATTTTGCTTGCTATCGTGATAAACCAGATACGTGTCATTCGAAAAACTGGTTATCTGCCGTATTATCTGGGTTGGCATGTCATGGGTGGCCTGGTCACTCTCGTTCTGGGACTTTTGCCAGGTCTGCAGCTCCGTCTGCATCATTACATTATCTCCATGGCACTTTTCCCTGGAACGGGATTTCCGACTCGCCTTTCGGCCATCTACCAAGGATTCCTACTCGGAATGTTCTTGAATGATGTTGCCGGCTATGGGTTCGCCTCCATCTTGCAGACTGCAGCGGATGTACGTCTCGAATTACTTCATCATGACTGCCAAACTGACCATTTCGTAGCTCGTTAATGATGGGTCAACCGGCTCGCCACTTCCCACATTCCTTACCAACTCGTCAAATTATAATGCCACAATTACACTAGCAAATCAAACAATCTCGTGGGCTCAGGTGCCAGATAGCCTCACCAACCTTGGTTGGAACGGGTTCTCCCTTCTCGTGGATGACGTGGAGCGTTACATGGGTAGCGCTCTCAACTTTTCCCTTGCTGGATTGGAGGCAGGACTGCCCCACTTTTTTAGATTGGCTGTAAGTGTACATACTTCTGAACCTGGTCTGGTAACGTTTATGAGCTGCTCTGCAGTACGTGAGCGACGGAAATCTTGGAGATTTCGCTATGCCGGCAACCCTGTGGCCTAATGGGACGTGGATTAATCCTCTTCCCGGACCGTCTTAATTTCAGAGAGAGTGTGGGCGGGACTGTGTCGCTTCTTGCCGGGTATGGTGGCTGGAGCACATGTAAATAGCGGACGATGAGCGTGATGTTCCAGTGTGTACTACGTAGTGTGGACTCCTGTTAAACCAGATAAAGTACCTAATTGGGGTGCTGTGACAAGACTTATATAGGTCGCGGGAGGAACTTGCTCATACAAGCTTGATGCCCACTCCTACCTCTGCTCAACGAGGGCCGTTCAAGAAGTGTCAGGGTAAGCTGTCGCTGCTTGCGCCTATTGAATGACCGAGGATTGACACAAGGTGCTACTGTAACAGGCCAAGGATGGCTCTGTACTATTTGTACTGCAACCCGAGGGGGCCAAGTGTTCTTCCGTAATTTCAAGGCCGCCTTAAATCACGAACGAACCACTCATGGCCACGAGCGTTCTGCAGTGGAAAATGGGAAGGGTGCTAACGGGGCAGATGGAATACGTATCCCAGAGAACCACTTGCAGACTTCGGATGAGACTTGTTGGGACAAGATCGACCATCCACCTCTTACCTCGGAAGGCCTGCGCCAATGGGATATGCACGCTCACGTCGATCACGTCTTTGATTTGGTGCCGTTCTGGCAGCGCGGTATAGACGCAGCGGAGAAGGGCGAAGTGCTTCGATTGGAGGAGTTTCTAGAGAAGATGGAGGGTGATGGAGGATGGAGGACTGCAAATGAAGTGTTGGGGATGTTGGGAGGGTCACCGTGGAAGGTGTTTCCGTCCCAGCGATCAAAGTGGGGTCAGCCTTGTCGGGATGACGGGACATGGGAGTCGAATGTGTTCGACTGGCCAGCGAGTGAAAGAGGGGGTTGGGGTGTGGTCTCTACTCGCGTTGCTTCAGATGCCACGGAGTCGTCGCGCGGAAGGGACAGCGGCTGGGGCATTCGGGAGGAATGGGCCGAGGGTGGGTCGGATTTCAAGATGGGTCGGGGTAACACCGGTGCCATACAGGATGGCTGGGCTGGTCGGACCCGGGTCAAGATGGTGCCTGCGGTGCGGGGTGGGGACAGAAGAGCAGAGCTTCACCACTTTGTGGATACTATTGCGCGACAGGAAGCTGTGAACGAAGAACGACGTGAGCAGATGCACTTGTTCTTCGAGGTATGTTCTCGTCATCGGTCGAGCACGAAGGACTAATCCGTTGCTGACATGCCAGATGCCAATGGAAGAAAAGATCCAAAAGATAGAGGAGACAATACGGTTCCTTCGCATGCACGCGGTGTGAAGCTGTTCAAGAAACAGGTTTTGGATTGATACCCGGAGGATGCACAAGTTTGCTATATGACCTTGTACCATAGGGGTAGTCCCTGATTAGGGTGATGACTGCGGCGGCGGCTGTGTAACATGTACACTAATACATAGCTCAGGCCCCACAGCACGTGCAAGGCGGGATATAAGAATGGGTCAACTCAGACACCGCCCCCTCGCTCAACGTCCACTATCATGTCCAATCTCCCTCTCCTTGACGGCTGGATCCAACAGCACGATCCAAACTATAACCATCTATTCTGGGTGAGTCTCGTTTCATTCCTTACCGTTCGGGGTGGCTGAGTCGATCTTGCCTCAGGTCGACACCAGAGCAAACCCTCCTCGGTCCATCTGGGTGCACCCTTATGAGGACGAACAGTTTCTTTGCGAGCACCCTGAAGTAAGGGCGAAAAAGGAAACGTTTTCCGGATCTGACCTCGATGCGCCGCCCCCGTACGATGCGGCTACTGCGCGACACGCCTCGGGGAGTGGAGAGAAATCCGGACTGCCCGATGCCGTTTCCGAGGCAGGCCCGCATACAGAGCCTAAGCGTGGGGTGCTTGGGAGATTGAAGGACAAGGCGATCGGGACGAAGGAGGAGCGCGAAGAACACAGGCGGATCCGAGCGGAGCAGACGGCGCGAGCGGAAGAAGAGGCGAGGCGGACAAGAATGCGGCAGCTGGAAGAGCGGGAAGCGTATATGCGTGAGCACGGTGGATATGCGCCGTATCACCCGAGCTATCCCGGTTATCCATCTGCGCCCCCCACGGCCGCACTGCTCCTTGGGGGGTTGGCGGGGGGTCTGCTGCTTGGTGACATCTTCAGTGGTGGCTTCTGATCGAGTTATTTATTTATTTGTTTATATTTTATTCTATATCGTGTGAAAGCAGTAATAGAATGACGGGTCAGGTCATCGGTCCAGTACGTCGTCGCAGGATAAATGATGGGCCCCGCGTTGCCGTCCTCGCTCAGCCCGCATGTCTGTCTGCTCCCTTCCCCAGACCTCGTCCATCTCCTCCAGGACGCCTCTCTCCCCCCCCTCCACGACATCCTCCAGTCCTTCTCCCCCCTTCCTCAAGGTATCTCCCTTTTACTTTCCTTTTTGGCTCGCTCACCCTTCACGCCCAGTCACCACACGTACAACATCTCTCTCCACCGTCTCACACCCTTCCTTTGCCCTCAGGTTCTCTGATCTCGCTGACACAGAGCGCGCGTGCATCGAGGACGACGAGCAACGTGCTGCCAGAACCATCGACTGGATCGGCGACCGAATCACCAAGCAATCCCCCCACTGGCTCAACGAACTAGACAGCCACCCGGACCGCTACTCCACTCGCACACCGTGGTGGGACGAACTCTCTCGCTGCGCCGAAGGGGATCACGTACCATCAAAGTACGACGGTTGGAATCATCCGCTCTCGAGTCAGTCCCATTATCCCTCGTCCCATCCCTCCCTCACAGCTCTACCAGTCATTCTAGCCGTATCTACCACAGCTCCAAACCCGCTGCAAGCTATCACAGCCCTCCATTCTCGTGTATTGGAATTTCCCTCATGGGTCGATACGACCCACCTACTCTACACGCTCATCGTACATCCCAGAGGATCTCCCCTGTCTGACGAGGAGTACGTCATTCCACCCCGTTCTGCAGCCGCTTCTTCACATCTCTTTTTAGGGCCGGAGCCCTATTCAATGCCGTCAAGAAGCAATATGGTTTGCATGCGTTCATCCTTCCCTTATCCCTTCCATCACCCCCACCTCCTCCTGTCCCGGTTCCTGCCCTCCCGCCTCGTCTGCCACCACCTTCCTCTGAAAATTGGCAGAATGGTTCCCCATCTCCCCGTCCCCATTCCACAACGTCCTTGATTGTCTCACCAAACTTTTTGACACTGTCGGAATCAGACATTCAGCAAATGGCCCGTTTCACACGAGAGTTTGTCGTCATGAGTCTTGTTCCCTGGATGGAAAAATGTGTATTAGAGTGGAATGAAGCATATTCGTCCAGTCGGCGGCTGCCATCGCGTCTTTTCTCTTCTACTCGCAAGCTTTTTGGATCAAGTGTTCCACCTACACAGAATCCCATTCACACTTCCTCCTCCACCATCTCCCTCCCATCCCGGTCGCATACTTACAATCCATCGCAACCGGCGTCTGCCTCAAGTGTCCTGACTGCACCTCCTTCCCAGCTACGACGCCTTGCAGAATTTGCAACCATCCTGGGTGACTATAAACTTGCGATCAATGTATGGGAATCTCTGCGAAAGGAAAACAAGGGTGGTTCGGTAAACCAAGTCATCTACATCTGGTTTATCAATGGAACTGAGTATATCTAGGACATTTTACCGCTCTTCCTGTTGCCTTCCCCTGTCATTGTCGCGCATGTTTCATATGCACTTTCTACCATGTATCCGCCTGGTTCAGACATGTCCCCCCAGGCCCAAGTGCTTGCACTTAAATGCGCAGTTCGCTGGGAAGCTGGCATTTCCACGGATGATTTCCTCGGAGATACTTTGGAAGGCGAAAGATGGCTAGTATGGGCAGCGGGAAACGTAGGTTTCACTCAACCCGCATCCTCATAGAACGGCACTGATTGGGACAGCGACATTAAAGGCCGAGGAACCACCAGCGGCGTTACTTCTTGCTCACGCTGCGCTTTTGAGCGCCCAGAAGAATGCAAAGCGGAGAGCGGCGTTGTGGTACCTTTTCGCTGCCAACAGGCTGGAAAAATGCGGCATAGTGCGTCTCTACTTGAAATCATACTGCGGAAGGTCACATAAAGTTGCGTTAGAAACCTCTGACGATGTTCTTTCTACGTAAAGCTCATGAACTCTTCAACAATCAACCCAAAAAGTCATTGTCACCATCCTTTTGGACCTCGGAAGGGCAGCTTTCCTCAAAGTTTATAGGATTTGATGCAGTTTTGTCTGGTATCGAGCATCCGCTAGGTTAGGTGACCACCTTTCCGTTCCCATCAGTATTAAATGTAGGTTTAGGGAGGCTATTATATACGACCGGTGATATCAATGGCGCGGTCAAGTTCTTCCTGGGGCAATTACACCGGTCCTCCACGTCTTCCTCGCCGCCTGCCAAAAACGATCTCCCAAATGGAGACGAAAGTGTGGAAGCCAATTCAGACAAAGTCTTGGTAGAAGACTTTAGGGTGGCATTCTCGGTGCGTTACTAATTAAAAATGAAATCGCAGGCTTAACGCTGGTGTAGCATTTAAAGTCAATCTCTAGTCCAGATAACGACTTTCATGATTTGAGATTACCGATAACCATTGTGTCCCCGGCTTCGAGTTGTGCACGACTAACCCGAGATTCTCCCAGCGGAGATCAGGCGGAATGGGAAAGAAGGGAGGAGACATGGTCATTATTTTGGAGAACTCGTGGCAAGGAGACCCTTGAGAAGAGTGGCAGGGCCACTGTCGGTGGTAAGTCAGGTTTCATGCCAACAAGTTTATGTTTCATTTCCACCCTTTAGAATCCTTTTGGGTAGACGTTGCTTTGCAAAACCCACTGGACACAGAGGTGACTCTTACGAACCTAGCACTCGTGGTGGAAGCAAAAGATAAAGATACCTCGTGGATTCACAAGTATGTCACTGTTGAATGTGTGGATGAAATTGTCCTTGGTGCGAAGGAACACCGTACGGTGAGAGTTCAAAAGATCCACGACCCTCGAAACTCATGCCTTCTGCTTGATCTCATCTAGGTTTCAATCGTGGTTAAAGCATCGCAGGCAGCTTCGTTAACTATCCCCAGCATCACGTATGAATTCCTTGGTCTGTTTCCCGCCAGAGAATCCCTTGCACGACGTGGTAGACGACTACAAGACACTCCTCAACAAAGACAAACTGTGACCTACGCTCCAGATATATTAATTAGAACCGACGTCGAAGAGGCGAGTCAAGAACTCACTGTTTCTTTTGAGAACAATGGGCTGCTCGTCCTCGACGAAGGTGAATACAAGTCAATGAAGCTTTGGATGACAAACACAGGTCGCAAAACTATCAGTGAGATTTGGTTGGTGGGTGGTCCAGAGGATCAGATATGGCTAGAGTCATCAGAGAGTGAATCTCGTAAGCTTCTGTTAGGCCGAGATATCAGACCATCGCTCATTCTTGCCAGCACTGGTGGCAGCTGGCTCTACCGAAACTTTACATATAAGCAATAAACTTTCATCACGGAGTCCCTATGTTATACCCATCAACAAGGAACTTCGCTCAGGTGACAGCACCGTCGTCACTCTTACATGGCGTCCTGGCCATATTGCACTCCAACAACTTTGCCTGCTTTTCGTACATCGAGAGGTAAATATCACACCTTGCTCTGGTCTCTGCATGCTGAACGTTTCCCGTCCTTAGACGGGAGGCCGCGCCTTCCACTGTACACGTGTGACGAGAACCTATCATGTCAATCCTTCGTTAGAACTGTCGGCAACTTTTTCTCCAAATCCTTCGATTGATAGTGCATTTCTCGTTAACCTTGAAGTGTCTAATCTGTCTTTGAAGCCTATGTGGGTCAAACAAGTTACTGCCATTAGTCCTACTTGGGAGTGCCACCACTTGACACCACTCTCATCGTAAGTTCCCACTGTGCTTTTGCTACTGAGGCTAAGCAGGACCGATTAGTATGCAATTACAACCTGCACAACTGACCAGTATGTCGTTCAATACAACCCCTTTAGATCCGTCGTCCTGCATAGAAGCTACGATCGCCTTTGTCTCGAGAACTTTTGGCAATGTTTTAAACGGACGCAAGACTGAACCGGAGGACCCACCATCGTTAGATCTTATGTGTCGCCATGCCTCTGCTGTAAGCTGCATTGCTTTGGAGTAATTTATTCACTTTCACACACCATCACTAGTATGATTCCCGCATTTCGGTGCATGACCCCGCTGTCTCATGTCTTTTTCTGTCAGAAAAGAGGAAGATCACTGCCAATTCCATATCTCGATCATATCCGCATATTCCGGCTATCACTCATCCTCAAATCTTTCCTCTCTTCAACCCTTTTTCTGTGGATTTCCTGATATTCTGGGAAATACCCTCTGAGCAAAGAACAGGCTTTATTCTACTGTCAGACGTGAATCTCGGCGCAGGTCATGCAGCTCTTCAAGAGGTTACTGACAATGTAGAGAAAGCCAAGCGGAGCATGTATGCAGAAACCCAGCGCGAGAAGATGGAGATACTGCAATCGATCCGTGATAGTGAATGGAATGCGGAGATGAATCCCATAGTCGTCACGATCCAGGAGGGTGTGATAGAACACGATTTCGGCCTAGGGTGCGTCGCGTCGTATCGGCCTAGTCTCTGGTGCTCACTCGTGTCAGACCCTGCCTTGCACCTGCGAACTTCTCTCTGAGAAACCATTCGTTGACCCACCCATCCCGCTATGTGATCAAATTTGGTGCGAGGAGCGAGGAGGAAGTTGAACAATCGCCAGTATTTCTCTTAGTTGCGTAGCCCTTCTTGCTCATTCGCTTATAGTGACCTGCTTCCGCCGCGCTATGCAGGAAGGCTTACCATTCGAGGCACGCTGTACCCTTCACAATCGACGACCGTCGAAGCGAGACTTTGGGTTGCCCGTCCTGGAACGTATGCACTCTCAAGCTGGCAAATTGAAACGGTCGTTGTAGAACCAGGGTCAAGTCATGATCAGTCTTCATGGCGTACGAGACACCGTTATGTACAAGGACCTCCTTCGGACCATCACGCACGTATGATAGTAACAGACGTTCCTCGGTAGGACTCGATTCTTCCATTGAAGATCCATAACACAAATATGACTAAGACAATAATGGACTTGAAAAGTGAATCAAGAACAACGATTAAGGTATGATCATCCAGCGCTCATTCAGCTTTGGCAGCAGCAGACGCTGCGCGTTCTCGTTCCTTCCGTTCTTCCTCTTTCTTTGCTGCGGCAAGGCGTAATTTCTTCACCTTGATGTTGAAGAGTGTCTAGTAGAGGGAGGGAGGGTCAGACATCGACAGAACGTAAACAAGAAGCGACCGACTCCAAGAGCAAATTGGATAATGTTGAAGAAAGGGACCCAGAGCTAGAACTGCGTCAGTTTTGTTAAGTTTTAAACATACGGTTCACCTACTTCGACCGGGATGAACTGCTGGGCAATCACCATCGACAAGGGTGAGACGATCCAATTCACCTTGTAAAGATGATTAGGCGCTGTCATGAGAGGTCCAAAAGAAAAGCAAAAGAAGTACTCGGATGACCGCAAAGAAACCTGCTTTGACTGTACGGAGGACGTCCTCGACAGACTTGGCACCATTGATCACGGCCATGGAAGCCAAGAAAGCTATGTCAAAAGCGTCAATAGGTCGAGTCGACATGAAAGCGAGATCATACGACACACGACTGACCGGTAGTCTGAATGGGTGCAACGAACAGGTTGCTCGCCAGCAGTTGTGCCAATCTGTACTTGAGACCGACTTTGCCGGCAAAGGCTTTTTGCAGGAGGCCGACGAGGACATGACCGAGTGGTGCGGACACGAAGAAGCCGTACAGGGCCATTTTGAACGCTCTGGTGTTGATATGCGAGCGTGCGAGCGCTTTGGAGAGCGTTGAGGCATCCTTTGGAGTTGGGCTGGGTGGAAGACCGGCGACGTTTGACCCAATGACCTCCTGGAGGAACGAGAATGCTGCTACGACGGTCATGAGTTGTGCATGCCTGGACGGGGAAGACAGGATAAGTCAACCTGAGGTTATCGCCTTGGTGCGAAGAGGGTTTGTGGCGAGCTGGACGAGATACTGGGCGAGCAGAGGGTGTAACGGCGCCTTTGGTGAGATTTGTGCACTCATCGTCGGGTGGTGATGGCAGTGACAGTGACACCACCGGGCCTGTGTCAATCTAACGCACATCCCAGAACGAGGATATTATTATTTCTCTATGAGTAGAACCTAACGAGACCAATACTCTATCATTGACGGCCCTTGACCCAAACTTTGACATAGTCCGCAAAAGAAACCATGCAAATCGTCTGCCAGATACCAAGACCAATACGAGGCGTTACTCCCCGGTAGAGACCTTTCATGCCGTTCTCTTTGTAGATGAATTTCAACGTGTTCAAAATGGTGAGTTTTTCTGGGCGGTTAGCCGCCTTCGTCATCGATTGCATCTTGTGACATGTCAATTCCAGAGAGATGAGCGTTATAGAGAGAACATACTTCAACACGGATGACTTCGATGGGCTGATTCCATGTCGCCAAGGCACCACCAATTGAAGAGGCAAGTATCTTGTCGCCTGCACCCAGCTTCTCCTGTTCACCTTTGCCACGCAAGTTCCGGATTGCTGTCTCAGCCAATCGGGCAAAGCCCATACTAAAACATCATCAGTCGATCAAAGATCAAAGACTCTACGAGACAACGGACCGTGAACCCCAGTTTGTGCATTGACGCACAGCAACTGCGTTGACACCTTTGTTAATACCCCGAATACCCTCCTTTCGGTATATGTCCATGAATACTTGGAAGGTTGAGCGCTGTACACCACTTGTGGCTTCTTTGTGTCGAGTAATCTCAACAGTCTTCATGCAAGTCGTGAAACCTATTAAGGGAGAGTGTGAGCAAATGGATCGGTACCGGGGACGTCGTATCGGTCCCGAAGGATGGCAAGATTTGTGAGAGCATAGCGGCGGGCGCTAGCCTTGATATGTGTATCATTGCAGTCGATCAGCAATTGAACATGTATTCACTTACCCATAGTTGCGTACGCCTGAGCAATACCACCGCCCATACCGCCCATGAGACCAGCTGCAGCTGGGCTGATGCCCATACCAGCAACGCCGGACTCAATTTCGGAAGCAGTGAAGAGCAAAACGCCGCCTTTGGTGGAAGCCTCTATCCATGCCTGCAGAGTGGCCGAGGTAAGGGACGGAAAGTAGAGGGAAACAGCCGCTCGCATACCCATGGAATGAGTCCTTGAAAGAAGCCAGCGACACCGCCACGAGCCCAGACAGCTTTGGTAGCCTGGAGCATTGTCTGTGACCGGTTGGCAGCCATTTGGGTTTTAAGGACCTCGAGAGGCTGTCCCAGGGTCGTCACCTGAGTGAAAATGTCATTCACATGTACAGGCACCAGACACATAGTGCAGACTTGCCTCCTGGAATAGCGGAGAGACAAGTGAGAGACTGAAGTAGAGAATAACAAAAAAAGGTTACTGACGAACTAGTAGTCGTGGGGACGGGATGAGGTCGTCAAATGTCAGCATAGTTTTGTTACCAAGACAGAGCACGATACCATGTTCATGATCGCACCTGTTGGACGAGATGTAAGAACGAGCGCGCCATTGGACGGGAATGGACGAACCGACGGCAATGTTTGACCAGTTGACGCCCTTCTGGCCAGGTTCCTTTTGGATTGCCATCGTGTACTTGTCGTCGGTGAGGGTAGAAGGAAAGAGACGAGATTGGTTTTTGCCCCGTCTGTCATTTCCGGAAAACAGCGAATAACGCTAGTCCTGATTAGTAAGCCGGGCTGCGGTCCAACCGATCCATTGTGTCCACTACCCGAACAAAGTACACACCAACTAATTAGAGTAATAGGTATGTAGGAATTAAAGTATAAAAACCGTCCCGCGACCATCAAACAGAACTGCTCCGGAATGGATATCAATGGTCATGGTCACAAAGCCACGAGAAAGAGAGACGGAAACCGCACCGAATCCATGAGGCTGGAAAAAATGAAGGAGGCGACGTAGCTGCCGTTGGGCACTTGATCATGGTGTTGCCGATTTCAACGTCTCCAGGTCTGCTTTCAATCTGCAAGAAAACGTGCGAGACGCAGTCAATAAATTAGTTCCAACGAGAACGGTCCGATCAAATCAAAAGACGAATGACACAAGAAGATGTACAGTAGCTACCGCATGATGAGGGTACGTAGTTAGATGAAATCAAAGATCACGGCCAGCGCAATCACTACTCCAAATAAACTCTGCAATCCAAAGACCTTGACATACCGAGTGATTGAATCTTGACTTTCTTCTTGTTCTTGTTCAAGATATTGGATCTCCATCGATTTCCGGGCGACATCTTGCTGAACTTCGTCCAACCGTGCCTGGAATGTCTCGACCTCCATCCGCAGCCCCCTAACAACGCGATCCTGCTCAGCCTGTAAGTCATGCATTCTCAAATTGTGTGCTTCGTGGACCTTCTGCAACTCGTCCCGTGTTACGGTTGTGGCAGACGCATGGACAGCACCGTTGCTCCTGGGAGCAACAGCGGGCTCGACAGCTGCCAGTTGAGCTCTCAGCATCGCAATTTCACCCTCCAGATCGGAAAGCGACAATGCTAGCTCGGATTTCTGAGCAGCCACGGTACTGAACTCCCCGTCATGGATAGAACGGAGTTTCATGACTTCCTCCACACGGATACGCGCCGCCTCCTCAAGCTCCTTGGAGTGGTTGGTTGACATCTCTGAGAGAGACTCCTTCGTAGCAGCCAAGACATCGTTGAGCATGACATTTTCATCGCGATGGTTGGCAATCTCTTTAGTGAGACGCTCAACCTCAGTTGCCTGATCGACGTTGGCGTTGGCTGCTGTAAAGCTCGCACGAACATCCTCAAGCTGTGCCCTCAGGTTCTCACCCTCGGCACGTGAAGTCTCTAAGGCAGCCTTCGTCTTGGAGAGGTCATCCTGGGTGGCGCGAAGCTCGAGTGATTGGCTGTGGAGTTTCTTGTCAATGGCGCTAACTTGAGATTCGAGGAATGCTTCATGCTCTGCATGGAGGTCGTTCACGGTAGACTGATGAGCAGCACAAAGTTGCTCGATGGTTGCTTGAGACTCGGCACGTAGAGCCTGGAGGTCCTGGCCATGGACTTCTCCTGCCTCGTTCTGTACTGTGTTAGCCTATATAATCGGTGAAAGTGCTTTACTTGCCTTGGCTCGCTCAAACGCCTCTTGAAGAAGTTGATCGTGTTCAGCCTTCACAGTATCAACCTTGGCACCATACTTCGCCTCCTGGGCCTGTTAAGGTATGTTATCGAGGGGCAGCGCGTATCTACAAGGATAATGCTCACCTCAAGCTCAGCAGCAAGCCACTTGATTTCTTCCGACAACTCAATGTGTTTCGAGAGATATGATTGCTCGGCTTCTTCTATTTCCTGTTCGTGTGCTTCGGCGGATGCATGGGCTGCTGACTTCGTCTCGTCGTGAGCAACATGTGCGGCGACAAGTTCGGTCCTCAACACCTCGACCTCGGCAATAGCCTTGGCGAGATCAGTTTGAACGAGTTGCACCTCGTCGGCGTGACGCAAAGTAGCATCAGCGGCCTTCTGCGTCCCTTCTGCGTCCCGGGCTTCGGCATCACGCAGAACTTGGTGCGTAGCGGCTACGGCCTCCGCGAGCTCAGCTTCCAACTTTTGCAGGTGGCCAAGGGATCTCTTGTGCTCGTCCTCGGCGTTCTCTTGACTCTCCTTCAGCTCCAAAATCTCGACTTCCAGTTCGGAGATCTTGGCTGCGCTCTCCTCTCTTTCCACTTTCAATTCGCCTATTTGAGCAGTAAGAGCGATTACCTCAGCTGCGCGCTGTTGTGATTCGCTGGACCTCGCTGCTGCGTCTTGAACAGCTCTGTTGTGTGCAGCTCTTAGACTATTCGCTTCTACGGTGATGCTTTCAATGTCAGCCTTGGCCCTGAGGAAAGCTTCACGCTCCATTTGCGCAGCCGCCACAGCCTCAGCCGCTGAATGATCGCCCGAAGCCCGGAGTGACTCGAAATTCTCCTGGGCAGCCACGATATCCGCCTGTAGTGTCTCGATCTGCGCCTCAAGGGTCCTGACATTTTCAGCTTGGCTTGCTACCAGTTGGTTCGTATTTTTGAGCTACAATACAAACATCAGAGGGGAGCAGAATCGAATGACGAGATTCTTACTTCTTCACTGACGGAATTCAGCGCAGCTAGGCCACGAGAGTGTTCCGCTTGCACCTGTTGCAAGCGAGCTTTGAGACTACTGATATCGGCATCTGACGATCGTTTGTTAATTTGAAGCTGGTCGATAGATGACGTCTTGGTTCTGACATCAACTTGAGCTTCGCTAAGGGATGCTTCAAGTTGCAAAATCTTGGCTTCGAGGGTAGCCACTGCATCCGACTTGGCGGAGACACTCTCGTTCGCTTCCCTTAGCTGTGAGGCATGTCAGAACATGGAAGTCTATAACATTCGAAAGCAATGACATACCTTCTCTTGTAAGTCTTCGAGTACCTTTCCGTCGTCACGAACCTCCCGTATAGAAGAGATTGACCCCATTGGCCGCATGGTGCGAGCTTGCGGAGGCGGCGCAGTAGCAGGGGGCAAGCTCTGTCTTGAGCTGGAAGACGTTCTCTTCACGGTCTCGGAAACAGAGGCGCGAGGACGAGAAGGTAAGGCGGCACCCGCGGGGGCAGTAGCACTGCCGGTTGCATTAGACTTCAGGGACGCAACTGAGCCAAGTGGAGAAACGACAGATGGGCGAGAGGTCGAATTCACCTCGGTGGGAGGAGGTTTGGATGAAGTAGAGGAAGCCAACGATGCCAGCAAGGTTGAAGTGCGTGATTTGGCTGGTGGAGGTGCTCCAGTCGCCGAGGGCGCCCTCGGCGGGAGCATAGATGACCTCCTGCTGGGTGGAGCGGGGCCGGAACCTGACCCTCTAGATGAAGCCATGGTCGCAGTCTTCGTTGGATTCGCAGAAGATGTGGTAGTTGGTTTCTTTGCGGAGGATGGTGTAGCGGTAGCGGTTTTGAAGAGAGGGGAAGAGGGAGATGCAGTAGTGGTCTTTCCTGGAGGGGCTGCTTTGGCATGGCCAGCACCCAACGTGGCAGAATTTGAAGCCTGTCCAGCACATAATTAATATGAAGCAAGCGTGCGCATAAAAAGCACACCCAACGCACCTTCTTGTCTGTCGGCGTGGCTGAATTTACTTTGCTGGCAGCGGACTTGACAAGCACCATGGCCTTGTCCTTGCTTGCAGGGGTTGTACGTTTGGCAGGAACATCGGCTTTCTTGGACGCCTCCGTGACGGAACGACGAGGCCCAGTAAAGACGTCCCCTTGTGTGGCTTCGTTGAGGTCGCCGTCTGCATCTTTTACTCTTTCGTCGAGGACGGCCTCAATTTCGCTGTTATCTTGTACAGTTTCTGGTTCAATCTGCGCGTTAGGGTCTTGATCTACCACGTTAGAAGCCTCGTGTTCCCCGCGAGGGTCAGATGCGGGGTCCTGAGACACGGAGACGGTGTCGAAGGAAACATGTGAATCAGGAGTTGCAGGGATCGAGGCGACGTCGGCCATGATGATGGCGGCTTGTTTTAAAGTGACTGGAACGAGTGGAAGAGGAAACAAAATCTCAAGAGAGAAGACAAAAAAAAACAAAGATTGCAACTAGCCGGAACGTAACCCGACAAAGACAAACTTGTATTCACACATACATAAACATGGAAAAACTAGCGTTACTGGAGACCCGCGTACAGGTTCAGCGCATTCAGCGCAGGCTCATTCAGCGACTTGTGGTTGTATGATAGAACAGAAACCTGTTGGCGACATTAGCCACTGACTGCCTGGTGCGCAAGATTCAGCGTCTCACCCCTCCAGGTTCGACATTAAAGTGTGTTCCTGCAAAGTCAGTGCATCAGCCTACTCGTGTCGATGTGGAAGATCATACCGAGTGCCAAGTCAAGGTTGATCCATCGCGAAATGAACACGCGATTAAAGTGCCCATGAGCGACGATAAGGACGTCACGAGCGCCTTTATCCTCCTCGAAATACTGGCGGTGATACTCATGAACCTGTGTGATCTCAGTTGGACATCAGGGCAAATCTACAGGTCTGCTTGACCTTTGTGATCATGCCGTCCACGCGAGAGCGCATCTCGTCCACACTCTCACCCCCGGGACAACTAACGATCAGGGTTACGAGACATTTCGGTGGGTCTAATCGGGAGACATACCCATCCCTCCAGATGGCCCAGCCCGGCTGTTTGGCCAGAATCTCTTCTTTGAAGAGCCCTTCGTAATCGCCATAATCCCATTCGCGCGCTTCTTCAGTTATAACGTGATCAGGAAACTTTGGCAAGTGTTCAAACAAGAGATGGAACGTCTTGTGGGCACGGGTGCGCGGTGAGATGAAGACAATACCAAGGTCCCTCGGGTCAAGAGCTCCTGTAGATCGAGTTAATGACTTGTCGGTCTGTCGGTCCAGGATGCACTGACGGCCTTCCCCAACCAAGAGCAGTGCTTTCTCCTTGATTTGCTGCTCGCCACGAGCCGTGAGGGGGATGTCACTCCTCCCTGTCTGGGATAAACGAACTCAGTGGAGGTGGAGATATGATATCGGGAAACTAAGCCTACGTGCCGTCTATTTGGCGGAGAGGGTGAGAGATCGGGAAGTGAAGCAGAGGAGGACTTACCCATTCAGAGTCCACTCGGTTTCGCCTGAGGCGTTGTCAACGTCGCTGATGGATGTACAATATGCATGTAAACTGACCGTGTCGGATGAGAAAGATCCTGGGTGTGGGGCGGGTCATTGCAGTCGAGATTTAAGCGTACCTTAAGTAAGGCAAACCTGACTTCAAGTTGTGACTACGACCATGTTTGATGAATGTAAGTCGTCCGAGCTTGAAACAGACTCGACACTCTCTTACCATCCCTTTCAGTCGTCGAGCACGCAGCACCCTCAGGCAATCCACGCTCTCCACTGCCCCACGTCCAGTATGATGGCTTCGAACCCGACGACCAGCTAGCATCCCCCTCAGTCAGTGTCGCGCTTTGCGACCTTCCGAGTAACTAACCCCTGCCCAGGTCGATGCACAGTTCCCGATTTCCTCCCCCGCTGATGCACCCATCTTCGACCTTGGCAGGGTACAATACACACTTCCTGCCCCATTGGTCGCCCTTGCTGTCTCCTCCGATGTCCTGGCAATGGGGCTATCTTCGAACCTCATCATTCTCATCGAGCTCTCGCACGCGGAACAAGTCCTTCAGATTCCCATCCTCCGCAAGCCCACAGAAATGTCGATACACAAGATATTCCTTGACCCCTCCGGTCGACATCTTGTCATCACGTCCCACCAAGGGGAGAACTGGTATCTATACCGCGGATGGAAGAAACCAAAACTATTAAAATCTTTTAATAAATTGGTCGTTGAGAGCATTGCGTGGAATAAAGCAGCACTGTTATCGTCCTCTCACTCCCTATCAACCAGGGAATTCTTGTTCGGAACGCGTAGTGGTGGCATTTTTGAAGCAGTTCTCGATGCAGGAGAGGATCTTTTCAAGTCACAAGAACGTTATTTGCAGTTGCTTTTCTCGTTGCCCGAGAAAGCCCCAATCACTGGCATCAAATTCGAACTGTTCCCTTCGGTCGATCACAGAAACGCACTCGTGATTGTAACCACACCCTCCCGCATCTACCAGTTTACTGGTACACCAGATCGGCGCTCAGATGATGGAGGTCGCCTCTTTTCTTCCTTGTTCGCTATCTACCGAGAAACAGCCCCGAGTGAGTCTCGGAATTATTCCATGATGCTTTAGACTGAGACGACGAAGAGATATCTGAATTACCCGGAGACTTGCAATATTCGGATTTGCACTTCTTCACACCGAATTCAGATCAGGCTCTCTCGTTACCCAAGACTCTTGCTTGGATGACAGGTCAGTGTTTCCCGTGCCAATGATGTCTTGTTCATCAATGCCGTTTGTTCCAGCACCGGGGATCTATCATGGGACTCTCAACTTTGATCCGAATTCTGACGATCACATTGATTCGACGCAGCTCCTCCCCTACCCTCCGCTGTCGTTCCCCGAGTCCCCTGCCTCACAATTGCATCCCGAAGTCCCCACCTCAATTCTACTTACCGAATTTCACTTCATCTTGCTGTACAGAGATCGTATCGTAGGAATTTGCACTCTGAACGGCAAACAGACCTATGAAGATGTCATCCCGTTGGTGAGCAGGATCATGTACAGTTGCAGCATGCATCTCAAGGTATCACAGAGACCAAATGAGACAGTCAAGGGGCTTTCGGCAGATCCTGTTCGTAGGACATATTGGGTTTATACTGACCACTCGATATTTGAACTGGTGATCGGGAATGAGAGTCGCGATGTATGGCAAATATATCTCGCGCAACGGGATTTCGACGTTGCGTTGCGATATGCCAAGGTCGGTTTCACCGCCTAGGATGAGGAGCGACAATGACAACCCTTCCTCAGACCGCCACTCAGCGCGACCTAGTCCTTTCTGCCCAGGCTCATGCGTTCTTTGAAGAAAAACGATACTTCCAAGCGGCTCAGTGCTATACACAGTGTTCAGTCTCTTTTGAAGAGGTGACGCTCAAGTTTCTGGACGTTGGGGAGCGGGACGCCCTTCGCTCATATCTGATCAGTCGTTTAGAGCGGACTCGCAAAACTGTAAGTTGAGATATTGTGGAGACCCCGTACTTTGTCTAGACGCGCTTCACTAGGACCTGACGGCACGGATGATGCTAGCAACTTGGCTTGTGGAGTTCTATCTTAGCAAATGTGACGAACTGGATGATCTCTGTGCATCTGAGGCTGCAACAAATGATGTTGAGAACATGCAAGCAGAGCGTAGCATCCTCGAAGAAGATCTCTGTCACTTCTTCGAGATCTACAGGGTTGGTGCCCTTGACCTGGTCTTGGTTGCTATCTCAGATTTCTTGACAGGCAAACCTTGATCGTAACACCGTCTACGAGCTCATACAATCCCACGGGCGAACGGACATGCTACTTTTTTACGCAACCGTAGTTGGAGATCATGAACGGGTTATTCAACACTGGATACTTGAAGAGGATTGGTTGAAGGCCATTGACACACTCAACCGCCAGGTTTGTTCTTGATCTACCCTGGTGTGCCGATCGACAAATTAATTGTACTAGTCGGATCTAGAGCTCTATTATCGTTTTGGCCCTGTTCTTACCAGGCATGCGCCGAAAGCAATGGTTGACTCGTGGCTCAAACAATCAGCTTTGGACCCTCTGCGACTGATACCCTCCCTCTTGCAACTACAACGCCTTCCCCGCGATCCATTGTTACCGAACCAAGCGGTGCGATATCTCAATCATGTTGTCTTTAACCAACACAACACCTCTTCTACTGTTCATAATCTATTGGTGACATTCCACGTCTCCATGTCCTCAACTCCCCCCGGTGATGACGGCCCTCTGTTACGTTTCCTGACGACTACGCCTTCCAATCCCCTCACTGGCAAACCATACTATAACTTGGATTATGCTCTGCGGTTGTGCAAGAAAGCGGGTCGGACACAGCCCTGCGTGCATATATACTCGAAGATGGGCCTGTATGAAAATAGTGTCGATCTCGCTCTGCAGAAGGGCGACCTCGAACTAGCAAAGATAAACGCTGATATGCCAGAAGATGATCCTCAGCTAAGGAAGAAGCTTTGGTTGAAGATTGCTCGATATGTCGTACAGGACAAGAAAGATATCAAAGCGTGAGTCGCAATTGGCATGGATTGGACGCACATCTTGATTGTTCTTCGGAGCCAGTGCAATGCGATTCTTAGAAGACACTGACCTCAAAATCGAAGATATTCTACCTTTCTTCCCGGATTTCGTCGTTATTGATGATTTCAAAGAAGAAATTGCGCACGCGCTGGAAGGCTACTCGGCTCACATCGATGACCTGAAGAAGGAGATGGATGACGCTACACGTACTGCGGAGTCGATCAAGCAGGATATCGTTGAGCTGAAGAGCCGTTTTGTCACTATTGATGCTGGGGAGCGATGCTCCGTTTGTGGACAGCTCTTGTTGACTAGGCAATCCTACATATTCCCTTGTCAACACGCATTCCATGCTGATTGTCTGATCGGACTGGTGAGCTTGTGCATGTTCGTATGATGCTCATCGTTTGACCTCTCTATTTGCAGGCAAAGGAGTACTTGCCTGCTCATGCCCTCAGACGGATTCTCATTCTGCAGACAGAACTTATCAAGGATGTTCAGAAGATGGGTTCGGGAGATCATGTGGTCACGACGTCTTCGAGCAATGTACGGCAGGCATCGCGACAGCGCACATTGCTCTCGGCAAACTTTGCTAGCCCACTTCAAAACGGCACTAAGGCAGCGGGTTCACTCGGACGGAATATCCTCTCTGCCAGTGATCGGCTACGAGACTTGATCTTACCGGATGCACTCGCTTCTGTCGTTTCAGCTCCTGGGTGGATACCTGGTATAGGAACCAGTGGCGGTCAGAAGGAACCAAATAAAGACGCTGAAAAACAGGCGGAAAAGCTGCGGGCAGAGTTGGATGATGTCTTAGCAAGCAGTTGTCCCTTGTGCGAAAGTGTTATCGCGGGACTGGACAAGCCCTTTGTGAACGATGGAGAGGTAGATATGACATGGACGCTATAGCATTGTCTCATCTTGTGGTCGCACTTGATATATTTGATAGATGTTACGTCTACCACTGACAGTTCCGACGACATTGCGACCGAAGCTGCGGGAGATATCATTCAGCCGTTGATTGTCTTGGTACGCCCAGCCCTGCGTCGTAGCCGGGCAGATTTCCTCGCACCCATCTACACAAATGTCAGACAGAAGCACATCAAGTCAGAGAGAAGATGTGGCACGTACAGTGGCCTTTTCCTGCTCCAATCTGCGGCGTTCTTCACTTGCCCTCTGGCGTTGGAGGGTTATCTCCCTTTTCCTGAGACGAGTCTGTGATGCTATCTAGTACTCCATGGAGGGAAACTCACCGTTGTTTTTCAATCCGCTTCTCCTGCTTGAGCTCGGACTCGAGCTTTTTGACGGCATGCTTGCTCTTGGTTTTCTCCATTCGCACATGCCATTTTGTCTTGCATCCTGCGGAGGACTGTGAGCGACTGGTAGCAGTTTGATCAAAACATGAGCTCAACACAAAGGAGGCGACGTCGTACACGGTGGCATTTTTTGTGAGCTTCCACGACTTTCCCGACGCACGGCCGTTGGCAGATGCGGCCAGGTCCTTGTGTTCATGCGTCTGATCCATGTTCGCGTGCGAGTCGCACGTTGTCGGCATGAGAAAATGATATTGAGCTCGTGGTGTTTTTATGTAACTATTTGTCTAGAAATTCCACCGGCCTGCGAGTCCCTCGCTCGTTCTCGTTCACGTCCTAATTTCCAGCATCTCAGACGGCCGTTGGCAGACCTTGTACGACGATGGCGGCGGCGTTGCGCTCCTCAATGGACGCTCACGAGAACACCTTCGGCTCCTTCTCTGACCGCCGCCATTACCCGGGCCATCCCCATCCCCATCATCGTGCTCGTTTCCCGTCCCTCACCGAGTTTCCTGACTCCCCCTCGGTCTACAGTCATGTCTATCACTCTCCCGACACCGACGTGCACTCTGACACCGCGTCCTTCTCTCGCCTCTCTGATACACCCGATAGCCTAGAGTTCGACGACGAAACGGCTTCTACCATACGCTCTCTCTCTACCGAAGACGTCCAGGATGACTCTGACGTTGACCACTGCACCGACGACACCTCGCACCGAATAAGTCTACAGGGTCCCAAAATCAGATTTCACTCTCGTGCCCCTTGGGAGACTGACGATGTCATCCCGCACGACGAGGAATCAAACAATGGCTCTAAGTCTGCCGCGATCGGGATCGGGAGCAAGCTCAAAGGAAAGGCCTCCAGAGCCGACAATCTCATTCGCACTTTTACCAGAGGCTCTTCCATTGCCAGCAGACCCAGTGTCGATTCAGCATGCTCACAGGTCTCGGCAACCTTCCCGACAACCACCCCTTCTGAGATCACAGCAGGAAACTACTCTAGTTCTCGCGGTGCCTTGTAGTGAGTCGACAGGAAATTCTAGTATCCTATTCCTGTTTTACTGACGTTCGGTACAGCGATCTTGCGAGGCAATCCATCTCGGCGTCCTCCTTGTCATCTGTTGCTTCCGCGTCTGTGCGTCGCGAGAGCTTCGCACGCGCGACCAACTATCCAAAACCCTCTCACTACCTCACTCACACCGTCAACTCGGATGTAATGGTTCCCCCGTCGATGACCTTTGAAAGTAGTCCTGTGCTTCCCTCATCCTCTGATGCTTCCCGCATTGGCAACGAGCGCAGCGCAAAGTCATCTCAGGTCCCTTTGCCTCCAAAACGACAGTCTCATGACAAGTTTGTACATCCCTACGCTAACCCTGACCTGGTTGTTCCATATACCCCATCTCCCGAGACGGTACCCTCTCATCACCCAACCTTGGGGGACGTGAGCGGAAGCGATTCCAACACTACTGTCACCGACTCGACCAGTACCAGATCCGCAGCATTTTCAGTCATCTCCAACGAGACATCTACTACATCATTAGCTTCCCGCGATCTTCCACACGGAAATCCTCGTGTCAACGGCAAAGAAATTTCCTCTCCAGTTTCTGTTCTTTGCCAGGGCGACGTTGGCTATGTTGATCGCGACACCAGATTTTTGTCTCTGCATCCACCCCCTACTGGTTTTGATGGTCCTCACCGGGGTAATCCACGATCACCTACTGTCACTCTTATCTCCCTTCAGGAAGCGCAGGCAAGGGAGAGATTCCGCAACAATACAGTTCACGTTACGGTTGCTCGATCGAAGACACGCTTTCCTATCTCAGATGATATACCCGAGACAACAGAAGACCAAACCGAGGAGATGCACACCACTGGCATACTGGCTTGTACACGTACTCGATCAACTAGTATCGGGACTCGGCACAACATCATCCCATTTCCTCCACCTCAGTCTGAGACAAGAGAGGAATCCGCCATTTCAGCCTCAACGAGTGCTGTTCCCAGACGGGCACTCAAACACAAGAAAAGTGGGATCATGTGGCTTTTCAGTGGTCGTAATTCAGAAGGAGAGAGAGAGAGAAGCCCATCCCAGCCAATTCCTCCCCTTGCTGATGGATATACTGAACAAAACCTGCAAATTCATGGGGCCGGGAAGACCTCGAAGACCACGCTTACAAAGACATCAAAATCCTCTTTTTCGCCACCGTTGAGCTCAGTTGCGAGTGATGCTACATTGGCTTCGACAAGTAGTGCTCCATCTAGTGGCGATGGTCCTGACGGCAAGGCGCCTTCCTCACGCAGACGGCAACCACCTTCGCTCTCCATCGTTACCAGAACCTCGGATCACAGTATCCTTACCTCGCTTGCGGAGCAACGCTCACCAACGGGCTTGAATTTCACACCACCACTCTCTCTTACTGTCCCACAGAGTGCTCCTCCGGGAAGCACCGACTTCTCGGGCCTCAAGCTTCGACCTGTGTCCACTTCGTTCAGCTCCCACTTTGCTGGTTTTGTAGCAGGTGCCGTGGAAGAACTTCAACATGATGTGCATACCCCGAGTTCTGCCGCGAGCTCGGGCACTGCGCTGTCTCCCTTCACGCCGATTTCCACACGCCGCAGCGATGACGCATCGGCGGCCGCAATAGAGACGCCTGGGGAAGAGTATCTGACCATTGAAGAGCTACAAGACCAACTTGTGTCCGCTAAGAAGGCTTGGCAGCTGCAAATTTCGGAGTTGCGCGGACAGATCAGAGACCTGACCTCTGAACTGGAGGACCTCCGAGTAGTGGATCACCAGGGGTACTGCGATGTCTGCGGTCGAGGAGAACCACAAAGGCGTCACGCTTCACTCTTGGACGAGCAACAGCCAAAGAAGGTTGGCGTTGTCAATCGGCCTAGGGCTCGCACTGGCGACACAGCACGTTTTGCGAGCGGCAACTGAAACATCCACGGCTTTGATTTCATTCCTTTTCGATTTTTGTATCGCGGATAAATGCGTTGGCTTTCATTTCTTGGTTATCGCGATTGCATGTCACAGCACATCTTATATCCTTATATCTAGTTCCACAGGGGTGTATTCCGACCAGCTCCACAGCCTTTGTTATTTTTATCGGATTTATCCTATTCGTAACTCATTCAGGAGATTACCCCCTCGTTTTGTTTGTCTGGCTTCCAGCCCAGTGTGCATATATATATTAAATGCATATACTCATACGCAAGGCCATGTATGCCGACGAGCATATGTAACGATCGCGGTCCTTTACCCCGACCAGGGTTTAGCGCTTTAGCCCTCGTCCGCTCCAAGGAGCCAGCCGATTCCCTTCTGTAGGACGCGACTTGCTTGTGTGGAAACCTCCTCGCCATCAAACCTGCCTCTAGCCCTGTCTCTGTCTCTGCTTGCATCCTCTCCAGAACTACCAGAACGCCCAGTGACGGCTGATGTAAAATTGGACGCCATGCGATTGAACGCTCTGCCAGCCAGTGCAGCGGCATCTTCCGCATTTATGAGAGGTGTTGTGGGCATGTGTAGTTCACCAAGTCTATCTCGAAGAGACGAAGCAGGTTTCTGTGACAAGGGTGTGGTGCGTTTGGTGAGTGGAGTAACTGTCCTACAAGCCAGTTGTTCACGACGAGCTTCGATTACTTCCTTTTCTAAACGTCGCCAAGATGTAAGAACGTCGTGAAGTCTGTCGGCGGGACAGAGTTGCAGTGCGCGGCCCAAAAGTGACAGCTTAGCCTCGACATCCTCAAATTCGGGATGTCGCCCAAGCTGGAAACAAGCAACCCAACAAACGTCGCTCGCCTCCCGGACGGCCTCGTCCTCGTTGCCGCTCGACGCCTCCGCATTCAGCTTTGAGACCATTTCAATCATTCGTTCGCTGGTCTCGTAGGCACGTGAAAAGTCTTCGGCCTGGAGCGCGGTGTCTGAGAGCATGGCGAGTATCCTCACTTCTGCGACCACGTCACCTTTAAAGCCGAGTTTGTATAGGAGATCGAGAATAACCTCTGTGTGTTTGTATGCGTCCGCTGTGCTCGAGAGGACGCGTGAAATGAGAGAAAGACGATCCTTGGTCAGGCGGATCTCGATCGGAGAAAGCGGAACACCAGGACGTGAGTATATGTTGAAGGAGGAAAGCCGGGAAGTGGCTTCGATAAAGTCGAGCTCTTTGCTTAGACGCTCCGAAGGAAGTGGGACAGTAAGGCTGATGGAAGAGTAAACAACTTGGCAGCGAGGAGATTCGGATCCTTACCAGTCATAGGCAAGTTTCATGTCGCCAGTCTTGTAATTTCCTGAACTTGCATTGTCGTAAAATTCACGCGAGACAGAGAGACAAATATCTTCTACGATGAGAGGAGGTAGTGACAACTTCCCATGCCTCTGTTGGAGAAGCTCTCTTACAATATCGAATGCTACCAAATCGTTGAATACGTGCAGCGTGGAGATGAAAGATACTCACAACCCGAGCTCAACAAGCCAGCCAAAAAAATGGAGGAAACCTCCTCTCTCGAAAGAAGTCCGAATGCGCTCTTGAGCCCAATCTCGCTGCTTCCACAAAGTTTGAGCATGTCCTCCAACAGCCATTCCCACTCATCCCTTCCATTGAGCCCACCCGAGTTTCCTGTGCGTCTGGCCATTCTGTTTGCCCATGCGCGTTGCTCGACTGCATCGTGTGCGCTTTGCAAGAACCATCCTAAAGGTGCCCCTACATTCCACCGTGATAGTATTTCTCCGGACTCCAAATGTACGTCTAATATATCCAGTGCGCGCGAGAGGGAGACAAGCGGGAGCGGTTTGAAGAAGAGCATTAGGTCAGAGGGTGAACAGTGGGGCCGGGTCGTGGACGGTGCCACGAAAGATCCGAGAGACATTATCGTCGCGTCTGCTTCGTCTGCTTCATCCTCAGTTCCTGATGTGATTTCCCAAGCTGGAAGACACTCGAATATGGAGCTCATTACAGACCACTCAGTGCGGCTGTCGCTGCCATATAGACACGCAAGAGCTAGTCTTGCGATGTCTTCATCATTGCGAATGATGCGGTGTGCGACAGGAAGTGTGGGCTTGGACGCTTCGAAGATTGCGGCGACGATTGGCAACGGGGCCGAAATAATATAGTCGTAAAGCAGGCGAGTAGGTAGACCTGGGTCGGGATTACCAGCACGCTCTGCCCGTGCTTCCAGAACGAATAGATAGGGCATCACGAGACGAGTGATGTCCTTCGCGACTGTGTCCGGAGCTGAATGGACGAGGTAGGCACTCACAATCTCTGCATGCTCCATACTCCGCCAACGGGCGAGTGTCCAGTCTTGGCTATCCTGGGGTTCGTGAGGCTGAGGCGAATCATAGACTAATCGGGAAAGAAGGCTGAGCTCTTCACCTAGCTCGTCGAGGTCAGGTATTCCATGAGAAGCTCCGTGCTGAACAGTTGCGAGAGCTATATCCAGGATACCAGTGGATGCAATGATGACATCTACACGGCGCTTGCACCAAGCAGCAAGATCTTTTGGTCCAAGTGGCCTTGTGCATGCTGTAGCATCACCTTTTGACTGCTGCAAGTCAAGTTCCACGTGAGAGACAACTTGTGAAGCCTTGAGCGCAGCATCAACCTCGGAAGTCTCGACCCAGTCCTGCTCTGTTCTCCAACTATTAAAGGACGGTAATTTCTCTGCATCCTGATTAACATCATAAGCAGGAAGTATTTCGTGGTACTCGGATGGGTGTGTATGGCTAGGTATGCTGTCAAGTATGGCGAAGCGGAAGGGCCAAAGGATGGCAGAGTGGTAATGCAGGAGTATGCGCAGTGCGCTAAATTGTTGTTGGGAGGCGAGAGAGCAGGCTATCTCTAGCATCTCCTCAACCAGAAAGTTGGACAATGGAATGGGTGGGTCGGCGGGCCTATGTCGTTGTAGGGGAGGTGATGTCTCGTCGTCTTCAGCCCACGGGTCATCTTCCCATTCTTCGTCAATATCGTCAGAGTCACCCTCCTCTGTCGATAGGTCTTTGCATATCTGTACGAAGGACGAAAGTCTGTCGCAACGGTGGAGGAGAACGGCACGCATGCGGCAGAGTTGGACATCGTCCGGAGCATCATTGAAGTACGTGGCGAGTACTTGATTGTTTCCGTCGAAGGAGTCTGCGTCGCTGGTATGGATACGAGGTGCAGCTTGGGCTCTATGGACAGACGAGTTACTGCGAGTGATTCCCAACTCGAGAAGTGACCGCTGTGCATCAACGTTGTCTACGAGCCTGTCGACACAGGCTGCTACAACCCAAAGGTCATCATCGACGACAGAGAGAACATCCTGGACGTTTTCAGGGGTGATATCCTGGTCTTGAATGCTTTGCCAGCGTACGTGGGGCTGCGCTTCGTCCATGCCACTAGTAGTAGTACTTGACCAAGCAAGTAGACGTCTAGCGTTCACGTGTACATCCACCACCGCGTGTTTCAACAAGAGTAATCAAATATCATTACTTTGAGCAACATCTAGACTACTTTTCATCGACCCAGCGACTGTATGATGAACAGCGAAAACCAAAACCCGATGGGTGTGTAATGCGCAGAACGAGCTTGAAAGCCCCGTCGGAATGCGAATCTTCTAAGTGATTGGGTCCATATGTAATCTCCCATTACCCGAGCAAGTAAATGGCTGACGACCAGCGCGTACAAAGGCCCTCAGAAGAGCGTTTCCTGAAAAATAGGTCAGCACTTGAACATAAAAGAAGCACGTTGCATGAACCTCGTCTCGGAGATATTCCCCAACATCCCTAGTTGTTAAAAGAGTATGAGCAAGGACGATAAACCAACTGAGCAGGCGAGGACGTACGCTTGATGGAATACAATGATGGCTGTAGGGTCTAATTTACGTGTGTCGATCGTTGACCGGGCAGTTACGCCAAATCCCTGAAAACGGCATCGATCTGTATGGTCGCAGGAAAAAAGAAAGCAAAATAAACGTACTAGCGGAATGTCATTCATGCTGAATACGACCACACCTTGATGCTCGGGAGTATCTTCTGTGATTCGACCTAGGTGTGCCTTGAGGACGTGGTTTCCATACAGGAAGGGCATTTCGCCATTGGGCTTGATCCAAACCTTGGGAGAGATGTGAGATGTGGGTGCGGGATGAATGGCAGTATACCTTGTATTTCGCATATTGGGCGATGTGGTCGAGAGCAGTGATGTGGAGCTTGAATTTTCCGGTTTTGCTGAATTTTCCGAAGCAAGTGCCAAGACTGACGAGGCTTGGTCGTGCGATGGAGATGCTTAGACGCATGGACGATTCGGAGACATAGTAGACCTTGTCCTTGTGCAGCCTGAAGCAATAGGGCTCGTCCTTGCGGTCGATGAGGTGGATCAGGTTCTTTCCCTGTGGGTGAAGCTGTTGGGGTGGGATTGGATGTGGAAGGGGTGGACGTACGATGTAGTTTGCGAGTTTTGTAAAGACGACTTTGCTTTCGTCTTGAGTGAGTGGACGCATGTCGCGAGCTTGTCACTGCCACCCGCAAGAGTTACAACCATCTCCACCATACATGTCCGCCTCCTCGTTTTCCCTTCCCCCTTCATTCTCCTCCTTCCCTGACATTGATCCTGGCCCGAGCAATAAACCTCCTTCCCCCGCGCGAAACGAGGCCGCTCACAACCATCACCGCCCGATCGACCTTAGCAGAAGAAACAGACCCGAAAACCGAACCCACAAGGAAAAGGACAGGCTCCCTTCAAAGCGAGAAAAGCACTTCTCCCCGTCCGACAACTGGCGCAGCAACGAGCCACGCGCTGTCGACACACTGTTGGATGACGAGCGATTCAAGGCAAGCGAGGACAGGCTCCGTCTCGAGCAGCAGGGTCAGGAACATGACCGATGGGTTCCACGCCCCCTCTTTTACTCAGATCGTAAGGGTGACTCTCTCAACCTAACCTATGGTTGCCTACACACCGGTGACGTGCCAAAGTATCGCCCTGTAGCCTGTGAGTAGTCAACTATCCTGCGTTCAAACAACTCATGATGCACAAGACGGCAAGTATATCCTTGGTCTTGACAAAGCGTGGACGGTCTCCCATAGAGTCGGAGAAGGAATCCAAGTCACTATTGGCCAACGCAAGGTACAGAGCTTCGTCTCAGCCCCAAACCCTTTGCTGAGGATCCTCCGCAGCAACCTTCTCTCACTCATTCCAGCTCAAGCTCCCTTCTCGCCGCACCTTCCCGGCGCTTGATTACTTCCACTGACAAGTACAAGTACAAAGAAGTGAACGGATTCTTGCGTCTCACATCTCGCACTAATCAAAATATTGACCGAGTCTTCCGACCGATTTCTAGGGGCGAAGCGAGTTCCGATTCGGAACTCTCGGCATCTGAGGCAGAAGGAGAGAGTTCAGACGACGACCAGGCGCCCACTCTCACATCTCACCAGCTAGCCATCAAAGCCCTCGAGGAAAGACTCATTCCTGATCCATCCTCCGTACAGACATGGCTGTCTTTGGTTGCACAGTCCCTCTTAGTCGTCCCACTGGCTTCTAAGAATGCCAACAAAGCTCGATCCGAAATCACTCTTTCGATCCTTTCTCGTGCCAGAGTAGCCCATCCTTCCAATCTTCACTCACCCACTCTCTTGTTGAAATACCTTCGTGCGGGCGAAGAGTTATGGCATCCAACCAAATTCATGGCCGAATGGGAGGATGCTCTCAAGTTGGGTGGTATTGATATCTGGATGGATTGGCTCGAGTGGCGCATTCGCACTTCTGTCGGAGGCATCGACCAAGTCGTGTGGGATGCAACGCGTGCACTGAAGGCTTTAGATATTTCTGAGGACAGCGAGCTTGATAGATTACGTATCGTGTGGCGAGTCGCCGTTGCGTTCCAGGAGGCAGGTGCGAACTTGGGGAGTTGAGCTTGCGATTGTGTTCTGACTTCACTCTTTGCCCAGGTTTTTATGAACGTGCCACAGCGCTCTTCCAAGCGCAAGCGGAACTGTAGGCCCCTAGACACTCTTTAGAAAGAACTCATTGTTAACTGCATGAACAGTACATTTGAGGTACCCCAATCGTTATATGGCCTGCCTGTTGACATGCAACTAGACTCGTTGGAAGAGTTCTGGGAATCAGAAGTACCGCGCGTTGGAGAGCCGAATGCCAAAGGCTGGTCCGCATGGGTCTCCGGTGGAAAGCCAAAGGCTACCCCTCCTCCAAGTCCGCCGACACCTATTGATATTGATTCTACACCAGCAGATCCATTTGTTGGATGGTATAACGACGAGACACGCGCAGACGTTGTCTCACACATCCCCGCTCGCTACGAGTGGGGTGTCTCTGACCCTTACGCGACTGTATTATTGTCGGATATCAAGGCACTTTTGCTTCCGTTGACAACTCGAAGAGCTAAAGATGCGTTTCGCTTTGTATGGCTCTCCATCATGGGGCTTCACATTCCTGGTTTTGCCAACACCCTCGCGAATGGAACATGGGACGATCGGTGGTCGTATACACATCTCGCAACTCTATCTCGCCTTTCTTCCATATTCCCGCAGCCAGGTAGAACACGACAGTTACTTGCTGACTCTCATGTCGGTGTGGTAATTGGGAGAGAGCGGGAATACGGATCGGCATTTGGGCCTGTCAAGGACTGGAGCTCGGAGGTGTTTGGCCCACTGGATTGGGTGGGGAAAGACTATTGGAGGATGTGGACGGCGAAAGATATGCAGGGCGTACAGGAAGAGTTCGTGAGGGCCATCTTCAGCCAGCTCCGGTGTGGTGCAGAAGATTACCAATGGGATGTGTATGCTTTGGCATTCGAGGCATCGGTGAACGTAAAGAGGTTGGGCCTGATTTGTTCGGATTTCTCTGACCATTAAACATACTGACCGAGGTTTATAGTGCTTTGAAGCTTTCGCGAACGCTTTTGTCGCTTGCTCCCGACTCGCTTTCGCATTGGGCAGCTCATGCTCGACTTGAACGTATGCGTGGACGGATTGAAGATGCACGGAAAGTTTATCAGACTGTTCTTATTTCGACGCGGCATTCGCCTACCCAAGTATTTGTTGGGCAAATGTGGTGGGATTGGGCTGAACTGGAATGGTCAAACGGCAATCAAGAAGTCACGCTTCGGGTGGTCATGCGCTCGGGAAACGTTGATGGCGCAGGGGGCATGATGGTTCTTCGGGCAAAGCGTAATCTGGAAGACATCATGAATGCTGCACATGGACTGTGGAAGGACCGCGAAGCATGGACAAAGCTACGAGCGCTAATGGATTTGCTGACGGGTTCGTCACTACCTGCCATGCTGACTATCTTTGATTCGCGGCCCACCGGAGCTGGGGAGGCTCAGCGGGAGAGCTTGATGGTGGCATCGCTGGTGATGTTGTATAATCACACGATTATCCTGCGCACGCCTACGCCACCAACAATACTCCGAGATCGACTGCAGGTCGCCATTGGGATGTATCCCAGCAACACAATTGTGCTCGGGATGTTTTTGGAGGCGGAGAAGGGGTATGGGGTGTGGGGACGTGTGAGGAGTCAGCTAGGCGAAGGAATGGCGAAAGAGAAAGGCGTTTCGAGGAGGGTCGCAGAAGTGTGGGTTGCGGGGTGGGAGAGGGGGCGTTGGGAGGTTGAAGTGGAGCGGACGAGGAGTGGATTGGTAGCCGGAGTGGAAAGTGACAGGTGAGTACGGTGCGGGTTAAGCGGACTTTGGTTGCTGACAGACAGGCAAGGACGAGGAACAGTGCGATCCTGTGGCGAATGTTAGTCGAGTTTGAGATCCGGACGGGACAGATGCAGCGAGCCAAGAGTCTAATCTACAGGGCGGTCGGGGAGTGCCCTCTCGCGAAAGGTGTGGACAATGGTCTGGCATTCGTGACGTGAGGCTAATACAATCAGGGCTCTATCTACTGGCATTCGGACCGCTGCGGGATGCATTCACGGTGCGGGAGCTGAGGGGGTTCGTGGATATTATGGCTGAAAGGGGACTGCGTGTGCGGAGAGGGCTGGAGGAATACGGATGGGACGCGGAAGGAGCGCGGGAGGAGAGCGAGGACGAGGACGGGGACGAGGACGAACGCTGAGGTTTGTTTGTGGACCGCTTGTACACCGGGATTGTTGTGTGTTGTTTGTGTAAGAGGTGGTCGACTTTTCATTGTTTATTCGACCCCGACAGACAAACAAACAGAATCCCTGCCATATCCCCCACGATATATCGTGTAGACCCTTCCCCCCTCGTTCGTTCTCTGACTTGCCCCCGCGAGGGGCCATCTCTACTTGTATCTCACACTCGTAATGACCACCATTCCCGCTCCAGCAGCTCCCCGCGAGGAATGGCCAGACGCTGACTTTGATTTGCCCGACGGAGACCACATTCGCACCCTTGACGTCGAATCTGACAAGGAGGATGACGACGAACTTGACTGGGATATCGAGATGGACTTCCGCACGACCGTTGGTGCAAACGCCAAAGCCGTCCCTGGCTCAGCCGCCCGCAACGAGTTTGCCAGGTTCAGCTCGGGCACCATGATCACCATCCGTCCGCCACTCACTTGTCAGGAAGAGGAGGATGAAGACGACGACGAGGGTGTCTCTACCATCAAAGTCGCCGAACTTGCTTCGACCCTCAAAGCCGTTGCCAAGCCCCCTCCCGCACCCATCGACGAAGATTTCGAGTCCGCATTTGCACTTCCCTCCGATTTAACACAGCTCTCGCTCGCTCCTCTACCACTTAGCCATCGATCCTCCAAGAATTCCCTCGAATGGGGTGACCGTGACCATACTTCCTCTTCCCAGTCCTCAGACGCTTATTCCACACTCGGCTTCGCCGATGGTTCATCCTCTCATTCTGTCTCATCCCTATCTCTCCCAGACACAGAGGAGAGTGAATGCGACGAGGACGAAAGTGAACTCGACGGCCTTGTCATTCCCTCCGGTCTCTTCGAGTCCGGCCACAGTGGCAGGCACCTTAAAAAGATTCTCGAGTCCAAGAAAAAGGCCCCAATCTCAGATCAGCAAGCAAAAATCGCTAGCCCTGATCCCGAGGATGACTTCGAGATGGGCCTTGTCATCAAAGACGATGACGACTTCAGCCCCAGTCGGCTTATCAGCGCAAAGCAGGCTCACCGGTTTGCAATACGCAGTAAAAGTGCGCCCGCTCGAGCTCTTATCCACACGCGCCCGCCCTCCCGTCTGAGGGCAGACCGCGCCAAATCTCCCATCAATCCGCCCATATCGTCCGCTCGTCAACTCCAACGCATCAAGCTTTCATCATCGCCCCCTCCTCGACCTCCTACACGTGCTCAGACATATAAGGAAGCTCTTTCAGCCGCCCCTCCTACCCCCACAAACACCTTTTTGTTTCCTAAACCTGGCAGTCTCCGGGGGCAAAAGTCCCATTCAGGACTCAAGCCACCAACTCCGCCGTCCACTCAACGCAAAGGACTCACTCGCAAGGCGTCACTGTCTTCGCTCATGGAAGCAAGCAGCTCCCAAGTGTCAGGCTCTGGGACAACTCCTACCACGGGGCCATCCGCCAAGTTAGCACGATACGAAGCGCCGACAGCTGCTTCGCGTGCCAAATCACACACAAGCTCAACAAGCCGTATTCACGCGCTCGAATTTATCGTACCACCCACACGCCCGTCAACCCCCTCGTCGAATCCCGCTGCATTACGTCTAACAATGCCTACCTCCATGCGAATGAAGTCAAGGCCTGCCCTATCCTCCGTGTTCTCTGCTCCTTCCCCCGCCAACGCTCTCGCTATGGCACAACCCCAACCTCCACATCGTGCCACTTCGCCCGTTCCCCCACGCCCCCCATCTACTACCTCTCTGCGTAGTCGCACATCCCGTAATCAAACGCCACCAATACCATCATCATCAGCTCCTAAACTTTTGCGCCGTCCCAAACGCCAAAGGACGTATGGGGATGGCACCGAACTGGATGGTTTCGAGGACCTTCTAACTGACAGGGAAAAAGAAGTGAAATTCAGAGTTCAGCCCAAGGCCACGAGCCGAGGAGGTGTCACGACGTCCTTGAACAAGGACAAGGATAAAGGGACGCTGCGCAAAAAGGGACGGACAGATGAATCAAGTCCAGCTCTCGGTTAGTACATGCGCTACTGTACCCTTACATTCGGGTTCTCATCCCACACCCTCGATAGATTCTCCGGGTGCGCTTGCACCTTCCACAAATACACTACGACACACTGGGCGCATTGAATTTCCCAAGGCTGTGGAGTTACCTGGAAGGAAGAAAAAGGATGCATCTTCCCCTGTGCTCGGTCTCACACGGAGGAAACCTACACTCATACGTCACCTAGGGGGACATAGCGGGCCAAAGGGTACGTTTGTACCGTTGTCTAACCCGATGCGAACTCAGACTTTGTTTTTTTCAAGTTGTTGGTGACATGAAATGGAATCCTTCCACTCTCCGTTGGGAGGGCAATGATCAGATGCTACGAGATTTCGATGCAGTCGTCGGGACATCCTCTCGACCCGCCCTCATCACGCATCTTACCGGATCTTCCATTGGATCTCCTGTTGGCTCCTTTGCCTCTGGGGCACGCAAAGTAGGCAACATGATCTTTGATCCAACACGGATGTGTTGGATCTCTACACTGCCCCCCGATGAAGAGGAGCCGGATGTCTTTGCGGACCTCGCCGATGACGAGGAAGACGACGGATGGGAAGTTAAGGCTGGTACCATCCGTGCCAGTCAGCAGCAGGGCTGTACTAGCAACACGCCCTCGGAAACGAGCGTATCCTGCGCCTCTGCCATCGTCATTACCGCCCCCAGTCCTGCACGCAGTCGCACTCGGACGACTTCCGACTCTGAGAGTGACCGAGGGTCACGCGCGTCCATCGTTTATGATGTCGCCGATGATTTCGTCGAAGTTTGCCGTGCTGCTGAGGAGCGTCATCGTTCCGAGATGCGGGGTTGGCGTTCGTCAGTATCAAGACAAACCGATCCTTTTGGCGAGCCGGACCGATCCTATCTGTTTGACATTCGTGCGCTCGCCACTAGGAAGTATTGACGCGCTGGCACTTTCGGTTCCTCCCTGTTCACATCCAGGTCATCGACGTGACTTTGTCGTTATATCATGTTTATACCTTTGCGCCTCGGACTCGGTGCTTCTGTTGATTGCATACGTTCGATAGTGGAGTTCGCCATGCCTCTCATTCTGTAAGCAGATTTTGTTACTTTATTGTTACCTCCCCCTTCTCTTGCATGGTTCATATGATAACAGTTCACCGTCATTCATTCATACAATCTCTTCACTTTCCTTTGCTACTCGACATGTATGGGACATACAGAATACATGTTCAACAAGATTGGAACTACAATAATGATAATAATTGCTGCTCAAAGTCTAAACGAGGAGTTTGATGTTGCCCCTCGCCACGGCAGAAAAAGAGTCGCTCCGTGCAGGACACGGCCGAATTGCTTGTGCTTCCCATGGCTCGTCCGTTGTCTTTACCGAACTGTCGGCGACCTATCCCCTCAAGCTTCTCTCCCCAAGACTTACTCAAGACACTGTCGCCATCGTCTATGTTCTGAGCTACGGGGGTGGTCTGGTCAACGGCGATCACGTCCACCTGAACGTCGATGTAAGGGATGGTTGCAGACTTCTTCTTCTATCACAGGTAGGCTATCGAGTTTCTAGGCAGCACCATGCTGATGTACTCCTCCATTTATGAGGGGTCTACCAAAGTGTTCAAGACCCGTTCCGGAGATCGGCCGTCGACACGTCTCGGACAATCCGCCCACGCAGCCCCAAATGTCACCACCTGCGTAACAGAAGTCACCGTTGCACCCGGCAGTGCTCTCTTCCTGCTCCCCGACCCAGTGACATGTTTCCGCGCAGCATCATATTCCCAAACCCAGAGAATCTCCCTTTCAAATGATGCCTCCCTGGTTCTACTAGACTGGGTGACTTCTGGCCGCAAGTCACTCGGGGAGGAGTGGGTGTTCTCGCGGTATCACAGTCTCAACGAGGTCTTTCTTGATGGGCATTGCATAGCACGGGACATCACGCTCCTGGAAGAGCCCCATCAAGTCGATGTACCCGAGATCAGCCAGTGCCAAAGATTACCCCGCCCACTCGAAGAGAGACTCAAGCCTTACTCATGCTACGCTACCCTGATTTTCTTTGGCCCTCTCGGGCAGGGCGTCATCGCACATCTTGATAAACTATATCAGTCGACAACGGTATTCAAGATGTCCTCGCCGGCGCGCATGATATGGGCTATGAGCTCCATAGGTGAAGGGAAGGGTTATATTCTACGAGCGGCGGGAGTGGAGACCGAGGATGTGAAGGACTGGCTACGGGAATCGCTGCGAGGACTCGAGGACATCGTTGGCGTTGACACATATCTCAAACTGTTTGTATAGTGCATGTTCGACGATACCATCAAGATTCAACTGGCACTCTGCGCTCTCCGATGCATAACTTGCATTAGTTGTCACTTGAGCGGGAAAAGTACTGTTGGCCCCATGACCGCCGTAGCCTGGCTCTATATATAAGACTGTGGGACAACCCCCAGAGTCGACAAAGCCACGATGGACGCCAAGTCGTCTAGCACCGAATTATACAAACCCGAGGTGGACACCAGCCAGGTGGACGAGCGAACGCTACTCCGAAAGATGGACATTCGCATCGTGCCATGGCTAGGCTTGTTATACTTTCTGAATTTTCTCGACAGAGCAGCAATAGGAAATGCAAAGGTGTGTGTCTCTGGCCTGTTTGACTCCATCAAGGAACTCACGCGCGACAAGTTGTATGGTCTAGAAACCGACTTGAATATTACGGACAATCAGTATCTCATCGCGCTAACAGTCTTCTTTTTCCCTTATGCTATATTTGAGGTATGTATATTCACTCGCCTCGGGAACATCGCAGCCAACTAGTCGTACTGCAGCCCGCAAGCAATGTCTTGCTGAGACGCTTCCGACCCTCAATATGGCTTTCATCTATGATGTTCATGTGGGGAGTTGTCATGGTTCGTGTAAATTTCTAGAACCCCCACTGTGATAATGTTTGTTGACTGAGAATAGTTGTGTCATGGATTTATTCGCAATTATACTGGTCTTCTCGGTACGTGACAGCTCCTTCATCGGACAGAACCTGAACTTTCTCTCAGCCTTGCGTTTTCTCCTTGGCCTAGCGGAGGCAGGATTATACCCTGGTATCGTTTTCTACATCTCATGGCAAGTTGTATCGCACCCCGCGATCGTGGACTGACAATGTGGAATAGCTGGTACAAGCGGTCAGAAGTGGGCATGCGGATTGCCACCTTCTTCACTTCAGCGACTATCGCAGGAGCATTCAGTGAATATACTTCCAGCTCAAAGTCACGTGTGCACATCTCATGGACCTATTCATCATCCTAGGTGGTCTCCTGGCAGCCGCGATGTCCAACATGAATGGTGTTGCGGGGAGAACGGGATGGTCATGGATATTCATCTTGGAGGGCCTGTTTACTATACTGTGTGCAATCACCTCGTTTTGGGTCATCCAAGATTTCCCGGAAACGGCACAATTTCTCACTGGCTCAGAACGTTGGTATTCTCTTGATTTTCTGGCGTGGTTGCTCTGTTCACAATCCGACTCTCAGGGGTGTTCGTCATTCGCCGTCTTCGTGCAGATATGCAATTCAGTGCTGGAGGAGAACAATTCAAGGCAAAATATGTTTGGCAAAGTCTAACGGACTGGAAAACGTACATCGCAAGTGAGTCGTGCATGCTTTTTGTTGATCCGAGACGTCTCAGATCTCTCTATCTCAGTGGGCATATACATGGGCTTGTAATGTCTCCTCGGTTTTCTTGTGGACGTAATGATTACTATTCCACGTTGCAGTGATGGACCCTTGTTTGCATTTTCTTTGTTCACACCGACAATCATCAATCAGGTCGGTACTGTAACTATTTTCAGAGTCTCTAATAATCGACCCATGCCATGTATCAGTTGGGTGAGTCACACCGATTTCGGATGCTCGGGCATAGGAGTGGTTGACCGAGGATACAACCCAGGGTACAAGGCTACTACGGCGAATTTGTTGTCAGTACCTGTATATGTCTGGTCTTGCATAGTGACTGTCTTCGTCGGATTCCTTGGAGATCGCCTTGGCAAGAGGGCGTACATCAACCTGTCAGCCTGATTTATCTTTGAATTGGGCTGCACCTGACACAGTTCCGCTTCTTTCAAGAGCCCTGTTTAGTACAGGTCGGCGTCGAGCACGCGCCCATGATTTGTTCTGACGAGCGATAATCAGGATTAGTGGGTTACATCATTTTGATCTCTTCAAGCAATCCGAAGTTGTCCTATTTCGCGTGTTATCTCGCGGCTTCGTAAGTTATACCCAGTTATCGGTGACATCATGCTAAAGTACTGATGCATAGCGCCATCTACCCGACCGTTCGTGAGTGTCATTTGAAAAATGACTTTCCAAAGCTAAATCGTGGCTTGCCTCGTACGTACAGCGAATGCAGTGTGAGTGCTACCCGAGTTTTGATGTTGAAAACAGACGTCTACACACTGCATAGTGCGTGGGTCGCAAGCAATGTGGAAGGCTCGTATAAACGAGGCGTGACGCTCGCGATGGCAATCGGCTGGTGAGGCTAGTGATTTCACCTCTCATCTCCGCTAAGCTTTGACAGGGGAAACATCAATGGCGCCGTATCGTCCAACGTGGTATGTTTGATCAAAAATTACATGCTTCCGAGTAACACATTCGTCATCAGTATCGCGCACAAGACGCACCGTGGTTTAGGCTTGGACATGGGATCGTGCTTGCATACATAGCTATCGGATGGATATCCTCAGCCGTCTTCATGATTCAGCTGAAGCTTGAGAATGATCGACGAGATCGTGGAGAACGTGACGAGGTTATAGGGTGTGGTTATTCCCTGGAGGAGGACATTGCGGTAAAGGCAGCCAAGAATGGGAGATATGAATCTACCGAGGCTGCGCGGGCAGACAAGGGTGACGCATGGAGTGGGTTCCGTTATACCTTCTAGGGTCTCATTCAGCCCAGTAACAAGAAATAGTCGGATGAAATGAAGTACCCAATTTTCGAAGATCAGTTGTCTTCACTCTTAATGCCGTCAATCGGTCAAATCAGACAGCGAAAGCGTGCAAGGTAATAGTAGAATCCAGAGTGGCGAGTATAGATACAAGAATGTACGTAGAATCGTGTCCTCTTTCTATAATTCTTACCATTCGTAGTCTCGCACGGACTTCGAAGCAGTGACGGGAACGGGTGCTGGTTCTGCTGAGCTGGGGCCAGCTTCTTCAAGTGGAGGAGCGCTCCGCTCACTTCCTCGGTTCTGATCGAGCCATTTGTCCATCTCATCGGCTTTACCCACAAAAGGACGCTTGCCCAAAAGGTCGATCATGTCCTCACTGTTAAAAACAAAGAATACGTTCGACACTCTAGATCACTGCAACTAGGTCACGTACCGAGTAATGACCTCCTTCTCCAGCAGTAACTGGGCGACTTTCTCAACATCTTCGCGATGGCGGGTAAGGAGTTCGGTCGTTCTCTGATGCGCAGAGCTACACAAATGTCATGAGTAGTTCAACAAACTCAACCAGAAAAAGAAAATAATGTACGTAATCATCTTGCGGACTTCAGCGTCAAGCATCTCGCCCGTCTTCTCGCTAAACGGTTTTGTCCAGCCCTCTTTTTGACCTTCGCGACCGCCGTAGCTAACTGGTCCGATGATTGTATTCATGCCATAGTTGGCACATGCTTCAAAGGCCATGCGGGTGATTTTCTGAAGGTCGTCTTGGGCACCAGTTGTGATATTCTCCGGGCCAAAGAAGATTTCTTCGGAGACGCGTCCACCAAGCGTCATGCAAATTCGATCTATCATTTGTGGTGTAGAAAGTAGGTAACGATCCGGAGGTAGGTACTACCAGAAATCGTATAAGCCGAGCCCAGGTAACGATCTTATGACACTTACTTGCGCATATCCCAAAGCCCCAACACCGCGAGGAATGATGCTAACTTTGAGCAAAGGGTCTGCGTGTTCTAGGAACCAACCACAGATAGCATGACCAGCTTCATGGTATGCGACAGTCTTTTTCTCTTCGGCACTGAGCACTCTACTCTTCCGCTCTAAGCCAGCAATGACTCGTTCGATGGCACTCTCAAAGTCATCGTTTGCGACGAATTCATGGGCTTTACGAGCTGCGTGGAGTGCGGCCTCATTGCAGACATTGGCAATATCAGCACCGGAGAAACCTGGGGTAAGGACAGCAAGCTTCTGGGCCAACGCAGATCTGTCCGAGAGCTCCTGTGCGAGAAGGAGAGGCTTGAGGTGGACCATGAAAATACCCTTACGGCCGGACACGTCAGGTCGGTCGATAGCAATATGCCTGTCAAACCGACCAGGGCGCATCAATGCTGGATCGAGGACGTCGGGACGATTGGTACCAGCAAGAACAACAACATGTTGTTGAGTGCCAAAACCATCCATCTCCACCAATAATTGATTGAGAGTTGACTCTCGCTCGTCGTTCCCGCCCAAGCTACCACCCTTACCTCGAGACTTGCCGATGGCATCAATTTCATCAATGAAAATGATGCACGGTGCATTTTTCTTGGCTGAGGCGAAGAGATCACGAACACGGGACGATCCGACACCCACGAACATTTCAACGAATTCCGAGCCGGAAACAGAAAGAAAGGGAACATTGGCCTCGCCAGCAGTGGCTTTTGCAAGGAGAGTCTTTCCAGTTCCGGGAGGACCTGACAAGATAGCCCCGCGGGGGATCTTTGCACCGAGTTTCTCGTACTTGGCAGGGTTCTTCAAGAACTTAACGAACTCCATGATCTCCTCCTTGGCCTCGTCCATTCCAGCAACGTCCTTGAACTTGACTCTGACGTCTGTATCCTTGTTAAACAACCTCGCCCTGCTCTTTCCAATGTTGAAAATACCGCCTGGCCCGCTGCCAGCGGAACCGCCGGCCCGCCGGCTCATGTAGAAGAGAAGACCAGCGAAGAGGATGGTAGGTGCAAAGTTGAGAAGGGTATTTATTGTAGAAATTTCGTCATGATAGGCGACAGGTATCCGTTCGTGACTTGGGATGCCGAGCTCATTCTGAGCTTCTTCGAGCTTGCGCTCAAACGCTTCGACGCTTCCTATGGAGAAATAGTAGTCACCCCCACCAACGGCGGCGGAATACATGGTTCCTGTTGCGTTGGAGTGAAGCTTGATCCGAACTTTTTGTCGATTGACGACAATGAGTTTGTCGACGAGAGCCTTGTCAAGGAATGCGGTCCGGAATTCCTGCCAAGTGATCTCCCGCGAAGACGAGGATGAAGAACCGCTCAAGGCGTAGATGATGGCAGCAGATGTAGCCAACAAGGCCAACTGATTGGGGTTGAAATTACTGTTGTTTCCGCCAGGAGGAGGGGGCTTGGAGCGATGGGGCTCGTCGTCTTCGGGATTGGACGGCCGGGAGGACGAGTGCTGCCGCTGGGACTGTTGGTAGCGTTGGAAGAAGCCCTCCAGACCCTTTGGTATCTCTACGCCTGTGCCGCTCTCCTTTTCCACCCTGGCATCGTCTGCCTCTGCTTTTCCCTTGCTTGCGGAGTCATGCGGAGAGGGCTCGGAGTGAGGATCACGAGGTGAGGGGGTAGCAAAAGACCTCGACCAACGCGATGAGCTGAGCGCGACGACACGACGGTCGATGGTGCGAGCGAGACGAAGTGAGCGAGAAAGCATTGAGGGGGTGAGAGAGACGGCCTGGAGAGCGTATTCTACAGCGAGTGCTTAGTCAGTGCCGTGCGCTTGCGTCTCCCTCACGTGATCGTGCGAGTGCCCCCGCTCATGTTCGGTTTTATCCTGCTTAGTCTATAATACCGTCGACTGTTTTCATATCCTCTGGCACTACACACCCTCCTCGACTTCAAACGCACAACAGAACTTGTCCTTGTCCATCAGAACTATCCCTTTCCCGTCAGGCGCCCACCGCACATCCTTTGTTTCGTACTTTGCTGCGACCATCCTGTTCATCTCAACTCACAGCGACATTTAGACCACTCACTGCTCGCAGGCACGCCGATGCACTCAGCCATATCCTCTTCATCCCCCCCCTCTCCCACCCACTCGTCGCTCCAGGTAAACACACTCTGAGTGCCACAACAGATCACGAGACTGCCTTTGCGCATCGGGTTCCATAGTGCGCGCATCACCGGCTTCCGATGCACCAGTACACACCGTAAACGTGGGACGAACGGCTCCGACGGCGTTGGAAAATCGTAGATATGTACCCCACCGGGTACACTGTCTGTCCTCGGATTTAACACTCAGCTCCCACAGAAACAAGCATCATTACCATATCGGACGAGCAACAGAGTACCTGTCTTATTCCATTCTAGCTGCACCGTTCCAGATTTTGGATTAGGCTTGCTTAGATCTGCCTTAGTCAGGCTTATGGTTTGTGGGCCGTCCAGCCGCTCATCTGGACAGTAATCATTCAGTAGCGTCGCTAAAGGGTCCAATAACATCCTCACAGGAAAGGAACCCCCTGCCTTGCGTCGACTCCAGCCAATTGGCAGGCTCCCGCCAGAGTGTCTGTCGGATAGCTTAATAATATCCCGAGACCGGATCTTTTAACGTACCACTCCGCCCGTAATCCGACTAGATAATTCCAGTGTGCATGTTGCGGACCACGTCAGACTGTCCAGGATATGGACCTAACGGCGTAAACAGCAAACGCGTATAAGATAACCGGTGTCACACTAACTCTGTCATCCCAACCGCCAATCGCAAGGAACATCCCGCTCGGATGCCACGCCACGGTGCGGACTCCGAAACCTGGATCAGGACTCGGAGAGAATGTGCCTTGCACATCCCCTGCGAGTGAAAGAATGCTTATTTTATACTGCGTTAGAAGCTTCGGGGCCTGAACATGTACTCATTGTTCAAGTAACACACCTCCAAAATGCCCTCCCATACTGCAACATAGTTTCCCGTGGGTGATAACGCGAGGGAGGACAGGTTAGTCGTGGGGAGCGGGAAATGCTGCGGGTGTCTTTACCGTCACTTCAGCTTTGAAACCCGAGGATACATGCGAACGCACCCGCACGAGCTTGAATGAGTCGCATACATCGTAGATGCCGAGAGTATCTTTGGATCTGTGCCGTTCAGCTAATACAAAGTACCGAGCATCGGCGCGGAATGCATAGCCTATGTGATAGTTTGCGGGGTGTCAAGCAACGGAAAGATAGCAAAATACCTCTATCAGGATGGATAGGGAATTGAATGTATTTGGCGGTCCCGGTTACGATCGACCAGATGGTAATCCGGAGCTGTTGCAGGCGTTGACATGCGAAGGCAAGGCGGAGCAAGTGTGCTTACACCCCATTCTGAGAAGCAGAGTATATTTCGGCCATCCGGGGCCCATTCCACTTTGAGGAGACCCTCTGCGCCAGTCTCGATGCGGGCGGACCAAGTTTCATCTCGAAGCTTGAAGACCTGCACGATGCCACTTTTGGCCGAGGCTGCGAAGAGATACTCTGAGTCGCAGGACCAGCCAGCGTGCGATATCCAGCGGTCTGTTTCAGTAGTAGTCCGCACGGAAGGAGTGATGGACCATGTGCGGGTAATTTGGAGGGTGTCGGTGCGACGCACGACGAGGACGTCTTCGACAGCGTTGAGGATGAAATGGGCGCCGGGACTGAAGTGGACGAGGTTTGCTGATTGCTTGTAGATTTCTGTAAAGTCCATGAGTCAAGAGTGTTGATGTCTAAGCAGTGCAGGCATTCGGGCCCGCCACTCATGCCTCTTGTGCTTATACGTTGAGGTACGCGTAGGACAGCCTTCCTATCATACGCTCTTTCATCTCATCGCCATGAGTAATGACGCGAACATTATTATGCAGTAATGGACTATCGGGTCAGGTACATGTCACCCTGCTGTTGTCAGCACTGCGATCCATTCGCCCCGGTATCGTATAAGTTGTCGCGACCCATCATCATGGACCTCGTCCGCCCCCAACCATGTCAGTTCCAGCAGATTCACGATCTATTCATTCGACCGCGACCGCCGTTCATGCATTCGACCCCGAGGCTGACATCCCCGTTGTCCTCGACGACAAACCAATTGACCCCTTCCTCGTTCGGTTTTCTCCCGGTGACCCGGAGAATCCAAAGGTGTGTTCATTCCGTCAGGTCCTCGACCCCGTTCAGTCTTATCATCCCTCCACAGAACTGGTCTCATCTCAGGAGATGGTATCTCACTGTATCAGGGGGCATTCATGTCCTCGCCGCGTCAGTTTCCGTCGATTTAGCATATTTCTGCCGCTAAACACTCGCCACAGTACATTTTCGAGTAGTGCACCGTCACCAATCATACCAGCGCTGCGCGATGAGTTCGGATTTTCAGCCGAAGTCGGTATTCTCACAATCTCCCTTTTCGTTTCCGGATATTGTGTCGGCCCTCTTCTGTGGGCGCCGCTCTCCGAGCAATACGGTCGACGGCCAATCTTTATCCTATCGTTCTTTGGGTTTCTGGTTTGTCATATCCCCATTGTCATGTACTTTCCGCACTTTAATCATCACGTCATCTACAGTGTTTCCAAATAGGTTCCGCCCTCTCCCAGAACACGGCGTCGATACTTGTTTTCCGCTTTCTTGGCGGGATCTTCGCAGCTGCTCCGCTAGCCAACTCTGGGTATGTGACATTTCCCCTCTTTTATCCATGTCCTCACTCCACTGTACACAGCGCACTGATATCAGATATTTGGGGCCCCAAGGAACGCGGAGCAGCATTGGCTATCTTTGCCGTTGCTCCGTTCGCTGGCCCGGGTATTGGACCTGTCGTCGGAGGCTACATCTACCAAACAGGAGTTTCGTGGCGTTGGGTATTCTGGATTCTCGCAATTTTTGTGAGTCAACTCCGAGTGTCTCGCATAAGGATTCCAATGCGTTTTCAGACAGGTCTTTGCTGGCTGCAAATCATTTTAACCGTGCCAGAAACTTACGAGTAGGCAAATCTTGGATTGGGACATAGAGTCTCATTAATTGATATCTATTTCAGGCCTATCCTGCTTGTAAAGATGGCGCGGGAAAGGCGCAAGAATACACGAGACGAACGATACTATGCCGCAATGGAAACAGAATCCACAAAATTTGCAGATCGCGTAGAAGCCATCCTCGCACGCCCCTTCAAGATTCTCTTTCAGGAGCCGATACTATTTGTGCTCACGATGTACATGAGTGTGCGTAACATGAGATCTACTGTGTTTATCTCATCGTTGATATCTTTTTCTAGTTTGTCTTCGGCTGTCTTTATATGTTGTTCGAAGCGTATCCAGTAGTATACACGAAAGGACACGGTCTTGAGCCCGGTCCATCCGGCCTCGTATTTCTTCCACTGCCAATTGGTGGATTCCTCGCGGTTGTCGTGGTATGCATGTATTTCACTTCCTACGCCAGGGCTGACAAGTTGCCCTAGTACGTGCTCTTTGTAAACACAGACTATGCTCGAAAGGTGGAGGAATTCGCTCCAGAGCCTGTACCCCCGGAATACAGATTACGCGAGGCAATGATTGCATCACCATTATTCGCCGCATGTTTCTTTTGGTTTGCGTGAGTCGTTTTCCCAATTAATATCCGTTGAATATTCAAGGCAAATTGGACATAGATGGACGTCATCCCCAAGCATATCCATTTGGGTTCCGTTAACTTCCGCGTTGTTCCTGGGCTTTAGTATATGCTGGATCCTCGTGAGTTTCGGCCATACATGTGTCCATTGCCGTCCTTTGACGTCACTGCTTAGTTGGCGTTGATAAACTACATCATTGATGTGTACCTTGTTGTTTCCGCGTCTGCGCTTGCCGCGACTGTTGTTGCCCGTAGCGCTTTTGGCGCCGGCTTTCCTGTAGGTGTGGTGCTAGGTCCAGTTGGCGCTGTGCTCACGAGAATACAAGTTATTTTCATCTCAGATGTACGCAAAACTCGGACCACAGTGGGCATCCTCTCTCGTTGGCTTTATCGCACTTGCGATGGCCCCCGCACCATTTATCTTGACAAGGTACGGGCCAGCAATCCGATCCAAATCCAAATTTGCACCCCCACAGCCATCATTGAAGATGTCCAGCGCTTAGATGAGCTACATTTGTGATTCTTTTGTAGAGCATAGGCTACAGCGACTCTAACGGACGTCCTTCGCGGCTATTTACGTGGTTGAATTACATACAGATGACCCGCTTAAAATGCATGCCTCCAACGTCAGAACTTGCCCAAACATTCCCAAGTTCATTACATAATGTACGATTATTTATAAGGTAGACAATTAGTGACGACCTGTGACCTGTTTTGTGGGTCCATGCTGTGACCTGACTGTGACCCGATGCGGTGTAAGTATTACAGCGGTGAGTAAATATCAAAAGGACCACAATAGACACTAGAAGAAAGGCTTAAGATTTGCGTAGATTATCTACAGGAAGTGAGAAAAATAACTGTAATGATATGTAGGACAATTATAATTTAATAATTAGAGTTACATTGGACATTGTAAGTAGTGATGTGTCAGGCTTGCCAGTTTTGTCTTCTTCAAGACACGAGAAGCATATCCACCAAGGTTTTTCAGGTTTCTCAGTGCATAGTTGGGCACCGTTGTGCAGCCTGCTCTCCAGAGTAGCATGTTCAAGTTCAACTGATGCGATGCATTCATTACCATGACCTTGGCAACCCCTTTGTTTGTCACACCCTGAACAAGCTCCAAGGTGGTGCATGGTAGTCGTAAACATGTATTTTTCTAATGGCCACTGTAAATCTCAAGTTTTTGAAAATTAAATTGCACAAAGTTGTGAGGAGTAGCTAAACAAAGATCTATTAGTGCTAAGCTCAATACTTGGCTGCATACAGAGATTCGTGTTTGCCTGTCCTCATACGCAATTTCCGGACAGCGACAGCGGAAGCTCTGAGCTCCTAATGACACTACAAGAGCGAATTTGCTGTGCCTGTCTCAAATGAGGAAGGTTTGTCCCGCGCTTGTGCAATAAATCATCAACCATCTGCAAGACGACAACTTCCACATCCATCCAAGATGCCACCCATGGCCTTCACTGGAATGGTCACCAAGGTCGGTTGTATGAACAAAACGGCGACCGTGACGGTGTATAGGAATGTTATTCACAAAATAACTGGCAAGGTGAGTACACACCAAAGAATTTGCGTATTTGGCCCGACTCTCTCCAGCGCATCGAGCGAACCACAAAGATTCTTGCGCACGATGAGGACAACGGTACGCACTAGGAGGAGAGCACGTATTGACGTTACTGATGTACTGTTAGTACTGCGGCTTCATGACAAAGTGTTGATTCGCAACTGTCCCCCAATATCTGCTCGTAAACGCTTCAAGCTAGAGAAAATTATCAATAGCCCCGAAACTGCGCGCGAACTGGCGCATGCTGAATCCCTCACACATCCCTAGTGAGTTAGTAGCTGACTTGGTTATCAGCAAGCGCGGCGAGTGTATTGTTAACTTGATGACCGATAGGTTCTGTATATTAAACTGTTATGACGTTCAGATTTCCGCAACGGCATGGATGCGTTGCGTCGTGCGGCAAGATGATGTTTTGTCAGGATTCACATTTAGACCCCTTGGGGTGAGCTCTTCTAGTGGTTCTGTTAATATACCAGATACTCGAGGAATAATTCAGCCTATCCCATCATCGACTCATAACAAATGTTTTTCTGCCTAGACTTCGCCGAGCCTATGCCCATATGATGCAAATTAACACTCCTGGAGACCCGCGTAAGCAGTCGATGACTCCTGTTTGTGGTGTCTCGCTGGTACACTTCCCAGGAGGTAGGAACCGCTTGGCATCCAAACCAAGAACGGAAAGCTGATGGGCATTAAGTCGTTTGTAACTGCTTTTGGCAGACCGAAAGCGATATGTCGCATGTTGCTGTTCTTTTCTTCCCTTGCATCTGTTAATTTCCAGACCCCAGGTGATTAGCTCGCATCGGCCGGTGTCCTCATCCTAAGGGTGTGTCCACTTATAATTTTGGGACCTTTCAATGGTATGCATGACGAGTGAAAGTGAAATTCAGTGGGAGCTACCTGGTCAATTTAGCAGCCCACTTCATGTCAGCTACCTAACATTGTGACTGGGTTTGTGAATCTATATACCAATCATTCTAACCTGAAAGCACGGCCTGCTTGCGAAGACCCTATCGGTCTAGATGTTTAGCTTGTTGCCGTACCCGAGGGTGCCGGCAGTTGCGCTTGAAGATCGACAAGCTGGCGTGCATGAGTAACCAAAAATCAGCTGAGTGGGTGACATACATCAAGTTTCTTTTTCTCCAATTGCTCTTCTGCATCCTTGATCTGAGTATCGACACGCTTCCTACGCCGCAAATTAGACAGATGCCGATAGAAGTGTCCTATGGATGCACATCTCGCCCTGAATGAAATCCAGCCGTGTCTCTACATTCGTGCGGGCTTCTGTGCGGTCTTGGGGCACGAGGACGGGCCCAACGAGCTTGAATATTGTGTTGTTTGGAGTGAGGTTTGCAAACTCCTGGAAGTAGCACGGGTGAGTATTAGCGGGGGTGAGAAGCTCAGCATGCATGCCTTTTTGACCATCTCATTTTCAGACAACTGCGTGTCAAGTCGTGTCCTCTTGTCGACGAGGATGGCGAGATCACCTTGTAGTTTTTGATATTCGGCCGACTTCGATTGGAGACGTGCCCCGAGCGACATGGGAGATCAATAAGTGCTAAATATGTAGTACAAAGTCGTCCACGTGAAGCGGAGCAGGAACTTCAGCGGTAGGACACGGTCGTCCGTACAAGTATAAAATACTCACAGTGCCAGAGCAATGCTAGTTGATCACTCTTGCAGGTTATCTCCCAATATCTTCCCTTGTCGTTGACTGGAACAAAATAAATCAGCCGGAGCCCAGCTTTCAGCGCTTCGCCAGCCGTAGATCTCAGGTCTATGGCACAAAGGGGGTCGTGGCCTGCTCCCAACCTCTCGCCGCCCAAGCAGGGCTAGAAATTCTACGGAAAGGTGGAAATGCAGGTACTATGTCAATCATGCCAGTCGATGTCCCTCATCTCAATCATTCCTCTTAATCCCGAACCTCAGCCGATGCAGCCGTAGCCACTTCCGTTGCATTGAATGTCACAGAGCCTAGTTGTTGCGGTATCGGAGGGTATGTTTAATGCTCTCATCCCTTGCGGGCTCTTAACCTTCTTTAAGAGACGCATTTTGCCTCTTCTACGATGCACAGACTAAGACTGTCAAAGCTCTGAACGGTTCGGGACATTCACCTGCGAGGCTCACCCTGGACTACGTGAGGCAACGTGGAATCAGCGGTAGTCAGATTCCTCTTACGGATCTTAACTCTGTAACCGTTCCTGGTGCGGTTTATTTCCTTGTCGCTTCTTACGACACTAGTAAGGCATGAATAGGTGCTGCGGCCGCGTGGGTTGATACCGTCGAGCAGTTCGGTTCGCAGAAGGTATCAGTCGCAGACGTTCTGGCGCCAGCCATCAGACTCGCAGAAGAAGGGTACACCAAAACATTTGCCTGTCCTCTCACTCACCTTATATATTTCATCCAGTGTTCCAGTCTCAGAGATCCACAGTTTCAATGTACGATTAAATACCAGACAAGCACTTTATTCAAGTTGATGTTTTCTATATAGTGGCAACGCTCTGAAAAGCTCATTCAAAATGCATCTCCCAACGGTGACGAGATGCTTCTCAATGGGAAAGCGCCTCTCCCAGGGCAAATCATGAAATTCCCCAATCTTGCCCGTACTTTCCGAGCGCTCGCTGAGCACGGAAAAGATGGATTTTACAAGGGCCGTGTCGCTAATGCAATCGTTGATCTCATCAAAAGCAAGGGTGGAGTAATGGAACTCGAGGACCTGGCTGCTCATAAAACCTCTTTTGTCGAGCCTATCAAATATACCTATGCTGGAGAGGTCACGGTATATGAGGTAAGATACATCTTACATCGTTGATTCATGTTGAACCATCCCATTACACTATAGTGCCCTCCTAATGGCCAAGGTGATATTACTTCCCAGTAGTTATGCTTTTGAGTTGAATGCCGTTTAGGTATTACCGCGCTTCTTGCTCTTGGCATCCTAGAGCATATTCAAGCACAAGGGAAGACAAAGCCGTTGCTAGAACTAGAACACAATTCCGCAGAGTATCTGCACGCTCTTATTGAGGCTATGCGGTCGGTTCATATACTTTTCTGCTCCATCTTCCTGCTCATCTCTTTTTGCTCTCTAACCCAGACTCGCATTCGCCGGTGAGTCTCCCCCATTCAACTACGTTTGCATCCTTGGACGACTAACATGTTTTAAAGACAGTCAATATTATGTGAACGATCCCCAGTTCAATTTTGTCCCTGTGGACAAGCTATTAAGCAAGGTTTTATATGTTCTTTCCTGGTAACCAACACGATTTTAACTGTTGGAAAGGAATATCTCGCCTCTCGTGCCCAGCTCTTTGACCCGATGAGGGCCAACCCCAAGGTCATTCATGGAAATCCTGTGAACTCTTCGGATACCGTCTACTTCACCGGTATGCACGAAGAAGGTACCCATTCAGTTTCATTGACTAGCCTTTAGTTACCGATCAATGGGGAAATGCTTGCAGTTATATCCAAAGTAATTACGCTGGTATGTCGGCATGCACTCTATCTTGTGAGTATGCGTTGCATATTCATCTGCCTTTGGAAAACAGGTTTTGGTACAGGAGGTACTCTGCAAAGCGATTATTTGAGTTGACATCGACTGATCCCTCGCGAAGCCGTGCCAAAGGGGTGTGGGTTCACCCTTCAAAACAGAGGTGCAGGGTTCGTCCTTACGGAAGGACACCCGAACTGCTTGCAGGTGAACCTGTTATTACTAACTCCATCGAGTCTGGGTCTCACATTGAATTCTCTAGGGTGGTAAACGTCCGTACCACACAATCATTCCTGCGATGGCACTTAAAGGCGATGAACTATTCTTGTCGTATGGAGTAATGGGAGGCTTCATGCAGGTGAGAAGGATTTTAAGTTTGTTTGGCTACTCACTGACGGCTCCACATCAGCCACAAGGTCACGTCCAAGTCCTCCTCAACATGCTTCGCGGTTTTACAGCCCAAGCTGCTCTTGATGCGCCCCGTTTCTGTATCTCTGCAGGCACTCCGGAGAACAATGATAAAGATGAAGAATTTGGTGTCGTCAACAGTGAGGTATACCTTGAAGATGATATCCCTCCTGCGACAATTGCCAAATTGAGAGGTGAACACATTTCCGGAGGGGTCAAGAATCGCTGAACATTCCATTTCAGAAATGGGCCATGATGTTAGAACCGTGACCGGTTTTGGAAGAGGGGTGATGGGTCGCGGACAGATAATTCAGAGGATTGTGGATCCGTCAGGCAAGACTGTCTGGGCAGCAGGCTCCGACCCTCGCGCAGATGGACACGCAGTAGCACAGATCTAAGACCTCGTGGGCAAAGGTCAATTCAATAGCAGTTTAATGTATGTATAGCTTGATCCGAAGAGCATCCAACAACTACATCATTCGTTGGCGGCGTTCATTTCCAACTGAAGGGCAAGATACGTGTGAGCGACGATAGATGATGAGAGAGGTATCCTAACCTGCTTGTTGTCTCCGGAACTCTCGCAATGCAAAACTCTTGTCGGATCCTTCGATCTGACCCCATCCTGCGAGAGGCACAACAACCACAGTAGCATTATCCCAAGCACCTAACTCTTGAACAAATGACAAAATGCGATCTGCGGCCGCTTTCGGAGTAGGGGCATCTCTTGTAAGGTCGACAATTTCGTCATCAGACAGAGTCGAGGAGATGCCATCTGAAACGATAACCATCGACGCCCAATCCCGACCTAAGCAAGAAAAATAGTTGAGATGTGAAAAGTCATGTAGCAACGTCATTACGTGCCTTCCAACAGCTTTGCGCGTACCTCGGGCTCGGGTGTAACGCCAAAAGGCTTGAATCTGAGGTCTCCCAAACTAGTACAAGTCAGCGAACCCCTTCTCGTCGTGCCTCTTTGACTCACGCTCTTGTGTTCGCTAGTGCCCCCATCCATCTGCGAATGCGTGTGAGTGATTGCACAACATAGACGAATGGCTACATACCGGGACTCCCCGAAAGAGTCAGTGATTAGTGCGGAGCCCATCATGCGTCGCAGCCGAGTGGCTTCAACACGTGAATCTGGGTGATGGTTTTCGGTCATGGGGTGCACGTAACCACCCTTCCTAGAACATAACAGGACTCGAGCATCGCTGGGGATTCAGTCAACTCGAGTGACTATCGATGGACTTCTATCTCACCCACAGTGCGCCACTGTGAGCGCAAGCTTCTCAGAAGAGAAAAATGGTCGAGCAGGTTGGTCCAGGGAGTGGAGTATGGCTACTGAAGCCGTTGCTCCGCACATCTTCGCTTCACTTTCTATGGAAAGAAGCCTATCTACACATGATCAGCGTATGTCATTATAAACAATACATCTCGCCTTACCAACTTCAAAAAATGCTTGTGTAGCACGAGCCTCCAAATCAAGAGGCGGAGTGTCTTGAGCGTTGTGAATCCACGGCATGAGTGCACCGCCTTTAAACCTTTTGAAGTAGCCACCCAAATCTTTGATCCATAGAAATAATTCGGGAATGTGAGATTTGTCAACAGACTCGAATAAACCATGCAGCTCCTGACGCAGATATTGAGAGACCGTAGAGCCACCATGCCTGCAGACTGTTTGCGCTCTGCAAAATATGAGCGGAATTTGCTGAATTGACATACCCGTCATAAAGGCCTACAAACACAACTTGGCGGGCGATAGGATCCATGGCATTTTCAGGTTCCCAGTCGATACCTACGGTCTTCTTGATGCTTAGGCGAAGACCTTCAGGGTCCAAGGAGAGAGCAGCAATCGCATGGTAGTCTTCTTGATGACTAGGTGAGGTCTCAGCGACAGGGATGTTGTCCGTATGACTCAAGGAACTTGCCCTCTATCACCCCTCGAAGTTGCAACACCGATTATCTTCGGTGAATGTAAAGGTATTCGTCCCACACCGTCTATTTGGCACAGGAGATGAAGAAAGAAGAGTGTACTCGTTGTCTGAGCGAACTGACCTGGGGTGGAGAAACGGATATAGTCATGATAGAGCCGGTAGCAAGATTGAGTTGGAGGCTTCTCAGACTTGAGTGACCGTAAGAGTAGAGAAGACATTCGCGATGTACATGGACACTATAGCATTGCCTCGCTACCGAGCACCGCGCAGATTGGCAACCTCTCACTCGGTACTACAACATTAGACCAGAACAGGGGAGTCCCAGTGTCTGCGTCGTTCAACGTTCAACGACGGGCCTGTACACTTATGGGATCAGGACAGTCCACACCAAAAATCACCCCGCAAGACCGTGCAATACTTGAGTGCGCGCCTTTCCAGTGTCTGCGCACTTGGGGATGCTCAACTGCCCTCCAGCCTCAAATTACAGCGTGACAAGTTGAAACAGTATCAGAAAAAGGTGCGCTCAAGTATCCGCTTTGACCCGTCCATTCCAAAAATTCCCTTCTCCAGATCCAAGTCGTCCTCGACCGCGAACATCAGATTGCCAAGTCACATCTTACTGTGGGTGACAAAGACCGCGCTCTCATTGCCCTGAGGAGAAGAAAATACCAGCAAGGCCTTCTTCTAAAGACGGATGATCAACTCGCAGCTTTGGAACAGCTAGTAGGTATAACGCATCGTTCTACGATCGGCGTCACACCTCCATTGCACAGGTTTCTACAATCGAGTTCTCGTTGGTCGAAGTTTCAGTTCTGCATGGCTTGAAACAAGGAAATGAAGTGCTGAAGGAGATCCATCGCGAGATGAGCCTAGAGAGTGTCGAAAGATTGATGGAGGAGACACATGAAGCCAGGGAGTATCAGCGGGTACGCCATCCCAACTTGGCGGAACATCTTTAAGCTCCCTCACCTTACCATTACAGGAGATTGGCAATTTGCTAGCGAACCAGCTGACCCTAGAGGAGGAGGATGCTGTTCAGGCCGAGCTTCTTGAGCTTCAGACCACAAGTGTAAGTTTTATTGTCCTACTTAGCCAGCTGCGTCATCTCAAGATTTCAGTTGGAACTCTCATTACAACCAACGTTGCCGTCCGCACCAAAGGAACAACCTGTTGTTCATGAAACCGAAGGTGATCCACCTGCGTTTACCTGTCACGCTACTTGCTTAGTATTGTGCGACAGAACACAATTCAAGGGTGCAGGCCCAGAATGCTGTAGGGCGGGTTGTAGTACCAGGTTGATCGAGCTATATGAAGATTAGACATTTATATCTTCTTCATTGGCCATTGTTACCCTACAGACTATTTGATGCATCACTGTAAAGTAAGCAATGGAGTTATAATAATTGGATATTGCTATCGCCCTCCGTCCAAAATCACCAGCCCTCAAAGTCACCAAAACCTAACCGTTTTTTCTTTTTAGGCTCTTCAACCGGCAGGTCTCCTTCCAGCTCGAGCGGTCTCTTAGTCTTGCGGCCAAGGTATTTCCCGATGCCAGCGCCCGGCGTGCTACCCGAGGATTCATCGCTTGTGCCCACCTTGACCCCAAACCAATTAATGTTGTCACCCGGGGTTTTCTGAAAAGTCTTTGACTCCTCGTTACAGGCCTCTGCTCGTCGGGCGAGTTTCTTGGCGAGACGTGTTTTGTAGGTCTCGAATGGATCTTGGTGGCTGAGTCACAGTTACCATTGAAAAAGAAGAACATAATCATAATAGATCAGACGTACATAACAACCTCCGTTATTCGCACCGGTTTTGTTGGCCGTTCGGTTCCTTCTTTCCGAGGCAATTTTTCCAAGGTATCTAAAACCTCTTCACCCCCAACCAGCTTGCCAAAAACGGTGTGCTTATTCTCGAGATGTGGGGTCGCTCTGAATGTGATGTACCACTGAGACCTTACTCTGAGTGTTAGCATCCTGAAACACTTTCCGTAGGGTGCGCACATACCCATTTGTACCAGCGCCTTTGTTTGCCATCGCAACGATACCCCGACTGTCGTGTTTGGCGGCACCTTTCAGATCATGTTCGTCGCGGAAAGGAGTGTCCCAGTATGACTGTCCCCCTGCGCCTGTCCCAGTTGGGTCCCCAGTTTGTACCTGGAAGAAAAGTCGGCGGATGGAGGCAACCGTGATGCAACGAATCTATTTTACCATGAATCCCGGAATTAACCGGTGGAAAAGACAGTTGTCGTACTTGCCCGCTCTGGCGAGCATCAGAAAATTGTAGCACGTTTTGGGGGCCTATTGCAACGAGTATGAGCAATGCATTCAAGCGTATGGTTCCCCGACCTTTTCGCAATATAATTCCAGGTTGAGGGATCCACCGAGACTCGTGATGACACGAACATAAGCTCGGCGCTTGCCTACATCCTTTTCTTTACCCTTACCCTTTGGAGGGTTTGATATTTCTTCGAACATGAGTTCCTCCTCATCCCAAAGGAGCTTAGAAGACTGTGTCTGAGGATCCACAGAGGTCGACGTCAGCGAAGCACCAGGTGCACCAGTGGAATATGGAGAGATGTTCCCTGCGAAATAGTCTGGACCTGTGAAGATGAGAGAAGTACGGATACTTACAAGGGACGGCTTTTTTGGCCTTTGAAACAGCCTTCGGAATGGAAGTTTTTGCCTTGTCCTCATTCTTTACAGCCATAGCTACAGGGACGGCTCCGGTAAGCGGAGATTCCGGAGGAAGTCCATGAGGATTTTGGAGCGTGATCACGTCGTCACTGGCATTGTCACTTTAGAATTTACACGGAGGAATTTCTGGGATATACCTCTTGAATGACATGTCCTCCAGAAGATCCTTACCACCTCTGATGCTCTCGGCAAGAAATACGTTGCCAGTTGTTGCAATTGCGACGATATGGGAATGCTCGTTGAATGCCTTGAATGAAATAGGGTCGTGGATTTCTCCGGACGGCTTCCGTGAGTAGTTAAGCTTGAGGAGATCATTTGGGAAGAGAGGTTCTTTGGTGATCGGGTTTGTGTTGTTATGTTGCCTTGAAAGATAGGATGTAAGATGAAACGTCGACTCACAAAAGAAAGGGAACTCGCTTTAGCCAAGGGATGATGTTCACAAGGTCAAAGACAAAACCGGTTCCGTCCTTGTTGCGTGCACAGACTGGGTGCTCAAACGGCTGGAAAGAAAGGGCACAACAGTCAAACGGCGTCTGTGCCTTGGGATATGGGACCTGTTGTTTTCTGTGGAACGGAGGGTTGATAGGGTCCTGAATGCAGTACCGGTGGACAGCACACGTACGTCTTGTAGCCCGACGACGAGGCTGAGTGCTGACCGAGGTCGCCGGCGTGCTCAGCGTGTGTGATGTATAACTTGTTTGAGTTTCCGTGTCCCATCGTGACCGCTCGCTGTCTGAGGCGTCGGGTCAACAGGAGCAAATAGCTCTGCAACATAACCCGAAGCCGCTCGCCCCAGCTTCAGCGCTGCGCCGATGCTTCGCAAGTCAATCCGCAATGTCCAACTTTTCGAGTTCCTCGCCCCTCGTGCAGTTGGATATCGGCCCGCTAGCATTCTCGCTGCCGTGCACGACGTCGAACGACCGTTCGCCTCTTCTCCAGCAACGGGCCCCCTTCTTGTCAAGGACACAAAGCAGCAGCAAGGTAGCCTGTCTCATCGCACCCAAGATATCCCGGACCCAGATATCTTGTTTTTCAATCAGCGTCTCGTAGAACTTCGACAGGCTTTCTCAGTGCGCGACATACGACGCGTCTGGGAACATTGGACACGTTTGCGAGACAAGGGTCTGCTACCGCTGTTTGGACCTCAGTTGCGCAAATACTCAGAGTTGTTGGCAACACTCTGTCCGCAAACAACCCAAGCTTGGGATCCTCATGACCGCCAAGCCATCGAGGACATCGCGTTTTACGCTGCAACCAGGGGAGCTCCCGATGCTTTGGTTGCATACATGGCTGTCCATCTGCGAAGTGGTGATCGCATGGTTACTCTGAATTTGTACGCGCGGTTCCTCCAGGCCATCGAAGAAAAGCCCTTCTCCTCAGATATCATTACCTCGGAAGAGGATCACGATGTCGACGAGTCGGTGATCGACTTGCCAACTTACTCACACTCCCACTGCTTGCACCCCCCCTCCATCCTTCTTGCCGTCGTCGTTGCTCATGCCATTGGAGATTCTTTCCACGATGCGCTACGTGCATACCTTCAATCACCTGCTCCAATATCTCCGCGCCTCGTCACAGAACTCCTTTCCACTTTCCCCAGCAAGTCATTAACTAGCAAGGCGGAGGAATATGTCCGCAGGCTACGCGTCGCAAGATATGTTTCCGAACCACGTTTCATCACGGCACGCGCCTCCGTGTTTGCTGCCACTCGCGACACCCAGGGTCTCAAGAAATTCTATCAGTCTATCATTGACGGTATCTGTGGTCCCGAGCCATACATTGCACCAAGTCAAGCTTGTGTCACGCCACAGACACCCATAGCCCTGAACGAAATCAACTGGGCGACGATCCTGACCGCTTTCCTCCAATGCAATTGTAGAGACCTAGCCGAGGCCCTATGGGACGATATGCTGCGGTTCCAGGTTCAACCAACGGTCATCACCTGGACTGCTCTTCTTGTTGGGTACGAGCGCATGGGAGAAGCCAAAGATGCGGAAAAGGCGTGGCATACAATGATGTCCATGGGTATAGCACCAATTACGTCGACCTTCCGCGCTATTATATCCGTGCTCTTCACCGCTCACAGACCAGACGATGCTATGGAATACCTTGAACTTTTCCAAAGCAGTCTTACAACTGGTTTGTCGCCCAGTCCAGAGGATGAGTTGACACTCTACAATACTGTCCTCCACGGACTATTGAAGAATCGTCGGGAAAGAGATGCTCATGCACTATTCCAGAGATTGCGGGGGGAAGGACCTAAGCCTGACGTGGTGTCGTTCAACAGTCTGCTCAACTACCACGGCAGAAGAGGCGAGTTCCGCACAATCTCCCGTATCCTGGATTGGATGAGGGAGGAGGATCTGGTCGGCGATGTCTACACTTTTTCAACTGTGCTCTCCGCGCTACTCAAAGTTGGTCGCACAGATGCTACAGATGCTATCCTCAGTCTCATGCGGAAACAGAGCATCGCGCCAAACGTAGCCTTCTTCACATCGATCATTAACCATCAAATGGAGGAAGGCACAGAACAAGGTCTGCGAGCGGCGATAGATCTTCTCCAGAAGATGGAGAAGAATCCGGAAGTGCAACCGAACGAAGTGACATACACGGGCATCCTGACAAGTTTGCATCGCCACGACTGGCGTGACCTAGCATTGGCGCAACAGTGCAAACACCACGTATTGGAAGAGATGAAGAAACGGAACATGCAGCTCAACCGGGCTGGGTATCATGTGTTGATTAAAGCGTGTCTGGAGAACCCAGCAGCGGAGGGCACAGAAGAAGCACTTGGGTTCTACAGGAAAATGGTTCAGAGCGGAATCTCGATTGGACCAGATACATGGTATATCCTGCTGCGTGGACTGATTGCAAGAGAGGCATGGACGGATGCAGATGCGATGGTAGAGGAGATGACGCGAGGACGGGCCATATATGGGGGACTGGTGCACCTGGTTTGGAGGATCAGGAGACGAAAAGGATGGAAAATGAGAGTAGAACCCCGACCGTATTTCTGAGATGGCATGCTACTAGCATTCACCGCGAAAACAGAGGCAATGCGAGTTGTCTGTCGCCGAGGAAGAACGACAGTCCGAGTCCGAGGCGGAGGTAGCGAGCGTACACTGGGACGGAGTGAGGGAAACACTGGAGAGCATGAGATGAGACGCACGCCAGTGGCTTGTTTTGCGACCGAGGAATTTGCCCAGCCAGGGGAGGAGAAGGACAAGGGCGAGCTGCTGGAGCTCCTTGACGCTCTCCTGCCACTCTTGCTGGGCGAGTCTGTACTCGTTGTCGTCGCTGCCGGTGTCGTAGGATGCTGTGTCGACGGAGGGGTCTGGGCGGGGCATGGTAACTCTGTGGTTGTACGTGGGTGGCGTGGTGATAGGCGGAGTCGGTCGTCTCGCGTAACGTCAATCCTTTCTTGTTCTTCTCCTTCCATCTCCCAGTAAATGCAACCATGCCAGACCCCGCGCCCCCTTCCTCTCGGAACAGGCTCGTCGGGCAGCCTCTGCTCTACGCTATCTCCATCTTTGCCAGTATTGGCGTCTTTCTCGTGCGTCTACTTCTCGATTCATCCTTGCTCTCGAATTCACCACCCAATATCTCTAGTTCGGTTACGATCAAGGGTGAATATTTCCTACTCCTCGCCTCTGGTGCTCCATGCGCTCATCCTTCACAACCAGTGTCATGTCCGGTATCATCACCGGACCTTACTTTAAGCAGTTCTTTAACTCGCCAGGCCCTCTGGAAGTTGGAACGATGGTCGCGGTCTTGGAGCTCGGCGCCTTAGGTGTGTCTATCCCCTTTGCCATCTTCCCCTCCTCACCCCTGTAAGTTACGTCCATCGCCGCTGGCCGTGTGGGCGACATCATTGGAAGAAAGGGAACACTCTTCGTCGGTGCCTTCGTTTTCACCGTTGGAGGTGCCGTTCAGACGTTCACCACCGGCTTCCATGTCATGATCATTGGCCGCGTCATCAGCGGCTTCGGTGTCGGCCTATTATCGTAAGTGATCCTGGCGATTCCCCCTTCACTTTATGCTTACTTTCCGTAATTCCTAGCACTATTGTTCCGATATATCAGAGTGAAATTTCTCCTCCAAATCATGTAAGTCACATCTTGCACATGCTAACGCGATTTCAATCCTCCCCAGAGAGGCGCTCTTGCTTGCATGGAGTTCACAGGCAACATTGCCGGTTATGCTACTTCAGTCGTAAGCCCGCCTTTCCAGCATCCTTTTTTCGTGCTGATCCCGTTCCTTCCAGTGGATTGACTATTTTTGCTCGTTCCTTGACTCTCATCTTTCCTGGCGGATACCCCTCTTTATGCAGTGCGTCATTGGAGTCATCCTTGCAGTTGGCAGCCTAGTGATGCCAGAGAGCCCACGGTATGGAAGCACCACTATCGTGTCCTATAATACGCTGATCACGTTTCTTAGGTGGTTGATCGATACTGACCAAGATGCAGCTGGCATGCGCGTTATTGTAGATCTGCATGGTGGGGATCCCAACGATATCCTTGCACAGGCAGAATTTCAGGAAATCAAGGAGAAAGTCGTTTCCGAAGTAAGTGTGCCAATGGCCATGCCTTATTTATGCTACAATTCAGTTATCTGTTCAGCGTGCACTTGGCGAGGGTCGCACGTATTCGATCATGTGGAGAAAGTACAAACGCCGTGTCTTGCTTGCAATGTCGTCTCAAGCTTTTGCTCAACTGGTATGTTATAGTTCCCGACCTAGTAACATGATTGAATATTCTCGTGATCTGCAAGAATGGGATAAATGGTACGTTGTCGCGTTGTCGCATCGCCTATTTCTGATAAAAACATCTATCGACAGTAATCTCCTATTATGCGCGTGAGTATTCATACGTTAAATATGCAAAGTCACTGCTGATATCGCAAGCTAGCTTCGGTATTTGAAGGTACAATTCGTTCTATTTACGTGGGCGGTGAGCCACGATTGAAATACCCCACAGAGGCTGGATGGCTCGGGCGCGATGCCGTTCTCATGACGGGCATCAATGCCATCATTTACTTGCTTAGCACTATTCCGCCGTATGTCTTTCGCACACGCTGTCTTTTCTTTGCTCACATCTCACTTTCAGTTGGTACTTGGTAGATCGTTGGGGTCGTCGATTCATTCTCCTCTCAGGTGCTGTCGTTGTATGCGTTGTCATCGTGCCCTGGTTTTAGATCTTTCTAATGGATGCACTAGATGGGCATTGCTCTGGGTCTCACGGGATGGTGGATGTACGTCGACATTCCAGAAACTCCGCAGGCAGTTGTTGTTTGTGTGATCATCTTCAACGCTGCATTCGGATACAGGTATGGATTTCGTCGTGCGTTCTGATTCTCACTCATCTCTTTGAAGCTGGGGACCAATTCCATGGCTCTATCCACCTGAGGTGGGTTTATCAGTTGACTCAGTGGTCTCAATGTTGATCAAATCACTTAGATTATGCCCCTAACTTTCCGGTCCAAAGGCGTCTCAATCTCGACTGCGACAAACTGGTCAGCGCCTCACAATTTGCACGTACGTTGACTGATTTTTCATTATAGGGCCTTCAACTTCATTGTTGGGGAAACGACTCCTTACTTGCAGGAAGTCATTACTTGGAGGTTATATCCCATGCACGGTTTTTACTGTGCATGCAGCTTTGTCCTCGTTTACTTCTGTTGGTTTAGTTTCGTCCTGGCTCTACCTTGAGCTAACGCAGCTATAGTGTATCCCGAAACCATGGGTGTACCATTGGAAGAGATGGATGCTGTGTTTGGCGAAGGTGAATCCATCTCGCAGAATCAGCAGGAACAACGTTTGATATTTTTCCAGAGGAAAGACTTGACTACGAGTCTGAGCGTGCTTCTCTTATGTCGGGTACCCATTCCGATCGGTTGTCAGTAAACTCTGGCCGACGGCCCAAAGTGAACAATCCTGCAGAGAGAGGATGGGTCAGCCGGGTCCTTTACCGCGACGACAGGAGCGCATATCGTCCCATTGGGGACGAAGAATAGGAACTCGCGAGGATGGATGGTGAGCAGGCAGTGGAGGAGGAAGCTGAAGAATTACGTTCAAAGCAGCGGCGGTCATCCTCTTTAACAAGGAACAGAGATACAGCTGGTGAAGATGCTACATAAATTGTATTCTTTCGCCGTATCTGCGTCGCGCCGCTGTTCCTCAATACCAAGATTGCTCATGTGAGCGGTTGGCGCAGACTTTCGACGTCTGTTCTCGCTGCTGTCCCTTGTAGTCCTTGGTACCCACTTTCCATCCTCGCGTTTGGCTATGATCGGCTGCGCCTCAGTTCTGGATTAAATCCCATTTTCCTCTTAGCGCTCCTGTCTGTAACTTAGACGAGATAATGTAAATTAGTTGCCGAGTGTATCATTGGCGTGAACTCGAAAAGGGCAAAAGGCGCAGTTCAAACCTGGACTTTCATGTCCTTCTTTTCGTTCCATTCAGCTCCAGCCCGACATCTGTGCACGAAAACGATCATTGCACGTTGCTTGATCCAACAGGCGGCACGCGATGGCAGAATACGCGTTCCTTCTCTTGAGGCAGACCAGGGCTCTTTCGAGGCTGCAGGGATTCAACCCCTGGTGGCCGCGACGTTGCACATCGCTTTCCCGAACGTTCAAAAACCGAGCGTGATGCAGAGAAAGCTTATAGGCGCTATGATAAAAAATCGAGATGTCTTGCTACAAGACGACACTGGAACTGGAAAGTGCGTTGGTCGGTCAACAGGACGCGTTCGAGACTAATCATCATTCCTTAGATCTTTCGCGGCAATGTTGGCTCTGCTAAGCAAACTCCCAACACGAAAAGCGAATCCGGTGGCGGGCGAGAGTAAAGACCGTACTGCAGAGGCACTCACTGGCTTGTTAATTGTGCCGCACCGAGACCTTGCGTATCAATACCTACATTGGATACACCATATGACCTCTCTTGACGAAGACACACCATTCTCGTTGGCGAAATACGCACAGGTTCTCGTGCGACACGTCAACAAGTCGACATTGCAAGGCTTGCCTGTGCGCATGCAAGCGGCGATCAGATCTGCATCATCCGACCAGGACCTGTTGATCGATAAACCCCCACACATTCTCATTGCCACTCCCAATGCAGTACTGGAGCTTATTGAGCGCCAACCTGAGAGGTTCCGACTAGCTACGCCTTCTACCATCGTAGTGGATGAGGTGGACGCGCTCCTGCGCGTTCCTAGCAGCAAACTGCCGAGAGAGCGCAGAAGAGTGTCTCGAAAGAAGCTGGAGAAGCACACCCCAGATCTCGTCCGTATCCTGGATAGACTTTACCCCACATCCAGAGACAAAGAGTGGATGCACCAGCGCTCGCGTTCCGTCAGGGATGAGTCACTTGAACGGGCCCGTGCTGCTCCAGCTTACAGGCCGCAGTTGATTATGATCAGTGCTACGCTGCGCAATAGGTTGCAACGTGCACTGTTCAGTACATTTGGGTGGGTACAGCGTGGAGAGGTGTTGAAGTTCATCAGAAAACGCTCCTCAGCTCTACCTGCCCACCGATTGGGTCGGAGTGCTGTACATCATGTCCTCGTAGTATCGAAGACAGGAGACATCAAGAACATTGTCGGTGCCCGTCCATTGCAGGATATCAGTTGTAATGCGACCTTGTTAGAACAAGATGCTGCGGATGACGAGGATGAAGATGCCATTTTTTGCGAGGATGAGGACGACGCCGAACTCGTGGATGACGTTGACAAAGGTAAGAATTCGTGCTTGGCTGGCTGTTGAGGATTCATTGTCTCGCAGAACTGTTACATGCTCCATTGGCCTTTGATCCAGCGATGTTGGAGGCAGTTGCCGCTACATTTGCTCTCGACGTGCCTCGCCTCGCACTCCTAGTGTTACCAGCGACTGCGGCTGTACGCAAAATTATCTTTGAACTGCGACAGTTGGGTGTCAACGCGCATCCGTTTGATTTGGTGGCGGACGAAGCCAGCCGCACTCATGTTCTATCCCAGATGGATGAGGTCTCGGACGAGAATCCAGCATTGATCGTTGCTACTCTCGCTACGGTCCGAGGAATTGATCTTCCGGATCTGACCCATGTCTTCATGCTCGGAGTCCCCGAAGGTCGGTCGGGTGATGCATATTTGCATGTTGCCGGTCGGGTGGGGCGATTTGGGAGACGAGGCAAGGTGATCACTATCCTTGAAGCATGCAGGGAAGAAAGGAGAGGGAACAAGGTGGTGTTGACGGATGACCCCAAGAAGATGACCATCCTTCTTTCACGCATAGGTATGCGACCTGCTAGACTGGAACACTTTGACTAGTAGGAGGAGTGTACCGTAGGCGTGACGACACTTGGACGTAAGCCTTAATTTGACAGTGGAGCTTGTGTGATGAAACACGGCGTTACCTGCGGAGGTCAACGAAACGCAACGAAAGCGACGCTGTTCCGCCGAGTCTACTACGCCCGCTCGTCGCCGCTCGGGTACGTTAGCGGTCATGTTTGATCGAAATGGCCTTTCGTGAGGCGAAGTAGTAGACCGTGTCGCCAACTTTCGTCACACGTACTCGTGACGGCTGACTTGTCCGTCTGCATCTGCCTGCTCTCGTCCTCGGTTCCTCCTCCCCCCTCCGTCCCCCCCCCCTCCGTCCTCTCCCTCCTCTTCCCCGCCATCAATGAGGCTCTCTCCACTTCGTGTCCCTGCCTTCTTGTCTCTTCTCTTCTCGCCTCTCCTTCTCCATGTCTCCGCTCAGTCCACGTCTGCCTCCGCGAGTTCAACCATCACCAATTCATCCACTCCCACTCCCACTCCGACCCCGACCCCGACCCTCTCCGCAAACCTCACCACTTTTCTTGCAACGAGTCTCTACAATGCAACATCCGTCAGTTATTCTGGTAGCCAAGGCATCCCGTTCACCACCCTCGTTCCCACCGTCTTTAATGTCACCAGCACGCTTCCAACCCCAACTGCTTCATCGTCGCCCTCTCCATCGCCAACCCCCATCGTGCTCACTACCCAAATCACTCCCGCTTTCGGTGTTCTAGGAGCTATCCTCATCTTGACAGGCCTGCCAAGTGCGTTCTGGGGTCATAAGAACAGATGGTGAGCAGTTTCCTTCAGACTACACATCCAATCGCTGAATCTTGGTCTTTCAGGACTTCCTTCTTCCTCATCGGATTTTACACCTTGTCACTCGTTTGCTTCGGTCTCATCGTCAAATTTGGCATTCTCCCCGCAGTAAATCCCCCGAATAAAACGCTCCAGGGCATGTTTGTGCTCGCATCTTCCGTAGCCGGTATAATGGGAGGTGCCTTCACCATCTTCTTCTGGAAGGCAACCAAATACTTCATCGGCGCTTGGGGAGGTTTCGCCTTTGGTTTGTGGATTCAATGTTTCAGGGACGGTGGCCTCATTCCGTCCGTTGGATTGCGCTGGATATTGTACATTGGTATGACCTTGACGCATTTCACATTCTAGGCTTAACGCCTCCTCCAGTATGTGGTGTCGTTGCCTTCGTGCTTTGCACTATACCAAAGCTCCATTGGCACATGTTGCTTCTAGCAACTGCTTTCGTTGGATCATCGGCGTTCATTTTGGGCGTCGATTGCTACACTACTGCTGGACTCAAGGAAGTATGTGACGCCCGCTAGTGCGGTTTTGCTCAAGTATGCTTACATATTCTATCAGTTCTACATGTGGAACTTGGGATTCAGTGATCTGTTCCCCAAGTATACCAGCAACAACATTGCATTTCCTGTCTCGCAGACCATGGAGATCGAGCTTGGCTTGATTGGTGCTGTCGCCCTTATGGGGGGCGCAGTCCAATTGCGTATCCTTCGTGTTCTCCAGCGAAAGCTAAACGAGATCGCCGAAGAGCAAAAACGCAGAGATGAAGAGGCTGAACTCAATATGTCTGACCGATTTGCCGGGCTTGCGAAAGAGAAAGTGGAGTGGGATAATGACCACCCATCCCTTGCAACGCATGCTCGGTCGGGCAGTGGATATTCGGGCACACCTCTCATGAAGGAATTTCCGACATCTGGATCCAACGAAGGCCGTTCGTCCACTTTTACTCTCGTTGGTGGTCGTGCTCGGCATGCCTCCGGCGTATCCGACTTCATGGCAGCACCGATGCCCGAGGACGAACTCAAGCGTACTGCGAGAGGCCCCCAGGTTCCGGGATCTCTCCTCCCTCATCTGGACCTCGGAGTTGGGATTCAAGACGACGTCCCGGCAGGCTTCATCACCGATACAGAGCCGGACGTCAGCAAGGAAGCCAAGGAAGCCCAAAGGGCTCAGATTTCCGCTGAGCTGAGCGACCTCGCCCGCAAGGAGGAACTCCTTGCTGAGATCCAGACCATTAGGCGTTCCATTGATGCTCTGCGGTCAGACACACCTGGCGTAGACTCTGATGATTCTCGCTCACGCAAGGTCTCGCTCACCTCGCGTCGTACTCTCAGTCACGACCTCGACAATGCTATTGCTCCTCGGCCTCATACACGACCTCCAAGACAACCTGATCCGCGTGGTCGCGCGCTGTCTATGGAACTGTCCAAGTTCGTTGATGCACCTCCCCTTGGTGCCTCCATAAGCCGTCCCACAAGCGTTCCGTTGAAAGACGATGATTGGGATGCTTACGTACGCGACCGCAAACTACTTCAGCCACCATCCGGTGTGACGGCACCAATTCCAACCACGCCTGTCTCTGCCACCATGCCCAACACGCAACGTCTTCCCATGCCTCAAGCAGTGACTGAAGCCCTCGTCCAGCGCAAACGTCGTGAGAGCATGCTCGATGTCAATGGCGGCGATACCACCCCCAAAGACATATCAGATGAAGATATACCCATCGCCGCCACGCTCGCTGGTCTGCCAAAGGTGCAGACAAGGAAGTCACAGAACCGCCCCAGTAGTAACATTCCTGCTGTGCTGTTGCAACCACCCGGTCATGCTCCTGTGTTTGAGCAGCCTCCCCCCAACCTCACCCCCCATATCCTCACCCGCGCTCGTCCTACGAAGAACTCCCCCGAGCCGAACCCCAATATCCCCATTGTGTTACCCCCAACGCGGTCTATCAAACCAGTTTCCCAGGACACCGCTTCAAACGTGCCTTTCATTTTGCCCCGTGGCAACGTTGTGGCTCCCGTTCCCCAGAAGGCTGAGCCACAGCGTGTTGCAACGTTCGAGGAACTTGAAAAGCGCCATAGACAGAAGATGCGTGGGCTTCAAGGCCCTGTTACTCAGGCCGAGAAGGAGTCTGCGGACCTCGCGGCAGCTAAAAGTCGCTGGGAGCGATCAAAGGCCATTGAGCGGGAGGTGGTGAGTAGGCGACAAGCGGAGAAGGCAGCGGAACTCGAGCGCGAGGAGAGAGTGAAGCGCAAGTCGGACGATGGGTCGGGTAAACGGGGTGCGGCTCTGATTGACATGGGTAGAGCCGGTGATCGAGGTTCCAGCGCCAATGCCTTGAGCGCAGACAAGCTCGCTGCGATCGGTGGTGGTCCTATCGTATCGACTTCGTCGAAGCGGCAGTCGATGCTGAGAGTTGGGGACTGGCAACGATACCAGCATGACATAGAGCTGGGCGTCCGTCCAGACCCTAGGGGGTCTAGACATGACTCCCGGGCACCCCCCAGCGCCACTGTCCCCTTCCCTGGACAGAGTCGACCACGCGATGGAACCGGTGAGGTGCGAAGGTCGTCTGGGATCCTCCGTGACCCTCCCAGCTAGGTGAAAGTTGGCTATGGACTAGGACGATTAACGACATTCTTGATGCGGGTACTATTGACTTGATGGACCATATTTTTTACTTGATGTTTGCATTGGAATATTCTAGCATGTCGTCTGTCTTATTACACGGTCGCCGTCAGCGTGTGAATTGACCGAGAATCGGGCCGAGAAGGGCGTGGCTGTGCTGATGAATTTCCACGGTGTAGCACGTGTTGGTGTGAATTTGTCATCGAGTACTTTGGACGACTCTCAGGACTTCTCGTTTTTTCCCACCTCTGTTCTCGATTCCCACAGCTGGCAGCCAACGTCGTTATCCCTGGCGGGAAACTGTTATGAGGACATTCCATCCTTTCTCTTCCCCACACATCTCAATGCCCGACGCTGCTCACCTCGACGCCCACCTCCATCAGGCTGCGTCAAACAGCTCGTCTCCCCGCCCTCCTTCCCCGTCCCAACCGGTCCTCGACATTCTCGTAAACACTACCTCTCCTCCCGCTGAACATATCGCCCATCAAACCACCCAACAATTGTCCTCCGTAAAGCCCCAGCACCATCCGCCCCCCTCCACCGATAATGGCGTCGTCAACCACTCCCATCCCACCATGACCGCCGCTGCCCCCTCCGTCCTTTCTAATCCCGATCCAAGCGCGTCTCTCCAGTCAATCCTTGCCGCGAGTCGCAAAGACCAGCTACCCCCAGAGTCTGCCCTCCATCACTGGGCAATTCCTCCTCCTCCTCCTCCTCCTCCCCAGCTCGCAGCCCCACATCACGTCACCTTGCTTCCACAAGTAAGTCCCTCACCGAGCGCTTAAGCGCGTCATTATTCACCCCCCCTTCGCGATAAGCCCTCCGGTAGTAAGAACAGTAAGCGCAAGCTCAATGAAGGGGAACAGGAGGATCCCCATCCGAAAATTCGCCGTACCGTACGCGATCATGTCTCCCAGGACCCGGCGCGCGTCATACCGATGACCACAGTAATGTGTCTACATGCCGCCGTCGCTCAAAAGTCGTATGGCAGCGAAAAGCGTTTTCTCTGTCCCCCTCCTATCGTCCATATTCAGGGACCAGTATGGCAGATGCGCTCCCAGCAGCTCTCCATGGCTGTCGTTTCTGAACAGGGGGACCGCTCCTTTGATCAGAAAACTTCCCTCGACAATAACATGACCGGCAGCTTCAAGTTCCTCCACGTCACTGGTACCGCCAAGGCCAAGAGCTTCACTCTATCACTCGATATCATGGACCCCCCTTCAGCAACAGGGGAAGGTAGTGGCGATAACACTGGTGGTCGTGTTTGGGCGTCGTTTGATTCAGCCCCTGTAACAATTATATCTAAACCCTCAAAGAAGACAGCCAAGACGCGTAACATCTCGTCGTGCATTCTCGCTGGAGGTCCAGTCTCCCTTTTCAACCGTATCAACTCACAGACGGTTCGCACCAAATACATGACCATTGACTCTGCTCAATTGTGTGCCAGTAACGTCGGCTGGTCAGCCTTCAATGTAAATGTAGTTCGCCGCCCAGAGGATGCTCCGCCAGTCCACGGTACGTTTTCACGTGACCTGAAAGTATTATGCACTAATACTCACGTTCACAATTTCGCAGGTGGCCACCAGGCCGTGACGTATGGATGTGAAGTAGTATTATCCGACACGCTGTCTAATATCGCGACATCGCCCCTCATCATTCGCAAAGTAGATAAAGGCCGGGTCTCTCCAGAAGATGGTGGCCCTGTCAGTCAAATGCAAAAAATAGCATTGCAGCGGGTCAATGCTGATGGCTCGAGACATTACTTGTCTGCCGCAGGCCCTGTCCCTGGCCCACCAGGAGTTGCCCCGTCTACTCCTGGGGTGTCATCACAAGGGGGAACGCACCCTCTCATCTTCCAATCACCTCGTGTTAGAGAAGAGATGAAAGAGGGCGTTCGAGTTCTCTCTGATGAAGTGGATGATTATTTGTGTTGGACAATCGTCGGCATCTGTATGTGTATCGTGTATCCATAAACTTCACTTGTTGACCGTTGTCATTCACAGCCAAATTCCAATACACGTTTTTCGATGCGTTCGGTCAGAACAATTCAATACCCGAACTTCCTATTACGCCATTCCCAACTTTGTTTACGGCTCCGAGCTATCGCCCAGCTAATAACACCTTGGAACTGACAGTCTCCAACTTCTTTTATGAAGATCCGAAAACACGCACACAACAACCGCTCACAGTTTACCTTGGGAATATCGGTCCTCTCCGTGCGCGTTGCTTTCCGCCGCATGCGCCAGGACCGCTCACGGATATTTCGTACGGCGGTGGAATCGCGGGGCCATCATCCGAATTGGTGCCAAATGACGGAACCGTGCCGGGTATCTCCTCCGGTGTTCCCGCGGGGAGATATCCACCATTGCACACTCTGGTGACGGTGGAGATGCCTTCACTTGCTGAGGTTATCAAAGCACTCCAGGAGGACGTCATCCCCGCTAACGATGGTGCAACAACCGGGCCCCATACAGCACCACCTGGTGGCGAAAGCGCCACACCGGGGACTCAGGTTGACGGACCAACCAGCGGTGGGCCTCAGACGGCCAACAGCTCGCCACAGTCATCGATTGCTGGTAGAAGCCTGCCTATTCTATTTATTAGGGCTTCGGATGGGGTCGGCTACCATTCGGGGAGAACGATAGCTTGCGAGAATGTGTTTCAATCCATGGATCTTAGTGGCATGGCACCCGGCCACGTTCTAACGCCGCCTGGGGGACCAACCGCGGATCCAGGTTGGCTCGCCGCTGCTCAGGCTGCGGCGAGTGCGGACGGAGGATTGCACGGGTGGACACTGCGGGTACTGTAAGGTTGACCACGTTCTTGTGCTGCTGTTGTTTTGCTAGTTTTCCGCTATATACGTTCTGCTTCACTCCCACTTCCGCTCACTGTGCCACCCAGGAAATTAGTCTAGCGTCTACGCATGCACGGGGGTGGATTGATATGTTTCGTAATGTTATCGCAGATCAGTCGTTGAAGGAATCGTTGACACGTTCGTCGTCACTAAACTGGAATAGGCTGGCGGCACACGAATCGGAAGCGAAGCGACCTCAGATAAAAAGCGCGACGTTAACCAGATCGCTCTTGCGCTTGCACGGCTCACCACAGCACCCAACACCAAGTGAGTCTCCGCATCGTCCCCACCAGGCAATCGATAAGACCCCCCTTGCCTATGATCATCTCTCCCTCCCTTATTTTTTCTCCCATCAGCCGTCTGTCTCCCAGATCTGGTGCTGAACGTCTCCCCTTATTCCCCTCTTACCACAGAAACTCGCGATCACACCCTCGATTCCTCTCCGCCCCGACCAGCAAGCCAACGATGTTCACCTACGACGGTATCCACTCTCAGCTCGAGTGGAACTCTACCCTAAGCCCTGCAAAGGCCATCCAACCAACTGCTGAGACCAAGTTCCTTCGCAAGGTACGTCGCTACCCTTCATCGGCGGGCGCTCGAGACTCACACAACCCTTAGACCACCATCATCGCAACGATCGGTACGAATTCTGACTCTGCAGTTAGATCAAGACTCTCATGTCCTTGCAGGCCCCAACACAAACACCGTCGAAAAGCTTACCGCACTGAGGCGTGCGGGCGTTAATGTCGGTGAGTTGTCTTCTCGATAATGTCATTGTGCTCTATCGCCCACATCGTGATGAACGTCAGTCCGCATGAACTTCTCCCATGGCTCGTATGACTACCACCAGAGTGTCATCGACAACACCAGAAAGGTGGTCGCTGGTGAGTCGCTTCCTCCTCTCAAGACAGTGCATCAGTGTTGAGACATCTGAAGCCGAGCCTGGACGCCCTGTTGCGATCGCTCTGGATACTGTACGTACCCCCAGACATTCGATTAAAGGATCGGGTTCATCATTCCGTAGAAAGGTCCTGAGATCCGAACCGGTTTGATGAAGGACGGCAAAGATGTATGCATATACGCCAGTCTCAGGTGGTCGGCAAGACTCACCCCGGTTTTAGATCCCTATCAAGGCAGGACATGAATTCACAATCACCACAGATGACAAGTACTACGAGTCCTGCGATAACGAACGTCTTTGGCTTGACTACGTCAGTTACCTTTCCTTGATCAACCATCTTGGGTGTTCTTACCGCTCCTCTTTTTCGCAGAAAAACCTTCCCAAGGTCACTGTACCGGGAAAACTCATCTATCTCGACGACGGTAATCCCATCGTGGCAATTCTTGAGCCATACTCACCCAAATTTAGGTATTTTATCACTCCTCGTCTTGTCCATCGACGGCACCAACCTCCGCGTCCGTGCTCTCAACAACGGGACCCTCTCTTCTCGTAAGGGTGTCAATCTCCCCAAGACAGATGTAGACCTTCCAGCACTCTCTGAAAAGGACAAGAAGGACCTGCAGTTCGGCGTCAAGAATGGCGTCGACATGGTTTTTGCGTCGTTTATTCGCCGTGCTAAGGATGTCAAGGACATTCGTCAGGTCCTTGGTCCCGATGGTGCCAGCATCAAGATCATCGTCAAGATCGAGAACGAACAAGGTGTAGAAAACTTTGACGAAATCCTGCGCGAATGTGATGGAGTGATGGTTGCTCGTGGCGACCTCGGTATCGAGATACCCCCCAGTCAGGTTTTCCTGGCTCAGAAAATGATGATTGCTAAATGCAACATTGCCGGAAAGCCCGTGATCGTTGCTACGCAGATGCTTGAGGTGAACCCCGGCTTGCTTCCTAACTTGATCGAGAGCTAATTTAATCTCCTGCAGTCCATGACAGTGAGCCAAAGAAATCATCCTTGGGATTGGTTTACCGAAAATTTTACAGTACAACCCAAGGCCTACACGTGCAGAAGTCAGCGATGTTGCCAATGCTGTGCTCGATGGTGCCGATTGTGTTATGTTGTCAGGAGAGACTGCGAAAGGAAACTATCCCGTGGAGTCTGGTAGGCGTTCTGCATGTCCCAGTTCACAGAGTGATCGGCTGAAAATTGTCCAAGTTCTCATGATGGCTGAGACATGTCTTCTTGCGGAAGCTGCCATTTGCTATCCCCCTCTATATGACGAACTGAAGGCGATCCAACCTCGACCCACGGAGACAGTGGAAACCGTGGCGATCGCCGCGGTTGCTGCAGCTTCCGAGCAGAATGCTAGTGCTATTCTCGTACTATCCACCAGCGGCAACACTGCTCGCTTGATTTCCAAGTACCGGCCTTTAGTCCCGATCATCACCGGTATGCTGGTTCGAGCATGAGACAATGTTGTTGTACTGATGTGGTACGCCTCCGTTCAGTGACCCGCAACGAGCAGACTGCTCGTCAGATCCACTTGCACCGTGGATGTTACCCATTCTGGTACCCCGAGCCACGCGGTATTCCCGACAGTCAATGGCAGAAAGACGTGAGTTTACTGGTTCAAAGGATCTCTTGAACGGCTGGTGAACGTTTTTTCTCCCTCAGGTTGACAATCGCATTCGTTTCGGATTGAAGAGTGCTCTTGACCTGAACATCATCAAGACTGGCACGACCATCATCGCTGTCCAGGGGTGGAAGGGGGGTCTTGGGCACACCAACACGCTTCGGATTCTTTCTGTCCCGACTGATCCTGCTGATCTTGAACTGCAACCCCTCGGCGCGCGTTGAGTTAGCGTAGAATGACCGTTTGGTTCCGACGATGGAGGATTGCCGCTGTTTCACCCATCATGGGCAGGCTTCAGAATACTTGCCGAGCTCAGCTCCTGTACGAATAGAATATTGTACCTGTCGTTCCTCAGTCTGTCTCGAGTTTTGCGATGGCCTGACGTTCCTTTCCGCACCTGCACTCGAATCCATGCTTCCGTCTCGATATTTCGGCGCAGTCGATATACTCGCCACACCGACCCGTCAGCCGTCCATCTGTTTGAACAGCCAGTGGCATTCGCACGGTGATAGATCAACTATCATACTCGTCTTTACGATACTCTTCAGTAGACGCACCCTGCGAACTGCTCATGCGCCATTTTCATGGCTATGGCGCTGCCACTCGTGGCTTTATGGCACACCAGTGGCACTAAAAACACTGCCTGGGACCCAATTATGCCGTGTCCACGTAAGGGTAGTAAGCCTCGCACTCCATATCTTGGCTCAGCTGTATTCCTCGGCGAAGAGGAGGCAAACTGGACCTCATCAGAGATTCGACTCTGGTGTTTACCAGCGATGAATATCCAAGCAGTGCAAAGAAAGACATATTCCGTCGTGTCCCAGTACCAGCCAGATTCGCCATCGCGATACTTTATCCTGCTCTGCCGCCTGCCAAGGTGCACACGCTTGTTGCCTCATTCACCCTCCTCAACGAGGTCCTGTAATCACCACGACCCGAGGCATTGGTCCTCAAAGGACGTACCATATAGTACAGAATCTTTCTCCAGATCTCGATACACCCGCATTCACCAATCTCGAGCAGCATCGCAGACCTGGATATAATACTAGACCACTGTAATTTTGTTAGCGGAAAGGTGAGTCATGTATTATTTCCCTTTTCAGAGTCGAAATCGGAAGATAGTCAGTTTGTCCGCGATTGTCTTGAATGTCTACGAACTGGTGCCGGCCTGGATGACGGGCGACGAGTACGAGAAGGAAATCTGGACAAAATCAAGTGTGTATACACGGAGGAAGAATCTGACCCAGAAAATTCATGTTTTCAGCATACTGTTATTCCGCTGGTTCCCGCCGCATACCCAATCGAGCGGGGTATGGCCCAAACGAAGCCTCCGCCGCCGCAGGGACATACTTTGTATGCCACACCATGCGACACGCAAAATCCCCGTCTTTTCCATATATATTGGGCTGGTCCATTCGATGACAAGCCATATACGTCCCTTCTTTCATTCTCGTTCACTTGGAAACTTGGACTTCAACTCGAGAACGGTGATGGACCAGCATGTCGCCCTCAGTTTTGGGTCTGGATCAATCCTCACCCAGAAGCTGCCACCCCTGCGACTTCGGGCACTGATGGACATGTACCCGTCTTTGAAAACAGCTCCTTGGGCAACCCCCTTCTTACATCCGCGCGTCAGGGCAAGTTCAAGCTCTGGAACACCACGGAACGACTCGACAGCATTCCAGAGCTACGGACGAATGGTGTTCGATGGACGTTCTTTTCAATTCTGGGGGCATATCTGTCAGCTATTCATGGTCCTAATTCACCCGGCGTCCAGTGATGGCATTGCGAACCGCTTGGGCTCGAAGTGGGAAGCGTCGTATAACAGAGTTTCGGTAATCCTGTCAGATGTGGCTCGATTCATCGTCACCCATCGTTTTGGTGGTGTTTATATTGACGCAGATACCCTCCTCCGTGACTGAGAGGAGATATGCGGGTGGAAGGGGACATCAGCCTATCGTTGGTCTTACCACAATTTTTACAACACTGCGGTGCTCCATCTCAACAATTAAAGGGCTCCGCACTTGAGTCGTTCCTGTTTCGGACTGCCTTGAAGAATGACTTCGATTTCCACCCCGGCTCGGTCACTCGCTACTTGAGGGATGCATATCTATCACCGCTGTTGACTCGACTGCGCTCTTTGGCTCAATACTGAGACCTGACGGGGGTACAAGACGAGAGACCCCTCATCCTTTCTTTACCACGAGTTCTCCGTATCGACAAGAGTTCGTCGCTATCCCCAAAATAGTTTTCCAGTACTCCTGCGCACCAGGGTCCTGCTCCTCTTGCGACCGGCTTTGATGGGTTCTTCAAAGGCGCTTCCCCAATTCGTGTATGTACGCCTTGCAGCTAACAGGGACTCTCACACGCTCACGCGTTCGACACTGGCCCGATCTCAGGCCACGCTTTGCAGTGGGTAACCGGCGCTGATCCAGACGATTGGTAGACGAGATAGACGAACAAGGTCAATCTCGACTGGGCTACGGTGCTCAAGCGGACATTTGAGTCGGTGCCAACGCGCACGGGGAAAGGATACGTTGGTAGTTGCGACGATTTTTATGTACAAGTCGATTTTTCAAACTGCTGCGGAATATATACAAGAGAGGAAATGTTTTCGCGCGCAGCCGAGAGGGTGAGCTGAACAGAAATTTCTGCAATCTCTTCATCATCCACTCTGTCATTCTCAAAAAGCCTCAGCTCGGCGTCCTTACCTCGTCGCCGTCCTCTGGGCCCATGGCGTCTCTCAATCATTTTTCCATACCACAACGTGGAAATGCCTACGCAGAGAAGGCACGCTTGACCAACGGCCTCCCAACGTATTCCTCCGCTGTCCAGGAAAAGATGCACAGACACACTCGCTCCATGTCCTGGACAGTCCCTGTTTCTGTCTCAATCCCTGGCGTGCGTACGCGTAGGCTGCGCCTCTTTGTGCCAAACCCCATCCGCATGCAACAACTTGGTTTCTCGCGTTTTGGTAGGCGACGGGGCCCATTCATTATTTGCCTACTCTTGATCGCCTCCCTCTGCACATTCTTCTCCTTTGCCCGTAAGTTTGGTCCTGAGGAGAAGCAGTGGACCCCCAATTTCGGAGAGTCATCCACCCTCGTCTTCGGCAGAGAGGACATCCAGCGAATTTGGAAATGGGAAATTGCTAGTGGCCATTACCCCAGCAAGAGGGAGAGTAAGTCGCCCGAATGCCCTGACAGATTACCCACATCTCTAACTCGCGTCATCAGTTCCGGAGCAAGTTGGTCTGACTACTCCACCTCTAAATCCTGCCCTCCCCCCACGAAAAGTTCCCACTATCCCCTCTCGCTTCAGACCACCCCCCGGTCCTGTAGCCACGACAACGCGAGGGGATGGTCCCCGCCGTATCTACCCCGATGTCCAGAGTCAGCCGCCAAACGTCGCCTACGCTCCGCGTCCCGTTCCCGGCTCTGTTGCGGATCTAGACATCATCATGGAGCAGTGTGACTTTTCCCAGAATAAGGTGAACAATATTGATTATGCACCTGTATCGCACTCATCCTTGTGCACCCAGTATGTTCGCGATTGTCTCGAAGTCCTCCGCCTCGGGGCTGGTCTGGACAACGGTAATCACCTGAGGAGGGGCAAGATAGACGAGTGGAGATACGTTTACACGGAACAAGACCGTGAAAACTTCACCGAACCAGCGCAAATATCGTTGGTAAACGTGATTGCACCGCGTCCTGCGCAATCTGCTGGTATCCAAGATCCTAATGCTGGGCTTGCGAAAAAGCGTGGAGTGGAATGGGAACCTCCTCTATCTCTTCGTCCAACACTACAGCATATGCCCTATTCTAGTCTCCCGTCTCCATGCGACCCCGAGAATCCTCGCCTTTTCCATATGTTCTGGACGGGTCCCTTCACTGACAAGCCATATCTCGCCCTTCTGTCCTTTCTATTCACGCAAAATCTCGGCCTTCAGATGAAAGAAGACCTTGAACCTAATGTTTGTCGGCCAGAGTTTTGGTTGTGGATCAACCCTGGGCCCGCAGCCTCTGTCCCCAATCCTTCGGCACTTACCGACATGTATGAACAACTCAAGACAAATCCGTGGGCAGCTCCATTCTTGCACCCTAGGTTCAAGGATGTCATCAAGTTCAAGCTCTGGAACACAACTGACCAGCTTGATGGTATTCCTGAACTCAAAGATGAATGGCGAGAGCTCAGGGAAACTTTGTTCAACTCTGGAGGTCATATTATTAATGTTCCTGCCGATCGATCCAAGAATGCCGAGGCGTCTACGACGGTTGAGTCGGACAACAGTACCGATACGACCGCAGCTCCCAAACCGTCTTCCAATGGCAACGACAAGTCTGATGAAGACGACATGCTTAATCGCACGGGTTCTAAATCTTCGTCGTCATATGACCGTCTTTCCGTCATCTTGTCTGACATGGCTCGGTTCGTATTGTGTCATAGGTTTGGTGGTATTTACCTCGATGCAGACACCATCTTCCTGCGGGACTGGGAAGAGCTCTGGGGCTGGAAGGGTGCATTCGCATATCGGTGGTCACGTCTGGAGAAGTACAATACCGCGGTGCTTCGTATGAACAAAAACTCCGCTCTTGGATCGTTCCTCTTCCGCACGGCCCTCAAGAACGGCTTAGACTTTCACCCCATGACAGTTTCGCGATACACAAAGGACGCACATTTAGAAGGCCTCCTTTTACGCCTTCCGGATGCTCTTTTTGACTCCGCGTGGCTCAATACCGAGGTTTTCCAACGCGAGCGACCCCCTCAGCCATATTTTACCGAGTGAGCACCAAATATACCAATAGAATGTTGACATTACTGAACGACCTCCAAAAGGTTTGCCGACTTTTTCAATACACCTACACAAAATAGTGCGGCACCACAAGCTTTGGGTTTTGAAGGCTTCTTCCGTGGAGCCTATTCATACCATTTCCACAACTTTTGGTCAGTGCTTCTCGTGATCAAATGTGTCGTGCTGCTTAACCCATGTACTCAGGTGGAAGCCATTTGACCCTTCGCGCAATTGGCCGGACCTTGGACCAAAGTTCTCGGCTGGCGAGAAAGCTGCACGTGCTGCCGCGATCCCGGACGCCGACCCGGAAGAATGGGTAGACAGAGTTGTTGACGATAGACGGGACCTCGACTGGGCGACTGTCCTCAAACGGACCTTTGAAGCATACATTCGTGGTGAACAGCCAAACATGTATGGAGAATGGCTTCAATGGTAACGACCTGCAGGGACCCACTGTCCAGCTTGCGATCTTCACTACCTGTCCGACGATCTATTTACTCTGATATTCAACTTCACATTTTTTTTCACGATTACGCATATCGCACATGCATACAATTTGCATTCATCGCTATTGTTGGATTAGAAAACTCTGACCTCTTCCAGTGCGAACTGTGACACATACCAGCTTTTTCTGATGACCATACCTTCCTTGTCCATAGTTTCCACGTTTTAATACGTTCGTTCCGGACCATGCTAGCTAGTTCATGCGCAGTGAAAAGTCTTAGCAGTGATCTAGCTGTAGAACTTGCATAGGACGATAACATATTCGCATTCTAATATTTCCATTCTCAGAACGCTACTGGTTATAAAGTGAACATCTGATGAAGGAAAAATTGCGAGGTCACAGAACTTCCGTTCTTTTCACCTGAGCAGCAGCGACGCTCGCCTTTAACTGTGCAATGACGTCCTCAGGACTGGGAGCACCGAAGATGGCACTTCCAGCCACAATGACATTGCTCCCTGTGCAGTACGATATCAGGCCCAGGGTCGTAGCTACGAACCAAGGACGTACCAGCCTCAGCGCAGACACCGACTGTCTTTGGGCCAAGACCGCCATCCACTTCGATATCTTTGTCGGGGAATCGAGCACGAAGCTCGGCAACCTTTGGAACACAACGTTCGATAAACTTCTGACCACCTCGGCCTAACACATGCCTTTCATTGACTGGAAATGATTTTGGTCAGACATGCGCAACTTACCGGGATATACGGTCATGACCAGCAGCAGATCGGCTGCGGTACCGATTTCATCTGTGATGGCTGTGGATGGCGTATCCGGTGAAATTGCCACGCCGGCTTTCATCTTGCGCTCATGAATGGCGCGGACGAGGGATGCAGCATCAGCTTCAGCATGTTAGAAATGCACGGAAAATAGGCAAAGTGCGGGCCTACAAGCTGCTTCGATGTGAAAACAATACAACGAACCCCCTGCGTCTGCAATGTCGTTGACCCACTAGGATAAATCAATGTGTTACGAATCTGTAGCGCGAGGTGCGGTGTCCGGTCACCTTCTCGGGCTGTGCTACCATCATGTGACAATCCATGAAGATTCCCGGCACACCCTTTGATACGCATGAGAGTACTGGTGCACCTGAAACACACGTCAGGATGGCTACTCTCTGTGGTGCGATAACCAACCCATGGTGATGTTTGGCACGAAATGGCTGTGGGGCGATCAGCACGTCGGAGGATGCGACGCGAAAAAATATATACCCGTCCATGACATCTGCGTGGGGGGAGGCGCTGTAGTCAATCACATGACTATCAACGAGGATGTTCGGGAGGAATACCCATGTGGAGCCACTCGGCACCCCCTTTGATCATCCTCTTGCATTCTGCGGTGAGCTGACCAAAGTCGGAGGCGAGGACGGAAGGTGCGATGATAGTGCGAGGCATGGAGTGCGAGTGGGACGAAGAAGAGATATGGGATGCCCACAGTCGCACTGGCGTGGACCGATCTACGACACCTGCCTGTTTCGGATTCATCTTTGAATTCATCCGTGAGTCTCCCTCTGCGACCACCCCTTCGACTCTCCTTTGCGATCGATAATGCACGCCAACACAACCCTCGCATTTACTTGGCCACGCTGAGCCATCTCTAATCGGACGCCGAGGTGAGGTAGGACACCTGTGTTCAATTTTCGCGCTCACTCTGGGCCGTCAGACGACGTCGGTAACGCGTACACAACCGTTGCAGGTTCTTATTATACTCACCCGACACTCTTTGTCTTCATGCCTTGGCACTTGATCCCGTCGAACAGCCGCTTCTCGGCACTCTGTTAGGTGCTGCCTCGGTTGGCTATCAGGAAGGTCTCTTGGATGGTATGTTGCTAATCGGCGACTGTAGTACTGCCGAACCTCGACTCCCATGCAGCGGGGGCCACGGGCGCTAGTGCTGTTTTCGCAATTGTGACATGTTCGTGGTTGCAAAAGCTCCCTGTGTCAAGCTATTACTCTCACCCATATCTTCTATAGCCGCATCGGTAGTATGGCCGAGAGCATAGTGACATCTGTTGGCGGCCCAGCTAGTGCAGGTGTCGTTACCTCATTTACCGGTTCAGAATACACTGATTGCAACCCTGGTCATCTAGGACAAGGCTGAGTCAATTTTCAGTACCAAGAACGCTGCTGTGAATGTACATCTGAAAGGTTCACTGAATACTTACCGCGCTGGCAACTGTTCTTGGAGGTCCTCTGTTGGGTGCTAGAGTAATGAAGACCTTTTCGGCGCGGGTCATGCAGTGTGAACGGTATATTTATTTCATACCAACGGGACTTGATCTAACACGTTCATATTCGTGTTGGAACTGCGCTGATTGGTGAGCGACACATGTCGCTTGATACACAAAGGAGCTTGTCACATCACGGTAAATAGGATCAAGTATTCTAGCCCGATTCACTCATCCACCTTGCTCATGTCCATGTTGTACTGTGCGACGTAAACGAGTCTTGCTGCAAATAAATACACGGAAACTTACCCTTGGATTGAAGAACAGAGAGTTGCTGCCCCACGGGAAAGGCTTGATCCTGCGGTTCAGGTACGGATATGCCGGGGGCTGAGGAAGAGTGCCGTTGTTTTCTTCTATCAAGTGGTCTTCATGAGTGGCATGCTCAGACTCGACGTTGTACACCCATGCACATGTGACGAACGCTGGGGAGGAGCATGAGACGGTGGGCGGAGATGACGGGTAAGCGAGACGCACTGGCAGGGAAGGCGACGTAGAAGCTAAAAGAGGCTGAGCGAGATGAAAGCTATCGAGGTTGACCACATACCTAATTTTGCGCCAGAGATCAGATGTATCTACGGGGAACTGAGCTCGTAGTGTATTAAGACTAGGTGGAGTACACACGTGCGGCGTGCTCGCGAAGAGCCTGTAGTTGTGCAAAGTAACCAGAGCCTGCGGGGGCGTTCGTCGCGAGTGGACGAGCAAGGCGAGAGACGGCGCGGAGGGTCGAGGACTTGGCGACGAAGGACATGTTTGAACGGATGGCACCGGGGGAGACGGCGGCTGGGTGGAAAGTGCAAGAGTTGGATCTCCGACAGACTCCGTTTCAAAGACTTGTGTGTGGTATGCGAGGTGACGCGTCTCATAAGAGCCATCGTTATGGTCGTCCGCGCCCAGTCGTCCGCCGCCGGCGTGCTCGCCCTCCTCTCAGAACCCGACGTTGCATTCAAGCAACATGCCCTCGCGGCTCTCCATCCCCTCGTCCCCCAATTTTGGGCAGAAATATCTGAGCACATCGCACCCATGCACGTCTCTCTTTCCACTTCTTTATCCTCCCTTTCCTCACAACTACATTATATGCAGTGAAGGCTTGTACGAGTCCGACCAGCTCCCAAAGGGTGCTCGCGATCTCGCCGCTCTGCTGGCCAGCAAAGTTTACTACTACTTGGGCGAATACGACGAAGCTCTCTCGTTCGCTCTTGGCGCAGGCAGCACATTCGAAGCAGAAGCTCGTGATTACAGCTCGGGCGAATACGTCGAAACCGTCATTTGTACGTCTCTACTACTGCTTCACACAGGCGCGCCAACAAACACGCATTGGTACCCAGCCAAAGCCATAGACAGATACATTTCCCAACGCTCAGAAGAGGCCATAGGAACCAAGATCGATCCTCGGTTACAGTCCATCATAGAATCCATATTCCAGCGTTGTACTGACGGAGGAGAGTACAGGCAGGTGCATTTCATTCTTACCCCGGACCCATCAGCGGCTCCTCACCGTCTTACCTTCAGGCGATCGGCATCGCGCTTGAGTCTCGTCGCCTCGATGTAATTTCTCGAATTTACGACATCACCCACGACGTATCACTCCTCTCATACACAATGGAGGCCGTGCTTGATACCGGTTTCTCCCTCTTGTACCGTGATCAAATTCTCAACTTTCTGTTGCCACTCTTCCCCGCACCATCTTTCAAAACAAAGTCTTCGCATATCCACTCACTCGCACGCCTCCTTGTCACGCTCAACAGTCCGTCTCTGACCGTGCCATTACTAACGTCACTAGTTCCCAAAGAAAGGCTGCTGGCATATCAGTTTGCATTTGATCTGGCTGAAGGTGGTACAAGAGACTTTTTGGAAGGTGTTCGGAACCAGCTGCCAGAGGGAACCGAGGTTGGTTACCCTTGCTCACATGACTCTGACCCTTTCGTGACCGGGCGTGGTAAGCAGGAAACCAAGAACATATTTAACAAGCTCCGTAACATACTGGGCGGACAGAAGTCCGTAAAGCTTTATCTCGAGTTCCTCAAACGATCGAACAAGGTGGACATGTTGATTTTGAAAAATAGCAAGGTAACCATCCACAGGACACGCCCTATCGTGGTACTCATTCCATTTAGGACTCACTCGAGCCTCGGTCATCTATATACCATACCGCCCTCACACTGCAGAATGCTTTTATGCATGCCGGAACGACGTCGGACGTATTCCTACGGGAAAACCTCGAGTGGCTAGGTATGGCAACGAATTGGGCAAAGTTCTCGGCCACTGCTGCCCTCGGAGTTATCCATAAGGGGTACTTCCAGGAAGGCATGAATATTCTTGGCCCTTACCTCCCTCAGAATGGTGCTGAGAGTCAGATCCAGGGAGCTGCGTATTCGGAGGGTGGAGCTCTTTATGCATTAGGGTTGATCAACGCTGGCTGTGGTAACGAGGAGACTGTCGAAAACTATCTTCGAGAAACCCTGAAGAACGCACAAGGCGAGATAGTGCAACATGGTGCCGCCCTGGGTCTTGGAATCGCCGGAATGGGCGGACACAATACCGAGGCGTACGAGGATCTAAAGGAAACACTTTTCTCGGATTCTGCTGTTGCCGGCGAGGCCGCAGGGTATGCCATGGGCCTCGTAATGCTAGGTTCTGCTAGTCGAACTGTTGCCGAAGAGGTGATCACTTACGCTCGGGAAACTCAACACGAGAAGATCATCCGTGGTTTGGCCATGGCTCTTGCTTTTGTATTCTACGGTCGGCAAGAGGAAGCTGACGAAACCATCCGATCATTGTTGACCGAGAAGGTAGATAGTTTCTTTCTTTCAGTTAGACCTTTCCAACATGCCTTGTGCAGGACCCCATCCTACGTTACGGTGGTGTCTACACTCTCGCCCTCGCGTATGCCGGAACATCAAACAATGACGCCGTCCGCCAATTGCTACACATTGCTGTTTCAGACACGTCAGACGACGTACGGAGAGCAGCTGTCACGTCACTTGCGTTCCTTCTTTTTAAGAACCCCGGTCAAGTCCCCCGGATAGTTCAGCTTCTCAGCGAGAGCTACAATCCCCATGTCAGGTGCGGAGCTACCCTGGCGCTTGGTATCGCGTGCGCGGGCACCGGCATGCAGGTGAGAACGCACTTTGAGGCTGTTTGGGATTGTAACCATGAGCACCATACAGGATGCTGTCGAGATTCTGGAACCAATGACCAAGGATGGGGTGGACTTTGTCCGTCAAGGGGCATTTATTGCTCTTGGTATGATCCTCGTACAACAATCTGAAGCATCATCTCCGTCCATGTCATCCACGCGTGCACTCTATACCAAGGTTATTTCTGACAAACACGAAGATCCCATGGCACGCTTTGGTGCAGCCGTTGGTCAAGGGTTTATTGATGCAGGGGGTCGCAACGTGACCATTAGCCTACAAAGTCGGGCAGGCAGTCGAAATACGAACGCCATTGTTGGCATGGCGTTATTCTGTCAGTTCTGGTATTGGTATCCTCTCGCACACTGTGCTTGCCTTGCATTTGAGCCTACGGCTATCATTGGTCTGAATGAGGATCTGAAGGTTAGTTAATTGATTCCACGAGTTGCGGACGCCAACGACCTTGCAGGTGCCTAAATTCGAGTTCGTCTCGAACGCCCGGCCAGGTCTATTTGCCTATCCAGCACCTGCAACGCCACCGAAGAAGGAGACAGCAGCAAAGATGGCCACCGCTGTGCTTTCTACGACAGCAAAGGTGAAGGCAAGAGAAAAGCGAAAAGCGGCGGCCGATTCCGACGCGATGGAGACTGTGAGACGGGTTCACGGGTCAGCTCTTTGGCGCTGCTAATTGCTCCACAGGATGAAAAAGTGGAACCGAAGAAAGACGGGGACGTGGATATGAAGACGGAGGACGTGGTTACCAATGGATCGGACGAATCCAAGGCAATCTCAACGAAGCGGAAGGCGGACCCCACCTTTGAAAAGGCTTCAAACTTCTCGCGCGTGACGCCGGCCCAGCTGAGCTATATCAGCTTCCCTCCGGATGGACGGTATCAGCCAGTCCGACCTGTCTCGCTTCACACACAAGCTGGGAAGGGAGGTAGGGTCACGTCAGTTGGAGCGGGCAAAAAGGGAAATGGGCCTTCGGGAGTGTTGTCGGAGCGATATGCAGGTGGAGGGGGGATTTTAATCCTGGTGGATGAACGACCGGATGAGGAAGCCGAGATTATTGATCTTTCTCCGCCTGAGGTGACGGCGAATGGAAGTGCGGTGCCTAACGGACATGGGGCAGGCGAACGGAACCTGCACATAGCGCTGGACGAGAGCACGGGGGATGCTGAGCCGCCGGCGTCGTTTGAGGTATGTGGATAGGGCTGATGGAGCGGATGAGCACTGACTTTGACTTTTCGACAGTACGGATTCGAGGACGAGCGATAGACATTCGAGTAGGGGTAGAGTCAGTCAGTCATACGAGTAACGCTAGCATATGTGACCGAAATATTGTGTGACGTTGTGTGACGTCACGGATTGTGACGGGGAGTGGCTGATAAGGCGAAGCGAGGCAGAGACGCGACTTGGCCAGGAGCCTCTTCTTCTCTCCACACCCTCACACATGGAATCCCGCACAATGGAACATCGCAGAGCCAGTACGTCCCCTCTCTCCTCCCTGCACTGCTCCCTCCCTCGACGCGTACTCGTTAGCCTACAAAAACAAGGGGGGCTTGAAGCAGGATGACCTTCGACGTCGTCGCGAAGAACAGCAAGTCGAGATCAGACGGCAGAAACGCGAAGAGAACATCGCAAAGAGGAGAAATTTCCTTCCTACCTCCACCGCCGACTCCGATGAGGAGACCACCTCCAGAGACTGGGAGCCACCAGTAGTATCACTTCCTCGCCCTCCCCGTGGTACCTTGCACTGACCTATTCCCAGCTTGCAGACGAGATGATCACTGGTGTCTTCTCGGACGATCCCGATCGTCAGCTCGACGCGACTACAAAATTCCGTAAATTACTCTCCAAGGAGAAGAATCCACCCATCGAAAAAGTCATCGAATGTGGCGTTGTCCCTCGCTTTGTCGACTTTTTGCGAAACGGGCAATCCATGCTCCAGGTTAGTGGTCCCGCTTTCACCACCCCAGGCCACTGAGCCTTGCCGCAGTTTGAAGCAGCCTGGGCCCTTACAAACATCGCATCTGGAACTGCTGAGCACACACAAGTCGTGATAAACGCTGGCGCAGTTCCCGAATTTATCAACCTCTTGTCATCTCCCGTACTCGACGTCCGTGAACAAGCCGTCTGGGCACTCGGGAACATCGCAGGTGACAGCCCACAGTGCAGAGACTACGTTTTACAACAGGGCGCTTTGCGGCCCCTGCTGACCCTCTTGAGTGAAAATCACAAATTGAGTATGCTCAGAAATGCCACCTGGACCTTGAGCAACTTTTGCCGAGGAAAGAATCCTCAACCAGAATGGGAACTGGTAAACGACATGCATTCTCTTGCTCATCCCTATCTAACCTCTACAATAGATTTCGCCTGCTTTAACAGTCCTGACTAAACTGATTTACTCGATGGATGATGAAATCCTGATCGATGCCTGCTGGGCTATTTCTTATCTCTCTGATGGTTCCAATGACAAGATTCAGGCCGTGATCGAGTCTGCGGTGTGTAGGAGATTGGTGGACTTGCTCATGCATAGTTCGACTGCTGTTCAGACTCCTGCTCTGCGTTCCATCGGAAACATCGTCACCGGAGACGATCTTCAGACCCAAGTGGTCATCGCTTCTGGTGCCCTTCCTGCTCTTCTCTCGCTCCTGTCGTCGCCAAAGGAGGGAATTAGGAAAGAGGCGTGCTGGACTATCTCAAACATTACTGCCGGATCACCTCCTCAGATCCAGGCCGTCATTGACGCCAACATTATCCCTCCCCTTATCAACATCCTTCAAAACGCCGATTTCAAGACTCGTAAGGAAGCTTGTTGGGCGATTTCCAATGCGACCTCTGGAGGTCTCCATGAGCCTTCTCAGATACGTTATCTCGTTTCTCAGGGTTGTATCAAGCCGCTCTGCGACCTCCTCACAATGATGGACAACAAGATTATTCAAGTCGCCCTTGACGGTCTCGACAACATTCTCAAGGTTGGCGAGGCCGACAAGCAGGCAGCCGGCCCCGGTGCTGTGAATCAGTATGCTCTATTCGTCGAGGAAGCCGGTGGCATGGTCACCATCCACAACCTTCAGTCACACGACAACTTGGACATTTACAAGAAGGCGTTCAACATTATGGACAAGTATTTCCCGGACGAGGAAGAGGTAGATGCTGCCATCAGCGCACCAGCCGTCGACGCTTCTGGTGCTTATGCAGTACGTGTGCTTCTTGTTGTCTTCCCACCGGTCAACTCACTGGATGTGTAGTTCCACTCGGATATCAGCGCACCACAGGGAGGCTTCAGCTTTGCACAGCAGTGACCAGTTGCTGCTGGATCTATGGTGACGAATGCATCCGTGCCAATGTCAATGTCCTTTTCTTTACCCATTTCACGAATGCCATGTAACGTCCTCGTCGGGGCTGTACAGATAGTCCTTTTTTTTTCACACGATCCTTTTTTTTTTGCTTCATGTTGAGCATCGTAGGCAGCCGCTGGATGTAAACAAGCGTCTAACGGACGCTAGGTAACCGTGGATGATTGGAATGTTATCATAGCGGAGGCGATAATTGTGTGTAGCGGCGCACTTGAAATTATTAGAGCAGTACACAACCGCTGTATCGATTTCATCCTCTACTACGACCACAACCACAACTGGCGAGCATCCCTCATGGCATCTCAAATCCTTCCTCTGGGCAAGTCTGTTCGTCGAAAACGAGCATCGCGCGAAAATGATGGACTCTCTCGACAGAGCTTATTGACAGATGCATTGGATCACGGATCTGGGTGATCATGAAAAGTGACCGGGAGTTCACTGGGAGGCTCCTGGGTTTCGATGATTTCGTCAGTGAGTTGATTTGGCTGGCATCGTCAAACTTGTCAAACGCTTGGGTCAATCCTAGACATGGTGCTGGAAGATGTAACGGAATAGTGCGCGCGATCCTGTATGCTGGCAAGAATGACCTGTTGATTTGGATTCGTTTAGCGAGATTACACCGGAGGGCCAGAAGAAGACAAAGCTTGCTCAGACGCTCCTCAACGGTAACAATATTTGTATGGTGGGTGCCACGCATTGACGCCCGCTTTGACTGGATGTTTGACCGAACGAGTATCTAGCTGATACCAGGTAGCGCTGGTCCGGATTCGAGGATGACTTGTGATGACTAGTCTGTCGATAGCGCTGGGTTTTTGCCAAATAGTGACATACAGCATAACGTTCGCCCGAATTTTATTACTTTGACCTCGACTACCTGCCCAAGATGCCCATTCGCATTCGAATGGCCATGCATGGCCGCAAGCACAACAGGATATTCCACTTGGTCGCCATAGACCAGCGAAAACGTCGTGACGCCAAACCAGCAGAGCTTCTGGGTATATACAACCCCGCTCTCGAACCAGGAGCGACACACAAGACGGTCCAGTGGAGCGTAGACAGGATAAGTTATTGGCTAGGAGTTGGGGCGACACCTAGTAAATCCGCAGTGCGACTACTGGAATGGGTGAGTGGGCTCTAGCTTGAGACGTGCGTTCGCTAAGACTCTGGGCTCGTAGGGAGGCATCATACCACCGGGCTCAAAATATCATCCCAAAGCGCTTGGACCACGGACGTCTGCATCTTCTGATGCCACGGCTGTATCGGGCACCGTCGTTCATTCCGTCTCGCCACCACCATCGACTGCGTTGTGAACCGCGAGCCTTACGGACAGCAAGCATCTCATTTGTTCCAATCCATCCATTGTAGACTTGGCACACTACAGACCCCCCTCCCACACACACACACACTACACATATCTCCGTTCACTGCTCATCGTAAAAGCTTGTTCCACGGGCTCTCCCCTTGACGTACGCACGATTAATGTAGTTCCATTTGCAGAAAGGCACAGATCCTATCATGCCCGGCGATTTGTGCCAGTTCTATTCCCGTCAGGTCGTCAGGATCCTGGAAAAGAGGTCGGCGCAGCTCTGCGTTAGTGTCTGTGTACATCGAGACAGACCTTGATCGTCGCGTCTGCGCCATGCTTGATTAGTTCTTTGACTACTGGTAGGCTGCCTCTATCACACGCTAGATGTAGCGCTGTATAGCCCTGCAAAGGATTGTCATCGCCGGGGGATCGTCAAGGAAGGGTTAACTGTACATATTCATCGCGTTCGTTGACATCCACCGAAGAGTTCTCGACGAGAAATCGAGTGATCTTGTTCGCGTCCCCTTGGATGGCCAAGGTATGCAACACTTGGCCTCCCGTAGCATCGCCTCCGTCTTCAGAGGCAGCCATGGCGCTGACGGATACACCCATGCCCCCTCTGCTTTCCGTGGGCAAGAGCGATATATTCACCCCCAAGTCCTCGTCCCATACTTCTTTTCCCTGAGGGTCGCTCACCACTCCGACCCCTGGTGCCCATCCGAGCTCGCGAGCAACGTCGAGATATCTTTTCTCGGCATCTGATCCGTGGCCTGCGTACACGTTTGCAGTATCATTCCATGCGTCCCACTTTGCGCGGCCGGTCAAATCGAACAGCGACGGACGCCGATTCTGGGGCGCCGATGCGACGGTAAGGTGTTTGTATAATCCGTACAGCTGTCCACCCAGGCCGTCAGGAGTTTATAATCACCCAGATAACGAACCTGCTCGACCTCAAGCCTTGTGGTATTCGACACCTTTGCTAGCGACGGGGCAGACGACAAGTAAGTTGCCGCCTCAAAGAGCGCTGGTGATGGCGCGTATTCCATGAGATCAAAGACGAGTCCAATTATATAAGCGACCGACATAAAGTAATGGTATCTAAGCGAGCCCTGCCGTCTTCATCGCCTGCACAGCTCGTCAGCAAGTCGACACCAGCCAGCGAACGCGCAAGACTCACCTCGAGCATGGATACACCAATCTTCGCTGGACTGTCAGTGACAATCACTCCAGCCTTCTCCAGCGCCGCAACCTTGTCCGATGCAGCACCTTGTCCGAGTAATTTCAGGATGCATTCGACTCCGTGGACTGTATGACTTACCTTTGCCACCAGAGATGATGGCACCAGCATGACCCATACGGCGCCCCGGTGGTGCAGTACGACCTGCAATGAAGCCAACAACAGGCTTGGGATTCTTCCGTGTCTTGTTGAACTTTTCCAAGTACTCTGCAGCCTCCTCTTCCATCGACCCCCCAATCTCTCCGATGATAACAATGCCTGCTCACATGAGTACCACTGCTCTCATCAGGGAAAGAGAATGATCTACCTTCTGTGGCCTCATCCTCAAGGAAGACCTTGATGACATCGACATGTTGCGTCCCAGGGAATGGATCGCCACCAATTCCAACGCACAGCGATTGCCCGAGCCCCACACCGGTCGTCTGAGCGACGGCCTCGTACGTCAATGTGCCAGACCGAGACACGATTCCTGCGTTGATATATCAACACTGTCAACGCCATGACGTGTCAAGGACGTACCGATTTTCCCCGCTTTGTGGATGTGTCCGGGTTGAATACCCATCTTGCAGCCGAGTGGGTTGATGATTCCCGGGCAATTAGGGCCAACGAGACGCGATTTCGACTGGCCCTTGAGCGCGTTCATGACCTACGCCAGCAAACGATCAGAAGAGCAACACCATCCGCTAAGACTGTTCATACCTTGATCTCGTCTTGTTGAGGTATGCCCTCAGTTATGCAGACAATCAGACCAATTTCGTTCTCGATGGCCTCGAGAATGGCATCGGCAGCGGTGGGCGGTGGGACGTAGAGGACGGTGGCGTCCGGGTTTGTTTCCCTGACAGCCTACGGTAGGCTCAGGCTGAAAGCTCAGATTGCATCAAAGACCGCCGTCGTACCTCGCGGACTGAGCCGAATACTGGCAGCCCGAGATGTGTCTGACCCGCTTTGTTGGGGGACACACCACCAACCATATTGGTACCATAGGCCAAAGCTTCTCTCACATGAAAAGTACCCTATAGCCAATTTTAAACGCCTTTTTTCCATCCGTGTGCCGCGTACGAGTGGGTTCTGCTCACCGTCTTTCCGGTGAAACCCTGGCAGAGGACTTTGGTATCTTTGTGGATGAGCAAGTTCTGGATGGAATCGGCGTAGCTTTTTCGAGCTGCCGAGTAGGAAAACGACCGACAACCAGCTGGACAAGCAGGACATGAGCCCAGAAAATTGAACCAAGTAGCTGGCTGCATACCGCTCGCGACGAGAGACTGACCAGCGCGACGAAACATGGTGAAGCAAAGGTAGAGTTGAGAGAACACGGGATATGCGATTTATGTGAGCATCCCCGCCCGCCGGTGCCAGTTTGGGCCTGTTTGCCTGCTGGGCTACCGCAAGGCTTCACTCTCCCTGGGCACGTTCGCAGCGCATAGAGAAACAATAAACATTTTCGACCACCACTCTCAGTACTACATGCTCATACAACCACGACCGTGTTACAATCGGCCTCACCGATCACTGTTCCAGCGGGCCAAACCGCCGACGGTCCCGAGCCTTTCGGGAAGCTCGGTGGAGACCAAGAATACTATACTTCACCTTGTCGTACTGTCCAGTATTGACGGCACTGAGGGTGTTTGAATTCAACCTTGAAACACAGCCAAAAGCGCGAGCACTCACTTGGTCACGTCTATCATGAACTGTTCCTTGGCCTCATTTGGCGCGGCGGATGTGGGGAGTTGTTGTAACACCGCCGGTAGCCACGTCAACAACTGCGAAGAAAATAGGATAGCGATGGAACGGAAGATAGAGACGACCGCGGAAGTAGAATCTTCAGGGAAGTCTCCGACGAGGCCACTCAGTATATAGCCAACAAATTCAAATCCTTCCTTCTCCATAACCGTCTTGATGGCGGTCGCATACACAGCGAATTTCGCCGGTTGTGACGAGGACGGGAAAAGACTATCATGAGTTAAAATATCGCGGAATAAATCCAGTGCTGCGAAAACAAGGTCCGAGTGAATGAGTGTGAGAGCCGCCATGGAAGCTCGGAACGCCAGCGGGAATGCGATTGACTGGAAAAAGACATCCGGGGTCATTTCCAGCAACTGCAGAAGCAGTTGAACGTAGTCCTCCAAAACTATCACATAACGTTAGGTTTCACGCGAGCGTATGGATGGATGGATTCTCTTACCATCCGGAACGTCTCTTGGGGCCTTGGACAATAAGAGACTGACAATTTTGTTTGTTGATCGCTCAAACAACGCCAGGAATGTAGTTCGTAGGGTCGAGTCAGATTCTCGACCGAACTTCCCCACAAGTTTGCCTGCGATCCACAGGAACGCTGAGAAACCGGTAGCCTCGAATGACGTAGCCATGCACGACAGGACGACAGGTGCGACTTGGAGAGTCGACTGGCCAAACAGTGTGACACCGTGTCGGACAACCCGTGTGGTTCGTTCGGCAGTGTCGTAGTCAAAGGCGTACTTTGAGATGAACCTGTCAAAGATAGACCAGACTTCCTGGCAACTGTTCTGACAGGCTGCAGGCAGCTGATCACCGAATGGGCCGATTACATGTAACATCGCTTCCAAATTTTCCAAGCCGTCTGCATAAGACTCGTAAGTGATAAACCCATGGAATACGTCGCTGGCTTACAGCCTATCTCCTTTAATTCTTGTTTCGTGATGGGTGTAGTCTTTCCTGTGACAGAATGAATCTGGGACAGAATGTCGAATGAAAAAGAGCGAAGGGATTCTGCCGCTTTCTCCATCGGCATTGCAGAAATGACAAATGCGATAGCTTCGTAGACCTGGCGCCGATCATCTTGAACTAATTTGGATCCGGTTGTTTTGAGGAAGGTGTGAAGAGTGGGAAGGAAGTCTATGAGATGCTATGCCGACGTTGGAAAGTTGTCTAGAATACATATTTAGAGACGTTACCTGTTTACAGTCTTGGCAGAGATATTTGAGTGCCTGGCCGGCGGCTGCGCTCACTTCGTTGTCAGGGTCTTCAAATCCTGCGGAGATGTACTGCAGCTGGAAAGAGATGTAGTCCGGGTGACGATTAACCCATTCCGTGTAGCGCGAGATAATGAGCAGCGCAGCGTAGCGAATCCTAGGATGACTTGGAAGAGATGGGATAAGATCCATGATCTTCGGAACTGCATTGTCATCAGCAACGTCGACTTCAGCACCCATGGATCGCATAGCAAATAATGGCGCTTCAATTTCCTGCCATGAACTTGACTGAGGACCGAGAGAGAGTGCCAAGGTGATGAGATTGTAGGCCGACAGCAGACACGTATCCGCACCCAAGACAAGACAACAGTCCTTCAGGGTATCCCCCATGACATGTCTGAAAGAGCGGAAATTGTCAGCTTCTTGAGAAGCCAAGGTGGTAGTATCAGGAGGGAAGTGTAAATGTCGGATGATAACCCCCATAAGCGCCTTGTAGGCTTCGATGAACAACGGCTCCACGGATGGCTTTTTTCCAATAGTCTGAGCAAGGCGCATCCAAAAGGGGAAGGTAATTGGTACGATATCGAGGTCTGGATATGCAGAGCAAAGACCAATGGCTTCGACGATTGGAAAGAATGTCTCTGTATGGCGAAAAATAAGAAGACGATAGGTCTCCCCGGCTTCTGCGAAGACCTTAGCCAAGCCCCTAATTCTTTCGGGATCTTCCTTTCTTTCCTCGAGTTGAGCCTTCAAATCGATGACACGCGGCACAATGAGTTCTATGACGAACATATTGTCGTCGATTTCTTGCGTTTCATGAATCAATTCACAGAGAACGTCCACGGCGGAATCAAACAGCTCGTCGGAAGCCAGAGCTTCGAAAACAAAGCCGAAGAGAGGCGATTTGGCGAAAATCGACGTGTCGACCTCACCGGCGATGAGCCAAGAGCGGAGACACCCAAATACTTGATTTTGCACAGTTGTCGTTACGCCTGATAAAAGGTCATTGTCGAGGGGATGAGAAAATTCCTAAAAAGGTGACATACCTGATGCTTGTATATACATCGAAAGAATATCCAACACCTGGTTGGCATTTGCAGTAAGAAGTTTAGCAGACCTGACTTGATATTCCTCGTCCTTGAATTTCAGCGTCAGTCTGAAATTCGTGCGGTCCATGGCTGACCCACCGTGACTGGGATCCTTGTGTTGGAGGCCAATTCTTCGGGGAGAACTGTCAAGAACTGCAGAAGCACGGGAACAGTTGCAGGGTTGGTACCAAATGACTCGATCATGGTCTGTATCGCATTGTCCCACTCAGGGAGTTGTAGGGCTAGGCCTGATACTGCTAGACAGAGCTGGGTGATTACGGTGCGGGGTCCGGTGTGATATCTCTCGAGAGCACTGATCAGAGTATCTCGCAACGGCAGGAGATTTTCTGGATCGACTTGATGGAGATCGTAAGTGACCTGGAGTAGGCGAGTGAGAGCGGAGAGGCAGATGCAGGGTGGCACATACCTTTGATCTGAAGGTTTGGGTGGCGAAGAGCCTTGCGGCGGGGGGTGCGTCTGGAGAGAGGAGAAGGAGGTTGCAAGTCGACCAGGCGTCGCGCTAGGACAAAGGCGGAGAGGGCGAGGTCAGATGTGCGGGTCGGAGGAGTGGGCCAAGGGCGAAAGTGGATTTACAGAATGTTGGAACTCCTGGAGCCACGAGTTCGCGTTCTCCAAGGAAGTCTTGTCTGGTGCGCGCGTGAAGACGTCGAGTGCGGACAACAACGGCTGAACGTTGTCCATCTCTGGTGGAGGTCGTCGTCGTCGTCGTCGTCGAACTCGCTGCCACCCGCATATGATAGCATCATTATCAGTGTTTATCGTTGTTGACATAGTGGCAACACTGCACTGGGTATATTGCGTGTCGCCTGCAGAATTCAAAAGCGTAACCAATCAAAAGAAGAAAACAATCGAAGACGAGAACACAATCCAAATCGTCCTCAAGCATCCTGCGATTCTCCATCAAGGACAGCGAGAGTATCATACTAGAAGAGAGAGATGGTAGCCAAGCCCCAGTGTCAGTTCAAACGAGCGTGGAATGTTCCAAAGGGCAGTGTAATGAGCGGGAAGCAAAGATGACAATGTACGCTAGCAAGTGAACTAAACGGCAAACTAGAAGCGGAACGGGCCAAGGTAAAGATAGTAAAACGCACGACCACCAACGTATAGTAACAAGGCAACAAACTAGACCCACACATGATCGGTTCTCTACCGGAGGAAGCGACGGTTTTTGGTCTGGACACAAACAGTAAATCACCAGATATAAACGCAGAGCACATGCACTAACCGCATTCTTTTCCGGTGTAAGTGGCCGGCCGCTCTCGATCCTCCGCTTCTTGTCTTCCAAGTCGGTACGTTGCTTGTCGAGGGCATCTTTCATCTCCTTGTGCCGAGCATAAAGCTCCTCCTCGGATTGCTTCAACTTTGATTCCTTTTCTTGAACCTTTTGCTGGAAGACCATCTTCATCTCTGCCTCCATCTTGGAGAGCTTCGCCTCGTGCAGAATGCGTTCTTCCTGCATCTTGGCCGAGGGGCTGAACAGCAGTCAGGGACCGCTCAGTGAGTCGCGAGACTAGATACTCACTTGACCTCCCGGAACACACTCGAGTCCTGGGCAACACCCATGCTGAGCAGCTTCTCGGTTCTCCAGTTTTCGTAAAGAACGTCATTCGTGTATTCCCTTAGCTCCTCCATATATGTGCGGACAAGCATCTGGCGGAGCTTGACAAAGTCACAATGCTCTTCGTTGTCTACTTCGATAACTCCCCATGGGTATGCGCGACCACGGACTTGACGGCCGTCGGGTGTCTGCACGACATGATCTGAACCGACTATCGCGAAAGGGATCTTGCTGGCAATTTCCTCTGCTTCAGCCAGAGTTTCCTCGTCTTCATTTTCATAGGTAGGTGCCTGGAAAATTTGAATCTTGTGGTGAGCGATGTCGGCAAGAATCTAGAACAGGGTGATCAGAGCGCGCTCGAGAAGAACATAGAGTTGGTCGTACACGGGCCTTGAAGTCAGCAATCTCTTCGTCAGTCAACGTGTCAGCCTTGGCAATGACGGGAATGAGGTTGACGCGAGTGTGTAGTCGACGCATGAATTCAATGTCAATTTGCTTGAGACTACAAGACATGTGAGGAGAGGGAAAGACAAGGCGGAAAGCACGTACGAGTGACCAGTGGGCTGGATAAAGTAGAGGCAGGCGTGAACACGGTTGTCTACAATTTTTAGACGATTCACGCGGTTCTCTTGCTCCAAGTAGGAGTCAAAACGCGACTCAATGTTGTCCAGAATAGGCCTCCAGCTGAAATTACGTGTCAACAAGGGCGTTCTTTGACCGAAATTTTTTCGCACCTGTCGTCGTTGTTGACAAAGTCGCCAAAACCGGGGGTATCGACGACGGTTAGATGCAAACGGACACCATTCTCCTCGATATCTGATGGAATGTGGTAGAATACGAAAAAAAGAAGGATGCGGATGCGGACGTACCTGCACCGATGCTCTCGATGGCGACTGTCTTTGGGCGGTCGGCGGAGGGAGGGAGCGGTTGCTTGGGAGGGTAAAGGGGCGTGTTAAAGAGAGTGTTGATGAGTGTGGACTTTCCGAGGCCGGATTCGCCTTGGAGGAATGAGTAAAAATACGGAAGTAGAGCAAGGGGATAAACAGACCGACGACCATGGCGGTGAACTGGAAACCCTTGCGAACGCTCTTTCTGTGGACCTGGTTTGGGAGATTTGCGAAACCGACATAGCCCATGAGCTTCTTGCGAATGGTTGGAGATATGCCGGGAGAGTTCTGTTGAAGGGCGGGACTGTTTCCACTTGGGTAACCGTTGGAGGAAGGAGAGAACGAGTCGACGCGAGAGGAGACGTACGAGGTAGCCATCTGAGCGACGTTGAAGAGAAAGGCGACGACGAGTTTTTTTTTCCTTTTGGGCTGGGGAGAGGAACCAACTCGCGCTCTTCCTTCTGTTGCCCTTTATTTGCTTTCGGTGGCGTTCGTAATAAATATTTTTAAATATGGATATACAATGCAAACATTTCCTCCGCCGTCGCCACATCCGCGTCCGTGTCCTTTCCCGACCCTCCCTCCGTCCGCTCATCAAAGTCCCCCCTCGCCGCCATCAAGAACTGCTCTCCACGTTGCTTTCGTCGCTCCTCCTCCCCATCGATCCGCTCCAGCTCTCTCAACGCACCGCACTTCTCCTTTCCTCTCCACCTACACGTCGTCTTATCCGCGTTGTATATCGTTCTCCCTCGCGCCTCGAAGCAGCCTCCAATTCGATCTTTTGATCCCTCTTTCTCCTTGTCACCATCCCACTCCCTCGATCCGGGCGAGCATACCGCCGGTGACGTAAACCGTATTCCCGCCCGCGGGTTCGCGTACCGTGCAATGTAAGTTGCCATGAGTGCCGTCCGCGCATCGGCAGAGTGGTAAGTCGCCATCGTTAATGTACACGGGTGACTATGTGTTCGCAAAGGAGGGTTGATCCCAATGGCCAGGCACTGTACTGCGGGAGTGTCTTTGTCTTTCCATCCATTCCTTGTCACTTTATATACGCTTTGTCCACTACAGTTTGGTGGTTGGTGAATAAAGACCTTTGACTTGGCCCACTTTCAAAGCGTTTTGTTCTAAATGTGCCACTCAGTCACAATACGATTTCAACATCTCCGCAACCCTGCTCCATCAAGAGTTCCGTACCCAACTTGTATCACAAAATATTCGTCGTCAGCTTGAAAACTAGTCCGTTCCACTCAGTCGTGTTAGCCAAGCAAGCGCATCCAAGACGTACCGTCAGGCCGAGCATAGTGTCCCACCGAGTCCATGTCAAACTTGCCCTTGATAACATCATCGAGATCCAGTTCGGCAGTCAAGATGTCCTCCGGTTCTCTAGACGGTCCCGCCAGCACCGTTCCAAGAGGACTGACAATGAGACTTCCCCCATTGATCATGATCTTGTCAGGATTGCGATCGTTGGCGTCCGCAACCGCGTGGCCATCGGGGTAGTCCTTTTCGGTAGCAAACTGACATGCCGACAAGACAAAGCACCTCCCTTCCGCAGCGATATGGATCATAGAGTTGATCCAAACCGGACGGTGATCCACAGTGGGAACACAATAGATCTGAGTCCCCAGTGAATAATAGTACGTCCTCACTAATCCCACAGGAGCCGGTCTTAGTCAGATGTGCACCGCTACCTGACACAACACTTACACAGTGGCATATAATTTTCCCTTGTGGACGAGAGCTGGGTCAACTAAGACGAAAGTACCCTAGCAATCAAACTCACCAGCAGATCGTCGCCGAGATCTTGGTCGTGACTGCCTCAGCCTCGGGGGATGAGAACGTTTTCTCCAACACAGGCAGTGTAGTACCGTCCCCCAGCCCCCAGATCAATCTCTCAGCGGCCGTGGGCATCAACTTGCGGTGTTTTCCAACCAGTCCCTCGACGGGGTCAACAAAGATCACCGCGCAGTACAGTGTGCCTCCTTCCCGCTCAACGACGCCCATCACAACGAAAACTCCAGTCTCCTTGCTGACCGCCTCAATACGCGAGATAGCGGGCGAGGGTATTTCAATCGCTGATTTATGATAGCGCATAAATTCGTCTCGACCTTCGGCACTGCGGTCCCCCACGACGCAGCCAAACGTAGACATCTTGGGGTATCCTCCGATACTGCAGTGGATCACTACCCATGAGCAAGTTCGAGCGAAAGAGTAACTCACAACGCCTCGGGAAAGACCACTAGCTGAGTGTTATCCCTGTCTTTTGCGAGTTTCGTGAGGTCCTCGAATTTTTGAAGGGTATCTGATAGGTTGTACGACGCAGTGCATGTTTGCACAACGGATGCACGAATTTTGTTTGGCATTGCAGCTCGTCGATGTTTTCGTTCGCCGTGGAAGATGATAGGGTCGAAAGGCCGCAACGCAATTTCATCGCACGATAAGCTGACTCCAATAACATTCGATCACACGGGGGTAAACGTAATAACAGTTCCCTCTACTGATAAGCGGAAGGCATAACGTCAGTCCGTGGCAATGGAAGTTGGGGAAGCCATTCCTTCGGAAAGTCCTTCAGACTAGGTCGAGTCGTCCGCCCCCAAGCGTGATCCCCTTTCTTAGCTTTCTTGATCTTCGCTTCAATATGCCTGGTATCCACTGGAAGGTCTTGGTAATGAGTCCACTTTTCGTCCTGCAATAGAATGTCGCTGTGTGTCATCAAATCTGTACTGAAATATGAAGACGCACATTCGCCGCGGAAATAAGTTCATCGATGGTGTCACTGATCCACTTCAAATTCATTGCTGGCTGAGGAAAGTCCTCACACGCAATCTTGATGTACCCATGTCTTCCCTGCTCACTGTCTAGCGGAACACCTGCGTTTTTGGGGGGATCGGGGGTCCACCGCGCGCCAGCGAGTAGCTTGATCTTGTGAACAGCCAGGCCGCCCCGCAAGGGCAACTGAACGACCGGAACAACGACAGTGCGTTTTGCGGTGAGCGGGTGTTCTTCCCCGGCGTAGTCCACAGACCGAATGACTAAAGGTGTCTTTGCAGTAGGTGGTACAAAAGGTTTGCGGAAGGCTGCAGAACACTCGACACATTTTCGAGATACATAAGCTCGTGCTACTCACAGACGAACTTGGGCATTTCGTTCTCGATGAGACGCATGTAGTACGCAAGCTGCCGTTGCTGATGCAAGGCAATATGAGCGCCAGAAGGTATATCATTTCCCGAGAACTCTGGGAAATCTTCCTCGATATCGAATTCCACCAAATCGCGTGGTAATGGCATCCTCTTCGGTACGTCTCGTCGTGCCAAGACGCGAGGCGTGCAGTGAAATTGTCTGACTGCCTGTAACGAGGATGAGGTAGGTCGAGGGCATTGCAGCGGAAACCGCATTTTGTTGTGAGCGAAGTCTACTTCCCAAAAAAAACGCGAGCAACTCCAAAGGTCTTGCCAAACAAGCATAAACTCGTCCAAGTCTCGATCACCATTGAACCTGTTATCGATATGGTGGTGGGTTCCAACAGACAATCGATATACTCCGCATAATCAATTTTATGTTAGCGATTAAGCCTGGAGATCAAAGCTGATCTGGAGAACGTCACTGATTTGAAACCTTCCGCCGATGACTTCGAGTACTTTTTCAAGGTAATTTGCACGTCACCCTGCCTTGGTTCATACAGGCTAGAATTTCGCTTTTTAATCGTATAGGTGACATGCACATCCTGCCGTGAAGTACACCCAAAGCTCGTATCTCTCAATCGCATTGTGAACCAATCTGATCTCCCTTTGGCTTCCCCACTAACCCTAGCACCTTCAGGAGGAGCGCGAGGTCAGCGGGAGCAGGCACGGAACTGCGCACTTGGTGTGGCGTTGCTCAAATTGCAAGCATGAAAATTCCGCCAAGTTCGACACATCAAATCCTGTCCGTCCATTCACAGCAGATCATTCCGGTGGTTTCTCCCGCATTTTAGTTATAGAATGTCGAGGTCTCGAGTTCAGCGACTTTGACCCGGTACGTACTTCAAGCCTGTGCATTAGCACGATACCGCACTGACGAAGATGCAGAGGGGGAACTGGACGTGCAGAGGCACTGATTCTAACACGTTCTTCGACTTCGAATTCCAGGATGGTGAATGGTTTGACTACGATGAAAAGGTGTGTGAGTGAAATGTCCGTCTGGCTTCGCATCGATGTATCTATGCCTTAGGCGGCTTTGCCCGTCCAGATCACCTCCCTAGAAAGTCGATTCACTCGAGCTTGATTCAACTAAATTTATGTCGGGTTCATACTGTAACTGCTTGGGACAATGAACTGGAACATGTATCGATTGTCAATATACTGAGGAAAAGCCAGTCCTTGAGGTTCAACTAAGGCAACCACCGGAAAGAATGATCGGGCTCGATCGAGCCTTTGCGGGAAGGGAATGTTGAACACGCCTCGAGGTCACTGGGGGCGACGCTTGATCTGAACAAGCTCACTAGTTCGACTACCCAACACCATGTCCATAATCAACAGAACACCTGTTGCGGGGTAATCGGTTCATATTCACGTACCAGCGCTACTACACCCTATCACCAATCCGTGGAGGCGACAGTACAAAACATTATAAAAGCACATATGGAACAAATGACCTGACCATGGAACACTGAAAGCTTGTATGCGACAGAATGCAAAAAGTAGATGAATGAGATGGAAATGGAATGGTTGGTGTCCTTGTCTACCGTTTACTACTTACTTGAAGTCATTGAAAACCCAACCTTCAGGCAGGATTAAATAAGGATGTTGAATGAGTTCTGCAGCGCTCGCGCGAGCATCAGGATGCCTACAAAAATTCCATGAGTCTGTTGAACGAGTATCAGTGATGATAATGCTTACACTGCAAAACATCTGTCCTTGAAATCCACACCAAGGCCGGACAGGATCACATCAGAAGGGATCGGAGGCGATTTCCCTTCATGAGAAACCTAAATGTTGTTTGAGTACTGGTGCATAAACATAAATGACAACCATACCTTGAACATCACTGTAAAAAAGTCCTCATCCGGCCAGGGTCGTCTGCCTGCCCACATTTCCAATATCACACATCCCACACTCCATATGTCAACTTTGGAATTGTACCCCTTTCCCTTCTGACTGCCGATAACTTCAGGGGCCATCCAAAACACAGTACCTTGCATCGCGGTATACGCCGCTTGGTCGTCGTCCGCACGCTTCGAAATTCCGAAGTCAGAGATCTTGCAGATGCCAGTCTTCTCGACGAGAATATTGTCAGCTTTGAGGTCCTGAAGAAGAAGTTAGGGCGATGTCATCAGCTACGAGGGATTCGGTACCCTATGGATGATGTTCTTAGAGTGTAGATACGCCAAACCGTCGAGGATCTGGGCTGTAAAAGACTTTGTAACCTCCTCATCAAACTTGCCATGGTCTCGCAGGCAACTCCCAATGGAGCCGCCAGGAACATATTCCAAAAATCTAGAACATTTGTAGTTATTTGCAAGACATAAAACTGGCCGCTTACATGCTGAGGAAATTCGGGGTCTCTTCGAACCCGAGATAAGCAACAATATGAGGATGGTCCAAGTCTTTCAGTGTCTCGCTTTCCATTTTCAACGCTTGCACAAAACTGGCCTGGCGACTGTCGCTCTTGTCGCTAGCAGTTGTAGGTATCTCAACCTGCTTGACAGCGATCATCTCTCCAGTGGTGGCATTTAGCGCGAGGTAGACACGTCCATAGGTCCCCTTTCCTATGAGTTCACCACGAACCCATTTGAAAATCGCTGCAAAAAGAGACTCAGAATAATTCTCTACTAATTCGTCGATTACCCACGTCTGGGGCCACCCGATGGAGCGTCAACCGTCGGTTTGCTGATTGTCGGTTTCTTCTGTGAAGTAGTGACCTCTTCTACGTGCCCACCCCACAATTTTGTGCTTCTGCGCAGCAAATTACCATACGATGATTCGGCTCTGGATGTACGGTCAAGTCGTTTTTTATGTTCTTCAGCAACGATACGAATCGATTTCTTGCCCCTGACATTATTAATCCTTTCACGATCGTTGGGGGTGATCCCGTGAGATGAATCAACGGCTGTAGGTGAAGTTCCCCCGGAGTTGGCTTCGATAACGGGCTTGTCAAGGTCATGCTCGGGGAAGAATTCCTCAAGACGATCATATACGTCCTCAGGAGGTGGACGATGAGCCCAAGTATACTCTTCGAATGTACTTTTGTGTCCGTCTCGAGATGTACGAGGTCGGGGGTCGCGCAATCGAGCCTGCGGCTGTGGCTGAGGAACATAATCAGGAACAGCAAGGTTAGATGGGACACCGCGCGGATTGTTATTTGAGTTATGCGTGATAACTTCCAGGGCGGGACGTGGACTTGACCTCGGGCTGGTATTGGACCCAAGCTTATCCTCGCGGACCATTTGACTGAGTGGCCTACGAGACCACAAATCTTTTGTTGCGGTAGCATAATCGTCCGAGGAGCTGACGCTGTCAACTGGAGGGTCCGGCTGTTGTGACAACTTTGGCGATGCCATACGTGCTTTGAAGTCCCAAATGACTTTGTCCCCCTCGCCAGGACGCAAAGTCGATTCGGATAATGTGTCTTGTCCGCTAGACGAAGAGTTTTGTCGCGAATCCATGATTGTCCCAGATGATGTGTATGCGAAGGTACTAGAACTAGTTGACGTACTGGGTCGGGAGGTGGCAGCACTCACAGGGCTACGTGGGGGTGTTTCGGGTGTAAGAGGGAGTCGCACAGAGGTAGGAGTATATGGTCCCGCCCGCAGGGACAAGGGTAACGTATTTCCACTGAATCCATCTTCCCTGAGTGGCGTGTCTCCAAACTTTGAGACAGAGTTACTAGTTGAATGACTTTGATGATGAAGAGAGGGCAGGGGTCGTTGTACGTCCCTGTCACGCGATGCATCGTGACCTGAAACATCGTTGGAACTCGGAAAACGTTGTTGAGCGGGAGAGGCCGAATGCGGTCGAGGATAGGGCTCTTGACTGGGTGACAAGTATGTCGCAGGACTCGCCGAAGTGGGAGGTGACGACTGCGGTTGGGGGAAAGATCGAATTGGTGCATTTGTCTCAACATTTGCATTATCAACCATAGACCCTTGAGTAGGGGGGAGGGGACGGTGGAGGCGTGGAGCAGGGCCCGAAGGAGGTTCGGATGGTCTGATGAACGTAGTTGTAGAATTTGATGATACATGAAGTTGTGGGCGACTAGGAGTGGACCGAAGCGGGGGTGGCGGCGGTACATTGTGGAGCATCTCTGTGCTTCTTGTATTTCTTAGAGATCTGATAGGACTGGAACCAGAGACAGAGTCCGCCGCCTTCCAAGTAATATAAGAACCAGATGGAGCGACCTTTCCTCCCGTTTTGCGGGGAGGTTGAAGCTGACGAGTACCTGAAAGATCAATACGGGACGTCCCTTTTCTCCGTGGACTTAACCGTGAGGATGCTTTGCGTGCGATAGTCGATTCTTGCTCCCGAATGATCATCCCGTCGGAAGCGGATGCACCAACACCTCCGGAGCGAGGCGTTTTCACCTTATCAACTAATGAACTAGGCAGGGTACGAGACAACTCAGCATCTGCTGATTCCATCCCCCGTTCGCTATCTCGTAGAACTTTTTCCCTCTGTTCTGCGTTGGAACCTCTACGAAGCGGTCGGCGGGGTAGAGTCAGGGTGTCTTCCAGCGCCGGGGTGGAGTGGGAAGGCTGCACGGCTGTTACAGTGCTTAGATCAGGTTGGCGTCGTCGATCAGCAGATGACGAATACGGCATTCTCGCGGACACTGGAGAAGGAGGCTGTCGAGAATAATACTGCATATTTTGGGTGGGTGGCAACGAAAAAGCACTCGGTAGGTTGGGTAGGTATTGACGAGGGCGTAGTGTACTCCGGTTGTCTGCATCGTCAAAGTCATCAGACACAGCGGATGGTTCATAACCAGTAGGATCCTCCGATGATATGCTCTCCTGTCGGGATGGTTGCGAGACCTTTGAGCGAGGGACCAAAGGACCAAAGACTGGTGGTGGGGGAGGAATCGACCTGACTGGGGAAGTAGGCAAGGGAGGTTCGTGAACTCGTGCGTGAGGGTGGCATACAAGGAACTTGAGATTGCCTTCGCCGTCTCCTTGCTCTCTGATCAACCGCAGTAAACTATCGTTAGTTAACGCTTCGCCAACCGCCGCGCGGTTGACTTGGGTACGATAAATTGCAAACCCGGGAGATTGATCCTCGTCCGGAATTTTGAGCTGGAGAGATCAAGTTAGTCGACCATCATGAGCGAAGAAGACGAGAGAAATAACCTCCGTAAAGATCCGTTCCCAAACAAAGGCTGCGCTATTCGCGGGTGTAACGTCAACTGCTGTGAAAGCGTGGCAGTCGTAAGTAACCATGATGACTCTCTCTGGGGAAGGCAAATTGCAAGAGGGAGTTGGAGACTGTATGTGACTGTTAGCAGGAGTATAAAACACCAAGAAAAAAAGTGATCCTGACATGGTGTGAACTCTCGGATTCCTTAGGACGATGTGAAGATCCCCTCCGGGGCTTCCAGAACTTATCAGCCATTTTCTGCATGCGAGAGGGTTGTGGCAAATCGGAACGTTCATTCACGGCCGAGCCATCGTCGTGGGTAAATAGGGTAGTTGCAATGTCAGGTGGGGCTGCCTGACCTGGTGTGCTTGGGGGAGGAGTCGACTCTACGGCGTTAGAGCTTTGGCTGGAAGGCGAAGAAAGAGTGGGGTTTGAATGGGAAGAAGCGATGTGGCGAGGAAGATCGGTGGTTACCGTCGGACTGACAGGCTTGCTAAAGGGGCGATGTGGAGGTGGTGGAAGCATCGATGAGGAGGGCTGGTGCGACGAGTGGGAGGACTGAGGGAGGTGGTGGGACGGTTCGTGACGATCATCCTCGCTGTTGCTGGAGTCACCAGGGTCAGGGTTTGCAAGAACAAGGACCCGACGGCCTCTGTGGGTGCTTGACTTCGTGTCCTCAGACATGGCAAGGGACGGCATACACGCGTTGCCAACGTCGTCTGATCGGCTGGGTACCTGTAGAAGATGGTCGGTGGCGAGGAAAAATGGAAGAAAGAAAGAGGGAGAGGGAGAAAGGCAGGAGAGAGAACGAGGGGAACGAGGGGGAGAAATACCTGGCGAGACGGTGCTGGATGTATGCGCGACCAGTCGGCCAAATGATGGGCCCGTTGGAAGGTGCAGCAGGCGGCGTGGCTGACATAATCAACATGGCAATGTGACTTCCACACATGGTAAGTGATCACTCTCCTAGTTGCACGTGACCAATACAAGCGAGCAAGGATGCCGTACTGTACAATAATATTATGCCGTGTGCCCTCCATTATTGGTGCATGCCTCTCCCTTCCACTCCACTCTCGCCGGACGATATCCCCTCGTGCAACTCCACCTGTTCAGGAATCTCAGCGTGTCTCTCGTGCCACTGGGAGCTCGCATCGTGTTACCTTTGGAAACTCCGCGCGTTCACTCAACATACTCTCCCCCCAACAGAGAAGTTTCAAAAGCTGCACGAGCTTCACTTCCTTCCCTTGGCTGAAACTATCCAGAATGGCTGCGTTCACTTCTCCTGCCGTCTTCATCCGTTGCGCAGGAGACAATAGGTCCGTAATTGTAGATGGTGCTGATGACGAATCAAACGCCAGCAGTGCCATCGTTCGTTCCAGCTCTGCGAGGAACTCTGGATTCTCCTCTCCCCGCGGCGCTAGCTCATCTTGAGCAAACTGCAGCGCCTCTGCAATGCGACCGTGGCGTATGTATTCGATGAGCTTTTGCTGCTGAAGGTGAAAATACAGCGAAGGATTCGTATCCAGTATCTAGAGAAATCATGGATTGATTCAGTAAAATTCATCCATCAACATATTCTGAGACAAAATGTAGATCATATTGAAGACTGAAGTGTTTATGACAAGTCTCATCACCGGCTTTCACCAAGCCTGAGAGTGGTGCATGAAACGTTTTAATCCTTTCCTATCTAGGATAGGCTGAAATGATGGACACGAAACCTACCTCGGGGTTCAAATCATTCACACGAGTGATTGCTTCCTCGACGTCGCCACGTTGTAGTGCCTCGCGGATTACCATCCTGCTCTCGATAGACTCAAAGTCCACAGGAGGTGTTATGCCTGCTTCATCACTGAATTCTTGAGCTGCAGACTTGTATCCCTCTATCACGAGATAATCCATTATAAGCCGGTTCAGGTCACTACAGTAAAGGTCGCGTCAGCCTCCAATAAGCAGACTAACAATAAACAGTGAATCAGATAATACATGCAAAATTTTGAAACTCATCTCGGAACTCAGAGAGATTCCCAATGATGTTCTCATCGTGTCAAAAATCAAACATGAGAAGGCACTCACTGTTTTGTGACCTGGACCTCGTAAAGACGACGTTCCCATTCATCCTTGCGTATCGAAGCCTTCGGAGGCTACATAGTGTGTAAGCTCGTATCCACTACCGTTGAAAACGATGGAAATACGAACCATAAGTGTGACCAGCGTCAGTGCGCAAGGAATTTAAGTCCATCCTGGATTTAGGGCAGGGTTCATGCAACCTTGTGTCGTGATAGGTAACCCATTTTAGAACATTACCATTACAAATCTTCTATTAGACCCAAGGAGCATAGCTTATGGTAGCCCACTGGCCCAGATATTGGTCGCGAGACGAGCACGCAAAAAATAAACCACACTTGTGTACACGCCGATCATCGAATAACGATCCAAGCGGGAGTCCGTAGTCTACCAGGTAGACCCGAGGCCTGGACAAACATTAATATTGTTGTTCCTTCTGACAGGTATTTCGACACGTCCCTAGGCACCGCGGATGTTATACAATGAAGCTGAACCCAGCGTAGAGCATATCTCTCAATCGCACGGGGAGGACTTCAAGGAGGTTATGTCAAGCAAAAATTCGACTCTACACACGTTTGCGTTACACCTTCGAAACGATCCCACCAGATCGAATCATGTCAAAGAATGTGTCCTTGTCCGCCACACCTAATGTGAATGTTGATCGTCAGGAGCCAAGCTTGGCCAGAAATCCTCACGCACTTTGTTTTTCCCATCCAGACATGCTAGTTTTATGATCGTTCTTCTTTCCTTTATCTTTTCTGCTGAGTGACGGTGTGGGTAGCGAAGGTTTTCCGGCACCACGGGAGGCCTTGGCTTCCTCCTCGGTAGCTGCGGCCGCCAGTTGTGACTGTTGAATTGTATTGAAGAGTTTGACCACTACACGCATGAAAGAAGTGTAGATGAGCAAAAACATCAAAGCGCTTGTGTAAATGACATCTAGCACACCTCCTCTTTGCGCGACTTTTCGCAAAGATCGCTCACTTTCACCGCCCCAACCTCCAATCACATCTCTGATTCTACCCCTTTCCTCCCTTTCTCTGCGTTCTACTTGAATCACCTTTCTTGCTTCTGCTTCTAGTTTGGCATCGTTTTTTTGGCGCGCCACAGAGGGCTTGAGGGAGAGGGGAAGACCTGAGGGTGCATCCGTATTGAGGAGGGATTGTAACGTCGCCCCGAAATGCGAAGGCTCCGTAGCTCGTCTCTTCCGCTTCAAAGTTTTCTTTGATTTCATTCGTTGTCCATGAGCAATCTCGTCATCTGTGTGTCGCGAGCTCTCCTGATCAAGATGGCTGGTATCCTCCCCCTCGGAAAAACCTGAGAGTTGGGGATCGTCACTTGAAGGCACATAATTGCCTTCTGCCAGCTTTGCGCGTTTGTCCGTAGGCATACTGTCCCGAATGAAGTAGAAAGCCTTAGCACCGTTCGAGAGGGACTAGGTTGCGCGACTCTCCGACGTTCAGTACTTGCTCAGGTGAAGTATGTGAAACAAGCTCTTACATATCTCCAGCAGAGTACCTTATCCGCCAAGCGACACCAAGCTCAACAATTTGGGTGGCTCTAGTTACTTATGGTCCCACAACCTTTTTCATCCCTTCGGGTCGTCTGGGTCCCATAAGCCGGTTCGCGGTAAAGCTCGCCTGAACCGAAATCTTAGAACAGTGGACTTACTAACGTGACTGACCTCAATTCCACATCGACTTAGCCTGGCTGGTTGCATCCTCAAGACAGCTATCCCACCCAGAACGACGCTGGACATGGACTCTGCTAGTGCAGCGTTGGGTGCCATGGATTTGACACCGGAACCAGACCTGCACCCTTTGTACCCTAGTCCAGGTCAAATCTCACACTTGTTGTCCCCACACTCTGGTCTCGACCCTTCGCAGAAGACCATCCTTGTCTGCCATTGCCTGTCGCGCGCCTGTTTGTTCGGCGATCTCACTCTCCTACAGTATATTCTTACCGATCGCCAAGCTCAGCCGTATGTAGACCTCAGCGCACGCGACGAGGATGGACTCGGGTTGATCAGCCTAGCCATACAAGGATTTGGATCAGAATCAGATAGAGAGGTCGAACGTGAAGAATGTGTCCGCCTTCTCATCGCCCAGGGTGCCGATGTCTCGAATACTGACAACGGTGAGTGACGTTCACTCGTGTATTATATACACTGAAGTCTTCGTTAGCTGGATGGACCCCTCTCCATCATGCTGCCATATTGGCACCGCCAAGCTTGGTATCGTACCTAATGACCCACGGTTGTTCACCCTTCTCGGTGACAAGAAGACAGCTGACACCACTCGACATCGTCACTGCCCACACTCTTCTTCCCGGCAGAGAGGATGTCGCTCTATTACTTGAGGAGTCCATGAGGGGCGAAGGTTGGACAGGCGGTAGAATGGAGCAGAGACGACGGGCCCTCGAAGAACAACTGAAACGCAGGGATCGTCAGAAGGACCTTTATAATAGTGTTTCAAAGATCTTGGACGTACCTACTCAATGGTGGGGAGAACGTGATGTTGAAACCTCGTCAACGATTTCTGACTCGGAAGACGAAGACTTTGGCGAAGACTCCTACGTAGGTAACGTCTTCTACCCAGATGCGTTGTTAATGCACATACGCAGACCCCTCCTTTGGATTTCACCTCCATGCTGGCCTGGTCCCCTCAGGACCTGGACAACATTTTCAATGCTGTCATCACTAACGCTCATGTATATGCCCGGAATGCGCAACCTGCCAATGCTCTTTATCTCATGGCACGTTTTGCATGCTTAACCTGTGATGCGACATGGTTGGAAGACTTGATACTCGGTGCGACAGATGTCATTGAAGAAAGATTCTTCGTGAGTTACTTTCTTGACTTACCGCTCCACCAGCTCGATGTACATCCAGAGCCACTCGGAAGACGTGACCTGTCTAATCTTTTGGTTATACAATGTAACTGTTTGGCTCCATCTAATGCAATGCGATAACTCCATCAATGACGCCTGCGAAATGCTAGGGTCATTTGAGCTCCTAGAGCAAGTTATCAACTCCGTTTTTGGTGAGTGATCACTTGAATGCACTATTTCCCTTCATTGAACCCCACCAGTCTTTATCATCCGCTTCGCAGAGCGCAAAATAGACAAGTTACTAGATGCAGCATTGTTGGAGAATGCCCCTCTCTCAGCCGAACTCGACGCAGTTCAATTTGAATCTGAATGGTCATTCTTGAGGCCATTCAGCGCCAAGAAGAAGACCGGCACCACCCATGCCTCCGCTACTCCCCAGCGCAATGGCACACCATCCTCACCCCCTTTCTTACCGTCTCGTCCCCCATCCCCTTCGATCAATCTGAACTCCCTTTCCCCAACTACTCCGAAAACAATTTCGTCTTTACGGCAGACGCTGTCTCGTGCACGGCCACCGACTGACGCAATTTTTGTTGACGTCTCCCCGTCGAAGGGCTTACAAGAGCTGGTGTCCTTCCTCACTGCTCTCCATACCCTGTTGACCCTGTCGGATATTAACCCTGTATTGATCATACAGTTTTGGTCTCAGGTAATGTATTGGACTTCTAGTAAGTCGGCTAACTTCATTTATGCACTTCAGCTCATATGAGACAGGTGAAATTTTCAACCGCGTGCTGACCAGAAAAAAATACCTATGCCGGTATGACTTCTGACATGATACAAAGACACGTTCTGATCGCACCAGGTCTCGAGCGATTCAAGTTGGCTTGAACTTGTCTGTACTTGAAGAATGGACAGATGATATGGGCCTTCCACGAGGAATAGCATCGCATTTATCCCCCGTTAGAGATCTCCTGATCTGGCTTCAGGTAGCATCTAAATTATGATTATGTATCGCCCTGTTTGCTGATGGACCTATCGTATTGCAGCGTTTGTCATCAATCAGCGACTTCTCTGATTTGGTTGCCACTATCCAGGCAATGAAGAGTCTCAACCCACTCCAGGTAGCCCTGGATTTGTTGGTTGTTAATCGGTGCTAATCAGCAGTGGATGGGTCCTAGATGCGACGCGCTGTGCGCGACTACAAATACGAAGTTAACGAGAGCCGTATGACTGAGGAGTGTATGCAATACTTGACGCAGCTGCAAAAGGACTGGGAGCGTCATAGAGTCAAAATGGGGGTTGAAGCATTACGAAAGGAGGTAAGATAAACGACGGTGTTAGCGTCTGCTGATGTCATGAGCTTGTTTTCAGATCAATGAACGGGAGCGTGAACGGGAACGTGATATCGACGAGACCTCCGCTACCGACCAGTCTGCGAGCACGAAAACCCCAAGCATATCTACAACGGACACCTGTGCAATGCAGCACAATGTCGACCTCCTGTTCGATAGAGCCTTCGATCAATCATCGTGGGAGTCCGCTAAAGCACCGCAGGTGCTTGGAGAGCTGATGGATTCACGTTATATGCTGCCGTTATTCCTCCCATCTGATCCTCGCGTGCTATCTGCCGCGCCAGTCAAACGACATATTATAGATTTTACCAGACGTACATCAAATCACCAACCCGAACCACGAATCCCATGCCGTACCGGGTCGATGGGATGGAAGTGTCGGAGTCATCGAATTCGTGAAGTCAGCGTCGATACTTTGCGGTGGCTCGACAGCTTCAAGCCTTCGAGGTGGGCGAGGCCAACGTACATAGAATCCTCATCTCCGGGATACGGCGGAGATTATCCCCCCCTTTCGCCCATCGGTGATACTGAGGACCCACAAAGTAATACCAATGTTGTTCAGCCATCCCCACATTCAACTCCTCTTACTCGGAAGCCATCCAGCAGGAGCAAGAATCGCACAAGTTTGATTGGGGACCAGTTCACACCACTTGCATCACCCTTGTAACCTCTTGCATCAGTTCCAGTTTCTTCCATTTTACCCCACATATCTCAGCCTGCTCCCCTCCATCATCGTTGGATTTGATGGTCATGGACCCATTGATCTAGTTTCCTTCCACACTCAGACACGTCATCTGCTATAGTAGATTGTCGAATAGTGCATTCGAAGCCAATCGAGTGGCAAGTCGCTATATCAATACTTTGACAAGAGCCTTGCAGTGACGTGCGATGAATGGATATCTCAGTCGTTTGGTACAGGGTTGATACTGACGTCTGCACCCGGCATCGTCTGTCCTCCTCGTTTTCACCATACTCGTCGTTCTAGTCTACATTTCCCTGGTCAGCACGTTCCTCGAGTTCAGGGTCTGACAACCATATTAATCGGGCCGATCGCTGCTCATCAGACAGCACCATGGTCGTCACTGCTTCACCGAGGATCCACTTCTACAAGAATGCTGTCATCTCCGTCGCCAATCCCCCGACACTCCTGGTGTTACTTCCAGATGATCAAGTTGGGTGGTGTGAACAGGTCTACATCTCCGCGTTGAATCTGCTAGTCCAATTCACTGAGGTCATAATGTGCAGTTCTCTCAAGAAGGCTACGACGTCATTCACTTAACATATCCTCTGCCGGAAGCTACCTCCTTCGCAGACGTTTTGAACGATGCAGAAAAAATAATGATTGACAAAGGCAGTAGAACACCAGAATGGGGTCTCGCCACGTACGGACTGGCCACCCAGGATGCTGACGAGATTCTGTCGTGGCTTGCCGTCCGCGTAGCAGATCTCAGGGTTTGCGTACACTTTTGCCCAAACGCGGAGGATATTTCCCCTGGCTTTTTAATCAAAAACTCGGAATCACGCTATTTACCGTGAGCCTTGTCCATGATGGTTAGACCTACAGAGAAGTGCTGATAATTTGGAAGAGCTACGTTTCATCTAGCATCTTCCCAGGAAAAATTCCACGCATCTATCCTACCTTTGGAGGACCCAGCGAATCTTGGTTATAATCTACCGACACATCTACACCCCCCGATCAAGGTGTATACGTATCCATTCGTTTCCCATTCCCCCCCTTTTCCTTTCTCTGCAGGGGCTCCGATTCAGATTACAATTCGTGAGCCGCGCATTGTCGACGCTTACTCCCGTTCCGCCAATAATCTTTCCTTGACTCGTACTCTGGGGACACTCAAACAATATCTGGGTCCTCATTTCAACTTCGAGAAATTATGGGACATGCACACTTATTACGAGTTCGCGGAAAGAAACGCATTGAGTAGGCTGAGATATTTTCTTGCGCTCAAACTCTCTAAGCGCCGTTTCAGAGACCATGACCACAATGGTCAGACATCCTACTACATTCCAGTCGTATTCAGCTTGACGCTCACCTTCCCACTAGGTAGAGACACCATATGTAAACCACGTTCCTACGATGACTGGCGGCGTTGGACATGATGATCTTGTGAGGTTCTACAAGGTCAGTTCAAATCGACCAGCAACACGTAACTAAAACACATGCTGTAGTATCATTTCACAACGGTTAGCGTAGAAATCCAAGTAATTTGTCACTTCTTGACCAACAGCGTAGGTCACCCCGACCGATTTCGAACTCATCACAATTTCTAGAACTAGTGAGATCTAGGAGTCATCTGAAGAGAAACTCGTCTGCTGACCTGTTCAAAAGTCGGCTCTGATCGGATCGTAGATGAAATGATCTTCAAGTGTGCGCACACTTCGGTATGCCTTGGAGTTTCTGACCTGTTTCCTTGTTACACTCCAATGTGTAGGAGATCGATTAGTGCGTCCTCATATGAGATGTGACGATTTAATCCCGACAATCAGACAGCTTTTTACCTGGAATTCAGCCCACAGGCAAGCCGCTAGAAATTGCTATGGTCGGTATTATTGCATTCCGAGGGGACAAGCTGTTCTTTGAGTAGGCCTCTATTATTGTTGGGTAGTAATCAATGCTGAGCGCTGAATCTTGTCTTGCAGGCATTTGTAAGCACTATATGTCTCCCTCTGCCGCTGAAATTAAGCTTTTTCAAGGTACTGGGATCAAGCCAGCATACTTGTGCAACTTGGAGTGCTTGACCCTACCGACCTTCCAATTGCCGGAGCAGAAGTTGCGAGAAAAGTTTTGGATCCCTTCGGTCAGCCAAGTAACACACTGTTAAAACGATGGAGTAGCAGCGAAGGTCTTCCGAACAGCTAAACTGGTGAAACAAATCATGGTTTCGTGTCCACCGAGTGCAGTCGGAACGTTGTATGATATGAATAGAGTGCCGGAATATTTACACCCCAGTCGTACGTTTATAATCCTGGCCATGCTTGAAGCTTGCAATCAACGGTAGTTGCCGATGCTTACTTCTCGTGAGGAAGTATATGCTTAATTATTAGGAGTCTAGTTATCCAGTCAGCGTATGCGTTACGTAAGGTGGCATAAATGCCCGCTCGGTGTGCGAAGGCTGTACTGCGATGTAACTACGGCAGTGATCTGTTTCCACCTTTCTTAGCTCTACTCCCTTCTTCTGTCCGCCTTGTCCCTGGTAGAAATGGCGCGTTCGATACCGCACGATCCCACCAGACCAACTGGGAGTTATATTGATCCATTTGGTGATGGTGCATATGATGAGCCGTTCAGTACGGGCAACCTCAACTACGACGACACCAAGACTTCCGTCACCAGTGGTGTCACAGCAAGAGATCCAACTAACACAATTCTGCTGGCAGGACCAACGGAGGCGGAGTCCTTGGCGGCTGACTATCGTCAACACAATGCTTCACCCTCCTTATTAAAAACACCTGACCGTCTTCCTACTCCTTCCCCGCACGACAATACTTTGCCCTATCCGAGTGATATCATGATGAATATCCCGTATCACGATGACGACTCGCCTTCATCACACCGCCCTCCCTCCGTCCTCGGAAAACCAGACGCTTCATTGGTTCATAATGCGGCAGGTATGGGTCGGTCATCAGGTTACCAGGACTTGGGTACGTGGCGACCACGGTTGTGTATACGTTGCTGGACTCATGCGCTTCACAAGAATACGCAGAACCCTCAGCAGACGACCCGAACTCCGTGTCAGAAAAGGGGGCTTCTTTCAGAGGTTTCCTAGGAACAGGAAAATACCCTATGGAGCAGCGGATCGAGGATAAGAAGAGAGGGATCGGACGGCAGAAGTATCCCTTCGTTGGTGTGTCTATTTCCCGTCCAGAATGTGCCTTTGCTGAAAGTCTTTAGTATATGCGCTCACCATCGCCATGGTGGGTATTTTCATTAACGAGCTTGTAGTGAACACTCGGGAACAGGGGACCCCGGTGTCTTTCAAGGCTAGTCACTTTATTACACTCCATGAACTGTTCTTACCCTTTCTCAGCCTGTCGTCAATCCCATGCTAGGACCTTCTGAGAGCGCCCTGATTAACCTTGGCGCCCGCTTTCCTCCGTGCATGAAATCTGTGCAGAATCTGCCATTGTCTACTTTAATGCCATGTACGAAATAACTTCAGTGTTTGAGTTTCATACGCTGAATTCTTCGGAATAGGTCTTAATGACACGGCAAACCCACCAAACATTCTGTGTACTATCGAAGATGTATGCGGCTTTGGAGGGTTCCACGGAAATGTTCCAAATCAATGGTTCCGGTAGGCAATCCCTGTGGTTCTGAGAAGGACTCTAACTAGGTATCCTAGGTTCATTACTCCTATATTTCTACACGCAGGCTTTATCCACATCATCTTGAACATGCTTGCACAGTTGATAGTCTCTGCACAGGTAACCATCCCGCCCTACCTCTTCAGTGTGGTGTGACTAAGCACCCACTAGATTGAGCGAGAAATGGGTTCCATGGGGTTCATGATAACTTATTTTGCCGCCGGAATTTTTGGGTATGTTAACTCAAGGATTCACAGACTTCGGAACGTACTAAGGATTTTAAAGTAATGTTTTGGGTGGTAACTTCTCTCTTGTCGGTGCCCCATCTCTTGGTGCTAGTGGGGCAATATTCGGAACAGTTGCGGTGACTTGGGTTGACCTATTTGCTCACTGGCATTATCACTATCGTCCCAGCCGCAAGGTACGTCGAATTAACGTTATTTGAAAATATGAGACTAAATGCACCTAGCTGGCTTGGATGACTGTGGAACTCTTATTTGGTATCGCTCTTGGTTATGTTCCGTGTAAGCACTTGTATTTGGTCCCAGCCGAACGCTTGGCTGACTCACACACGAATAAAGATGTCGACAATTTCGGTTCGTGCACCACGCTGAAAATATATCCTCATGTCCTCATTTTTCGTTAGCTCATCTCGGAGGGCTTTGCATGGGTCTCCTCGTCGGCACCACATTATATCCTGTCATTAGTCCGTCGAAGCGGCACAAAAGCATCATGTGGGCATTCCGCCTTGCGGCCATTCCATTGGCCATCGTGCTCTTTGTGGTACTCATCCGAAATTTTTACACTTCTGATCCATACGCGGGTACGTGTATCTGGGCAAATTCAGTCGTCACTCGGAGCTTTAACCTTTCACAGCATGTTCGGGTTGTCGATATTTATCTTGTATACCCACCTCTTCGAATAACTACTGTCAAGGAACTGGTAAGAAACCGTTGTGGCCCGCTTTCCTTGCTCTAAATATTGCATGAAGGTTTCACCACTACGACCAGCGGGACAAGTATTTAGTTACGCTGGGATTCTGTTTAACAATGTGATGTAAGCCAATGGATAGATTCCGCTCGATACATGTGTGGTACATACTTGATGGACTCGGACGATTGTACATCTTTGAGCAAAGGACACGTTCGCTTGTTGTCAAGGAGTAACAATTCAACTTCATTTTCTCTTTCGCTCTTGACACGTGACCAGGAGCCCAATGCCCGCGACTCCATCGTGTCGTAATTCGTGTTTAAAATCGTGACGCTCTTCACGACTCCGGTATTCTGGAGTCCGATGACTACAAAAAAAACGGTGTCTCTCGACCCATCATGGTACCATCGCTTTGCGTTGACGGCCGTGCTATGTGCACTTATAGCTGGAATGCTGCGATTCGTCCTCTTTGGTGTGTCACTTAGCATTGCCGTGCCTTTCGTGCTCACGGAAGGCCTACCCAGACCAATACGATCCAATGCATTGCAACGCACTATTGTCGACGGGAAGCTGGCTGGACAACGCATATCATAATTGGCAGCCAGAGGGCAAGTCTTTTCCAATATTTGATTCAACGAAATTAAGGTTGCATGACAGGTTGTATGCTCTATTCATACCAGCCTAGAGATACCTCTCAGTGCCTTTCGTCTCGTCGAGTCGTCTTCATCGGTGACTCAGTGACACGAGCGCTCTTCTTTCAGTTTATATATACCGTTGACTCCACGCTCCCAAAAGAGCTTCTGGATGACGGCGCAAAACATTCCGACCATTCCTTCGTTTCTGGATCCCAAACAAAACTTGACTTTATTTGGGACCCATTCCTAAACACAACGTCTGCCCTTGCGCTGATAAACCCGCCCACACAACAGTCGATCAATGAGCAGGCTGAACGACCCGCCTTGCTTGTCCTCGGTTCAGGGCTCTGGTACCTCAGGTATGCCGACACTTCAGGTGGACTCTCAGCCTGGGAGGCCAACATAGAAGCACACATCGGAGCAATAAATGGAGCTCGCAACAAACCAGCAGATGAAGTGGTCTTTCTTCCGGCAGAGGAAATCGTCTCTTCAAAGTTATCACCCGAACGACTCGATACCATGCATTCCTCCGACATAGACGCAATGAATTCCGACCTCTACCACCGCATCAAGCCATCAACCAACAGCTCTTGGTCGCAACTCTTGGGATCTGCTTCCTCCGGGCGAATTTCATTTCCATTGGTGTTCAATAGAATGTTGGATGACTCGCAAACCCAAGATGGTTTGCACTTCACCGACGCTATCGTCGAGGCTCAAGCAAAGATCTTGCTAAACCTCCGATGCAACGACGAATGGCCTCAGACGTTTCCAATGGATAAGACCTGTTGCCGAACGTATCCCTGGCCAGGACCGGTGCAGTCAATTGTACTCGCCAGTCTGCTGCTGTATACTTGCGCCTTCCTGTATCGCTCGCGTGAGCAGCGCTCTGTCAAGCTCATTTATATGCCGTCTGATATCAGTATAGATACCAAAGCTTGGGTTGTGAACAAAGAACATCTTCCAGCGATAATCTTCGGTGCTTCTATAAGTATAATATATCTTGCGGACCGGACAGGATTGTGGCTCAAAGAACAGAAGCAATTCAACGCATGGACGTTTGGGATCTTATCTTTGGCTTCGCTTGCGGCTGGTATGGTGACAGTTCGAGGGGCTGACAAAGACCTGGGGTTTCTCAATCGCGACCAGACCAACGAATGGAAGGGGTGGATGCAGAGTGCGTCGACTGATTGTTCCACCAACATGGCTCTGACAGGTCGTTCCAGTTGCAATTCTTATATACCATTATCTGGGTGCTTCTAGGATATCTGGCATCTATAACGCCATCCGAGCTGTTGTCGCAGCGTATCTTTTCATGACCGGTTATGGTCACACAACGTTCTATCTCAAGAAGGCAGACTTTGGTTGCCTTCGTGTTTTTCGGGTACGTTTAATTTCTCGCGTTGAAGTTTGTGCTTATCTCCATCTCTTGTAGATATTAGTGCGGCTGAATCTCCTCACGCTTACACTTGCTTATACCATGAACACGAACTATCTCTCGTATTATTTTGCTCCCCTGGTCTCTCTGTGGTTCCTGATCATCTATCTGACGCTGTGGATCGGATCTCAGCTCAACGACAATACAGCGTTCCTCGTCACCAAGATATTCTTGTCAATGGGTATATTTGCAGCATTCACGAACCAGACGTGGCTGCTAGAGCGACTTTTTGAAATTCTGGAACGCGTTTTCTTCATCCGCTGGTCCGCACGTGAGTGGACCTTCCGAGTATCACTCGACCAATACATCGTATACTGTGGCATGCTTGCCGCGCTCGCTGCCATCAAAATTCGCGACAATCACCTTACCGAGCACCCCGCCTGGCCCATACTCAGACGCGCATCTATTGGAGTGTCTGCTGTAGTCCTCGTGTGGTTCGTGCGTTTCGAACTTATGCAGGAGAACAAGTTCGCGTACAATGCCTGGCACCCATATATCTCATTCCTCCCCATCCTCGCCTTCGTCACCCTCCGCAATGCCACCCCCCTCTTGCGGACATATTCATCTCGTATTTTTGCATTCATTGGCAAGTGTTCGCTCGAGACATTCATTATCCAGTATCATCTGTGGCTTGCGGCAGATACCAAGGGTATTCTTCTGCTTATTCCTGGGACAAAATGGCGCGCCTTCAACTTTGTTCTATCGACGACTATCTTCATCTACGTATCCCACCACGTAGCGTGGGCTACTGGAGAAATCACTGGTTGGATATGTGGCCAGGAGAACACGCTGCCTGCCACTCGCGATGCGCCAAATGCTGGTGTATCGGATATTTCCAACTTTCATTCAGAAACTGTATACCTGGCCACTGGAGGCACAGATAGTTCTCGCAGCGAAGCCGAAACACCAGAACGCCATCCACAGCGATGGGTAGACAGACTAGCAGAAGGAACTGGCCCTCGGCAGTCGCCTACTTTTTTCAAGTCCTGGTCTGGGGCGCCACTGTTCGGGCGGGTCGATGCGAAGGGTAGGATTATCGTATGGGGTGGTCTGATGTGGTTGGCGAATGCATTATGGACAAACCATTAGATACATTAGGGAGACTACACGGTGCCAGATACGACTACAGGTACTGATAAGTAAATGTCACCGTCCTGCGAAGAGACATTAGTACACGTTGGACAAGTTGTGGGCAGAATCAGTATTAGCATGGATACTCATCAACACTCGTCCTTTAGACAAGGTCAGGGCTTGACTTCTATTTGTTACATCACATAGGGCCGAAGGGAAGAAGTACTCACGAGTCAAAGAGAGCTGAAAAGGGCGAAGCCGTCAGCATGAATCAAAACAGTAGACATGAGAGCAAGCTCGGAAATTTGGGTATATGATAGAAGGTCACGAGCCAACAAAGGCTTCAAAGTAGCGATTCAAGGTGTTCGTCATTGCGACGACGGCAGAAAATGGGACTCACTCAAAAACTCACAAGCGACATCAAAGCAGATGAAGAAAGAAATTGCTGGCACACCGCGGTTTTGTCTACGCACGTGATGTGTACTCAGGGCAGGTCATTTCAGCTCGAGGGCGCCTTGAGGCATGTAGGCCCACTGTCCACCTCCTTTGCCACTGTCTCCCACCATGGCGAATGTCGTCCATCCACCGCTCAATTTTCTTCATGAACCAAATCACCTATCTGCACCTCGCTTTGGGTTCGGCTTTGGGTTGCCCGGAAACTCACCCACAGGGACAGGGAAGCAACCCGTCTACACCCCTGGCCACATACAACCATCTGCCTTTCAGCAGCTCACCTCACATATCAACCTACCACCTACCGCACATCGCGTTCAGAAACGCCGCCACGAGTCGGAGGATGATGCCGAATCCAGTCGTCATGTCGGAAGGGACGTTGCAATGGACCGAAGCCCCACCCCAGAACGACCGAAGAGAGCCGCTCCAAAGCGTGCCAAGGTCACCTCGCAGGATGAGGAATCCAAGGATCAACCATCCTCAAGAACAAATAAGGATCTAGACGCAGATAGCGACGTTGACGTCGGTGTCTTGTTAGGTATGTATGATATGTTCTATCCGACCACTAGAGTGAACCTGACAAGCGATCGGGTAGCGAGCCTTCCACCGCAGGCTCTTTTGCCTCTTCTGAATTCATTGATAAGCATCCAGCCTTCACTTAAATCACTCATCTTACCCCTTATACCCCGGCCAACGCTGGACACGGCCATACAGGCGCTAGAGCAATCCGCGAGGAAACTGCGGGATGCTTATCCTTATTCAAACACACCCGCATTCTCCTCTGTTTCTGCCACGACTTCTCTCGGGTTTGGGTTCGGATTTAACTCTCAACGATCTGGTTTTGGATCCAACATGGACGACGACCAAAGGAATAGTGGGTCAAATGACGGCAGTGGAATGCGAGAGTCGTACATCCTCTCTCGACTGCGACCTCACATTCATGAATTTGTGTCTGCATGGATGTCCTATGTCCCCTATTTTTCCTACGTGTCTTGCACACAGGAGGCCTCGTGGCCGCGCGGGCATTCAGCTGTCCTGCAATCGCAGCATAAAGACAAATCACACCCGTCGGAAACATTTATGTTTCTCTCTGCGCTGACGACGCACATGACTTGTCAGCCTCCACTTACGCAGGCTTCGCTCGCACCGCTTTTACTTCCACGGCTGTCGAAAGAATGGGAGGCATGGGTGGATCGACTAGACCAAATGGTCAATCGAGAAGGACGTATGTTTGGTGGTGAGACGGTGAGGAGCTGGGAGAAGACGCTGGATGAGTTTGCGGAGGCGAGGGGGCCCGAGGGCTGGAGCGTGATGAGGGAAGTGAGGGACCGATGGGTCGGAAAGGTGGGGTGGCTGGTGGGGCGGAATGTGATACAGCCGATGGAGGAGGAGGAGTGATGGGCATGTTTGGGTTAATGGACATTTGTATACTACCACCATCATCACTGTGGCGATGCACCGAGGTCTCATGCATGCTGCCACTCGAAGCAGCCTCTCCTCCTCGACCCGCCAGGTGTTCAGCTTCATCAATACCTCGGCTTTCGCTGATCCCCAAATTCACGTCGACCGTCGCACTTCCGTTGCTGCGAACCCCGCTCGAATACCCGAACAACTCGGTGTTCGCCCGATCAAACTAAAATCGCTTTCAGTCGTCGACTTTGACCGACGAGATCCAGGACGTGTCGCGGACTTCATCTGCTCAGACCCACCCGTAGATGCAGGGACGCCAGTCGGCATTCCTACCGAATCCTTGCCAATCCCCACAATGCCGTTTCCTACCTCCCCCCAATCTCTATACCGCAATCTCCTCTTCATTACGTCCAATCCGCCTTTTTACATCCGTGAAGCCATCGACTATTATTTCGATTGGCCCAAGCCTTTGCACTCCACCAAATCCTTCAATCTCCTCATCAGTCTCGCTCTGCGGAACGCCTCCTTCGCATCAGTCGGCCGCCTCTTCAGTGCCATGCGAGCAGAGTCTATCCCGGCAAACATGCAAACATGCAAACTGCATGTCCGGTGGTTCGTTAGGACTGGCAAATGGAATGATGCTTGGAAACGTGTCTTGGAAATCATGGGGCAACAGAATGCCACCACGACATTCCCCAACAACCCCATACCTCTCCCTCTGTGGCTGGAACTCTTTGGCTCCCAGAAGCGCGGTGCGCTGCGACATTGGGTTATCACTGACCGGAAACCCATCATAAAGGCTGGTTCGGGAGCTGGCTGTAATACAAGCCCGAACGCTGCCCGCGACCTTCACTTGAATGCTGGCCTGGAAGAAGACCAAAAATCTCGTTTGGAGGATGCTAAAAATTCAACACCTTTTGGTCGAAAGCGACTTATGCCACGTTCATGCCAGAATCCCTACGCCGCCGAAATGTTGCGATACCGAGCGCTCTTGCAGGTTTCGCCTCTGCTCGCTTCTTCCGACCAGGTTCAGATCCTACCGAGGACCATTCTCATTATCACGCAGACAATGTACCATGTAGGGCAGAGAAGCTTGGCACTCTCTACCGCCCTGTCGTACGTGAAATCCCTTCCTCCCCGACTCAGATGGTGCGATCGGCGCAGAGTCATCGACCTCGTCAACTTCCATCTTTCCATGGTTACTCGGCACAGAAAACCTGGTCTGAAACAACACTTTACACAGCGTCGTATTCTTTGGAAATTTCTCCATGCCCGTCCGGATTTGACACCATCGTCCACGACCTTGTTTCTGCTTCTCGGACCCTTGCGCGGCTGCCGCCGCAGCGGCACTCTTGCTATGCAGTGCTTGCATCTGTTTGAGAAGAGGTGGGGTCCACGCGTTCAATCCAGGTTAGTCCGACGACGTGTCGCAAGTCTTGCGCTCAAAGAAGGTCGCCTTGATATTGTCGAGGCCATGATGCGGGTGGCGTGGCGCTATGGAGTTTCCGATGATAGCTTCCCTCGGACCGTCTACGCATCGAGACGAAGACCCTGGCGGACATTATTTAGTCGACGAGGCGCTGAGAATCGAAGATGGCATTTAATAGAGGAGAAGTATCGACGGCAGTTAATGTCGAGGTCCGAGTCGTAAACTGCACGTAGGTAGCTTGTTCAGACTAGCCAGGGTCGAGCGGTGAACTTTCAGCGATTGTACATGCCATATATGTTGGGTGCATTTAGAAAACCATACACTCGATTGATGTTCGCATTACCGACAGCTACAGGGGTAGGGAACTACGAGTACATTATAACAAAAGGTATAGGAATGCCACACAACAGAACATGGCTGACGGGAGAGATGCGAGGGACAAGAAGACCAAAAGGAGTGAAATCACAGGTAACACCTCGAGAAGGTGCTCGGGGGAAGACAGGACGGCCAGTTGCCCAATGATACCGCCGACTCCCACTCCGCCGCGACTGTGCGGTATAAATCAAGCGCTGCTCGTGCATTCTCGACCTAAGAGAGGGCGGGGTCGTTGAGTAATTCGGCGACCATGCGCACGCGACACAACAGTTCTGGTTCTGGCTGGACAGATTATGAACGGGTACGTACGGGATGTATGTGACCATCTTGACAGCGACGACACATGAGATGCCACATGAGAGTTTGCAGGCCAATCACTTGGTTAGGGGAACGCAGCGCATTTCTAAAGGGCAGATACAATGCGACGTCGCGCGTGGCAACGGCGGGATGTGGGATACCCAATACTGTCCCCGATGACGATGTAATGAGCTCGCTCTCCAGATAATAAAAAGTGCATGCACTCTACCCGAGAGGTCGTGCCACAGGCTGTGTCCGACAATCACTTTACCCTTGATGAGGTCCGCAACATGCTGCTGAACCCGATCAAATAAAGGTATGTCGGCTATGTCAGTGGAGAATAAATATCAAAAATAAGAGGACATTGGATGTTGACTCACGAGCTAGTAGATGGCAGGCTTCTATTCCGGTTGTACTGGTTCGATAATCGCTAACTTGCATGGTCGGGGCAACAAAGGTATCTAGTATCACATTGCCCCTAAAGTTGACAATAGACACGCGGCTTGAGATGAGACAGGTGAGATGACAGCGCAGGAGACAGAAGGACAGGGACACATACGCGAGCATCGCGGTGGTCCCGCCTGGTCCCACTCCTACATTGCTGCAGGAGAGGGCGATGATTTGGTCATTACTAGGGATAGGGTATTTTGCTTCCATCTCGAAAAATCAACAGGTAGCCCTGACTTACTCTGCGTAGCAGGTAGATATATGTGCGGTGAATACACTCGGAGCATTTTTTGACAGGGAGTAGACTCCAAAGGCTTTGTTCGTTCTCAGATAGATGAAGCCGATAAGCTCCAATGATCCTTCGTTCTAAATCTCAAGTGGAACGCACCATTCATTGGTGGCCATCCGTTTGGGTGGTAGGGTCTTCACGTAACGAATGCGCGATTGGTCCTGTGACCGCCCGACTCGACCTTGACAGGAACGGCGAAGAGCTAAACCAAGGTAGAACGTGTCAACATGATGGCCGCCAATCTGCCACTACGCACGACAGTGATGTCGACAAAGTCCCTGACTCTTCATACCACCTGTCAGACCGGCGGGAGAAGAGAGATGCAAACTTACAGAACCATCTGGAGATCTGACTCAGAGCCTGTCGAAGCCTCGATGAACCTTTGCCACTTTCACCCACCGAGTCATGAGGTTAAATAACTTCCATAATAATCCTCCAGGGGGGGAATTGCCTCGAGTTCGCGATGACTTTTTAGAGATATCAAAACATTTTGATGCGCTCGAGTTGCCCCTTCAACAGGGAGGCCTCTGCCCTGCTAGGGTCCGTCAAGAGTTTTGGCCTCCTAAGCTGGGGATGACTGAGGCGAGAGCGATTATCGAAAGCATGCGGAACTCATGCAAGCATAGCCGTAGTCAGGCTAGACGGGATCAAGGGAATCCCGAGTTTCTGTGGACAACGCCATCACTGTAACCATCACGACGGCGATGCTTCCAAGCACAATAAATCTCACTGACACAAAAAGTCTGGAGGAAGTTCAGGTCAACTTTGGAAGAGCTTTACAGGCAAAGGTTCGGAACTTGCCGGCGCCCACTAGTATTGGTGATTGCATGGAACCGAGGAGCAGACGCAACCTCCCTTCGTTGCAGCGTCAAAACCTGTCTCGGTCGCACTGCCAGCAATAGCGTGTGTATTTTTCTGTCGCCAAGAGCGGCATTCTGAGCTGCAATTTTGTGCATTGGGACTCATCTTTAACGGTGTTCTCGATAGCACTTTTGATCGTGCCCGTGAGGTGCAATTTGAATCTGTCCATTGCGCGCTGTTTATCTCCAGAACGTATCTCGTGCATCATGCGAAATGGGGCTGTGCCTCCCAGGTAATCGTGTATACCCACCTGGATCCCGGTGTGGACGACGCTAGCGTTCTACGACCAGAAATGGTTCCTTGAATCGCAGCTCACCAGAGCTTTGCACTTGGCTCAGCGCAGTCATTTATGTGAGTCGTGGCCCTTTTTTTTTTTTTTTTTTCCAAAAAAAATCCTCAGGATAAATCGAGCATCCGTTGGATCTTTGGCAAACCGTCCCCCTGGATGCACAATTTTAGTTGTGATATCGTATGGAAAGTTATTTCACCGTTGATCCGGAGGGCCCGGTTGAAGACCACACAGGGTTGGACGCAAGCACCGGGCGAGGCTGTAATCTGAATAAATCTCAGCGCGCTTTGACACCTCGGTTACACGAGGGAGTCGATACTCACGATAGGTGCACTCTAATGACAAAACCCCCAATCGGGATCTGTACCCCATATCTCGACATCGCTAGGGTCCGGTAGGATATGCATATGGTTTACACGGCAAAAGTGGGTTGCGACCGCAATGGATGAATTTTTTGTCCAGTCAGCGCTATGCCATCAGTGAAACGGTTGGTGGTCAGAACCAACGGCTAGCGGTCAGTAGCACTCGGCTACACTCGGGAACCAGCAACTGTTTTACTGATGGTCTGCCCCGGTCGCGATCTTCCGCCCAATACACTCGGCTTGGCCCGCCCTCCGTGAACGTGAAGTAGATACGAATGCTGCGGAGGAAGGGAGCGATCCCTGACTCGGATCAAGACCAGAAAGTGATAGCAAGTGAATCAATGAACACATGCGTTTTTGTTTACCTCGGTGCTGACGGTAGGCGGCGGGGACTCAATGAGGGTGTAGCTTCACGTCTGAGACGCATGGCTTGCAAAAGTGGGAGTGATCAAGACACCAAACGTAAATTGGAACGTTGAAGGCCACGCTGCCTGACGAACACAGCAGACGAGATCGTGGTGCAACGTTACCGCAAATAATAAAAATTATAGTGGGGCTCGACCAAAGTGAATGCAACGAGCGATTGATTCGAATCCAGAGTAGGAGAAAGCCTTGTAGCCTTGGGAGATATCCCTGAATCAATCGTTCCTAATTGGACTTCTAGGACGACATAGTTCCATCAGTATTGTCCGTCAGGAGACTGATCTATCCTCGGAAAGTCCATGTAATAATTACTGCCATCGAGTTTCCTTCAAATAGAGTGCACCGCGCGGAGTACGCGACTGTGACTCGATCGACAGCAACTCCCATTCGCACACACCGCGAACATGGAGCCTCCTCACGACCACCAACGAAAACCCCAATCCTCCTCAAAGACTTTTGGCCCTGGACAACAAGAGAAACAGTGTCGAATTTGTTACGATAGCGACGAGTCAGACCCGTCCTTGGGAAGGCTGTTCAAACCATGTCTCTGTGCAGGCAGTATCTGTGTAAGCACGCTCTGCCAAGGCTACATGAATGCTAATTACGCGCGCGCGCGCGCAAGTACGTTCACGTCAAATGTCTGCAGAAATGGAGGTTATCTTCTCACTCCAACGACGTGTTTTGGCGTTGCCCTCAATGTCGTTTTCATTACCGCTTCGCTCGGACAAAGGCGTACGGTTTGGGGACAAATCCAGGCAGGCGGCTTTGCTCTAGTCCATCGATCAACTGCCGGCTCATGTTTACCTCCAGTTGTCGTCGCCTTCTTGTCGTCTTTTCTGTTTGTCCTATTGGTCATGTTTTCGTCATATGTCACAAGCCATTTCCTCGCCTCGATAGAGGAACAGTCCATGTTCGGGACGACATACTTTTTTGTCTCCCCACTGGACGTCGCGCAAGACTTGATCCGGGCAGCTATCCAAATTCTCCGTGACCAAGATATCTTGCCCCCAGGGCTCGACATTTCCCGGCCACTCAGGGCGCCCATCCCGGCCCCTCTCCCCGATCATCCTGGTTTACTTGGCCGTTTCATCCGCAGGTTCCTTTTGGGCCTACCCATCGTAGGGGTAGCGTCACTCATTCACATGATCCTGGCCCTGCCCTTCATGGGGCCATTGCAATGGATCGCCCGCTGGAGAGGGAACAGGTCCAGAAGAGGAAACGACAGAGACTTGGCTGCCGCAGTGGTCGTCATCTTCATTGTTATCGGGGCCGCAAGGTCAGCAACGAGACTGTCCAGAACCTCTGCAAGATGGCTCATCTTGCTTTCAGAGCCTTATACAAGGTCTACGGCTATACCCGAAAGTGTGCAGAACGGTTTCTGACGTGGGCCGAAGATTCCATTCTCGAAGTCAATTGACACCTCCATATATCTTGCGCTCAGAAACCAAGTACATGTAGATAGCCAACAGACAAAAAAAGCTCAATCACGTCCACCATTCCATTCACCAATTTCGCCGCAATTGGCGTTTGATGCCTTCATATGTGACCCTCGTCTCGGTGTTGTTCGAGTCCAGCTCGGCAAGATATTGCCCGACGGCTACGTCTATCCGTCCAGCGGGCAGCTCTGCGCGTGCAGTTGATGATTGCGGTCGCTTGGCCTCTTCTAGCCAATCGCTGAGCAGGATAGCAATGTCTGCGGATATCGCTTGAACACTGGCCTGATGATTGAACGGTGGGACCTGACATACGATCTCAGCAACTTACCATGCACGAGGGTTGCGAAAACTCACATGTGACTCGTACATGTCATGCAAAACATCCCATATCTCTGCATGTGGCACGCCGCATTGAACCAAAACTCGAGGACTCCAACCTTTTGGAAGTTGCCCCCTGTTCCGCAACGAGAAAGAGATAAGCAGCGTCGCGATATAACCTGAATAATAACCGTTCATCATGTCCCTTTGGGAGGTAAGAAGGCTTGACTTACGTAGCGGAAATGCACTTTCGGAGGGGTAGAAACGCTTTCCTAGTGGGACAACGCTTGCTATGATGTGATCTGCGTGCGTCTGCGCATCTGCGTCCCTTTCCAACGCTGAACAAGGCGTTAACTGTGCAAGTTCGACGAACCAAGTCTCCTTACCATCTTCGAAAATCCGGTCCCAAATGGGTCGAACAATGTGTTCATCTCGGTGTTCTGACACGTGAAGGATCAGGAGTTTCATGATGGGCAGGTCAAAGGGTTCCACATAAAGTTGGTAAAGCTTGATAGGTTGCGGTCAGACAGGAGGAGGGGAAATTCAGGTGGCGCACCTCGGACATAGTGAACAACCTCTTGTTTAGCTGTGTGATCCTGTGACCTTCCTCGCCAGCATTACTCGCATGAGGGAGGAGTGCATTGTACACCTCGAGCTGCACCTGAGTCACATCAAGCTTTTCTTCAAGGTCCGTGAGGAATGCAATGGCAGTCTCATGCCTGCCACTCGCGGTGACTGGATGAGACTTGGCGTTTCCAACGGCGAGCGTGAAATACTCGATCCGGGTACTCAAGTCCAGGTCAACGCTGAGAACAGTTTACATCAGTAGGATTCAGCGAGAGTCCTTGTGACGCACTCTGTAGACTCTGCCAAAATAGCAAGCACTTCGGCGGCACGCAGTGGCTGGCCATCTTTGACATAGAACTGCCACAGCAGTTGATACTTTGGAAGTGTAACAGGCTCCCGCCGAAGGTGTGCCTCAAGGTATTGGGGTCGCAACTTCACGATTGTCAGCATTCAATGATTCAAGCAGAGTCAAACGCGCATACAGCCAATAGTTCATCAGCCAACCCTCTACCAATCAACCAGTCGTACAGCGTCGAGTGGAACATCTCATCATCACTGGAAAATGCGAGCGTATACGCATGGTTTCGGATCGCATCGAGGTCCTCAGCGGGTGTTTGAGTACGGGAGGCTTTTTCCTCGAACGAGTCAAGAGAACGGAGGACGAGCTGATAACAGTCGGTACGTTTTTTGAAAAACCTTGCGCGATCGTCGCCAGATGGACATCCCGATAGCCAATACTCGAGTCCAACGTTGTCGGGATCGACTGCTTGTGCGCAACTCAGAGGGAGCTCAATGGTGCCTGATGATACATGAGTTGCCGGTGGCCTGAGTAGCATACGGGTGCTCACGGACCTTTGGCGTAACTCAGCTCTCGGTATTCATCACATACTTCACGGATCTTTTCGAATTCTAATATCCGTGCCCCTTTCGTAAACAATCTAACAAATAGTTGAATGAGGAAGTGACGGGGGTGCGGAGAGGGCGATTACCTCAACGACTCTCCTAACCAATTTTGTCGTTCAGCGGGATTTCGCGATTCGACTGCCTTGCGGACGTTTTCCCGGGCCTGTATCAGAATTGTTAGTTGAGACGCCAGCCATGAGGAAATTTACATGCTTTGTACAACATAACGTCATCGGTACTGCAGAAAGAACCGCATCTTTGTTGCAAAACTTCGCTGATGGTGTCCACCTGATCACATCGTCAACATAGCGCAATGTGCATGGACGGCCAAACTTACACTGATCTGCTGACCAATCTGCTGGTCGATCACAACGTTAACCAATGCACGCGATGCGTTTATTCCATTTTGAGTGGTGACCAGTTCTTCGTAGGTCATCGCAGTCACCAGTTTCTGAGTCTCAGCGTCACATCTCATACCATGTCAAGCCGGGTGTACGCCAATCAACTGGGGATGCTCACTGGGCTATCAGCTCGCCTAATCGATAGTCACTCAGCAAGAGCACAAATGACATAGCTTCGATCGTTCTTGTGAGAAGCGCTTGAAGTTGGGCCACCGAGCATTGTTCGGCCTGGAAGAAATGTCAGAATATCGTGACTGAACTGAGAGATCACGATGAACCTTCCATGCTTCTTGTTCATGACCCACCGTGTTGCGTGATGCAGCAGGGTCACCCGGTGTAGAGTGGAATAGGTGAGGATTCTTGTCCAAGAACTCTTTGAGGGCATACAAGTTCTTTTGGACGGTAACGAGCAAGTTATCATCCACGTTCAACTCTTGAAGACCGAAAGTACTACGCAACGAACACGAATGAGTACGTGATGGAGGAGAAAGTAATTGAAATACACACCCGGGCTTGGTTATCTTGTCCTTCCAAAGCAGCCTGATGAGGCGGGAAAAGTACATGGCAAATCCTTCCCTGCGACCACTGAATATGGCACTTCCCGAGCTTTCACCTACAAGTGGGAGCTGGTCACGCGCCTAGGAGGAAAGCGAGAGAGGAACTTACTTGTTCCATATGTCACCCTCTCCGTCCAGATCGGACGTTCGCCAAAGTCATAAAACGCTTGCTTCGCAATATTTGCAACGTCAGGACTCACACTACACAGTGTGCCAGGCATAGAGTGATCGCCAGTGTCCAAAAACGTGTTTCCACAGGCAAGTCCGAGAAGCATAGCACATGTTTGGTCTCTTCCAAAGCTACAACGTGGGCCGTCAGTGTGACTTGGTCGAGGTCGATGAATGAGCACTTGCCTGTCTCTAAACTCGATGATTGGCTGAACAGCGCCTTCAGACTGTGCTTCCTCGATGACAGCTCTTAGGTAATCCAACGCTCTTCGCTTTACGAGAAACGTGAGCCCGACGTTGGTGAGAATCATGAATTGTCGAGGTGGTTCCGAAAACTGCAATGCCAATTCATTGATGACGGCGGGCGATGGTGCAGTGGAGGGTGGCAACGATGGCCGTGGCACGCTGGCCATCGCCCAAGTTCGTCCTGGGATCGCCAACAGGGTGGCATACTCTGTGAGCGGTGGGCGCTGGTTCCCACTCGTTGTATACGAGGAGGCCGCATATGTGGTTGGCTGAGAGGTTGCGACGTACTGCTGAGCGGATGTAGACACCTGGCCAAGTGTGCCTATGCGGGTCAGGTCAGGGGAAGTACAGAGCAAAAAGTCAGTGCCATCGGTATCGCCTGACTGGGCTGAAATGGTGAGACCATCTTGATAGTGAGAGTTTTCCAACCCAGATACAATGAACGGGCGAGATGGTGGTGGTGGTGGGGCCACGCGAGCAGCGCTGTAAGAGGTGGATGGGGCACGGTTTGATGGGCGAGCCAATTCGTCAGGGTGGAAGAGATTTGGGGGGGGGAGGCGTACGTGTATGAGTTGGAGAGGGAGAGCTCCGGGTGTATTTGTAGCCGGGGCGTACGAAAAGCTGGGAGAAGTTGGGGAGAAATAGAGACGGACACCATTCATGGTGATTGCTACGAGCTGGACGCCGACACGAGATTCAGCGGGGTCAATGACATGCAGTGCGATGACCTGGAAGTTGGACGGGCTTATTGCAGGGGAGGCGGGTGCCTTTTCCTGGGCAGACTTGTACAGGTTAGCGAGGGTCTGTACGTGTTGGACTGCTTTTTCTGAGGTGAGATGATAGAGAGAAATGACGTTTTTGGCGGAAAGGGTGTACAAGCAATTGCGCTTGTGGTCGGAGACGACGGATACGATACGGTCTAGAAAGAAGACAATGGGTGAGAGGAGGACGGGGCATCGAGGGAGGACCGACCATCTGGTTTTGGGGAAGAGAAGCGGGGGAAAAGGCTTTGAACCGCACCAACGGAGTGGTTGATGAGCTGAACTCTCTTTCCGAACCAGGACTCTGATTGCTGGTAATGTAGCTCGTAGAGACAACCGTCCTGAGAGCCAGCCATGAAAATGCGACCCTGAGGGGTGCCGACGACAGAGGTCATCTCTACGTCTGTTGAGACGGACATGTCTGTGGCATACATCTTGATGTCCTTACGGTTAGTTTGAGGGAGAGGCGAAGTTGACAGGCCGATGAGGAGGACGGAGACGGGTGTACACAAGACCATGACGGAAGATATTTCGTCGACGAACACGGCGGGCTTTGGATTCACGACGGCGACATGGGTGATGACGTCTGGCTGATCTACAAAGGAGGTGATATCCTGACTGTGGGGGGTGAGGAGGGGGAGGGAAGGGACGGAAGGGACGGACCCATGTATGTAGTCCCAGAGAAAGAGCTTGTTGTCGATGGAGATCCATACGCGCTCTACCTCGGGGATGAGACCCATGTGGGAGGTGACGCTGGTGGCTGATGGAGGAATGAGCGGGGAGGAGAGAGGGAAGGAAGGGACACACTATTGTAGTACTGAAAAAGGGCATCGGGTATGCCGACGAGCCTGCGTTTCTGGAAGGGGACGCGATAGTCGTCGGGGAAGACGCTGTAGGACGCGGAGGAAGGAGGACCTGCGGCTGGAAGGGGGTGAGCGGGGGGCGGATGGAGGAGGAGAACACGGACGGGGGAGGAGGTCAGCGAGGTCGGGGATGGACTGGACGTCCTTGAGGAAGTGATCGTGGAGGACGCGGGCGGCGGCGTGGAGGGCGGGGAGGTCGACGAGGGGCGGGAGGGCGCGTGTCTGCGTCATCGTCGGGGGGCACGTTGGAGGCAACTTTGGGCGTGTTTTCAAACGACGCGTGCAACTCCCACGCGACCCGATTTGGCAATAACACTGATATGACGCACCGAATGGACCCATGAATGTACACAACTCGACGTCTCGCATTCAATCTCTTCTTCTACGGCACTCAGCTCGCCCTCTTTGCCATCGGCTGGTATCTTCAGGTCCCTTCTCTTCCTCCCTCGCTCACCCTCTTCCCAGGAAACCAACCAGAGGCTAGCCTCCCTCAATGCCCTCAAATGGTCCCTCTGGACCTCCAGGGGCGCTGGCCTCACCCTCGCCTTTGATGCCGGTCTCCTTCTCATCCCCATGTTGCGCAACGTCATCACCGTCGTCCGCCCAAACTTAGTTTGGCTCTTCCCCGCAGACGAAAACATCTGGTTCCACCGCCAAGTCGCCTACTCCATGGCATTCTGGTCCGCGGTACACACAACCGCACACTATGCTAACTTTTTCAATGTCGAGCTCACTCGTGAGTCCACCCCACTCCCCCACCCTCCAACTCATCTCCGGCAGAGGTCCGCACAGAGACTGCCCTCGACATTCACTACACCCAGGTTGGCGGTATCACCGGCCACTTCATGCTCCTTACCATGGTTCTCATTTACGCAACCGCTCACCACAAAATCCGTCACCAGTGCTTCGAAACCTTTTGGTATACTCACCACCTCGCCTTCTTCTTCATCGCTCTTTACTCACACGCCACCGGTTGCTTCGTCCGCGATTCTGTCAGTCCAGACTACATTTCGTCCTTCCCTTTCTACTCGACTCAATATTGTCTCGGCTACGAGAGTTGGAGGTTCACCATATGGCCCGGAATCGCTTACTTTACAGAGCGCGTGTACCGCGAATATCGTGCAAGGAAAGCAACCAGGCTTTCAAAAGTTCTCGTTCACCCGAGTGGTGCCATGGAGCTCCGTATTGTAAAACCAAGTTTCAAGTACACAGCCGGCCAGTGGCTCTCTATTCAAGTCCCTGAAATTTCCCGCCTCCAGTGGCATCCCGCACGTATCTCCTTCCCATTTCTACCCAACATTCCTCTCATCACCTTCCAGTTCACCATCACGTCCGCACCCGAGGATCCCTATGTCTCCCTACACATTCGCCAGGTTGGTGACTGGACGCATGCCCTTGGACAACGTCTCGGCTGTGGGCCTTCGGTTGTGGCCGCAATGACAAAGGCCGCCATGAAGGGTGTCGACAAGGACGAAATCCAGTATGGTGGAACCCGTGGTGACTTTATTGAGTTCGACCCGTCTTCCCTCGCTCGTCCTCTCCCTCAAGTTCGCATCGATGGCCCCTACGGTGCCCCTGCAGAGGACGTCTTTGAGAACGAGGTTGCCATGCTTATCGGTGCCGGTATCGGTATGGCCCCATTCGCTCCCTCTATCACTCCCTAACTCACCCAAAGTTCCTCCGTAGGCGTAACTCCCTTCGCGTCCATTCTGAAACACATTTGGTACAGTCAAAAGAAGGGGGACCTCGGCTCTCTCCGTCGTGTCGAGTTCTTTTGGGTTTGTCGTGACGCACCTTCCTTTGGCTGGTTCCAATCCCTTCTCCAAGACGTTGAAGCCGCTCAACTTGACCGTAAGTACCGTCACTCAATTCGATATATTCCTTGTTCATCCCTCCTTCCAGCCAACTTCCTTCGGATCAATATCTATTTGACTCAGAAGATCGATGAAAACATGCTTTGGAATATTGCAGTCAACGACGCTGGTGCCAAGTATGATCCTCTGACACTGCTCCGCACCCGTACCAAGTTCGGTCGGCCAGACTGGAAGAGCATTTACCGTCGGATCCGGGAGGCAATTGAAATTGGTCAGTACCTGCCCGGTAGCACAACCCAGCTCAAGACCAAAGTTGGGGTAAGTTCCCGTCCCGCATCTCGTTCGAAAAGATTCTTAATCCTATCACAGACATACTTTTGCGGGCCCAGCGTGCTGGCCAAGGCCATTAAGGAGGCGACATTGCAACACACCAGCAACAACGTCGAGTTTACATTTGCAAAGGTTTGACCGTTAATCGATAATTTCGTCGTTCACTGATTTGACTGTGTAATCCAGGAACACTTTTGATGCAACCCACAGTCGCATAGGATACTCATCATTCACATGGTGGTGATGGATGAGATTGTAATCTAGCAACCTTACTTTTGGACTTGGCATCATGTTTCGTTGTCGCTGGTCGATGTAAATACGATTGCGTGTCGTCAATGTCTTTGTAACCATCGCGTGGGCAACGAATACCCATGAACAGAGATGAAATCTGATATATGGATGTGGGAGAAAAACAACATCAAGACAAAGACAACTAGTACTCAGTCTTCATTCTCACTGTCCTCGATGACGATCGGGTTCTCATGCGTGCCGGAGGGAATATGTATATTATCCGATTGGGGCTGTAGCGAGAGACCCGATCGCCTAATAAACTCAAGGCTAGCCTGCGGAACGACGGAAGTTGCGAGGCCAGGTGACGTAGCGATGGGAAACATAGCAGGTGGTGCAGGTGACTCCAAAGATGGGCGTGATGGTACCGGTGATACTGTGGGGCCTTGCTGCGGGGGGCAATGAGAAACGGTTCGCTTGTAATAACTTTGATCGGATTGAGGGGTGGTATCAGATCGCGACTGTAAACAAGTGACAGGCATGTAGTCAGGGAACACGACTCCACAGCCGACTCCACAGAAATTTACCCACCGGAGGGAGGCAGTTCTGGAATAAGGCAAGTGGCTTGAAGCTGGGCTGGGAAGGCGGTATTGCATTTGATGGCGCTGCTTCCCTATCGTCAGATTCGCTGTCCATGGTAAGATCAATCACCAGAGATGAGAGTCTCTGAGGTTCTAGCGCAGGAAGCTCGCAGCTACGAAGGTGCATCTCTAGGGAAGGTTTCGATTTCTTGGTCGGCCAGCACAGCTTAACCTTGCCTTTTGATTTCATCCGATTGATGACACGCTGTGCCACTGACCATTGCAGTCAGAAGGGAGCAAAGTGGCAAAGTACAGTAGTGCATTACTCAGCGTACTCCGCGGGGAACTACGCCCGCTAGACAGTCTGATTTTCTTGAGTAGCGGGGTGCTCGCAGGGTCAAGCGGGCCCCTATGCCGCTTGGTTGAGAGAAAGGGGGTGTTGGGGTCTGAGGTCGTAAGGCTGATTAGGTGGATCAGCACGGAAACCTCATCAAGTTAATGAACATGATTAACCGTTTATCATACGATTCCCGAGCGGCAGCAATCAAGGGCGCGTACTGCTCCTGAACCCACGCGCAGACATGCGCAAATCCACGTTCCAAGTAGAGTGCTGCTACAATTACCTCGAACGAGTCTGCTACGGCTTTCGTGCTGCGAGACTGTGATGGGAGTTTGTACGCGCCTGCCTTGACCATGAGGTGAGTGAATGTCGCGTTGGCATTTACAGCCGAGCGTATATTCTAAAATGTGGATCAAATTTGTGGCTCCAGCTGCGCTAAGGTTATGACTCACGGTGTACAAGCCAGGCGCAGCATCCGGGAAGAGGCGGTAAAGGTATAAAGCTACAGAGAGATGCATGACAGCGTCACCAACGAATTCTAATCGCTGTTTCTCGTCCGCACTGGACGAGACAATAGATTCCCAATCTGAAAGTTTGGGTAACGAGAATGAATAGTTGGGGTCGTTGATGGTTGCAACAATCGCATTCTGAAGAGTATGGTAGACGGTCGGCCCTTTCTTGAGTTTGACCATGATGTTGACTGCTGCGGGAGATGCTAATCCAACAGAGGTGCGATGGGGGCCAACTTTGATACTGCCTCGCCTCTCGACGACGCCGTGTACAATCGATGGACTTGGAGGACGACGTGACTTTGTGAGACAGGCTCAAAGGCGAATGGCCATAAACAGGAACAACGGCGTAAATATAAACTAGTGCCAGGCTCACTTATCCCTTTCAACAATTAGCTGCGCTGACTGAACAACCAAGTTCGATATCTCGAATCTACGAGCGGTCCATTTATGTTGGTTGACTACGTTTGAACGCCCTCACATTGTCGTCTCATTGGAACGTCCTGGCCCACGCCTCGGATGAACTTCGATAACTTTCTCGTTTGATACTAATTGAATGCGTTGAAGCACTGTTCACAAGCAAGTTGCGCAAGAAATGTAGTAAATTAATTCACTTCCTGACTACTTGGTGTCGTCCTGACAGGAAGGACTCCATCGAGTTCAGGCATCGCCTATAGCCATGGTATAAAGCTCTGTTTTGCTCGTGGATTGCAGAGACACCGTTGGATGTTCAGTTTTTGAGAAGATGGATTAGGCAATCCAGTCCGTCTGAACGAACTTATATCACTGACGCAACCTTGGAATTATGTCGGCTGCTACACCGGCCGCATCATCGTCGGGTGGTGTCTCACCTACGACTGTAGGTCCACAAGACTCAAATTCGATCGATCGTCTGGTCTTGGAGTACCTCCGTGCGCGGGGTCACAAGCGCGCGGAGGCTGGCCTCCTCGAAACACTTGAGGCCGGGTCCACGGAGGATGTCGAGAAAACCGTGTCTTCCGATGAATTGGTGAAGGCCCTAGCAGTTTTTGCACAAAAACCTTCACGTCCAGGGGAGAACGTTTTAAAAGACAGCGTCAGTGTCCTTCAGGAGTTGACGACTATGGGGAATCCTCCCAATATACAGAACCTTATCGCAAGTCTGGGTGGTGTTGGGGCGGAGGACATACTTTCCGTCGACCCCACTGATAAGCAGGAGGGCTTCAAGGAACTCGAGGCATGGGTTGAAGGTTCCTTAGATATGTACAAGGTACGCGTCCTCACTCTCTAATCGCGCTCACCCTAATGTGCACGATAAGCCCGAGTTCCGCCCAATATTGTACCCCATCTTTTGTCACTTCTATCTTGATCTCATTCAGAAAGGTTTCAAAGAAGCTGGTGGGTGATTCATTTATCGCAAACGTACGAGACTCTCAAGCATTGGTGTGAACTCGTCAGCGATACGGTTTTACTCTACATTCGCTCCCGCACTCGCGCCGAGCCATAACTCAACTCTTCATCACCTTTCTACTCTGCTTTTACCTTCTCATGTTCAGAACGATCCCTTGGCACAACGTTTTCTCAATGAAAAATACATAATCAGAATGAGCCGTTCGGGCTTCAGCCTTCTTGTAGGGTGGTTGACAGAGGGCGTTGGCGGTGAGGCGCTCGGAGCAGGAGAAGGGTTTTCTGGTGAAATGGGGAAGAGGGGGAGGGCCGCTGTCATGCGTGTGGTGAACAATCATCTGCGATTCGATGGTGAACAGGTCCCTTTACCCCTTGGTTTTCATGCTCATATCTTCGCAGTGACTTCCGCCAGTACAACCGCTGTGTCTCCGAGCGCTTGGGAAGAGTCCACTGGGCTTCTTTCATCACTTATTCCTAAAGGCACTCAGCCTACGAACGCCTCTGTCATCCCTAACCCGAACACATTTAATGCCTCGAAAGGGGAATTGAAACTCGGCCCTCCCCCAATTTCAGAAGATCTGCGTACAGAAACGGAACGCGTCCTCCGAGAGCAAGCAATGTTGGACCGAGATCCTAACGCACAATATGACATACATTTTTCTCGACCACCAGCCGTTCCAGGTGTCATTTCACCATCTGAGGCAGACATGCTTCCTCATCCGCCTACTTTCAAAACAATTGATGTGCAAAGGGAAGTAGAGAAAGTGCGTGATGCAAGGAAACGCATACGACTTGATCCGTCCGCTCTCACTGCTGTGGACCTTGGTTCCGCACAAGGCGCAGCTGCGCGAGCTCGAGCTTTGCCAAGTATCTGCGCGTATACGTTGCATGATGTAGGAGAGGGGTAAGTCTTCTAATCTGAAGTTCACAACTCGATGAAGACAGATGATGCCAGTGCCCCGTGTTGCGTTTTCTCCCCTGATATTACGCTAATGGCAGCTGGCTTCTCGGAAAGTTATATTCGTTTATGGAGCCTGAAGGGTGAAAAACTTAGAGGGTCGCGGAACAACAAATCAGTCGATTCAGCAAGGAACTGTAAGTTGCTTGAAGCCCGTTTGAGTCCTTGTATCTCAACTTTGCGCCTGTAGCTGGCATCTCCAGACTTCGAGAGAGAGAAGGTACCACCACTCGAAAATTGATCGGACACAGTGGACCAGTATATTCTCTTTCTTTCGATCCCCTCGGAGGCTCAGCGGTACCTCCGAGATATCTTTTGTCTTCCTCGGCAGACGCTACGACTAGGCTCTGGTCACTGGACACAATGACAAATGTCGTCGCCTACCGGGGTCATCAACAGCCGGTCTGGGATGTGCAGTGGAGTCCTATGGGCATCTATTTCGCGACTGCTAGTCGGGACCGGACAGCTAGACTTTGGTCCACGGATCGAACATCGTGTCTGAGGATCTACGTGGGACATTTGAGTGATGTTGATGTAGGTAGACTGGTAATGCGTTGTATATCGCTGACTTATCCACAGTGTGTCCGCTTCCATCCCAACTCGTTATATCTGGCAACCGGATCGAGTGATTGGACAGCTCGTCTGTGGGACGTCCAACGCGGCACGTGTGTGCGGGTATTCATCGGGCACCAAGGAACGCTCTCTACACTGGCGGTTAGTCCAGATGGTAGGTATCTCGCCAGCGCAGGCGAAGACCTCGCTATCAATCTCTGGGACTTGGGGTCCGGTAAGCGAATCAAAAAAATGACGGGTCATACTGCATCCGTGTACTCTTTAGCGTTCAGCGCAGAGTCATCGATGCTCGTTAGCGGGGGCGCAGATTGGACAGTGCGGTGTTGGGACGTCAAAAGTGCTGGTGGTCAAGCTAGACTGCGAGAAAACGGAATGGATGAAGGTTCCGGGCTCCGCGTCGAAGAGGATGAAAACAGTGAGACGTACGTGCCAGTTCATCGTGCCAGTCATCAATTTGATGTATTCGTACCGGTTGCAGTTCCGACTTGCTCGCAACCTTCCCCACGAAGCGGACTCCCATAAACCAGGTTCACTTCACGCCACGAAATCTTTGCCTGGTGGCCGGTAGCTACATTACTCCGGAATCGAGATAAAGCGTTTCGAGAGATCCGTATCGAGACTCTCCATCCACGTGCTCTGGTTGCTTGTCGACGAGTGTATCATACTATCCGCAGCTAACTCCTCACAAATGACCGAGGTTTTAGCCACCCTTTTTATTGCTCATCCACACCCTCTATCATATCCAACTCTCATTGTTGAGATAGCGACGATCTTCTGTGTGAACAGGTCCTTGACTTGTAAGGGGAGTCTGTTGTCCCTGTATTCTTCCAGTGCGCTCGCCACTCGATGAAATGAATGGATCACGTGACCGATGGAATGTAGCCCGCTAGTAAATAGTTCACTATTTCATTCATTGCCACTCAAGATACCTGAGCCCTGCACGTTTTATCAAGGTATCTCTCCCGACTCACCGCTCTGCCGACCCATTAACACTGTCTGTCATTTCAGATGGATGCTATGGAAGAAGATCCCATAATGGCGAGCTCCTCCTTCCCCGAAGGAGTGCTCGATGCACAGGGTACGCCGAGTTATGTACCCCCTCCGTCTTGTACGCTACTGTCGCATATTCTGTGCATGTGCATGCCGCTGATTCATTGATTTTACTGGCCCGTCGTGTCTTTGCATTCCACACACCGGCGTTTAGCAGCACCGATGCCGACAAGCTCCCGTGAAATCCGGGACGTTCAAGTCAAGGTGCACATAAGAAGACCTGAAAGGGACTCTTGGGTATACCTTGGACGTGCGCTCGTATCCCAGGAGATCGCTGGGCAGTCATCACGTGTCGGTATGAGCCAATCTCCCCTTGCGCGAGCATCGTGTTGATTCCCATATGTCCAGTGGTACGTTCCATGTCGTCTGGTAAGGTGATGGTTTCGTTCGGCGAGGTGAGTGATCTATGTACCCCCCTCTTACCTCGCATTATTGAGAGGTGAGTTCAGTTATCGGACTTGCAAGCCGAGAAACGCGGCAATTTCGTTGTTATCGGGTGTGTGGAAGGTGCCCGTGTTGTGTCATGGTCATTGAATGTATGTTTTCTCCGCGACGCATTCCTGGCATGTATTTGACTGGGAATATGTCAGGCTTTGAATAACTCCGACACGCTTCGTTTACTCGCAAGCATCGAGCTTGCGTGCTACAGGTGCAGACTCGCACTTATCGATCCCCGAAACCATTCCAAGACGCGCAGACGCATTGAACGCGTTATTAAGGACGACAAACGCAGGAGACACAAGCGACGTAAGGATCAAGATGCCATGATTGATGCATTCTCCAGGCAGAATCTCGATGAGGGTGACATGGAACCAAATTCGTGACCCCCATTGGGGAACGGTTGGATGATGCCAACTTGGAACATTCAAGGATTGTAGTTGTCTGGGTCTCGACTTTGGGCTCTCCTCGAGTCGTACTAGGTTGCACCCAGTATTGTATTACTTACCGATCGTCTATTGTAGTGCTTGTATTCCCAACCCCCAACCCACGACGGTGTCGTAGTACTACTTTCCCTTCCTTGACACTTCATCCGGACATGTAACTAGAGGCGTGCTGAAATGCCACATTTGCTAAATTCGATTCCCTCGAGACTACATACCAGATGACAGCTGTGGGGTTACAAAACGCCCGCTCGACCAAAACAAGCGAACGGATGGCCGCCGAACCCAACGCAAGAAAGAAATATGTCAGATATTCAGCGAATCGACGTCTCAACAGAGTGTAGGTTCCCATCATAAGCAAAAACCGGAGTGATGCCGGCGATGGTGAAGTACGAAGTGCAGTCTACAATACAGAAACCTACTCGAGAGGGAAGGTGGACTGTGGAGGTTCGTCCGCATGTTGCCCGGATGAATAGGTAATGTTGGCAGACGACAGTCCCGTCGCCGATGACATCGGTCTTGTCCCAGATGCTCGTCGCTCCGAGTATTGCGGGGGGAGTTCAACAACCTCAACTTCAGCCTCCGGGACATGATCTTCAGCATCAGTATGAACAATAAAGCGGGTAGGTTGATGACTTGTCATCCGGGCCATCGCAGCTTTCCGGTGACTGCTCAATGACGTGGATGGACTAGCAACGTCGCCGAATGCCGCAAAACTGTCAGTGTTTGAGTTTGTTCGAGAGTGTTGTTGGTATGTATAAGGCAGTTCTGATGCGTGCGCAGAGGGAGCCGTCGATGACGTCTCCTGATACGATGCTGGCGTGGAAGGTGAGCCGGCGATAATTGGGGGAGTCAGGTGGCTGACAGAGTCTGCTTGATAAGGGAAGGGATATATTGGGGGGTGTTGGAAGTTATCGACACCGGGGTCCAGTTCCACCGAATTTGGACGACGCGATTTCCGCGTCGGTGCGAGTACGTACGGTGAACGCCCGTAACGCCGACGTTTCAAGTAGAATACTGCTAACGCAACGATAGCTGTGACAGCAAGAATTGCACCAACTGCTGCTCCGACAATAGTACCCGTGGAGGCGCCGGACGATGTATGGGTAGGGGATGGTGTGGATGAACTAGCTGCTGAAGTCGACGACGGAACGGAGGTTAGGGTGGAGGTGGGTGAAGTAGCGTTGAGACAACTGGCGTCATTGGAAAGGGCGACCGTCGTGGCGTCAGAGGACCCGCCTGAATGACCCTGGGCGTCGGTCAGTGTGAAAACAACCGTAGTTCCAGCTGCGACGTCGGCGATCCATGTGAAGCTTGTTCCTGATGAAGGAGGGTGTAGAAGGAAAGATTCTCCACCAGGAATGAGTCCCTAGATATAAACGAAATCTAAGCAACAGAAAAATCGAATGGCTGATCTGACTGACCGTAATTGTGACAGGTTGGATAGCCTGATCGTACCCGTTGAAGACGTAAGGACTAACGTTGAGCTGAGTTTCTCGAATACAAACGATTGAGATCTTCGGCATACCTGCATTGTTGCAGCGAAGATGGCAGACCAAAAGTAAATGAAAGCGTTGGACTGGTGGTATTACAGGAGGCACTTCCGACTGGTGCTCCCACAGTGATCAAGTCGGATGTGCCACCAGTTCCAAAGCCAGTTGCATCGGACATGGTCAGCAAGAATCTGGTTCCCTCAATGAATGTAATGGGCGAAACTTGATACAAGCCCTGATTGCCTTGAAACGCTGAAGATGGTACAGATGTGTTCTTTGGAATGTCGAAGGCCTTGCGATATGGGGTGAGCGAAAGATATATTTCGCTGAGGTGGGTGACTCACGGGTGTCAACATAATTTCGAAGGGAGCTTGACCTCCTACCGTTCAAGCATATTGAGATGGATTCATCAAAAGACATTGCTGGGCTCACCTGTCCAGGTGACATCCAGAGAACCACATTGGGTCGGTGGCGACCCGACTGTTACACTAAATGATAGTGCGGCGGAGAAGTATAAAGCAAAGTATAAGAACGATGGTATAAGGGAAGAACGCATACTCAAACGATGGACGACAGCTTGGCAAGAAGCACCTCCTCGAGGAAGCGTTGGTAGTGGGGATAAGACGATTTTTGTGTGGAGGGAAAAGACGCCCACTCACGTTGTAATCACGTCAGCAAAGTTGACAGCCGCAGGACGCACGGCAACCGCGCGACGATGAAACCGTCACCATGTCCTCGCCGACATAGTCGACACACTCAACGCAGGGAACGATAACCAACCCTGCGCTGTCCCCAATCCAACTTGCTGCATAGCGACGGCAAGGTGGTTCGATAGAACAAACAAGTAGTTAAAAAAAAAGAGGGTCAATGAGGCAGTTGCTGCTTTCCGATGCTAACCGAGCGCAGCCGTTGGTTCCGACCAAATGACCGTTTCACTGATGGCAGTGACACATGAGTGACGGTCAGTTTTCAACGACCTCGCTCGGATTTACTTCAAATGAGTTCGTTCAAGTTCGAAATACTCTAAATTATGCTAAGAAAATGATATATATGTGTGTGGACAGCGGAAGGGTTGAGTAAAATCATCAATGTTGCGAGTCACCGTGACTGACGAAGTTGTTGTAGGGCAGTGTCTATCCTGATTCTCTACAAGCAGATATTTGGTCCGTGGAATAGAATTATATAAATACTATACAGTTTATGCCATAATGATAAAGCTCTTGGTGCTCGTCCCACAAAAGGAAGGTGTATAATGTTTCTTGCCTTTTAATACTGTCCGCTATGTTCCTTCACATCTGCATGTTGGTTACGACCGCTTTCGCCCACGTTAATTGGACAAATAATACAATATGTAAAAAATCTGTTTTTACATGAAAATAGATTTGCTGTACGATCAGGGGCTACATACGCGGCAACAAACACCGGAAATAAGTCGCCGCACCAAATTACGGGTGTTCCCGTGCACAGGGTGTCTAGCAGGGCACTGGCCTCTTCGCCGTCAACAGCGTCAAGAAAACCCGCGTCAAGGTACGTTCACTTGTTCGATAGCACATTTCTCGTCCAGTCCCATCGGGATATGACCATTCAAAATCGCACGCCAGTCAATCCCGGTGCACGGTGGATGGACCCGGCAGAGTTGGATGTGACTCAGAGCTGACTGTTTCTCTTTTGCAGATAACAGATGGGTTTCGCACACAACAATGGTGCGTAGTCGATATACGCCTACTCGTCGTCGCCTGACTTGGCGGATATATCCTAGTTCTTCCCGGTAACCACTTCCGCAAGGATTGGCAGCGCCGCGTGCGCACCTGGTTCGATCAACCCGGCCGCAAGCTTCGCAGACGTACGGCCCGCAAAGTCAAGGCCGCCAAGCTAGGCGTCCGTCCTCTTACACTTCTTCGTCCCGCTGTCCGTGGCCAGACTGTTCGCTACAACCGGAAGCTCCGTGAAGGCCGCGGATTCACTTTCGCTGAGCTTAAGGAGGCAGGTATCAGCCGCAAAGGGGCACGCGGTATTGGTATTGTCGTTGACCACCGGAGGAGAAACTTGAGCGAGGAGGGAAAGGCTCTCAATGTCGAGCGGTTGAAAGCGTACAAGGCTAAGCTGATCGTCTTTCCCCGAAAGGCATCCAAACCCAAGAAGGGTGACTCTGCTGTACGTCCTCAGGTTGTCGCATTAAAACCTAAATATCTGAACATGATGTCAGGGTGACGACCTCAAGGCTGAGACGACGCAGGCTACTCTTCCACTTCCTAAACCATATGTTCACGAACCTCCCCGCAAAATTACGGACGAAGAACGGTCGTTCGGAGCCTACAGAACCCTTCGCGTCGCTCGCGCCAATGCCCGATATGCGGGTGTACGCAAAATACGGGCTGCGAAGGTACGCCGAAATCTAGTCAGTCGCTTAGCAGCACTCAAATCACCCTCATTATCTAGAAGGAAGAAGAGGAAGCAAACAAGAAGAAGTAGTAACCTTGACTTGCTCGGCACGTTGCACCTCTATGTCACACTTTTCTCTTATTCCCCTGTATACTCCCAAAAACCGAGGGCGTTCGGCACATGTCCTATGCATCCCCTATGAGCACGATTTGTCCATCACACCATATGATCATGAATATTTTTGATCGATGTTCTATGTGATCCTCCAAGCTGGCTGGGTATCTAGTTGTCCGGGAGTTGTCACAAACATAAATATGCGGGGGTGAGTCAACCCTTAGTGCGCCTTCTTCACCATGACTTCCTGGATTTCTTTATCTGCAACCATCCCAACAAGGCGGACTTGATCCGCGACCGCCTTGAGAACATTCAGCACCTCCCCATTGCCCTTGATGAAACCAAACTCGGCATAAACGAGCTCCTGCTCCTTAGCGTACTGCTTCACCAGTATGCTGGCCTCACGCAAGTTGTGACGCGGAAGACGAGGGAAGAGATGATGAGCGACCTGAAGGTGAAGGCCACCATGGACGAAGGAAAGGTATGAGGGACATGTAACGTCGGTGGTCGTCCTGAGCTGGCGGTGGGGGAACGACTCTGTAGGACCGAGGTCTGCCGTCGACATAGAGAAATGTGAAAGCACAATCTACGAAGAATGCCTGCAGTAAGAGTCTGTGATCTTGCCAGCAGCATTACGTACCTGGACATGGAGAGGGCTGGTGACTACGTGAGAGACGATGAGGTAGGTCAACGCGTTGGTCCACGACCCGCAACCCTTGAGCAATGCACCAAACCAACACCAAAAGAAGGCGACACCAATGACCTCTAGCCACCACGACCATCTCCCACCCCTCGCCCTGCGGGTATCAAATGCTTTTCGGATCAAGAAGCCATAGGCGTTCGCATAGAGGTTAAATCTACCAAAAGCGAGGATGATGTAGAAAAGCTTATGTTGAAAGGGGACGAGGACCGCCGAGAAGCGATCAAAGGGCATAGTTCGTTTGTAGTAGGAAGACCACAGTGACTTGAAGAACGCCGTCGAGATTACCAGGAACGGGAGATGCTCGATATCGGGATCGCTGGAGAGCATGAGAGTGAGGACGAGAGTGTAAGAATGAGACTTACTGGGAAGGATGGTTCGTAACAACTGACAAGCAAAGGTTGAGCAAAGGTCGAGACAGCGACGAGGGACTTACGGTGATGCACGTTGTGATTCTAGAGAAGTAGAGGGAAAGATGTCAGCTGGTGACGCTGAAACAAAGATGGAGACGTACGTCGACCCACCAGCCTACGCTGAGGCCGCCAATAAAGTCAGCAATAAAGATGGCAAGGAGACGATCTACGGTCCAGTCGTGTGTGACGCCCATGTGGCCGAGATCGTGTACGGTGAAGACGAGTTGATGCCAGAGCAATCCGAGGCAGACGGCACTGGGGACGAGCCAGCCATGCTTATACGCATAGGCGGAGGAAGCAGCCAAGAGGAGGTATCTGGCGACTTCTGGGCCATAGCCAGTGAGATAGCGGGTCTTGTAGAGACCGGCGTCGATGATATGCTTGTGGAGTTCCTTGTAGGCAGCAGAATGACGGGCTTGTACTTTGAGCGACAAGTTGGAGGGAGGGGGGAGGAGGGTGGCGAGGGAGGGACCGTTTGTCTCCTGGAGAAGGGAACTGTCTTTCTGGACTAGAAGGATTTCGGAGGACAGACTAGAAGGCGACGTGATGGGGTTTGCTTCGTTGTACCAGGCGAGGGAGCCGTCTGGGGATATCTTACGGACCCAGCCCGACATGATTGGGGGGAGGAGGGGGTCCCAGACGTGCGGGGAGGTATCGACGGTGCCGATGGCATAATTCTTGATTGTGCGGATGGTGTGCTCGCTGTGGTACGCGTCAATTTCGTCTGCGGCGTCACGACCGACAAAGTGGAGGATTGCGAGCGCGCCGCCGGGATGTGCGGCGAGCCAAGCGCGTGGAATGCGGAGGAGGAGGTCGTTGTAAACGACGAGGGACTCGCCGGCGAGGATGCGAGCTGCGACGTCCTCGCGGGATATGAGGCCCATTAAAAAACGAAGAGGTGAAAGGTGGACGCCACTCGTGTGGTTCCCGTGTGGGCCGCATAAATAGCGGAGGGACAGCTAAATACAGTCGTTGCGCACGACCTTCTCTCTCCTCGTCGTCGTGTACACTCCCCTCCTCGCCGTCCCCGACAGCACCGACGCTCCATTCTTTCTGCGGCCCACCGCCAGCTTGTACAGCTTGGCGTGGGAACACCCTCAAAAACGAGGATCACGATGGCGAGGTTGCAGTCAGGCAGCAACAGTTCCGCGAACAAGCCACCATCAAAGCCCCATCTGCATCCCCAAGCTCAGCCTCAGAATCCTCAGGTCGCACGGCACAGGACCCGTCACAGATCCTACTCCGACCCCTTCTCAGATCCCGTTCATCAGGTAAAGCCTGTCCCTCGATTGCCGCCCGAACCACCCCCGAAATACCCACCCCACTCAAAGATGGTACCCACGAATAAACAACCACTCCATCGTGACAACATCTTCGACGCAGTCAGAGATACCGTACAGCTCAGGTCCTCAGAACAGCCCTCTCGCTCCAGGACCGGTCGCAGCCAGACCGTCGTTGCGTCCGTCTCTTTCCTCTTCCCTCAGCTAAAATCTCATATTTCCCATCCCCCAACAGTAATCAGCCCGCAGGCACTCCCCGTACACACGGTCGCCGCTCGATGTCTCAAGATTCCGTCTTGCACGCTGCTAATGCCTTGGAAAAGGCAAAGGCAAAGCCTCGTGGCAAGAAGGGTTCCGTTCATGCAGACGTCATAGACCGACTCGATTTTAGTGGTGTGGGACCTAGTACGTCCTTTTCCAAATCCCATGTCTTCACTCTCGTCATCGTCCCCACCAGTGTTCCACCATGACGGCCCCTTCGATGCCTGTGCGCCCTCACGCAACCGCCATCGCACCAAGGCACCCATGCTCGCCTGGAGCAGTCCACCAGTTGAAGGTGTCCTTGCCTCTACTGACTCTCCCTACCCGTCTCCAGATACCTACAAGGGGTCATTTTCTCCCACGTATGACATCCCAAAGAAGAAAGTGGATGCTATCGCAGAGGCTTGGGGGATCCACGAGCCCGAACCATACGAAGAATTCTTTGCAGGTGGAGGCACCACTCGGCGTGACGGCGACACTCCGTCCAACTCCATTTATGCTGGTAGGGAGGGACACGGTTCCCGAAATGGCACACCCCAGCACTCCGTTGGGCGTCGTTCAAGGGACGGTCGTGATCTCCGGGAGGTCTACAGGGAATACCTAGACGATGATGTCAGGCAACCTCAGGTACGGGACAAGGACCGAACCGACAGAGAGAATCGTCGTAACCGACGTGGCGCTCTGCCTCCCCCACAGCCAATTATGGTCCCAGAGGTACATGATGCCCATCAGTCTGATGTAGAAAGTGGCCCTGGATCTCCTTCAGGAGCACCCAAACGTACCAAGTCTCTCATGCAACGTATCCGGAAGATGCGGGATTCCCCAAACGTTCCCGTAGGTTTCGATGAAACCGAAAAGCCACCCTCGCCAACTCCAGCAGACCAGTATCAGTTTGCAACCCGGCCCACCCATCGTCCACAGAACTCTTTCCTTGGACGTTTCGCTGGGGGTAATGGCGCTAGTATTGATCGTCGCGGAAACTTGAAGGAGAACACGTCTCCAATGTCAGACAACTCAGAAGCCTATGTGTATATTGATGATCCGCGAAAGGAGAAACAACTTCCGGCGACACCTCATGCGCCACTGGAGACCCGCACCCCATCAGGTGAAGAGAGATACGCGGACTATGATGGCACACCTGGATCACCCGGGTCTGGTGCCGGCCTTGGTCGAAAGACGAGTTTGTTGAAGAAGGTCAAGGACGTTGTCAGAGGGCCGAAATAAGGCGCTTTATTCCACACTTTGACTTGTGCACTTCTTTTTTTTCTTTTTTTTCTACCATACGTTGGAGTTCTTCTTGCAAGATTGCGTTCCGTTTTGTCATTTTGTTTCGACGTTATCGCACTACAGGTAGTTGGCAACTCCATGCCAGATTTCCATCGTATTACGATTTTGATCACCCTTTCCTCGCCCCCTCTTTCATCATGCTTCCTGTGTTCACCCTACTGTCCTATTATCTACATATACCCACTTCGTTCGAAGCTGTATGTAGGTCTACACGTTGCGAGGTTTATCTAATAGTGTATCACACTTGTATTTTGCTTGTTGAGCTCGATTGAGCAGAAGCTCTTGATGAGGACACCATCCTGTACATGTTGACCCGAAGTCTACATAACTCTACTATTGAACCCCGCTTCTTCTAGTGTCCTTTTCACGTCCTCTATCCTCACCTCCTCCCGGTGGAATATTCCAGCAGCCAGAGCAGACTCTACATTGGTCTCCTTGAACACGGTTACAAAGTGTTCTTTGGTTCCTGCTCCACTGCTTGCTACCACCGGGATTGACACAGCGTTTTTCACCATCCGAATCAGGTCGTGGTCAAAACCAAGACCCGTTCCATCCCTGTCGATACTATTGAGTAGGATCTCTCCGGCTCCAAGCTTCTGTGCGCCTTTCGCCAGCTCTACAACCGAGACTGGGCGTGCTTCTCGTCCTCCAGAGACAGTGCACTGATACCACCAAGCCTCGCTACGTTTATCGGGGCCACTATCCTGCCCGTAGACGAGCTCGTCTCTGTACGGCCCATCGTATGTAACGGGATTCACGTAGACCCGCTTTGGATCGATTGAGACGACAACAGCTTGGCTACCATACACCTTCGATATAGCCTCGATCGCGCTAGAACCGTCACCGACATTATTCGCTGCGCGTAGCTTCTCGACCGCGTAGACGGCCTCAGAGCCGACGCTAACTTTGTCGGCACCAGCGCGGAAGTATGTTCCAGCTACTTCGACTGCTGAGCGTTTGGTACCGTCAGGATCTACGGTGTCCTTGATACCACCCCCAATCGTGAGAGGAACAAAGACTTTCTCGGCGGCAAGGCGAACGACGGCAAGCATCGGCTGATCGTGGAGAGGAGAGTGACGGAATGAGGTGATGTTAAGCAGGCACAATTCATCTGCCCCGGATGTATAGTATTTATCGGCGTGTGCGACCGGCTTCCCAAGGTTGCGTACAGCACCAGCGGTCCTGACTGCGGCATCCGAGGATGAGACTTTCTCGCGGACATCATATTGATCGCCTTTTGTGACGACGAGGTCTCCATCATCATTGGCACGGACGTCCAAGCATGCGATGATACGCTTGGTGAACCTATCTTTTGGCTTTGGGGGACGTGGTATGCGGGTGGGGGATGGAAGAGCAAAGGTACGTCCTTTGCGGGATTGCTCTATCCAATCTTTGAGGATATTCAGGCCCGCTGGACCGGACTTTTCGGGATGGAATTGGGTAGCAAATATATTGTGCCTTCGTACCGTGGATATGAAGACCTCCTGACCGTACTGGGTGGTGGAATGCGCCCACTCGGCAGCAGCAGTAGAGGGATCGTACTTGGCACAGTAAGAGTGGACAAAATAATAGTGTGAAGTGGACGAGATGCCCTCAAGAGATGACGGATCGGAGGAATCGAGGAACTCGGCGGTGTTCCATCCCATGTGAGGGACTGCCTTGTCCGTGTCATCAAAGCGAATGATTGAGCATGGTATCATCTCTAGTCCCCGAGTGCCGGGAGACTCGGCCGAAGATGCGAAGAGGACCTGCATGCCGATGCAGATGCCAAAGTATGGTTTCCCGGAACGGAGGTACTTTTGAAGAGGCTCGAACAGACCATGATCATGCAGGGACTGGATAGCAGTGTGGAAGGCACCCTGACCAGGGAAGATGAGAGCCTGAGAGACGCGATGGGGTCATCAGGCCCAGGGATGAAAATGGGGCAATCACTACTTACGGGTGTATCGGAAATCGCGTACAACTCAGCGAATTCGTGTGCATTTCTGATCCACTTGTAATCCGAGTAGCCCAGCGTCGTGAGTGAGTTTGCGAGGCTCTGGACGTTGCCAGCGCCGTGATCGAGGAGGAAGAGACGCATTAGGTCTATAAGATCCATTTGATCGGCAGTGTACGTCCGATAGGACCTTCGCAAGCTCAATCATCCTTATTTCCTTTCCCCCACCATGCACACCCAGCCGATCCCCATCCCCTCGTCCTCCCCGCGGGTCGTCGCCGCGTCTGCATCGCCCCCGTCCAAGTCGTTTTCCGACCGGCTCCGTCATCAGGATTCCCTCGCAGCCCTCAGTGCCATCAGACAGCCAAGGGTACTCCACCCCGCCGACAACGAGGACCTGAGGCTCCTCCTCCTGGAAAACATCAGCCCAGAGGCTGTCCGTTACTTCGGATCTCAAGGCTTCCATGTCGATCTCTATCCCACCGCTTTTTCAGAGGCCGAGCTTCTAGAAAAAATTCCTCATTACCACGCCATCGGTATACGTAGCAAGACTCGGATTACAGAAAAAGTTATCAAGGCGGCAACAAAGGCATGTACCATCCAGTCAGCCATGTCCTCCTTTTCTTATTCATCTCCAGCTCCTCGTCATCGGTTGTTTCTGCATTGGGACCAACCAGGTCGACCTTGTCACCGCAGCCAGGGCTGGCATCCCCGTGTTCAACTCCCCTTTCTCCAACTCTCGATCAGTTGCGGAGTTGGTCGTCTCCGAGATCATCGCGCTCTCGCGGCAATGGTTCCAACGTTCCTCTGAGATGCGCGCAGGCATCTGGAACAAACAGTCCAAGGGGTGCTGGGAGGTTCGTGGAAAGACCCTCGGAATCGTGGGATACGGACATATCGGTTCACAACTGTCCGTGCTCGCTGAGGCCCTTGGCATGCGTGTCATATTCTATGATGTCGTCAATCTCATGCCTCTCGGCTCTGCTCGCCAAGTCGAAACACTTTCCGCACTCCTGGCTGAAGCCGATTTCGTAACACTTCATGTCCCTGAGCTTCCCGAGACCATCAACATGATTTCGAAGCTGGAGCTCGCGCAGATGAAGCAGGGATCGTATCTCATTAACAATGCGCGCGGTCGTGTGGTCGACATCCCAGCCCTGATTGACGCTCTCACATCCAAGCACCTCGCTGGTGCTGTGCTGGATGTATTCCCTGCCGAACCAGGATCAAACGGTACGCCTTTCGACGACCAAGTCAATTCATGGGCCACTACCCTTCGCACTATTCCGAACGTGATCCTCACCCCCCACATTGGTGGTTCCACCGAAGAGGCTCAGCGCATGATCGGAGAAGAAGTCTCTCAGGCGCTGGCGCGTTACCTCAACTACGGGTCTACCATTGGGGCAGTCAACTTCCCGGAGGTCGATTTGCGTGCCATTACTGCTGAACAAGGCAACAACATCCGTGTTTGCCACGTTCATACCAACCAGCCCGGTGTACTCAGGCAGGTCAACGATATTCTATCCCCATACAACGTCGAGAAACAGTACTCGGATTCGAAGAACGATGTCGCCTACCTGCTGGCTGACATTGCCGATGTCAGTCCTTCGGATATCAATAAACTCAGGGAGACTATCAGCCACACCAGCGCGAACATTCTAACACGCTTATTGGTGTGATAACCCCCGGCCTGCGGCAGGACATGGATATTGTTACCACTCAACTGGTACATCAATTAGTGTAATCTACACAAAGCAGTTTTCCTTTCAAACAGACACGTCGCACGAACTCCAAGGTGTCTTGCAAATCACCACCAGTAATGGTACCAAAAGTTGACATCCAGAGCATACAACAGATGGATTCAACAACTCCGTGATCGACCTTACAGTATTAGTTCCCAAAGACTGTGACAATATATCATCTTTCCAAACGCCCCAGATGTTCAGCTTTCTTCCTCAGGGTCTCCTATTCCACCAGAAAGGATAGCAAACGTGGTCTCCATTTCTGGAAGACATGGTGAATCGTAAATCTTACATGTCCGTGTGTTTCCGCGCGCTTTCTTGAGTTGCAAGCTGGCAGAGAATGAGCAACGAGGGCGCAGGAGAAGTAGCTACAGACCGAGTAGTAGATGCATGGGCCATAATGTTGCCTCCAATGGGTTTCTTCTCGTTCGCAGCATATGGACCAGCAGATGCATCAGGATTTGACATGACTTGATTTGTGACGACGACGGCGATGCCGAACTGGACCGGGGGCATAAGCTACGTTACACATGAACAGGCAGGGTAACTGACCTCGTCAGCTAGTCGCTGAAGGGTGCGCAGGAACTTTCCGAGGTGATTCTGGCGAGCGGAAAGCTCTCCACGACCACTGAAGTCTGTTCTATAGAGCGCTGTACAAGAGTCGACAATGAGAAGGCAGAACCTGCACGATCATCAGGATTAGGATATAGCATGGTGAATACACGTGGCACCTTGACTCTGCCATGAGGGCACTGGCGCTGGTGAGCAGACTATTTTGATGGTCTGCATTATATGCACGAGCATACGCAACATTGTCCAATACTTCTTCTCCATTGAGACCGTACCTCTCAGCAGCGGCAAGTAGGCGGGCGGGACGGAAAGTTCCCTCAGTGTCGATATACAAGCATTTGCCCTCTCCACCTCCCATACTGACAGGGAGCTGACAAGTCACCGAGAGTGTGTGGCACAACTGGGACTTGCCCGTCCTGAATTCACCAAACAATTCTGTTATAGCACCAGTCTCGATGCCACCTATATGCGAGTTAGACAACTGAGTAGATGAAGCCGATTACGTGTTCACAAACCACCGAGCAGAGCATCCAACTGTTTGGAGCCAGTGGTGATATGTACCAGCTCAGAACGACGGGCATGCACTTCTGTAGCACTCTGGAAGCCGAGTGGAACAATTTTCTGGGCTAGTCTCGTATCGTGTGATTCATAGGACCGGATCAAGCTGACGCAGGCCACACTTGCCTTCAGCAAGAATCTTGTCCGCCTTGGAGTCTGATATACCTTTAATAACCATGAGGTTCTTCTTGGGTGTAAAAGCGACAGCTTCGACAGTATGAAGACCGGCATCTGTGAGCTTCTTGATGTCGTTGGCGTGTATGCCGGCTTCCTCTAGTTTTGCGACGAGGAGAGGGCCTGAGAGAGAATAATCTTCTTGCGGTTCCTCGTTTTGAGATGGTTGAGACATGGCTGTTTGTATTGCAGGCTGGCGTGATCGGACGACCAGGTCAAGAATGTAATTTAATGACGCGTCCATCACGTGGCCGCGTAAATGTACAGCACGTGCATGGGTCGACGAGAACAAGACAAGATTGATGCTACGATACAGACGACCATCACACGCTAGGAGAAACATCCACCGCGGGGAGCTCGTGTCGTCCGACGGGTTTCCGGCTAAGTTTCGACTCTAGCAATGCGACAGCAGGAAGATCCAATATCACCCTTCGCCACTTGACGAGGTCATACACGTTCAACTCGTCAACGTGTCTGAATCCCAGTCCTCGCAAATTCCTTCCGGCGCGTTGGATGGCAGGATCCACCTGAGGCAGGCCAGAAACGAACAGTGTCCCCGTTCTCCATCCGAGCGTCTCGAGTCGATTATTGAGCGTGACCGTCTTGTGGCAATACCATTTGATACGAGGCACGACACCTAGTCTCTGGCCTTTGACTTTCGCCGACAATGCCACCCTCATTCCCATCTCGATGACCTTGCGATTGAGCTTTGTACTGAAATCGCGCGGCTTTGGACCAAAGGCGACGCCCCCCCCGCGAAGCATAGGACTCTGTCCATCTCCCAGACGTGCTCTCCCAGTCCCCTTCTGAGGTCTAATTTTCCTCCCGGAACCTCGGACCTCCCCTCGCGTCTTGGTATTGGCGCTTCCTTGGCGAAGGGAATCCAGGTGGTGCACAGCACAGAGATGCAAAATGTCGCGTCGAATGGGATGGTTAAATACGGTCGGGTCAAGAGCAACTGCTTTGTCTCTTGTCTTCTTTCCCTGGAGGGACGACAATGTCAGAAAGACTGGCTCGGCGAGATCGATAGCTGACGCAGGGGTCAGCAGAGTATAGCTCAAGTGAGACAAAAAAAAAGGACCTCTACACTCTCGGCCCGTCGAGGACTCTTGGCCATGGACTGGTACGACTGCAGCGAATGTCCGTGCCAGGCTGGGGACGGATTGCAGACCTTGCGTTACACGGACGCTCCTTAGGACTGGAGCACCACTTGCTTGGCGGGCTGTTTGCCAAAAGGCTGAAAGCATCGCGTCTTACTGTAGAAATTAACACGAGAGAAGAGACACGCTAGAATTACCATAGATGGATCGTGGGAACTGTTTGTCGCATCATACAGTCTGGCGCATAGCGTGGATGACCAGCAACACTTTGAACCGACTCAGAGAGGGTGAGTTCATCCTCTTGCTCCCTCTCCGTTCATTTCTGGGAGGTGAACATGCCGTGTCGGTGAATATCTGGTCGGAGGTGTCGAGAAATACGCTGGATGCGACTTCCTCTCCCCGGATGACGGCGCTCACTCACCATCGAACGACGCTGATCTCACCCGTTACAGATCGCCCAAATCTTGGCAGCTTCCTCCCTCAACTAGAAAAATGTCGACACCAAAGGCCGTTCAAACTTTCGGTAAAAAGAAGGTCCGCATTGGGATGTGCGCAATTTCGAGGGACAGATCCACTCACCCAACGTATGTTGCAGACCGCTACTGCGGTAGCCCATGCCAAGGAGGGCCGTGGCCTCATCCGTATTAATGGGTCTCCCATCAACCTTGTCCAGCCCGAAATACTCCGTTTCAAGATCTACGAGCCAATTCTCGTCGCGGGTGAAGAGTCCTTCGCACCGCTTGACATCCGAGTGCGTGTCAAGGGCGGAGGACACACCTCTCAAGTATATGCTATCCGTCAGGCTGTCGCAAAAGCCCTCGTTGCATACTACTCCAAGTACATCGATGCTTACAGCGCCATGGAGTTGAAGAAAAAGTTGGTTGCGTATGACCGTACGTTGTTGATTGCAGATCCTAGACGGATGGAGCCAAAGAAGTTTGGTGGTGGTGGTGCCCGTGCCCGTAGGCAGAAGAGGTGTGTTCACCGCAAGTATTTCAAGCCCGTTTGCTGATCCATTCTCTAGTTACCGGTGAAGGCCCGTTATATTCCAGCGTCGGCATCATCATGTTATATTTTTCTCTCCTTGTTATGCCATGATAGTGTCCATGCAATAAAAATGTATGACAATGAATGTCTGACCGACCCTGTGTGTTGTGTATCGAGTCGCTTGTCACGTGCAATTGGTGGACTATGTGGACCGTCGAGCGTGATGCTCGCACAGCGAGCGGACCGAACATGCAACTCTCGGAATTATCGTCAACACAATCCAGCGCTCAGCACGGTGGCGTGCTCGTCAATGCCCAGGGCAATCCGTTGAAAATTAACCTCCAGGCTGTGGAGCTCGAGGGTCGCCCCAAACTTGTCAGAATGTTGAAGGTACGCCAAACTTGTTATGGCTATCCCGCGTTCATGATTACATCGTTTCTAGAGCTCAGGTGCACTCGTCGTGAGCAACGCCAAGGAGGCAGCTATCATCCTAGTCGACTCTACAACCGAGAGCGGCAAACGCCTCATCCGCACTTGGGGCCATGATGCAAGTAAGGTGGTGCTTGAGTACTCCTGGACCCGGACATGCATAGATGCTGGTCGGCCTTTACTCGCAGCCGATAATTGGGGTGGCGGAATGACAATAGACGACGGAAAACCCGTCACTATTGATGGCGTTGTAGTGGATGAAGATGAACTTCAAGAAGTAGAGGCACTCGTAACAAAGTCAGTCACCGGATTCTTTCGCAACACCTCCACTGATACACGTAACAAGAAGTCCGCTACCGACACCCAGGATCACTCCAGTGGATCCCACATCACAACGTCCCGAAATCACTGTTGCTGAACACCTGGACGTCACACGATCAGAGTCCGGTACATCAGTACCATGCACCATAGGACTGCCATCACCGGGACTTCCGATAGCGCAGCCAACCGCGGTCGGCGTAACCCTCCAAGAAGAACCGATGGCGGTCATCCACAACGACACTCCACTACCACAAAGTCCTCCACCATCTGCGACACAACCATTAGCATATCCCCAACCTACCTTATTGCAACCATCCCAATCTCAGAATACATACGCGTACGCACCACTTGCTAACCAACGAGCTTACCCTTCTTCTCAGCCCCAAGTGATGCCAACTCAACCATTTCCGCATAGCTTTCCTTCTTCCCAACCACAAGTGGTCCACACCCCCGGCGCGCCCCATACTTCGTTGCCTTCTGTTCAGTCCCAGATGATGCAGATGACGCCGAATACGACATCGATCAATAACGTGAACCTTCAGAATCCGAATCTTGCGACCATAATGACTATAATGGAGGTCGTGCGACACATGGACCAGTCTAGCTGGTTTGGCCAGAGTCAACTGCCCGCTTCGCAACCACCAGCTAATTCCAATACCTCCGTGCAATCGTTAGCCACACCTGGACTCACAACTTCAACCTCCATCTTTCAAGAGACTGGGAGGTTTCAATCTCCCAGTGTCGACGCATCTTTTCCCAGCTCTCAGGATCGCTTTCTCAGCAGGTCTGGTATAGAAGTTTCCGAGGATCGTTCCATGACACGAAACGTCAAATCCTCTCGTCGTCCGCCAGACGAAATATCAACTCCATCGATGTCTCGCAAGCGCCCGTCCACAGTCAAGCCCGCTAATCCACCTCCAAAGCGGTTGCGCAAAGGCAAAGAGAAAACAATCTCTACAATCACTTCCGAACATTCCGAAATTGATGAACTCACGGAAGCTTCTGACAGTTCGTATCCGATGCATTCGTCTGCTTCTCCACCTGCACGAACTCCAAAAATCATTGCACGTAAAAAACAGGGTGAAATTTTCTTATCTGGGTCTGGGCAGCCGTTGCGGTTCTTTGTACAAGTAGACCTTCATGGTCGGCACACTGTTGTCGCAAACATCAAGGTGTGTTTAGATGGCAGTCCACCCACACTTGATACCGACGGTTTTAATAGAAAAACAAGGGAAAAATTGTCAACAACATTACAGATGCCGATTATCTGATTCTGTTCGCTCGCTCTGATACCTTTCAAGGCCTTCTCAATGAAGCCATTGCTCTGGGCAAGTCTCCGATCCTGGCCGCCTTTGTGACGGACTGCGTCGAAGAAGGTGCCCTGCTAGATGAAACGGATTACATTCTGGAATCCGTCACGAAAGTTAAACCCTTAAAACGAGGCCGTCAAGGTGCTGTCTCTATTAAGGTCGAAACTCCAGAGACGTTATCCCATCAGACCAAAGTAGTAATACCTAAATCTTCTCCGGCCGTAGTCGAGGGTAAGCAGTTGAAGGGGACTCCTTTGAAGTCTTCGATAGACAAGAAACCGAAGAAGGCACCAATTTCTGTGCAGCCTAAACCTGCTATCGAGGAAAAGGGGCATTCGACGAGATCACGTTCCCCGACGCCTCCTCCTGCAGCGACCCGCCAATTGATGAAAAGTGGGAAATACTTGTTCACTGAAGTGGAGGACGAATACTTTCTTCGCCTCGCCAAGCATCACCTGACTCGTGACCCTACTATTTCCAACACCACTTTAGTATACAAACTACATAAAAAAGTAAGTGTAGCCTGTGATCCAGGTGTACTCGATTCACATACTCGATTTAGATGCCTCATCACAGCACCGCGTCGTGGACAGTTCACATTGAGAAGAAAGTGAAGAGTGCACTGGAGGATGTTAGGAAGCGGGCGAACATTGCGAACCGGAAACGTGTCAATGAAGCTATGAACCAGAATTCGTCTCAAGGGTCCGTGAATCAGGGTATGCTCTCCAAAGGGCATATCCGATTGGGCGCTGCCGAGGGGAACGGTAATGTCTCGTTAAATCCCAGCCATCCATCTCAAGAGGACCTGGAACGGCAAGATTTTGACGTGATCACGCAATTTTTCGCTTCGGGGGGAGGGGATGACGAAGATGATGAGCGCGTTTGGCAAGAATTGGAGAAACATGTACGTATTAATTGTACTTTGAGCCATTCACTCAAGTAATTTGTGTCGCAGCAACAATGTAGATCTGCCAGTTCATGGCCTGATTATTATGCAGCCCACGAGAAGAAGGTCTATGCCCGCATCGAGGAGTTGATGAACGTGCGTGCTGGGGACTAAACTAGTAAATTCGGTACTCCAGCGTTGTCTGCATTACATATCTTGGTACTTTGACGGATAATTGGAGCTGTCAAAGAGTCATTTGGTCAGACAGATGTAGTGGTCTATTTGAGGGGTGTATTTTGCGTTGCTACATTACTTTCACTCTATTGAAGATGGAGCAGGAGACGGATCAAGGGTGGGTTTGTGAAATATTGGTCGAGTCTTGAAAAACTTCTTTCGCTTCTCCTCCTTCTTATCTTCAGTGTCCCCAATTATTTGCCCTGCATAGTCGAAGGTAGCCATGGCCCCACCAACCACCGCACAGGAGCCAACAGCTATAGGTAGGGAGCGTGCTAAGAAAAGGGATGCGTGAGACGTGGAAATAGGTCACTACGCATGGTGAAACGTACTTCGAATGCCCGCCAAGAATCCAGCCGCACATCCACCAGCAAGCCCGTTGAGTGCATCGTCAGTCTCCCGCCGATTTGCCACCGCCGCCTCGGTGAATGCAAAGGCAGCGCCCATTGCAGCTGTTCAAGCATGGTCTATAAAATGTGAAAGGTGGAGATGTTGAGGGGACTCACCGAAAGTTCCAATAGTGCCTCCGGTGCGGGTTAAGAAACCAGCAGCTCCAGCCGAGTGTGAAGCCAGCGCATTCTGCACTGCGCTGACGAATGCTCCCACTGCACCTGCCTGGAGACCGGCCGTGGTTGCGCGGGAGAGCAGCGCTTTGGGTTCGTATGGGTCCTGAACGGGTTCCGATGGTGCTTCAGTGGCCATGTAGAGTGATGAAGAAAGCTCGGATTGACGATTCTAGTTTAGTCTTAACACGCCCTCTTTCCATTTTTGGCATCACTCGTACTACCATCCGAAATGTCCCTCGCTGAGGAGGCCTTCCGTCCGTTCAGGCTCAGCAAGACCCTCGATGTCTGTATTCCTTGCATCTTTTGTAGTAGCATCAGGCTGAACATACCATGCCGGAGTAGCTTTCTTTCCTAGGCTCAGCTCACTCGATCGCTCATTTCCCTTGGGATGCACTATCCCTACAGACACTATGGGCCGGAGACATGGATAAGCCCGAGCTACAGGGGGATTGGAAGATGTTGACAGACCATTGGTCAGGCGCCATGGCTGTTGGTGGATCTGACGCTCTCGTTGCCGTCTCTCCCAGTCACCCCAGCATTGGCTTTTGCGTCAAAGTAACTCAGGACGACGGCCAAGTTTGTATTCGGTGATAGTTGGCGATCACTCAGTTGACACCCCATCCCCAGGATCCATTCCGTGCTGTCGCATGGGCCTTATCAAACGAAGCCCCTCTCGACCCTTTGATAGTGTGTTCGCGTGGCTGTATACTCTACGTACTCGACGCTAAAAAGAAGACCGTCGTCGGGAAGCTTAGGGGTCACGGCGGGGTAAGATGCTCAGTGGGTTCGTGAAGCGGTTTGCGTTCTTTAACCAACCAGGCCAGGAAATCACTGCCATTGCGGTCCATCCTTCTTTCCCATATCTAATTTGCACATGTTCGAGGGACTTTTCAGCAAGACTGTATGATCTGACGATGACACCGCGCGACTCTCCCAATAACCCACACTGGCCGCCTTCTATATCCCCTAGTCTCGGTGGCGCTCCACACGGTTTACAATCAAGTGAACCCGAAGGCGTTGGGATCGGTCGGTGTGTGGCCGTCTTGTGTGGCGGGCCATCTGGTGGGCATAATGCTGCAGTACTGAATGCCGTATGTGATGTTCGAAGACTAAATTGTCTTGACTCACTATAACTCAGTCATTTCACCCCACCTATCCGTTGCTGGCAACCTGTGGAGTGCGTTAATATTCTCGATGATCTATCCACCTAAATCTCTATTTTAGCTCGACAGGGCTGTTAAAATCTGGTGTTTACCAAAGATGTCCTTTGAGGAGATGGCTCGCGAAGACAAGCCCCTCTTCAGCTCAACGCGCATCCACCAGGCGAGGATCATGTCAGTAAATTGGTGAGCTGTTAACACCCCGATCATATGATCAGCACCGTGTCGATATCCTCCCCAGGCTGAACCTTGACGTCCTCGCTACACACAGCGCGCCATCTTTGATGCGCCACAACAAGCAGGAGAACGTATACTTTACGGACGGAACAATTGTGATCTGGCGCTGGCTTGGTTTTGATCGTTTTTTCCCGCCGGACCAGCAGAAGCCATCAAAGGTGATGAGGGGTTGTGCATCGGTACGATCCGTGTCATTGTTGGCTGTGGATACTGAAAGTTTTCTACAGGATTATCAGGAAAGTTGTGAGCGTTTTTACTCTAGGAATGGCCACTCAAACCTGAGTTTGTTTCCACAAGCTTCTTTCAAATTATTATCGGTTGTTCCCATCTCCCAACTCACGCGTCACCTTCACATCGCATACACTCTCAGGAATAACTACGTGATCGCCATCACGCTCCCTGATCGAACACGTCTTCACAATGTGGCTGATTTTCGACCACGACAGCAGCCTTCTTTTCCACTTGACGAAAGTGGTGGAGATGAGATTGCTGATCTGAGCCGTTTACATCTGGATGAAGAAGGAGATGACGGAGAGCACGATATTGCGCCGATAGTATCCAAAAGTACCGCCCTTTCGCCGCCTCTTGGTGGACAAGAGATTGTCATCCCGAGCGCTGAACAGAGTCTGCAAGCTGTCGCACTCGGCTGTCATGGGTTGTCACTCATCGCACTGGGAGTCAATGGGCGGATATGGATCTGGACGAGCGCAGTAGACTAAGCTTCAGCCCTCGTTTTACATTGAATACCCGTCCATGTTGTAAGCTCTGGGTGTGTGTACATAAAGTTGTTCACATGTGCGTAGTGGATTACCCCTCCAATTACGAGATCTTTGCGTTGGAAAAGTCTAGCTCCGGATGAGCGGCTTGGAACTTTTTCAGTGTCTAGGGAAGCGAAATAGTGAAGAGACTAGATAACCATAGACGTGATCGTTCGCACCTCCACCTTCTTTAATTCATCTGAAGTGGGCTTGCCCATTTGCTACAAGGAAACAGCTGAGCCTATGCGTGAAATAGCAACGGATGCGAGGATACCTTCTGTTGATTGTCAAACTTGACAGTACGAGCATTAGATGGAGCAGCAATGTTTCAATGAAAATCATACCATCATCTTCTCGACCATCCCCCTGCAAGTGCGTCAACCCCAGACATGACAAACGTGTCCATATCGCCTACCTGGTCTCACCATCAAGATCACTCAGCTTACTGTTCTCCGGCTGGATCTTGCGAGTGTCAATCTTCGGGTGATGGGTCAGAACGTTTTCCCACCACTGTTGTTTGTTGAGTTTTTCAAGATGGATAAGGACGGACTCCTGATCCTCTGTGACGATGGTAAGATGAAAGGACAAGGCGATATAAGGTCTCTTACCCAGTGTCCAGGTGCTATCCTCGACCTTTATTTCCTTGCAGAGCTCACCATCCATAATCTTATCCTTCCCTTTAAGCCCAACACTGAGCGTCTTCTTCTGAATGGTAATTGCGAGCTCCCTGGCGCGCGTCCCTTTTGGTACGGGAGCGACGATATCTACTTCGCCCAAGTCCTGCTTCCAGGTGTATGGAAGAGCTAGCCATAGTGGGTGTTCACCATCAGACATACAACTACGGACTCCTACCAGCCTGTTCGGAAGCTTCACGCTCCCTGTCAGCCCTATCCTTGGCTTCCCTCTCTTCTTTTGAGAGCTTGTCGTACTCATCGTCGGACATGATGATGGTTAGAAGGCAAGGTTATCTACACGTGACCCAGTGTCTACAGACTGTGTTTACGTTTGTGTATTTCGTACAGTGACGCCTCAAAGTAACTTGGCCACCTTGCGAAAAGGCGCAAGTTCTTCGAGTTGTCCGTCATCCACTCTTGCGGTCGCAGCTTGCTTCTGGTCGTTCGCTACAAATCTTTTAATCTGATGGCAGCAAATAATCCCTGGACTGACTTTGAAGTAAGTTGCGGTCATCGTATATCCCGCGTCATTTAATCCCTTCTAGAATTTGCGCCATACTGTGAAGCATAATACTGTCGATAAACTCAAGCAAATCTTGACCGGCTTCAATGATCAGTGCCAAACCGTTTTTGTCAAGGCCGGAAAGAAGCAGGATTTGATTGATAGAATCGTTCATCAAATGGACGCCTGGAGACAGTCGAATAACATAGAGAAATGGACCAAAGCTCAAGCCATCCTTTATCAGGTCCGTACTTCTGGAATGTAAGTCAAGGATACCTTTGTCCGCCTAAGCCAGTATGCACCTATCGAATGTCTGGCATCACACTCTTTAGCGATTTCGCTCCACAGGACGTCTTCTCTGTGGCATGTTGTTGATAGCCTACTTATCTTTCTAGGTATTCTCAAAGTCGGTCAACAGGATCGGCGGGAGCCCAGCCCATTCAGACAATGACTCCCACATCATATGGTTCTACGACGATATTTCCCGCGACCTCAACTGGCCGTTACGATCCGTACGCGCCACCACGGGTGCCACCCCCACCGGTAAGCGCTGCAGCAGTTCCAGGTGTATCCAAGCTTGGTAAGATATGAAACCGTCTTCCCACTACTTTTACTGAACGGGTTTCAGCTATGCGCTTCAAATCATCCCCTTTCTTCCGCATCGATCAGTCGGTGTCTGGAATCGCAGAATGTCCAGGTTCGGTCCACACTCACCGCATATTTCGCCTCATTGATCATTAACCAGAGTCGACAAGCTCGACTGATCGAAAGCAACAAAGTCTCACATTCACTCTCAACAGCGAACAAACTATGAAGCTGAGCTCTAGCAGGTATGTTAACATCTGTGCATTGAGCTAGCGCACCCTCATTACCATCTGTAGCCCCAAGTGTCAGCTTCGGTTGTATTGCACTACTTCTACCTTTTATAGCCCGAACCCAGCGGTTTTCAGGTCGCCTTCCAGTCCCTGCCTTGTTGAATTCCCACCGACGTGTGAAGTGCGAGTGAATGGAACGGCATTACAAGCTAATTTGAAGGGGCTCAAGAAGAAGCCTGGCACAGCTCCACCAGCTGACCTTGGCAGAATGGTGCGAATGAACGGTCAAAACCGCGTCGAAATGGTATATGTGAACAGCCAGCAACCCGTTCAGCCCAAAGTAAGCACCTTATAGAAAGCAATATCGCCTGCTGATATGCCGAAAGAAATTTTACATGACAGTATTCCTTGTCGAAGTAACCACGGTCACGCAACTGGTGGATAGATTGAAGAAGGGCAAATACCGCAGTAGCCAAGATGTTCTAGCGGAGAGTGGGTTACTCTTCCTTTTTTTCTGTTAACGAGCTTATCTCTTGTAATAGTGTTCAAGCCACCAAACGACGACGACGAAATAGTTGCGGGCCCACAGAAGATGTCCTTGAAATGCCCGGTATGTTGGGTTACCAAAACTCACTGTATGGGATGATAATCCATTCATTCTTCACAGCTGAGCTTCATGCGAATTCAGACACCATGTAGGTCGATGCTATGTGTTCACCCACAATGCTTCGATGCAACATCGTGGTTCTCTTGCATGGAGCAAACGACCACTTGGCTTTGTCCGGTGTGCGAAAAGGCTCTCAATCCAGATGATCTAATGATTGATGGGTATGTGTTTGTATTACCGGATGATCTTCCCTGCTGATCCTTTTTCTCCAGGTACTTTGACCAAATTCTGAGGGAAACTTCAGAAGCTGTCGATGATGTGGTGGTCGAGAGTGACGGCCAATGGCATACAAACGATGACAAGTATGCATCTCCCGAATGGCGGGCAACCCATCCTGTCGTTGCTTCTGAATCGCATCACTACTCACCACCTCCACCTCGTGAATCTTCGCCTGCATCTGTGGATGAAGAGGCGGATGCGAAAGCTCACGCGAAAAGACAAGTTGAGATACTTGTTTTAGATTCAGACGATGAGGATGAAGGCCGAGTCAAACGCGAGCTGTCGATTTCGCACAGTGTTGGGTCGAGCTCGGTTCCCAAATATGTTCCTCTACGTACAGTGCTGGTTGCACAAGAATCTCACCAAGAAGACGTAATCGACCTTACCGCCGACTCTGAGGATGAACAGCCGATGTCACAGTCCTCGTCGCAGCCACAGCCGCAACCCGTACGGCGTTCGGTAGAGAAGCGGAAAGCACCGTCAGGTGCGCCCTCGCCCACGGAACAGATCTGGAAGAAGTCACGGGTGGATGCCATCACCACCAATCCGCAGCTGGTTCCTAGTGCGCTTCCACTTATCTCCCCTGTTTCAAGTGGTGCTGGACGATCTTCCATCCCCTGTGGGGCTGCGGGACAGCTTCCCCAGACAGCATACGCAGGACCGCAGTTGCCCCCATTGCGTCTTCCCCCCACACCGTATGTAGCACAAGCAGGTGGGGGATATATCTCACCGGTCGGGGCAACCGTAGCGGGAGAGAATCACCGCAGCGGTTATGAGCAATATAATGGGAATTATAATTACGCCTCTCATCCTGGTGGATCTGTGTCGCGTTCTGGTGTTTGGCCGTAATCGGGTGAGAGGAGGCAAATGAGGATGTACTATGTATGATAGCCGTACGGTAGCCGACCTTCATATAATATAACGGGTAGTAATTCGCGTTGCTCAATTATTCATTGGCGGGCCATCTGTCGGGCCGAAACGGACCGGGTCCATCGGTCAAGAACGTGAGAATTGATCGTGTTCCGGAAGATCCCGCAGACTGTCAAAAGCGCGAAACTTTTTCTGGTTGTCTCTCATCCTTCATCTTCATCCTTCCCCACTCAACTTTTCAAAAATGGCCGACACGAAAAGGGTCAAGTCTCCCCAGGACTTCATGAGTTCGTTTTCTCGTTCGTCGTCGTCGTCGTCGTCCTCCACCTCACTCTTTCTGCAGTCGACTTCCTCATGGGTGGTGTTTCAGCCGTATGCATCTCTTTCCTACCTTTTTGTCCGATATCATTCTCACTATCCATCGTGTAGGCCGTCGCCAAGACGTCAGCTGCACCCATTGAGCGAATTAAGCTGCTCGTGCAAAACCAGGATGAGATGGTGCGTTGTCTGTACCGTGCTCTCCATCCAGCTCACCTGGCTTTCAGATCAAGCAAGGTCGTCTTGCCAAGCCATACAAGGGTGTTGCCGACGCTTTCTCTCGCACCTACAAGGAAGAGGGTCTTGTCTCGCTATGGCGTGGAAACACCGCAAACGTGATCCGTTATTTCCCTACGCAGGCTTTGAACTTTGCCTTCAGTATGGATATTCACTTTCTATCATTTTGCGAATTTAATCGTTGACATGTAGAGGACTACTTCAAGTCACTTTTTGGCTTCAAAAAGTCGGAGGGGTACTGGAGATGGTTTGGTGGTAACGTTGCCTCTGGTGGTGCCGCCGGCGCTTCATCACTTCTCTTCGTGTACTCTCTCGATTACGCCCGTACCCGGCTTGCCAACGATGCCAAGTCTGCGAAGGGCGGTGGAGCCCGTCAGTTCAACGGTCTTGTCGATGTCTACAAGAAGACGCTCGCATCTGATGGTATTGCGGGTCTCTACCGTGGCTTTGTCCCATCGGTGGTTGGTATCATTGTCTACCGTGGTCTCTATTTCGGAGTCTATGATTCGCTCAGTATGTCGCTTGTTTATTTTTGGTCGATTAGTATTGATAACTCTCCGCAGAGCCGGTTGTCCTTGTGGGTTCTCTTGAAGGGTCGTTCTTGGGGTCGTTCTTGCTTGGTTGGGGTGTCACGATTGGTGCCGGTCTTGCGTCGTATCCTCTCGACACTATCCGGTTGGTAGCTTTGCTTGATTGACTTGCGTCTTTCTGACTCGTCCTTCAGTCGTCGTATGATGATGACCTCTGGTGCTGGCGTTCACTACAAGTCGATGTTTGATGCTGGATCGCAAATCATTGCCAAGGAGGGCACGAAATCATTGTTCAAGGGTGCTGGTGCCAACATTCTCCGTGGTGTTGCTGGTGCTGGTGTTTTGTCGTTATACGACAAGCTGCAACAGATCATGTTTGGCAAGGTTTACGCTGGTGGATCTGGCTAGATGGTTTTATTGCATATCCTCTGGGCCTCGGCTCTGTCCTCTCTTTTGTCGCTACATATCTCGATAGACTTGTTTTTATTCCCTTATTCCTCTGCCATGGGCATCCGAGTACGAACAGTTTACATTAATAGAATGCAGACACCATTGCGCTTGACTCGATGCTAGTACCAGCTTGGTCTTGTCCTCCATGAGATGCTTTCAAACCTGGCCAGTGAGATGTAGCAAGCTTCGCTGTCGGCGTGGCTTCGCACAGTCTGCGCAACTCGTCTTACGGCCATACCAGCAATCTTGTCTGGACGCATGTCACGCTGCACTGCGTGCTGGCATCACTCGCATCGGAGTCTCCCTACCTACAGGTGCAGGCAAAACAACAATTTTCACTATACTCCTTTCCCAGCTTCCTTCTCCGAAGCCGTCTCAAGCGTCTGGCTCCTTGATTATCGTCAATAGCGTTGAGCTTGCACGCCAAGCAGCCGCCCAAGCAGAACAAGCGCACCCTCATTGGAAAGTTGAGCTTGAACAAGGCGTAAACCATCGAGCAAGCGGGCGAGCAGATGTGTGAGTCTCGGCATGATTGTTCGATCTCTCACTAGTAAGATGCTATGCAGGACTGTGGCAACGTACCAGACACTGCTCCAGCCACCGCGACTGGCGAAATTTCGACCAGAGAACTTGAAAGCAATCATCGTAGACGAGGCACACCATGCTGCAGCCCCTTCGTAAGTCTCACCCACTCGACACAGAGACACGATGTCAATGCGAATTCCTAGCTATCGTCGAATACTATCCCATTTTAACCCTGACATAAAGAATCCCGATCCACACTTTGTGCCTCCCTCCATACTACATTCCATCCCAATCATTGGGTTCTCAGCCACATTCAGCCGTCATGACGGCCTTGCACTTGGTTCAGTGTTTGAGAAAATTGTCTACCACCGCGATTTCCTCGAGATGATCAAGGAGCAATGGCAAGCTTATCTATGTCCTACTCATAGCAGCTAATCATAGGCTGGCCACAGGTTATGCGATGTGCGATTCACATCTGTTAAAGCTAGCATCGATTTGCAAGGTGTCACTCTCAACTCCGGGACAGGGGACTTCAATACCTCTGGTCTCGCTCGCATCATCAACACAGAGACCATCAACAACCTCGTCGTGCAGGCATGGCTTGACCGGGCGTGTACGTGCCTTGAACCCTAGAGCAGTCGCTATTCACTTATCGGCGTCCCATCCCTAGTATCTGACCGCAAGTCGACCCTAGTGTTTTGCGTCAATCTCGCCCATGTCAGACAGCTCACAAAAACTTTTCAAGAGTTTGGAATTGATGCTCGTCACCTACACTCCAACACACCGGCAAATGAGCGGCGAACACTGATCACAGAGTTCAAGGCCGGACGCTATCCTGTTTTAGTTAATTGTGGTATGTACGTCGCATGAGGTTCTGCGTCGATGATTTAGTGGAATACTATACATCAACAGCAATCTTGACCGAAGGCGCGGACATTCCAAACATTGACTGCATTGTTATTTGCCGTCCTACACGGTCTCGAAATGTTTATGCACAAATGGTACGTTCCAAGTGCTTTTTATTTATATACATTTATCATCCTTTACTGTAGATTGGCAGAGGTATGCGACAGTCTCCTGCAAGTGGAAAAGTTGACTGTCGCATCATTGACTTTGTGGATTCTACCTCTCGTATGTCTGGTGTTGTCTCGATACCAACCCTGCTTGGCCTGGATCCCAGTGAAATCGTTGATGGTCAACATTCTCCGCACATTCATTGGTCATTGGATGCTCATCGCCGAGACAGATGCCAGCATCGCCGAGTTGAGAGCTAGAGCGGAGTCTATCAGCTCTTGTAACTCGAACAATATCCCGGTCGCATCAGATTGCTACGGCGTCATACCAGAGCCAACTTCTGTTACTTACTACGACTATGATGATCCCTTCGCGATGGTCGACAACTTTTCCGGGACACCTCACATTTCGAGGCTGAGTCCAAACGCATGGGTTGGGTGTGGTCCTGATATTCATGTCCTTGAATGCCTAGGCAAGGGTTATATACGACTTGAACCCAATACCGAAGGTGAAGGTAATGCACAATACACCAATTTGGGGCCAAAAACACTTATCCAAAATGTAGCGTGCTTCCGCGCTACATACACTGAGGCAACTATGCACTTTTCTTCCGCCAGACAGTTGAAGTTGTCTCCTTTCATGCGGAGACGGTTGATATTGACTGCAGACACGCTGTCTGACGCGCTCAAGGGCTGTGATACTTATGCAGTTCAGAAAGTACTCCGTGGGTCACTCGCTTTAGGGTATGGATTTGTGTGGATATTCTACATACTTGCTGACTTGGGAACAGTTTACTCCGGAACGCCAGGTGGCGGCAAGCCCCTGCCACGGAAAGCCAGAAGGTATTTATCAATAAGAGGAGAGGAAAACGTGCAATGGATCGGGCAAGCATTGCAGAGGCCACGGAGAAGCTTACCAAAGGGGAGGCTGCGAACATCATCACGCGCCTCAAGCATGGGGCTCAAGTATGTACTCCCTATTCCCTGAATCTTTCTAGTTCTGACAATCACCCAGGCATATTATGAGAAAAAGGTGAGGGAGAACCGTAAAGAATTGCAGCGTGCCGAGAAAGAGAGACTACGAGTAGCACGCAGTACGGTGCGGGCTGGGCCTCTGGATTGACATTGTCATATTAGAAACTAGATAATGGCACTATAGCGCATTCATATAAGTTTCAGCGAAGATAATGACGGTGACACCGCGTGTGGACTCTGCAAAGTCAGAATCGCTGCCTGCTGAGCAATATCTAATGCCTGCGATAAAGTCAATGGACTATTGAATGCATGAGGATCTCGAGCGAGAACAGCTAGTAGCGCTCCAACAAGCGAATCCCCAGCTCCGGTGGAGTTTAACGTCACATCTCGCGTTGCCAGTAGTGGGGGAAAGTGTTGGACAACCACCATCTCGTCCGAGGTCGGAGAGTGAGCAACTATATATCGATAGCGTGGATTGCTGCGCTGCGCTGCCCAGGCACTCGCCTCTATTCGGTCAAGTCGCATTACGACCACCACACCCAGCTTTCCACACTTGACCACGATGTGCTGGAAGAACGGTAGAAGGTTAACAGCCATTTGGACAATGCCCCTATCGGTCATAAACGACAACGCGCCCAAATCTGGTGCCGTGTCTGAGACATTTCTCTTCGCGAGCTGCACCAAGTCAGTGTGGAATTGGGATCCTAGCCCAAAGCCGTCAATCGTGTTCCACCAACGCCCATGGGACATCAGGTCGGAATTGTTGCAGGCATCTTGATACATCTGGCCAAGTTCGACCAAATTCGGCGAAACGAATGATATCACCGATCGGGTGGGCCTTGCAAGGTTTGCGGCTATGGCAGGCAAGATACACGGAGCCTTGACGACCGAAGTTGGCTCACTGATTTTGGTCGGCAAAAGAGAACGAGAGCAAACAAAGGGAACCTACAAGAATGCTGAACGGAACAACGTCATTAAATGAACAACCCAAAACTGAGCAAACGTACTCTGAATACCCATCTGCAAACTCTCTGACACAACGGTGGTAAGCACATTCGAGGAAATGTTGCCGTCGAGGGCAAGAAGTTGAGGGCGTTGATCTTGGAGAATGGCAAGTATCTGTGACGTCTGAGTGATAAATTACGAATGTTTGGTGGAGGTCATGCCTACCTGGTCTGCTTCCCAAACATGCGGAAGATCCATATCAGAAACCCCGCACTGTAGCTCGCCGTGTGAATCGAGAAGCAGATTGCAAACAGCACTCTGTCGACCTTGAATGGATACTAGCCCATCCGTCCGCATTCCGAGTGACTGGGTCTTGGCACCGATCAACTTGCCAAAATCATCATCGCCGATTGGAGCGACAAGCAATGTGCCAGCATCATTTCCGGTTGATCCAAACATGACTCTGTGGGTTGCTTCGGCAATATTACGAGCGACACCACCCAGCGACACGGACACTTTCCCGGGGTAGGTGCTCTTTTGATCAGACTTGGTAAGTACCTCGGCTTGTGAAGTAATGTCTATAGCGGCGCATCCCACGACAACAACTGTCGCTTTTCGACCATTTGAAGTTGCATCCTTTCTTGCTGCACTCCCAAAGCCAGATTCAACCGGCTTGGATTTCTGTGAGGAAGAATCCGCGGGCAAATCACCGTAAAAATACTGGGTACCACGTCGATTAGGATGTTGAGTTAGTTCGGCATCCAACTCACATCTTTTCCGCTCTCATGTTCGCTTGCTATCTTGGCATACTCGACGGCGATTTGGCCACCTAACGTGTTATAACATATATCGCGGTGCAAGTCTGCTGAGGAGGGTCACTCACCGACGAGGGCAGTATTTTGGACTAGGGCGACATCTACGACCCACAATGAATATCGAACAAAGGAAGAGCTGTAACACACCGACTTACTGCTCTCCAAGGACTTGCCACTAGTGAGCTCGCTAACACGCTTAAGAAGCCATGGTGTCACCTCCTTCCCCGACTCAGGTACGCTCGTCTCCTCTAACTCCCGTATAGCAGTTTCGATGGCTTCCTGCAACACAGCACCATGGGCTTCGTGCTTCTCGGGGATAGGAACAGCAAACAGAGCACCATTCGACATGCCGAGCTGCCTTTGTATGTCTGTCGGTTCATAGTCACCAAATAGTTGAACAATACCAAATGATATCCTCACAAAGGATCCTGGCAGCAGCCTCGGGATCATTAATGCTCCACGGGGACTACAGCCAACCTTAGCATCATAATCATATCGACAACCCTTGGTCAAACCTTGAAACCACTTTTGCGGTAGTAGAATGCAGGGAAGTCGTTTGACTCGGCATATGATATGACAGGTACTCCGAGGGTTTCCTATGCAGATACTGCTTGAGTAAACACCCGAAAGGGGTATCCAAGTATGCAACGCACGAGATACTCCAGCGTCCTATGAATGAATATCAATACTCGAGATAAACGATCCAAACATGTTTTGACTCGCCTCCCTATGTCCAAGATCGACTTGACTCCAGCTGAAACCAAACCCACAGGACAACGAGCAAGTTCGTGTAAATCGGCTGAAATATCCATTGCTGTCGAGGATCCTCAATTCAGTCGATAACAGCGAAAACCGCGGAATGACGCATACATTTCTCTGCCCCACGATGTACCCCACCAAGGCTGTGAATACATGAGTGTCCGAGTTAGTCGCGCTGCAGTGCATGCCTCTCACCCTCCAGTGGCAAATATCTGATAATGGATGAGCGAAGGGCACATGAGTCTGATATCGATGATCATGCCTTAATGCCTGCCAGCGCAGCAAATATCAATGTTGAGCTACACGTCGTCCCGCCGTCTTTCCTTGATGATATGGCAGCAGCGATATCCCTCCTGGACAACTTGACAGGATCTGTGCTTTGACTCGCAAGTCGCACTAGCTCGGTGGGTTGAAGACCGATTTTGACACGACCTTCGATGAGGCCTACCGTGGCCGGGGTACTTCCGGTGGACCTGACGATGTTCTCTACTGATTGTGCCATCTCTAAAGAGGTGGGGTACGGCATTCCATGAGTGATTATCGTGGACTCCAGCGCTACCACCGCACGGCTATTTGCCAATGCGTCCTCGACTTCTGGGTGCACGTCGATGGGAACGCCATGCAATGACGAGCGGTGAGAGAGAGAGAGCGGACGACGTCGAGTCAATCGAGAGACGCTCCTAACAGAAACGCGTGCACGGTGGCCGGTCGCGAACATGTAGTAGACTGTGGGGCAGCGCTCCAAGCGAGAGCTGAGAGTGAGCCGCCGTGAGCCGCGTTCTCATGGCATTGGGATTAGGATAGGTCGTATATTATAAATAATAAATAAATACTCGTGTCACATGATAAGTCTGTAGCACTCGGCTACGCCACTCGGTGAGCGCTCGAGCAGCTAAACAATGTTGGGAATAAAATCGACTCATCACACGAATAAATCACAACAGGATTTACCTTTCCCTTGCTCCAACGATGGCTTACCCGGACACTTCAATCGCAGCGAGGCAGGACTGGGAGGGTGGAAGTTGTGTCTTGACCTACGAACCCCTCGATACAGACGCAATCATACGTTCAGTGAGGGACGATAACGCTGGTGCAACAGCCGTTTTCATTGGTACCACTCGCAACTCCTTCAAAGGTATCACCACATGGTACATGCCAGGTTGTGGACATCGTCATTCACAGCAAACCCACAGGCAAGGTGGTGACACGCTTAGAATATCAAGCTTACAGCAAGCTGGCCATTAAAACGATGGTGCAAATCCTCCAGGACGCTCGTAAAGCAGTATCTCGATCGACACACCAACCACCACTTCACCATATCCCTTCTCTCATATCATGCGCTATCCATCATCGCCTAGGAACCGTCCCAGTGGGCGAACCATCAATAGTCGTTGCGGTCTCATCGCCACATCGCAAGGAGGCATTCGCAGCATGTGAGCGGATAGTCGAGGACGTGAAGGAGAAGGCACAGATCTGGAAGAGGGAGTACTATGAAGGGATGAGGGAGGAAGAAGCGGAATGGAAAGCGAATAACTGCTGATCCGGAAAGATTGCGCTGCCTAGAGACATGGGTGGTGTTGTCCATAGGGTACCATCTGGACAATTTACTCCACTTTCCACTTCGTGCTCACGTCATCACCGTCTGGGCTTACGACGAGCTCTACAGACCATAAAAGGAGGGTAAACATGACATTTGCCCAACGCCACCAAACCTGGGATGCAGGGTCCAAAACTATAGACGTGTCCGAAGCATGAGCTTTGGGATAAAGAGCGCACGAGAAACGCACGCAGTAGATGTGAGTACACCATGACAAATATCAGTTGTCGGTATGTCAGCAGGAAGCGAGTCAACGTCGATGTCTGCAAGGCATTTCCAAGTCAGTGATGCGCATAGGAGCTAGGTCTCAGAAATCATACAGGTCTGCCATCCCAACCATCATTTGACTCCCAAGCATCTGCACCGATCGTAGGAAGTATGCGCGAGGCAAACTGGAGAATAGTCAGTCGATAAAACAGCGCGACGAGCACTGGCTTCGGGAGGGTATTCGTAATGAAGTTGACAAGTGTTTGAAGATGGGGAAGGATATTAGATAAAAGTGGTGCGCTGTAGGCGTTTTTTCAGTACATACTGCACGTGGATACGTGTGACATACTATGAAGATGCGGGATCCGAGACTGATGTCTGATCAAAGCCACAGAGCCAGATATTATAGGCCAGGAATAAAGCGAGCATCGAAGATTCTACAATGTTTGTCCGGCGGAGGCGGAAGCCAATCACCGTCAGGAACAGGAAAGCGGTCAATGCCACGCCCAACAGTGTGGAAGAGAGTGGTGACGTTGCTGCTGCTGGATACGCCTGTAAGAGCAAAAATGAATGGAAGTGACAGCAAGGCAGACGGACAACCGACCACGACGATCCACCAAGCTGCAACAACATATGCTGCTGCTGATGCGATAAGGATGCCGAATTGATAGCTTTCTGCCTCATTTGCCAACTCCTTTCCAACCTGACCAACTTTCTGGGCGAAAAGTAAACTAGAGAGACCCTCCATGGCTACATAGGTTGGTCCCGAAAACGTCAATATTTTGCCCCACCAACTGACTGCAATGGCCAGCACTGGGTGAACAGAGTGTGAGGAGGCATTGAAAGAGACAAGGAGGAGGAATGGGTGCATGGGAACCTGCATGACGGAGAGTAGCTGCGATCCCCAGAGAAGGATGAGTGTTCCATGGATGAACGAATGCACGGAAAGTAGAAGCGAGAGCAGAAGAAACGCGGGGGTGGAGAGGGTTGCGAGGGTCAAAGGGAGGTAAAGCAATATCTGCAATACGGTAGACAACCTGGAGCAGGTAAGATCGACTAATTACAACAGATGCAGGAGATGCACGTACCTCGCCGTGTGGGACAGCGCACTCCATAGTAACCAAGGACTCATACTGCTCGCTGATACGTTCGTCGCTCTCGCTCAGAGATGGCGGACGATGGCCACAGGCGTGTGGCTGACCTCTGTAGGAGAACTTGTGTTGGTCGCGTTGCGAGCCGAGTGTCACACCCCTCACATTGACAACAAAACACACAAACATAGAATACACACAAACACTAAGTTAAATGGACAAGCTGTGGTGCAGTATCCCTAAGATGTGTGGGCGCGAGCGTGTTCCTTGGACTAAGAAGACCCTTCGCAGCAGCAAAATCCGTTCCACGGTTAAGGGCAGCAGGGTCGGATGGTGAAACATAGAATTTGTCAACGATAGGTATCTGTAAAAAATTCATCTTTGAGGTTATCACAACCATATTGTTGGTTCGTATTTCCATCCAATCGGCTGTTGCGAATATCAAGTCCGAACACCTCATATCAGATGTGTATACGCACCTTTCTCGAAGGTCAGGGGCTCGCTGGCGATCTGAGACGGATCAGGAGTGCAAGCGCACAAAAGATGGGAACCAACCATGATGATGTTTTCTCGCTTGTCCGCCTTTGTCATTTTGTAGTGGCCACCTTGCGTGTACTCGCTAAAGGTTGTGCCGGATGAAAACCACTGCAAGCGTCCTCAGACTATAGAATAGATTACTCTGGACACGTCCTTTACCAGTGAAGCGGCTTCATCGTGACGAGACGAAATATAACGTGTCGCAACCACGCTCTCACCGTCGGTAACGCAAAAGTTCATCAGACTCGGCTTAGCACAGGGTAAGTTGTTATGCGTCAGTCCATGGAGGACCATACTTCAGTTATGCCAGCAAGATCGGCGTAGTTGTTGAGGGTAGAAATTGTGTCCAGCATTGCTCGCTTCAATGTTTGATGGGTGAACGATTTTGCTCTTGCATCAGGTAGCTGAGAACCAATCAGTGCAACGTTCAGGGTTCGCTATTAGGACACTCACCTTGGATAGAAACAATGCGAATGCCCACTCTGAATCTACACTTGCTTAGCAAGCAGATTTCCCGTACCAAGAACATCTTACCGGTGTTTCCCTGCACGACATTGAATATCTCATCCGATAATTCTGCTTGTAGTCGCCGTTTAACCAGATGGAAATCTGCAATGCCACCGTTGTGCATGAACTAGGTTTGGGGAATTATGAGTGGCAATTTATCACTTGGGTCACGGCTGAGCTCACCATGATTTTACCGAAAACGAAAGGATGGCAGTTGTCCAATGATAGAGAACCAGTGGTCGTTGCCCTCACGTGAGCACTGGAGAGATCAGAGTCCGAAGAAGGCACAAATGTCATTATCTACGCACAACACGAGGGGCGACTTGATCTTCTCTGCCAATCGTGTGAGATTAGCGTTATTCCAAGCCTATTTTGGTGTCAGAAAATATTCCCATGGCCCGTGAACTTGGTTACAGGTGTCACGGAAGTGAAGATGCAAGGTTGGCTGCCAAGTTCTTCATCGTGGACGGCGTCGTACCACCCTGGGATGGGGGCTTTGAGGGTAGCACGTTGTGATGATTGCACCAAAACGCACCAACTCCGAAGCCGTCTCCGTTTATGGGTCTGCGACGGTCGAGGCGTAGTCGCGAATCGAAAGCTTGGTTTATGATAGAATGGCACGGGCGGGTCAATAGCTGCAGATGGTCGGAGACTGGTATGAGTGGAACGAGGACAGGTTGCTCACATGCGACAATTGGACGGGCGATGTGCCCTTGTAGATCACGAATCGACACATGGATGAAAGAGATGTCTTAGTTGATGGGAGTCAGAAACGAAGGAAGGCCGGAACACTTCAGGTGGGGGCCGCATTGCGCAACTTTGCACCAAATTACGTCTTGGGTATGCTCGGTTCGGAATTCGGATATGAATCTCAAACGTACAATGATACACTTGGATGCGTTTACAACCTTCTGCCCTTTGTCACCTAAAGTCCACTGGCCTCTGAACAGGGTCTCCACCTGCCTCATCGTATACGAGCCCGGCGACACGGAGCGCAAGATCTCCATAATCACAATCGTCATCAAGCGTGTGTCAAGGATGGCAGGTCTCTTACCAATGGCCTCGTCTGTCTCTTGTGCTTCGGCATACACCCTTACCACGTCCTCCGTACCACTCGGTCGAACAAATGAACGACCCCCCGTCCTCTGTACTAATTGGTCGATTTTAGCTTGAAGACCGAGTGGCCGCACCAAGCGGCGTTCCGCATCCTCCGTGATAAACGCATTCCTATCTCCGACCTTGACTTTAACCAATCGATTCGGAAGGTCCGAGTACAACTTATCCCATGCTTCCACAGTGTAGGACGTGTGGTAGAGCGCGACCTCGACGAGGAGCATGTCAGAGAGCGCATCGCCTACGGTCTGGTTGATAACTTCAATCACGTCCTTTAAACGGCCGAGTGCGGTCGCCTGTGCAGCCGTGGACGGCACATGAGAGGCGATCGTACGCTGAGCAGACCACGAGAACAAGACAGTTCCATGGCCATTGGCTTCAAAGTACACTCCGATGTCGTATCTCTCGGCTGCGGCGTGGTGCAAGTGCTTGACGCCAGTTGGCGCACATGTCACAGGAAGCCTCTGCATGGGAGTAAGCACCAGTCGGTTCCACTGTGACGCAACCACACACCTCTAACAAGTATTTGGTGGAGCTCCCGTTAGCATACGCCGTCTGGACGACACCAACCTTAATCTTCTCTTGAGTATCTTCGAGACCAGCGTCCTTGACCAATCCTACGATGAAGCTTGCAACAAGCGTCGTAATCTTGTCCCCATCAAGCATGTGGAACTTTCCGCCATCGTCCATGTAGTAATAGATCAGGCGATCTGCATCACCATCCAAACTACAGCCACGTTGCCCTGGTCCCAACTCGGACGTAAGAGACGGCGGTAATCTCTGGTTGACCTTGACATAGTCGGCGCCACAATCCTTGTTAAGTTTTTCTCTGCTTTCTATGGAAGTGTTTTTCAACTCGAGAGTGAGAGACCCGCCAAGAAAATCATTGAGCGTTTTCGCAGCTAGAGCACCAACCCCGTTTGCACAATCAATTAACAGGTGAGCTGGAGTATTTCTGTCTGCCTGTAGGGAAAGTCAGTGGTGGGGTGGACTTGGCCGAGAGTGGAAACTGACGAGAAGCCTTTTAAATGCATTGCTGAGCTTAAGGTAGTATCCTGTTATTACATTGTTCACGTTCCACTCTTGCGTTGTGGTATTGATGGCATCTACCAAGTAGTGGAGGATTGGCGTGGTAGTAACTTCGGCATCGGTGGCCTCTGCACCCATAGCAGCGAGACCTTTACGAAGTGCTGCGACAAGCTTTGGACTAGATGCGCGCGTATCGCGGGCATACACAACTCTAGCTGGTGTGCCTAGGGGTATTTGTTTGGATTGGATAAAACGCTCCAGAACCGCGATGAACGCGTCAGGTGATGGTGCGTTTGCGAAGTCGGTGGCATGCGATTCCCAAGACGTATCCAGCATTTCTCCGCGAGGGTCAACAAGTTTGACGCCATTATCCTGCATGGGGTTTGTGGTTTGAGACGGTCAAGGGAGGCGTAAGACGTACTTCAGCTGGGTTGTGCGAAGCAGTGACCATCACGCCGATGGTCTTACCACCGCACGACTTGCTCCTTAAAGCTGCGAGAATCCCAACCTTGAAGAGTACGGATTCGAGTTTGTCCCCTCTAGATTCCGTTTAGATCTGATCTGGACGGGGTCATGGTGTAGCGTGCAACCTACAATGTTCGGAAACCTGCAGTACCATACGAAAACTTTTCGCCTGGTCTTAGTGGACACTCCTCCAACCCCTTCCTGAGCTCGCGTTCGAAACCTGAAAGTGCAGACATGGATCGATCGAAAGACTGATGCGGCACCACTGCGGTACTTATCTGTGTATGGCTCCACGTGATCTCGGCTGCGATTGGAATGGTGCACTGGTCGCTGCGTGCTTCAAATCCAGCTGCGTCCTGACCACGATGCCGTCCAAATCAACCGCCCAGACTCTCTTAGAGAAAGCGGACAAGAAGGTCAACTCATCTACAGGGTGGTTCTCCTCCTCGTCTACGAAATATGAGGAAGCCGGTGATATTTATCAACAAGCTGCCAATGCCTTCAAGCTTGACAAACAGTTCAGGGACGCAGGCGATGCGTTCGCAAGAGAAGCCGAGTGCAGAGAAAAGTGCAAGGAAACAAACGAAGCCGCAAACGCCTGGTGGAACGCTGCCAAGGCATTCAAGCGGGGGTATCCTGACCGTAAATTCACCCCTTACACCCCCAGATGGTCTAAAGCACTGAATCTACATCCTCCAGTGGCGATTCCAGCACTGTCTCAGACAATCACTCACTTGACAGCCGCTGGTCGATTCAGGCAAGCTGCGGATAGAGAGAAGGAGATCGCACAAATATATCAACACGAGCTCAATGACATCCGGAAAGCTTGCGAGAGCCTGGAGCGTGCAGGGGACTGGTACGCCCAAGAGGATGCGACTGCGTTCGTAATCTCGCGTAGCAAATGAACATTGCTGATGATTTGCAGTACTGCGAATGCATGCTACAAAGATGCTGCAGACCTCCATGCTGAGCTGGAGGAATATCCACAAGCCATTCAACGCTACGATCAGGTTGCGGACCAGTCACTCACGTCTGCTCTCACGAAATACAGTGTCAAGGAATATTGGCTAAGAGCATGTCTTTGCGCCTTGGCTATGAAGGTAAGTGTGCACACATACCTGAGTTGCCCAGCTAACACCATGTAGGACTCTGTCACCGCCAAACGAAACATACAGAAGTACATGTCACAGGACCCTACATTTGCATCCACTCGCGAGTGTAAATTTGTCAACGCAATTATCGACGCTATCCAGGCCGAGGATGAACAGGCGTTCACAGGATGTGTCGTCGAATATGATCAGGTCACCAAGCTGGATAATTGGAAGACAATGATCTTGCTAAAGATCAAGCAAACTATTGAAGGGGAACCCGTTATTCTCTGAGCCGTAGAATTTATCCATGTTATCTGCCACTAATGAGTTGGCTCCACGTATTTGCTTTGAGAATCACGTGACCCTCGACGTCCTGTAAGCAGGTCCTAGTATACAGAACCGTTCAGCTTGTCATCTATGCCGAATACCTGATGTCGACTCACTGGGCGCTCCGCCTCATTCACTTTCTGTATGCCGTATTCATGACCATCACTGCGTGGGTGCAGAGACGCAAACGGAGGCAACCGAAACCGCTGAAAGCCAAACGCAGCAAGGTTCCAAAACACCTTTGTCTAAACCTCGTCGCGAACAATGACATGCCTGCGGAAGAAACGGAAACTGCGTTCCTTCAATGCTTACAAAGTGTTGCCGGATGGTGTCGAGAGTTGGGTATAGAGACACTTACTGTCTACGACCGCCACGGTATGCGTCTTGGACACTCGAGTGGAACATTGAACATTCTGAACGCATATATACAGGGGTCCTTTACGGATGTTCTGAGAATGCACGTCGACTCGTCTTTGTCGTGAACGAGACCTCGGAAGACAGCGGCGAGTCGGAGGTCGAGTATCCTCTGACACCACCGCTTTCGGAGCCTTCTGGTTCAAGGTCTCACTCACCCGAACAAGCGAGGCTCTCTGCAGACTTGAATGTAATCACGATGATGCATCTTCGGAGGCGGAGGAATGTCGCTGTTCGTAAACAACCAAAAAGTGCGTTCCGTCCTGTGTACCTCCTGATGGGGGTCTCTGATAGCAGCCAGGTAAAGGTGTATCTTCCGCACCCAGGAACTTGGCGCTTCACATAGTGTCTCGTGCTTCCGGTAAACCTGCCATTGTCTCAGCCAGTCGCTCGTTGTTGCAGAGTTGTGTTAGTGGCGCTTCGATGTCAGACGATACGATGCGTAACATATCTCCGTATGATTTGACTGTATCAAAGCTGGCCATGGTGCTCGAAGGTCAGATTCGACCGTCATCGCTCTTCATTGAACGTTCTGAACTCTAGACAGCTGGATTGCCACCACCTGATTTGATGATGATCCACCACGTAGGTGGCGTGAGGATGCCGTGTCCTCCCATCGAGCTCCACGGCTTCCCACCATGGCAAAACACTCTTACCGAGTTCCAGTGCGTGTGTTCGCCGATCAGTTTCCAGGACCTGAATTGACAAGGAGAGGAACAGCCGTACACATCCAGATGATGGTCAAGAGCTCGCCGCGCCCGAGTTGGTATCTGAGGCTGCATTTTGTCGCGCATTAGATGAGTATTCGGGGGCCGAGTTCCGGCTAGGGAGATAGCCGAGTTACTGGTTTCAGTAGAGCCTGTGTTGGATTGCCAAATAGTTGTACAGCAAAGCATCAGTCCATCAGACCGACCCATCACGCCGCGTTCTTAAGCTCACGGGTACCTTTCAAGTTGGCCACTTGACAGCTCTCATCTAAACAGACATTCCCCGGCTAGTTTGGACGTGTCTCAGACTGCCGGCTAGGTTCTGCCACCGATGTAGTTGACGCCCGGTCTTGTATAAATACGTCCTTTCGTGCCAGGATGCCCCATCTCACCATCCCTATCATGTCTCCCTCTGATCATCCCCCCACTACGGTACCAACGTCAAAATTTCCGCTCAAGACTAAGAAAAGAATCATAGTCTGCTGTGACGGGTGAGTGATGAGATCAGTGGTGACCGACTGAAGCCAGTCCTCTCATCACCGTCGTGGCAGAACATGGCAAGACGGAGTCGTCGTAAAGGAACGTTGGAAATATACCAATGTCCTGGTGAGTATCACGCATATTGTAGGCTGAAGGCAGGCAGACCACGTTAACCTTGTGCCATTGCATCTTCAGAAACTCTCTCGCGCACTCCATCACCATGATGAACGAACGTATGTCGTTTCCCAAGAATCAATAACTACTTCTGCGGCGATTTACTGCTTCAAATAGCGAATATGCGATACCGCAGATCGTGTTTTATCAATGTGGCATCGGGAGTTCGCCAAACCTCTACTCAGAATATGTCCAAGGCGAGTCCCACACATCATACAACTAAGACTTTGGCTTACCTGCTCCATAGGCGCCACCGGAGTATCACTAGGTAGATGTCACCCGCTCCGCCAACGTTTAAAACTCACGCACCGTTGGGCCTGGGCAGCGGAGAAGGTACAAGAGGCATATGCTTTTATTGCACAGTGAGCAACCTCTTGAAGGACATCCAGTAGCAGGGATCTGATTTTAACCTCGACAGGAACTTCCATCCAGGAGATGAGGTACGGCGAACACCTGCAACATGGATGTTACATTCTCACTTACATGTTATAGATCTTCTTGTTTGGGTTCTCAAGAGTGAGTTCACTTGAGCAAGATGGCTTTTATCTGTCTAAAGCCGACAGGGTGCATACACAGTGCGCATGGTCGCTATGTTTATAGCAAGTTTTTCTCCTTACGTCTATTGTCCGCGCACACACTTATCAAGTCCACTAGGGCGCCGTCGGGGTTTTGGATAAGATCGATATGGACCACTTTGCGGACATTTTTGTCGCGTACCAAAAACTGGGCAAGTCAAATGACCCTGCAGGTTCGCTCTAGATCTCTGGATCGCCTGGTTCTTGGTGATTTGAAAAACTTGTCCCAGAAACAGCAAAGTTACAGTCTGAGCTTGCCCCTTGGACCTCCGCTACTTCTCGTGGAAAGTTGAGAGCTATTTCTAATGATCATACCTTCTCGATCAAGTAGGTAGTCGATCGATCGATCGACCCGTGATGTCTGTTGTAACCCACCAACAGGTGTGTTGGTGTTTTTGACACAGTCGGCTCCGTCGGCTTACCAGAGGAGATCACTCGTCAATCGCCATCCACCAAATCGATGTTTGGTTTCCCAAACACAGAACTTGGTTCACACATTGAACGGGCGTATCAAGCTCTGGCTATCAATGAAGCCAGGCTCGACTTTGTACGTGTTCATTTGATCTCGGAGAACCATTCATATCTAATCAATTTCATTACCTCCACAGAACTGCAATAAATTTGACCAGACGCAGGGTGGTCGTCGCAAGGGCCAAGTCCTGAAGCAGGTAAGCGTCGGTTGAAGAATCAGATCATGATCCTAATACATCATACCCAGTGTTGGTTCGTTGGTAAGTGAAACCCCTCCCTTACGGCGCACTGAGTAACATGACACTAAAACCAGGCGAACATTCCGATGTCAGTATAGTTCGTCTTGGCGTGTCCTCTTCTGACTAAACATTCGAAAGATCGGAGGTGGTTGGCACGATCATGACCTATCGGATGTGACACTCACTTGGATGGTGGCTAACATCATGGACATACTCGCCGTGGATTTGAAGTACATCAGATCACTTCCTGACCCCGTCGCCCCTTGGGGAAAGCAGCCTTCACATGAGTGAGTCCACACCGACAGCCATTTTTCGTCCTTTGACCAAAGATAGTTCTCGTACCGGAATATTCGCCCTATCTCTAGAGAATACACGCCAGTTCCCTACTAAGACCGACGACGTCACGCACGAAACAATTCACCCATCTGTACTTGAACAAGATCACATGGTCTCCCAGTTGCACGGAAGCATTCAGAAGAATCCATCGCTAGTGTGCAGTCTGCTTCCCCTCGAAGAAGAAATGAAGAGGAACTGGCCTTATGTCCCTGGAAAGAATGTCCCAACGGACTCGAGAGGGTCTGCGCAGGTGGAATCCGCCACCGCTGTGAAAACCGCAATCTTGTGGAGCGCAACGAAGGAGGTTCTAAGCGTCGGCACTCAGTTGGGAACGGAGATCATCAAGGAGGTCCAGACTCGAGTTGAGGCGAGCAAGAGCACTAAACACTCATCTGCTACTTCCTGGCTAATGAGCTTTGCTTATGAAAGCCATGTTGGGGCTGTCTTGATGGAGCTCACCAAAGACTAGACGTAACAAAGTTGTAAAAAGACACGAGTTGCTTCATTAACCAAATAGTTTTACTATGCACGAAACACAGTCGGAGTCTCTCTGAGCAATGCCGCCAGGTGGCCGTTCTGGAGCTTCACCATAACGGCCGAGAACGTTGAACGAGACACGGCATTGCTCGGAGGGAAACAAACGCACCGAAAACTAAACTGGTGGGTTACGCTCGATACAGTGGTCACGAGAACCGCGGCTGGCCACATAGGAAGAAACTGTGTAGTATATGGGTATAATATTTGTATCCAGAGGAAATAAGTATGCAAACAATGGACGCCAATGGATGATTCAAGTGAGTAATTCTAAATGGTGGATTGCAGGGTCAACGACTCTTAGGAACTTTGTAGTTCTCCATCCCGTTTTGTCCCACAAAGAGTCAGAACCTGCTCCGTTTCTTGCAAAACGACTTTAACTATCGAAATCGACGACAAGCATGTCAGCACAGGTGTCGAATGATGAAGCACAGCTCTGACCCTTTTCACGGTACTGTCCGTGCTTTTGCTCTAGTTGTTCATATCCCTGGCGCAGTTTTTCCTCGTGATCTCGGATGACTTCGTCCTCGCGCTGAAGTTTCTCCGTCTCCACGCGGAGTTTTGATAGGGTCTGCGCGACGTTACGGCGGAGCGCTTTCAAACCAGCAAGTTCTTCTTGATAAGTCTGACAGACGACACCCCATTCGTCATCTGCGCAGTGTCAAGAAGAGAGACAGTGAATGCGAAGAATCACTCACCAGCATGCTCCACTTCAGCGGCCGCAGCGTGGTACTTAGTCATTTGGTGGGCCCAATCTCGGTCCATCGCCCATGACACGGTTTTCGTCGAGTAACCCATACTCATCCGAAGATCAGAATTATTACGCTTGAGGCTACTTCGTCTACGAGGTATATCGAGCCGAGACATGCCATCCGTAGTAAGTTCATCTTCCGACGGAGGTGAGGGAGTACTATCCTCCGCAGACAAGTCTCTTTGCAGAGATTTACTGATTTCCGGACACGTCGCATCTATAGGGCTATCACATATCTCCATAAAAGCGGTCGACGTGGATCCATGATATGGAATTGGTAATGGGTCTTGGGACGCAATGGAGAGACGACCAAGGGACTCCACCTCGGAATGACTCTCGACACAAGAACGATTGCTGCGACCCCTCCCGAGCTCGTGCGGATTCTCGACGATGGTACGAATAGAACGTTTAGTTTCCTGGAGTTTGCTCTCTGAAGCGAACTTGCTCATATCGATCGACGTGCTTTGATTATGCTTGGAGGCGCGAACTTGGGTACGTTCCTGTGCTATACTGGCTACGTGGGAGGTGACGCTTTCCTCAAAATGATCCGATGCGTGCAGGGATGTGCGTTCTTCGGCACGAATTTCCTGATCTCTGACGCGTTGAATAGTGTTCTCATTGATGCCAGTTGATGTGTTAGGTAAAGGAGGTCTAGGATTAATGCCTCTCGCGTCACTCGTGGACATGCTAGGACGCCTCGAGAGTGTAGTTCCTTTTGACGGCGATTTCTCGGAGATGGACGAACGGCGGAGATGGGCAGTTTGTACAGAGGAACGACGACCTGATATGGTGTGATGGTGAGGTACCAAGTTCGCACAGCGATCACAGCAGAATGAACCACGCTGTCTAAGTGTGTCAGGGGGGATCATTCTCTTCAGCACGTCAGAGCCTTCCTGGCGACGAATCCACTTCTCCATCTCTTTGACGCGAAAGTCGGGTGGGGTGTGGAGGGTAAGAAAAGGTACGCGAGTTCCGGGATTGCTTGCATAGTAGACCCTTGCGAGGCGCTGACACTTTCTAATCATGCGGTCTTTCAGACGACGGATGTCGAGGATGCGCTCCCAAGAAGCATCGCGCTGTTTTTCAAGCTCAACTAGCTCTGTCTTTAGAAGGAGTGCATATATCTGGGCGGTCCGAGGGGGCAGCAACACCTTTGAGAGGAAAGAGATGAGTGGAGAAAAATCGTAGAAGTTGCGTCCAACCTTGAGCTCGTTGGGGGTATCTGTACACTGAAGAAAACGGCAACCAGACTCTCTGGTCAGCTCATCCTGAGGTTCGAGCTGCCCTCTGACTGGGCTGGGTTGTAGGTAGTCCAGGGGAGGGAAGGCAGCAGAGCGCGATGATGAATCCTGGCGCATCAGACGGTCGGACGGAGAGGGAACTTGATTCATTTAAATAGCCACGGGCCTGCCTGTAGGTTACCACGAGTAAGTGAAATTGGTAGTGTTTGGGTACTGACTTTGTACATCAACTCGCCATTAATTTGTGCACCATCGCGAGCAAGATCTAGTACCTGTTTCTGCTACCAGCAAGGAGTCCAATTGCAAAAGCCCCACACAATACTTGCTCCAACTCAACGAGCAGCCGTCCGCAAGCCCTTTTGTCCCGTCTAGCGAGCGCCGTCGACACGTGAGAGTCGTGGAAATTTCCCAATCCTTCGCAAGCGCCTGCTGTGTCCTGCCAGTACATCCATCATCTACCTCGTGCTCCCTTATGTCGTTGACGTTGGCGAAATACGAAAGCTTTCTTGTCAAGAACGTCTCAACAATATCAACCCTCGAATCTTCTCTCAGGTCTATAACCTGGTTCTTACCGGGAAGGTTCAAGGATGCCGACCTTGCGTCGGAAGCCTGTCAGTCGTATATTTCTGCCAATGTGTCGTGTGTAACCAGATATACCCTCTTACAGTATCTGCCCTGTTGAATACCATAAGCCTGTATCATGACACCCTACTCGCGAGAATTGTGAAGAGTGATCCACAGTGGAGGCCCATTCTCCCCACTCCTCTTCATACCAAGTACACTCGCGCGTGGTCTGACAAGGATGCGTTCTACAAATGGCTCGCTCGAGCACTTGAACTCATCAGGTTCACTCAGCTTCTTGTTGAGATGGTTATGAGACGCAAATTGTCCACTCGAGCTAGATGGCGGGGTATCGTTCTGTTGGAGACCGTAAAGCAAGCCCTTTCCCCGAGACGCATCGTACGCAGGTCCTGACATCTGTCTTCCCAGGGCGATATTTCGGTTCATCCTTCTGCGGGTTACCCACAGACCCCTATTATCTCCCCCCATTCCTGAACGTGACATTGACCCCGCCTCCCTACCACCATCTTCCATCCATTCCTCCCCTACGCTTGCCCCTACCACACCTTCCTCATCTCCGCCCCCAACTCCAGATCACCTCAAGAATAATCGTGTTCCTTTACAACCATCCGCTCTCATGCTTACCCCTCCTCCTCCTGGACGCGCCGATACGTCTGTGGAAGATTATCTTCTACCAAAAGCGCTCACGACAACTTCTGTCAGACCTTCCTTACAACTCGTTAAGCCTCTCATGTCTATCCAGGACTGGACAGCTGAAGTTATTTACATCCTTCGTCCCCTTATTTATGGTAAGTCATCTCGTTGCACTCAGAAGAATCTCACCGGGACAGTCTTTCAGTGGCGATGTCCACCACAGGGAAGCACAAAGACCGTGCCCTCATGACTGTCTTCGCATTCGAGCTTTTATCTCGCAACTTGCGCCGAGTCCCATCCCCCTCTTCAACTGTAGAACGGGACGAGTATGCTCGCAGGGACCGTGACTTGGTTTGGTACCTTCTTCGCGGATCCGTGTGGGATTCATACACACGGTGAGTTTACTCCTTTGGAATCTTCGACATGGATTAAACCCGTTCTGTCTTCGTCAAGACCGAAGATTGAATCCATCGTGGAAAGTGTTGCTACCAAACCTATAATTGGAGCCTTCAGCATGATCATAAGGGATTGGATACCATTGATTGACGAGTATCACTATTGTGAGTGTTACCTTATTTTGTCCCTTTTTGCCTTAATGACGAGGTGCTCAGATACAGCGCTTTGAAACCCTTCGTGAGACTTGTTTAAACATTTGGTGGTCGGTTGAGATATGTACATTCCCAATTACGAACACTACTCCAACCTTTCTTCTAAACTGTACCTGATCTTGGTAAATCCACCCTGTGACACACGACAGCATGTTGAGCCAAGGAATCGAGGTATCGTGGCAATATAATATCAAAATCTGCTCAATCTGTTTGCGAGACAGAACGTAAGATAAGCGCGAGCATAAGAACGAGCGAGTGTATCCATTAAGTTGAACACTCAAACCTTCGACTTCCATACCTTCTTGTACGAACGAATATGTCGGTGATCTCTCCCGCCAGCCCCGCGACGTATGTATCGCGACAAACCACGGCACTGAGGGCAAGTCGGTTCAACATGAGGATCTTGTTGGGCCAAAGACACTGAGATTGATCACGCCCATGTGCGTGATAGCTGATGCCTATTGCAGGCTGGGTTGCATGAGATTCGGTATATCGGGCAAGTACAGATGGATTGCCCACCAACGACAACAATTACCAGTGAGTGTTTCACTCACGAATGAAAGTTACCCGCATGATAACAGAATTGATCCAAGGGATGCATTGATTCAAAGAGGAATACTCGGGTGAGCAAGCATTCTGGTTCAGTAATCCCGTGCTGGTAAACGGGGAGAAGGATCATGCCGATGATTGAGCAAACAATCAGAACCGTCGTGTACACGGAATGTGATTTCTCAAGTGTCCACCATCGCGGTGAGCGCAGAAACAGATGATAGATCCGCCTTGCGATATTTACCTCTCAATCAGCTGCCAGTACTAGTCTAGCCCGTAGTACCATATACTAGTGAAGTTGGTGGCCCAGCGAGTCGCTACCTTGAAGGGTTCCATCCATGTTTACTTGTCCGTATGCCAATCAATCTGCGCGTGTTGGTCACCCCTCGCTTCGGTTTCGTAGTCTCCTAAGTAATGCAGAATTAAATGGGTTACTATATGTTCAGCCGGTTCTACAGCGCACGTTCGCCCTATCCTTGCGACGAGCCTGTGATACACACGCTCTTTCCTGCCAGTACTTAGGGATGATCATGACTTCGGACATGTGCTCTGTCACTGGTAACATCACTCACAACACACGCGAATCTCATCTCGCTATCGTTAGCTTCAAGGAAACCCTTCCCCGGGCCGCGTAAATACCCCATGACTTATTGCAATCTCACCCTTGCTATTCCCGGATTCATTTAAATGCATCCCTTGCGAACGTGACCATAGATCGTAGACATACAGTGCTGAACGTTCCGGGCGAACCTCCGTGTGGTCGGGTCGATATAAATGCATCCAATTCCTCCCCCTACTCCCTGATTACTATTGTACGCTCTCAAGTTCTGGACCATTATGCCACAAGCCAAGATGTAGGTGACGCGTTTTCGATGAACTGGCGAACCCCCCAACTTTTGATTCAAACAGTTATTATGACTCGGATGCCGATATGGGTATCCTCACCGACAAGAAGATTGTCTTCCTAGGGTAAAGGACATCACCTTCATTCAGTGGGTGGGGCTAACATCCTCCAGTTTTGGTAACCAAGGATCTGCACAAGCGCAAAATTTGCGTGATTCGGGAATTCCGAATGAGCAAATTCTAATCGCCAATCGCGTGGATTCCTATGCCGATACTGCGAGGGCGAAAGGTTACACAGTCGAGCACGATTTTGAAAAGGCAGCTGAGATCGCAGATGGTCCGGTCCCCAACACCGACTTTGATTTACTGACTGACATTTGGATTCAAATGAAGTGTTATTCATTCTCATCCCCGATCAGGTGCAACCTCGTGTATTCAACAATCAATTTTCTCCAAAGATGAAGTCCAGTGCAACCATCGTTGTTGCTAGTGGATATAATGTCTTCTTTGGCCTGCTCAAATTTCAAGCGAGCCAGAATGTGGTCATGGTTGCTCCGCGGTAGCTGCGCATGTTCTCATGTTGCTAACGTACCATGACTGACGGAGTACTTAGTATGATCGGTTCTTCGGTCCGTTCGTTGTATGAAAGGGGTCGAGGATTCCCCTGCTTCGTATCTGTCGAGCAAGACGGGACCGGAAATGGTTGGGCTCACGCACTCGCACTTTCTCGGGCTATTGGTGCGACGAAGCAGGGCGCCATCGCATCTTCTGTGCGGGAAGAGACAGCGATGGACCTGTTTGCAGAACAGGCGCTGTGGCCTAACATAATCGCTATGTTTAGGTGGGGAACAGAAATCTGTAAAATCGGATACTTGACTGAGATATATTCACTCAGAGAGGCGTTCACTGTTCTCAAAGATGCTGGGTGCTCAGACGAAGCCCTCTGCTATGAAATGTAGGTTCCCAGCCTCCTTGAATGTCGTTTGATTGCTCAGGGGATTTAGGTGGATGTCCAAGGAACCCGCAGAGATCTTCGAGCGGGCGGCCGATGATGGTTTTATAACACAGGCATGTAGATCATTAATTGCAGTTAACACCCGATATCTTTACCGGTTTGTCGGAGAACAGCTCAAACTCCATTCTACGGTGTCGCAATACGGGCAACTAGGTGGTGCGCTGGCCCTTGATGGAAAAGCACTGCGCCAACACTTCGTGGAAATTTTGCACGAGCAGGTGTGTCAACTGTCTCATCGTTGAAACCATGAATTGCTGAGTTACTATAGATTCTGAACGGGAAATTTTGCAAAGCCTTCAGCTTGATCGAGGATGACCTGGAGAAAGAAGGCAGCGCTAATCCTTTGAATGAGCTGTACAGACGTTGTGAGGAAATGGAGCTCGTCCAGGCAGAGAAACGAGTGAGGGCTAGGCTAGCTGGTCCGCGGTAGCTAGTTGTTATGTGGTGGCTGTGCATGAGTGCGGGCTGGGAAACGAAGTTTTCGCGTGTTTATACCATCTCTCTTGAATCCGAACCAGCGGAAGCTACTACAAGAACTGCCATGTCCACCAACGACGTGGATTTTGATATGTCTCCAAGCAGGAAATCGTCCGTTTCTCAGTCACCTCCAGACAACTCAGGGCTTGCTCACTTGCCTTCTACCCCAGGTCCCGCAATCATTCTACTGACACCCACCGCACCAGGCGCTCTCACCGGTCGCACTCGCGAGACCGGCGAGATCGACGAAAGGAGAGAGACAGAGACAGCGAAGACAAACGTAAGCGGAGTCGTGAAAGAGACTATCGGGACAAGGACAGGCGAAGCAGGTCTCGCGATAGGTCGCACAAAGACCGAGACCGAGAGAGGGATAGAGAACGCCGCCACCGTGGTAGTGACAGGCGGGAGGGAGGCGAAAGTCGCCACAGAGACCGCGACGAGAAGGAGAGACGCCGAAAGAGAGACGAACCTGAAGAATCTCCAGAACTAAGAGACCAGGAAGAGCGATCCAAGCGAAAGAGACACGACGAAATCGACGGTTCATTTCCTCCACCCTCTGTCGGCCAACCAAAGGATAGTCCTCAAAGCAGGACTTCTGACCGCAGGGATCGCTCACGTGATCGCAGGTACGACGACAGGAGGACACGGGACGCTCGTGATGAGTTTGATGATCTGCCACGGTTCCGAAGAGACAGAGAACGTCAGGAGGCAAAGCAGCTTCCTGTTGATGACACACCCCTCGAGGATGATGAACTCGACAAGCGTTCATTAAGACGAAGCCCGCCTATCACGTAGGTTTTCCGTTTTTCTCATACATTACGTCTTATCTTTTCCACTACTAGACGTAGTTCCCCGAGATATGATCCCCCTATTGAAGATTACAACCCCGATGAGCCTAAGGAAGACGACTCTGAAGCTCGGTCTGTCTTTGTTTCTCAGCTTGCCGCTCGTCTCACGGCGCGTGACCTTGGGTACTTCTTTGAAGACAAACTGGGTGAAGGGACTGTCATGGATGCTCGCATTGTCACCGATAGGATTTCCCGCCGATCTAAAGGGTGAGCACTGTGTTTTCATCTGCTGCGACGGTTTTTTCATTCATTTCCAGCATTGGTTATGTGGAATTCCGTTCCATAGATCTAGTCGAGAAGGCCCTTGCCTTGAGTGGCACAGTCGTAATGGGTTTGCCTATCGTAGTCCAGTTAACTGAATCAGAAAGGAATAGGCTTCACCCAGGAGACGGGTCAGGTGCATTGTTTGCTTATTATGTTTAGCTTACACCATACTCTAGGAATCTCAACCTACCACCTGGTGTCAACGCTTCCCATGGGGCAATGCAGTGGGTCATTTTTCTTAGTCAAATGTATGCAAGCGTGGCTAACACGAGTTACTTCAACAGACTATATGTCGGTTCATTACATTTCAACCTCACGGAATCCGATATCAAGCAGGTCTTTGAGCCTTTTGGTGAATTGGAATTTGTTGATCTGCACAGGGATCCAATGACTGGCAGAAGCAAGGGTTATGCATTTGTGCAGTAAGCCCTTCGTCTGAACATCAGTTAAGGTTTATGCTTACTCTGTACCGACAGGTACAAAAGGGCGGATGATGCCAAAATGGCGTTGGAGCAAATGGAAGGCTTTGAGCTTGCGGGGAGGACGGTGTGTATTTGCTTGTGGTCTTCCCTTCCGGTTGCACTCATAGATTGCTCAGCTGCGAGTAAACACTGTACATGAGAAGGGCACAGTGAAATACACTCAGCAAGATTCCTTGGATGAATCTGGCGGCAAGCCCATCTCTCTATTCCAGTATGCATTGATAGGATATTGATTGTCGCGTTTTAAGGTGGTAATTTGAACGCAGCATCACGTCAGGCACTAATGCAGAAACTTGCCAGAATTGAACCAACACCCAAGCCTCTGCCCGTGTATGCTTGATTCTTTGTTATTTCATAGCATGCTACTGACCAGCATCATAAAACTACAGTACCAAACCGAACATTCCTCAAGCCATGCAATCACGCTCTGTTTTACTGAAGAATATGTTTAATCCGGAAGAGTCAGTATTTACCCTTAATTTCAACATCGCAACCCGCTCAATATCGTTGCAGAGAAACAGAACGTGATTGGGATAAGGACCTTGCTGATGATGTCAAAGGTGAATGCGAGGATAAGTATGGCAAGGTCGATGCTATCAAAATCGAGAAAGACAGCCAGGTCAGCACCTTTTTTCACGCCCGGTATGTCAAATTGACCGTGAAAGCAGGGTGAGATATACCTGAAGTTCAACGCCGTCGGTTCTGCGAAGAAAGCCATCCAAGGATTGAATGGGCGGTGGTTTGGAGGGCGACAAGTCGCTGCCACATTCATATCTGATGCTATTATGATGGCTCACCAATAAATTCACACGCGACGCTAACCTAACATTTGATGCATTGCAGAATACACGTTTCTGAACACGCGTTTTATTGATTTTTCTGAGCTGCAGGCATTTTCCCGATACACCTTCAAAAAGCCTTACCTGTACATACCTTGTACGGGATCGTGCACAGGCAGGTTTACAATTGATTTCTTGTTCCTGCTGTACTATGAGTTTTTCCCCTGAATGAAAATGACCTTGTAGATCGTCTCGTGAATCGAAAACAGCAGATCGATTCTTGAAGTAGGAGCACCTGAGATTCAGCGCTTCGCTCCTGGGGTTGCCTCGGCTTCCTTGGCATGTTCCCTTCCCAAAATGGGGAAGGACGATATCGTATAATTCTGGATCCGTGGGTGAGAGATTGCCTCAATGTCTGAGGTATTTGTCCAAAAAATATCCTGTTTAACGTCCGTCACTATTTTAGTGTGGGGCATTTGGGTACCTCGGTCCTCATGGTCGTTGACCCCGTGGTATACTGTCAACTCCAGTTCGCCTCACCGAAGCGGAGTCCCGTGAATTCCGCAGTGGATGTGGAATGTGAACGATTGATCATTCACGCCAAACTGCAATAACTTGACGGTATCACAAGGACAAAACCAAGATCAGGTGATTAGTCACAAGTGCCCAAGAGATAATCTCATAAGGATAAATGGACATTGGTGCAGGACAAGTTCTGCCTAACGTGTTACCCATCCTTGACGTCCCATTTGTACCATGGCTTCCATCCAAAAGATTAATAGTTCGGAACGGCCCCAGAAGTCTCTTTACTGTGCGTGTTATGTTACTCTCCCCAGAATTGCCCAATCCTTAATTTTCGAATTAATAGCTCATGCCGTGAAGGTGTCCGGACTAATCTTCCTCAGCGGACAAGTTCCTGTGGACACAGAAGGGAAACCAGTTCCAGGAGACATTCAAGCGCACACTGTATGTCGGAGGTCATTTCCTATTTTCTAGAGGATCACTTCCACAGATTGAACAGAAACAGTGCTTGAACAATCTCACGGACGTGCTTAACGCCGCCAATTCCTCCTGGGACAAGGTCGTTAAAGTCAATATCTACTTGAAGGACATGGTCGATTTTGATAAGGTGAATGCGACCTATATCCAGGTATGCTTGACAGGCCCTTGCATGTATAAGATCTCTCACTGGGTGTGTAGTTTGTCCCTGAACCTAGGCCAGCTCGCACCTGCATTCAAGCTGGTAAACTTCCGAATGACTTTGATATCGAAATAGAGGCTATTGCCGCTGCTTAAATGTATATCATACTTGATCAAACTGTACATTGTTTGAATGACACTGTTGTTTCAATTTGCATTGCTGGCAGCGAACCCACAGCGGAAATAAACACTACAGCTCAAGCGTTCCGAACGCTTCTGCCAAATTTGCGGTCGCATCAGCCACTAACTCTCGACCAACGGCAAGAACACTGTTCAATGCGATCAGCGAGAAATGATATCGGAGAGAATCGCAACTAACCCTGTGAGACCCAGAGTACATAGACACGATTGATAGAGTAAGGTATAGTTCTGCTCCAAAAGCAAGAGATAACCTACCGTCCATAGCTAGGATCGGATGGGGAGCCTTCTTATACAATTTATGAGTGACAGGTACTCCGACTTTCGTCAGTCGCTCTGCGTATGCTAGACCTTCATCCCTGAGAATGTCAAGTTCCATGACAGCAATCCATGTGGATGGCGTTGTTGCCAGTAATTCATCTGGGGAAAATATAGGGGAACAATCCCATTTTGTTCTGTCGGCCTCATTTGGAACATAGAAATCCCGGAACCAGATCATGCGACCGACATTGAGCCAAACAGTATTCGCACATTCTTTCCATGATGGATAAGGGTTGCCAATAGGCTGTGCAGTGTTATCTGTGACCGGGACAATCATCTGCGCGCGCACGAGAGAGATAGGAGGGTTGAGCTGTGCGGCTTTCATAGATATGATGGCTGCCAGGTTACCGCCGCTGTGCAATCACTCAATATAAACCTGATAGGTAGAATGCTTGCCTACGCTGATGAGCCCCCAAGCGCGATGAGAGCAGGATTAATGCCAAGGAGGGAGGGTCCCCTCTCGTAGACCCATTGAAGTGTTTCTAGAGCATCTTCAACTGCCGCGGGGTACGGGTGCTCTGGGGCAAGACGATAGTCGACCGTGGCGACCACACATTTAGCCCCTGTTCAAATTATGTTGTCCGTAGGGCTCGACCAGACGATTATAACAATTACCTTTGCAAACTCGGGAACAAAATGCATTCTCTGCATTGATACTTCCCAGTGTCCAGCCACCTGCGTCAGGTAAGAACCACATCGTTGGAGCTCAATTGTAACAAGCACTGACCTCCGTGATACCAACAATACGCTGGCCATCCACTCTCCGGCGGAGGTCCCTCGGGGGTGAAGACACGTACCTTGGTCTTACTGAGATCGTAATCTTTGACGCTTCCAACCTCTAGTATGTCCGCAGCCCCTGGTACAGTTTCCTCATTACGAATATTTGGATCCCATGGTAGAGTGTGAAGAGCGGGGAGATGCGCGATGTGCTTGTTATGAAATTCTACATACTCTGGATCGAGACGCGGTAGAATATCTGGGTCGATCGGTTGTCTAACCATTGTGTGTTGGGGACAGCTCTGCACAAGCCGTATCATTTTAAGTACGATCCCGGCGAGGCACCTGATACTGATTCCGTTCAACACCACTGATAACGGACCGAAATACGTCCGGGAGTGCGGTCCGTCTCACTGGGATCCCAGCTGATGGAAAACAGATCATAAATAATGCAGTGCGCGAGCCTGAGTTGGAACCCCCCCAAGTCATGGAAGGTATCAAGCAAACACACACCCCATGGCGACTCCTTACGCCTAACAAAGATGCCCTGGTGAAGGAATTTGTTGGAAAGTCTCTCAACGAACTGCGAACGCCAGCATTGGTCGTCGATCGTGCTGCGTTCAGAGACAACTGTTCAAAGATGCACCAGAGTGCAAAGGACTGGGGGGCGAGTTTTAGGGCTCACCTCAAGACGCACAAGGTAGATCCACATCGTCCCCCGAGGATGCAACAGGTCGATCTGAGTTTGATGTAGACTGTCGAGGGAACAAGACTACAGCTTGTTTCAGATGTTGACAAGACGAACGCTGTCATTGTCTCGACTTTGATGGAAGCCTGGGAGGTTGTGAGGGGCGGTTTGGTTGCTGACGGGACTGTCAAAGATGTCGGTACTCTCTCTTGGTTTTTCTGTGTCACTGGTTTCCTGATATCTTACTAGCTTCTCTATGGTCTTCCAGTGGGCTTGAACAAGCTCGATGACCTATCTGCACTCAACGAGGAGATGAACAAGTACGGAGGAACAGTCCGTATTTTCGTGGATAACCTACAGCAAGTCAAGTTTCTCGAAGAATACGAGAAACGACAAGCAAGACCGAAACAGTGGTCTACATTCATCAAGATGGATGGAGGACAAAAGTATGCCCGTTTCAACTCTTACTGTACGAGTCGGTTTCAACTCAACGACTAAAGACGTGTGGGTACATCGCCCGAACCCGAATCGTTTAAGCCGTTCATCAAGACGGTTTTTGCATCCCCTGTGATTTCTGTCTACGGATTTTATAGCCACGCAGGAGATTCGTACGGGTCTACATCACTTGAGCAGGCAGAATCATATTTGACAGGAGAAGTACGTCTTGTCAACGATACTGCGGCCATGGCCTTGGAAGTTCTGGCGGACCTACCCCAAGCCTCTTCCTACAACTCACCATTCGTACTGTCTGTGGGCTCGACACCTGCTGCGCACAGCGCTTCAGCGAGAGCCAAAGTAACCTCCCAGTTGCACGGCGTTCTTGAGTTGCATGCGGGTAGGTCAATTCCAAGGGTATGAGCAGTCGATAATAACAACATGCACTCGGTACCAGGCAATTATCCTATGCTGGACCTCCAGCAACTTCACACAACTCTCATTGACCGCCCGAGAATTTCTCAGCAGGTTCTTGCGACAGTCATATCCTATTACCCGGGGAGGGGCAAGGACGGCTTGGACGAGGCCATGTGTGACGCAGGAGCGATCGCTATGAGCAAGGATACTGGACGAATGCCCGGATTCGGTGAAGTTGTTGGCAAGTCATGGAGGCTTGGCAGGATCTCACAAGAGCACGGGACACTGGAGCAGATGCCAGCAGATTTGTCCTCTGGACGAACTGACGAGAGGCTGAGAATAGGGGATATCATCCAGATCGTTGGACAGCACGCCTGTTTGATTGCAGCTGCACACTCTTGGTACTATGTTGTAGACTCGGATGGCGACGGTGGTGCAGACAGGGTGGCCGATGTTTGGGTTCCTTGGAAAGGTTGGTGATGGTGTAGGCCAAAGTGTACTATAGTGCTGTAAAATATCGTGGGAATATACAACTACTCCAAGTTCTCCTCCGTTCAGCCTCCAGTCAGCAACGCTCCTTTTGCGTTATGGAGCTGGACGAATACAATGTTGGTGCTACAGAACTTCTAGAAACTTACGGTCCGTTATCGTTATAGCTGTAGCGGAAAGTTACTCACCACTGTCTAGACTTCCTAATGAAATACATTATCATAGGTCGGTTGGTAACACATTCACCAACCACTCCCGGCTGAATAGTTCGTGCGCTCGTTCTAGGTGAAGCTGGGACGGGCAAATCCTGTCTTCTTCATCATTTTACGCACAATGCTTGTCCGTGTTGTTTCACTTTCTTCGTTTGCCGTTCCTAATTCTTCATACAGTCAAGGATCATTCGCAACATACTATTGGAGTAGAATTTTCTAGTCGAACGGTCAAGTTAGGCGAGAAGAGAATCAAACTTCAGGTTAGGATTCGGGCTCGATTCTGCAACTCAAGGCTGAGTACCTGTTCAGCTATGGGATACAGCTGGGCAGGAGCGTTTTCGGTTCGTGGCTTTGTGCTGTTCGAGCTCTATGATCAATGAACGTTGAAACTAGATCAGTCACGCGAAGCTACTACCGTGGTGCTGCCGGTGTGATCCTCGTTTATGACATCACCAAGTCAGTTCTTGTTGGCAACCTCGCAATATATTTGAACCGATTGTTTTTTCTTGTAGCCGTGAAACGTTCCTTAACTTATCCAAGTGGCTTGCCGACGCGAGAACCCTGGCCAGTCCACATCTTGTCGCGGTGTTGGTTGGGAATAAATCGGATCGTGAAGAAGATCGTGAGGTGGAATGGTCGGAGGCGAGCAGATGGGCAGCTGAAAATGGTAACCATTGTTTCTCCGGAGCTAGCTTGTTTTAACTCACTTCGTTGTGCAGGTGTTCACTTCCTTGAAGCGTCCTCCTTGACTGGAGACAATGTGGAGGCACCATTCTTGCTTGCTGCGCGATCTATTCTCTTATCCATAGAGTCGGGTGTTCTTGATCCGGAAAAGGCGGGCAGTGGTGTCAGTTATGGAGATCGAGCACTCCGGAGAGTAACGAGCTCTAGCCACCTCAGTTTTGGCAGTCTGAGTGGAACCCGAAGGGGGCGGTCGGACAAAATCCGACTGAGGAACTGGATGCCACTGGGCAAATGTTGTTAGTGGCGACTTGTCTACCTTTCTCGCAGACTCGTTGCCACATGCATGAGATGTTGAGGTATGTTTTATAAACCCATTTGATGTGCAGTACTTCTGCATTGCATTCCTCGCATACCCTTTCTGCATATACCGCCTCCACGAACGTTGGTCGACTTCCCGTTGACACGCATTGTTTTATGTGCATCCATTCTGTTTACTTATCTACTAGTAGTCGCTCGATATAGGCTTAGTTCCGTGGAAGTTATCATGCATCCACTTGTCAGGACTGGGCGCAGCATACTAGGAAACACAACACGCGAGTTGATCCGTATCGTGTGCAAGCAGCTGTACTATTTGCCATCACAGGTCCAGCGGATGTCCTGATGGTTTTGATTTGGTGTCAAATCTGCGGCGTTACTGTTATCTGGCGGTATGGAAGTTGCGGCTGTCCTTTGTAGGGACACGGTCTAGTGCTGATAAAAGAACGTTACGCCTTCTTTCACTGAATCACCACTGGCTTTATCTACTTCCTCGAGTGTGCCACCTTCACTCACAACAACCACACCGCCAGCTCCTCGATGGACGCTACAGTTACACCGACTAGTCGCAGCACCTCTTTCTTCATTCGCATCGGACTACTCTATGTGTCCGCAGACTTCTGCATTCTCCATACAGACGAGCACCACAAACGATCAAGCGCAAACCACGTCCTCGAATCCAGTCTCCGTCACAACGAGTGCTGCCTACATCGATAGGAGCCTTTCAATGATCGTGGCGCCGTTATCGGGGCTTTAACAGGATTGGATATCACAGCAAATTCGCGAATTGACTCGCCAGTCCCCCATCCACGCCTTTAGTGCATTCATCCAGTCTACCTCCGATGGAAACGGAATATGTACTCTGGGGGCCTTTCTACGTTATACATCAATCCCCCGCCACCTCCTTCTAGGGATCTCACTGAAGCTGCTGCAATGCCCTCCAGCTCGATGATTCCTGTTTCTTCTGACACCGTTGTGCCTCCGAGTTCCTCTCCGCCAGACAGTTCCCTCCCATGCAGTTCAGTGAAAGATGCGAAACAGACATCCTCAAAGCTCTCGGAGTTATAGTTGCTGACACCTCCATCCTCCATTCTGATATAGATTCATGTAGCATTACGGCCGCTGCATCCGTGCCTGACATCCTACCAATGTTCAGTTGGAGAGAGCAAATACGCTCTTCCTTGGTTAATCATAATGTACATGACCTAACGGTTGGGATTCGTGTATATAACTGAAATGCAACATGCAGACTCGACAGTTCCTCCTGAAGAACGAGATTCCACTGTTGCCTTGTAATGATACTCAGGTATATGAATTTGCGGTTGCCTTGATAATCCTCGTAGTATCAGTCAGAAATCCATAGCACTGTTAATTAAGTGCATATAAGTTAGAAGCTTGACTCAACAAGTTATGCTCACGTTTGTAACGTTGTGAAAGACGTTCTCCAGTCCCCCGGCGGGCGAGGTGGTTGCCGTGATGTCACTAACCAATACGCAATCGTATCCACGAAAGTATGCATCGGCTAGTGTGCCTGCAACGCACTGCCAACGGCTGGAGTTAGCTCGTGGAACGAATTTCACAGGGCTGAAAAATACCTGATCCGCGTTCACACCGCCAAACAAGAGTGTTGTGATGCCATTCTCCTGAAGATATAAGTCCAGCGCACTTTGATAGCCCCACAGCCCGCTTATCCTGACACAAGAACGTTGATTCAGTAATTGTGGGATTAATGTATTCTGGCAGCCAAGCGGCGCCGTACCTGTTCTTGTGGATCAAGACATCAGTACCTGCTTCCTTCCCGTGCAAGTACTCCTCTTGAAGGGGCCCATAGAGTTCAGAGTTGTATTCATCCCTCATCAACAGTCTACCGAATTTGTTTGGCAATTCGGAACCAAAACCATCAAGCCCACCCTTGGCGAACCCGCGAACCAGAGATGGGGGGATGGTCTCGAGTTCATGCTGTGTAAGACCCCAGTTGCTGGGCATCCGTAAGTAAGAATACGGTCTGTGGTTGACATAACAAGTGCACCCTCACACCCAAAGGATTTTCACGCCTTGTTGTCTGAGAGCAGGGACTAGAGCTCGAAGTGGATCAACGCAGCTCAGTCCCGTGGTGTGGGTCCTGATGTCAGGGTGCAGAAAAAAGCTGGGTATGACAATTAACATCCACGCGAAGGGATGGTACAAGTCGACAACTGACTTTTGCATATCAATGATCACAGCTGCAGTCGTAGCTTTGTTGATTCTTGCGATCCGATCGCCATTTACGGGTATATCGAGCTGAGACGATCGTAGCTGAAGGGGCTCAGACTCTCCCTCTTGTGGATGTACCGTCCGAGAGAGATCGATAAGCCCAGATGGATATTCCACCCAGAACGATGCTGCATTACCGTACTCAGTGACTTTGGATACCCGAGGTCGCGACGACATATCGATGTCAAGTGGAAGGAATGGAAAACTTTCAGTCGTGGACACGCAAACTCGACCAAGTTTATAGCGAAAAGATAAGAGCTATTTAGAGCGGCTTTGGACTCCGGCAACTGAAAGGAAGCTAAAAACAGTACTGTAAGCCTTGATGAATGAAACCTACTGCGGAACTGACCAGTGCTGCTAGTAGATGGGCCCATCTGATTAGCACTACAACGCCGATCAGGAAAATGTCCAGTGTCACTGTCTGCCAGATCTATCTGAATGACAACCGCGTAACGTATTCCCAACGGCTTTGTACGACGAGGCAACGAACGACGGCCCGTCGGTGTCGACCTGGATGCAATAAATGTGTTTGGAGAGGCAAACAGTAACTATGTGTGGGATAAGGGTGCCGCTAAATTTACCGCAGGACGTCAGGAGGGGGATACATCTATGAATTTGGTGTCAGTATGGAAAGAATGAAAGTGCAAACTGCAACGCCGGTGACGTGACCTCGAGACTCTGCGTCCGTCCCCATGTTCGAAAGGGCCGGTTCGACCAATTCTCATAAAACGCGCTCGACGTCTCCAAGTCGCCGGTCAAGTCTTTTTCATCACCAATGGCGAACCAGTCTATTTCTGGGACTTTGCATGTGTCGTCGCGCTCATTCCTGAGGGACTTGTTGATCTTCTCTGTACACAACGCAACCATGTGTATGTCTGAGCGAGCGATCCCTTGATCGATGATCTGTCTTGTACTTTTACCATGTCTTGCATTGGAATGTATGGAATCTTTGATATCGAGCTATCGCCAACGTTCTTCTTGACATCGATCCAATCTGCATGAGCACTGGGCGTGTTGACACTGGGTCAGCTGTGGCGACATCAGACACGATTAGATTATCTGAATGCTACAAACGAAGCACGTGTACATCGCGTGTGTGGATGGAGAGAGTGCGAGAGAGAGAGAGAAAAGATGCGAGTTCCAGGGGGTTGAATAAATACGATCTAGATCAATGGATAACAAGATGCGAAAAAACAACATCGAGTCCATGCATATATAACATAAGTGAACGCCCAAGATGCCGGGCATTCATCATAATGAATGTTGACTTTGATTATCAGGCACATTGCGAACCTAGAAATCAAGTTCAGCACACTACGCTGGAGAGTGGCGCATACTTGCCATCAGCACGTAACGGGTATAGTCTTCTTCATCTCGGAGGACAGAGCTCTCAGATGAGTTCTGCCTTTTCAGGCTGGTTCTTCTCGATCCATGCGCAGGGCTTCCGTCTGAGGAATATCCATTGGGGGCCGAACCGCTGCCCAAATGCTGGGAAGAGCGATTCCGTGGCGGTTCCATGGTAAGGGCAGAAGCGTCTTGGTCAGACATGTTCTGTACATAGTTCGCCAGAAGAGGTTCGAAACTACCAGCGCTGTATGTGGGAGTGTGACCATACGAGCTTTTACGATCACGAGACGAACCAAGATCGTCGATGCATTGCTCAGCCCGAGGTGAAGGACTGGTCGTACGTGCCGGTACGTATCCCTCTGGGTGGCTACTCGCGCGGTGTTCCACTCGGGACCGTGCGTGTGAGTTGGCGCTGTCCCTTGTGGGGTTATCGAGCGCTTCTGAGAGTCGAGCAGAAGTCGGCAGGGAGTCCGAACCTCGCTCAAGGAGGGTGCTTCGTTGGCCCATGCCAGATGAAGATTGATGGTATGTATTTGGCGATATTGGGCTACCATCTTCGTTATCGTCATCCAAAGGCGCTCGATTTAAACCTGCAGCGGCAACAGCAGCTTCGACCGCAGTATCTTGTTCAATCCCTCTCATACGCTGGCGGCGGCGTATAGCGAACAATATCCACATCATGATAGAGGCACTAGCAAGACCAACGACGACAAACACGCCGGTGACAGCCCCCGTGTCGGCAAAAAATCTGCGACATGGTTCGGTACTTAATATGTAAGAAGCAGATATGAAGCCTTACGAGGATCCCCCAGTGGTACTATTGTTCAAAGCAAGTGTCGGATTGACGACAGCTTGAGTTACCGTAGTGAATACTCCACCGCTTCCTGTCGTGGTGATCACCTCGGTGACCACAGGAGGTACGCTCGTCACTACCTGTCCTTGGTTATTCGTACTTGTAATGAAGATCGTGGTGGTACTTTCTAGCACCGTCATTCTATTAATAGCGTTAAGCTACCTTTAAACCCAATGTAACTGAAGCAGACTCGTACAATGGTATGTCAGTTCTCACTGAAGAACTTTGAGATGGTGATTCGGAAGGTAAAGGAGAGGATACAATGGTGGATGGCGTATTGGACGTGGAAGGGGCAGTCACTGTCGCAGTTGAAGAAGCGGTCGTGCTGAGCAGGGAGGACGATGTCAGCGCTGACGATTGGGTGGTAGTCGGAGCTGTCGTCGTTGAAGGGGTCGTCGACTGAACAGAAGTTTCTGGAGTCGATGTCGATGAACGACTGTCATTACTCGACGTAACGGTCATCGCAGACGGTGCGGAAGATGATATTGATGAAACTCCAGAAGTTGTGGGGTCGGTAGATGATGAGACAGACGGACTTGCCGAGGTTGGTGCTGTGGTAGTAGCCACAGTCGTTACTGACATCGTGGTTTGCGAAGCACTGCGAGTGGTTCGTGAAGAGGAGCCTCAAAAGCGGAACGTGAACGCACGAAGATGGTTGTTGAGATTGGGTCGAAAATGCCGACGTTGTTACAGTAGTAGTTGGTGATGTGGTCACCGAAGTAAGTAAGGAGATAGTATTCACGCCGAAAGAAAATGAAGAAGTGTAGCTTGGAGGTACAGACGACGATGATGGCACAGAGGATGCGACGGAAATGGGAGTGCCAACAGCCGGCGTTGAGGACATACAATTCGTGATATAGAGTGACGCGCGTAACGAGAGAAACGTGAGATGCAAGTAAAATCCGGGTTGCACGAAACCAGAAAACAGCCTGAGCAGGAGGGACAAACAGCTAGTAAAGCAAAACGAAAAAGAAAACAAGTCTCACAAGAGGCTCTCAGAGGGTGCGAGAGTTGGAGGTGGACAAGTTGGTAATAGGTTGAGACCAGAATCCTGGAACGCCAACAACGAGAGGCGTTGAACTCAAGTTAGGAAGGACAGAGATGTCTGGCAGGGTGAGCCGAGCCAGCGCGCCCGAAATTGTGATGAAGACGAGAGAGAGAGGAAAGACTCACCAAATTGTTCCGTGGAGTGAACGAGGCTTCTAGAGACAATCATTCATTGGGCGTAATGGCGTGAAGGGCAGCGGGAAGTTGCCAGGTTCACCGTGTTGCAATCCGAATACTGAGTAAGGCAAGCTCTGCCCTTGATCAATCGTTGTTGGCTGCGGGTCGTTGTGCGTCGCTTGAACCTGCCTGAAGGACAGAGGGAGCGGCCTGTGCTGGCCTGCCCGTCGGCTGCGTAAGTTGCGAGGCGATACTTCTCCCATGCCTCCCAGCCTTGCCGTCGATGCCGTTCCAGAACTGATCAAGCCAGCCTTGGCAAGTTTAAATATACATGAAATTCCCCTGGCAACGTTGCACAGAGGTGATGCAGATGATTCAAGGTGGACGTGCGTGTGGTGTACAAACAACTTTGCATACATGGACAAGTGGGCAAGGAACGAGGTACAATAGCAACCACTCGTAGTGTCTCAACGCTAGGCTTTACCCATGATGCATGATGGAGCTCGAGGTACTACTAGTCAACTGATGGCCACCATCGATCAAGAACTTCCTCAACCAAAGCAAGCATTTATTCTAGGGAACGCATCCTACTCTCCCCTCAGTACTATACCTCCGCCCCCGTTCGAGCAGAGTGCGGGGGACCCAGTTATCCTCGACTTCTCCCAACACGAGACATACACTGCCCCCGGCGGCGAGGATCCCCCGGAGTTCGCCCCGTACGATGCCTCCTACTTTATCTCGGGAGCTGGGGACGTCATTTCCCATGGCCCTCACTTGAATGAGGATGGTCCGTTGACAGCTGGATTCCACCGCAATGTACTGACATCGCAAAAAAAGGTGAAGCGCTCTATCGCTTCTTACTCTCTCAGGCAGTCAGACCGCCCCGAGTGTTCCTGCATTGTCGGGGGTCGCACGAGGAGAGTCATACCCGACTAGTCCGCTCACGGCAGGGGAGTCACTCAGACTTTAGGACCGAACAATACACAGAAAGAGTTGTCGACTTTGATTTTAAAATAGACGTCGGCCAGCATATCTTTGGCGAGCCTACGCATTGGTCGGTAGGAAACTCCGTCCCTGCTTGCCGTGGCCGTATGTTCCCCGAAGTTGGTATCGGCGGGGAGAAACGCAAGGCAGAGAGAGCGGAGCTGAAATTATGGAATAGCGAGCGTAACTTCCTAGGCCACCCTCCATGGACCCACAACCACTATGCATGGAGAGGGGATCAACTACAAGTTACGCACGGCAATAGTATGTTGGAATCACCGTGGACGCTTCGCCAGTGGGCGGATGACTACTGCTCTAGCAGGAAGTTCTTGAAGGAATTTGAGTACCGTAAAGTTCGTCCAATGCTTTCATCTTGACCGGTCCATTGGTTGATACTCCGAAGGTCGTTTATGGTTGGAATTTCGATGCTCTCAAAGTTGCTACCCGAGACGTCATATTCTCCACTCGCTACAGGGGGGATCTCGACGTTTCATTCGATACCTCGGACTCGATAATCTCCGTCCGATCGCATAATTATCTGTCGCGCGCACTCTCGAACGGATGGATCAAATTTCTGCTGATGATCACCTTTATATATCCCTTCCTGTGGCTGTTCCGACGGTTTCACCCTCGAGGTGGTGGAATCTGGAGAGTGTGTGGAGGTGGATATTCTCTTACCCGTGTCGAGCAGGTCACACATCCCCAAGAATGTGCTGAATATCCTGGGAGCCCGTTTCCAGATGCGCGACCAGCCGAACATAGTCGTGGATTAGGACCCCCTAGTCTCTCCGAACCGCATATTAAAGTCTGGGGTTTAAGGGAAGGGATCTGGTTCAGACAGTGGGAAGGGACTATAAGAAGAGCTGTGGTTGACCGTTTGCAGGAATCTGACCCTCTCGTGCAAGTCGATGATGATCGTCCCACATCCCCAACAGTACAGCTGGATGGATACTATGACCTACCATAACTTCGCCAGGGTCACAGGCGAATGCAAACTCCGCTGAGTGGTATATATCTGTTTTCGTAATTCAATGGGTGAACGTAGTACAGTTCCAAACAGTTTAACGAATAAAGAGGGTCCAATGTACATCCTAGCGATGAAGTCGACTCGAGGCTAGTTATAAATCAGCCAGTCACACAACTCAGTGGGCAAATTATCACGAGCTTGTATTTGTGTGCTTGAACGCATTCGCGTCTGTCCAGACGGCCGAGAAACCGGCGTTAGGGCTTCCCTTGTTTACGTCGCCAGAGATGCGCTCCAATTCAGATTCCGAATAGTCTTCAACTTCAAGGAAAGCGAGTGCGGTTTCCAAAAACCAGGCGTGTTTCTTGATGAAATGCACGACGACAGTTCCGCCGACACGCTTATTCTCGTATCGCTTCACGCGACCTTCCCTGTACCGCCACGCGTAATCTGTTTCGAGCGCCGTTCCTAACAAGAAGATTGGTTAGCAGACGTTGGTGCGACTGATTCTTCTGACAGAACCTTCGCGTAATTTGGACATGTCACTCCCTTCTACCAGAGCCTCCACACTTTCGACCAACGTCATATCCTGGATTGGCTGTTGGTAGCGCATTCCGAATGTCGACACAGTGGAATGCGCCCATGAGGAGGGCGTAGGAGTATAAGGAATATTCGGTGGGCTCTGAGCATCAGAGGACTTATTCTTTGACCCCTTCTCGACATAGGATAGAACAGTCTGCTTGACTCGCATGACATGAGAAGGAAATAAAAATCCGTGCGAGTATCTAGGAAGGGGCGTGAGTGAAATAGACGGAGGTGTGAATTGACATTGTGCCTACACGGTGCTAGCGCGGGGATGATCATATATCCAGCATCGTTCGCTCACCCATCGAATTTGAGTAGTTTGCGGATGCAGAGCCATCCACTTCGCAGTTTGTTTGTCTTCAGCACCCTTCGTTAGACCCTTGATGGCTGTGTCTTTTGAAACCCAAGTAACGAGACTCCAGCTCAAGCCATATAGTTCGCCACCCATGAAGAGATCCTTGACAAGATAACCCCAATAAACCAGCGGATCTTGAACTGTGCCAGTTTGTTTGGGTAATATGTCAACGCCCGAGTCTAGAGAAGTAGGAAGAGGCGAGGTGAGAGCCTCGGCTGTGACGGAGGTGGTATTGTCCGGGAAACCATATGGCCTATGCCCTTTGGCATGCAGCTCTAACCTCATCCTAGACTCCAATTCCGCAAGCATTACGAAGGCGTCATCATCCACTTTGGCGACGAAGTCTGGTCTCACCCAATGCCTAGGATGGCCTGAAGCATAGTCCTCCCAAGCGAGATGTGAATCGTGAGGAGCAGGATGAGGCGCTGGCGACGATTGCACTGAATAAGAAAAGTGTGGTATTGGAATCGAGGTATTGGCATAGACAGGGGGCACCCATGCATTTTCAACAGCCCAGCTGAAGTATGCATATGACTTGCCCGAATTCATGTTTTCCGGACAAGGCAAAATGATAATGTCATTATACACTACGTGAGGTCGTCAAACTTTAATGCCAGGGAATACGCGTGCATAACTCACTTTCCATTTCGGTTTGTATGCGCCTTCCCCAACCATTCCGGGGCTGGCCGAGAATAAATCGCACTACCGTTCGAGACGTTCCAAACCCATCGTCACCTGCACCTGCACCATTTCGACTACGAGGATGTGAAGCCCATGTTGTTCTTATCAACATCCTACGTTCCAATGCGGAGTCCATGGAGAAAACGCCTAGAAGTATTCCTGCTGGTGGAATGGAATCCAAGTCGTCTGGAGGAAACGTTGGTAGAGACGATTCCGGAAGGGGGTTCAAATACGGATAAGGCAGGGGCGTGCGATAACTTGGAGGGTATGATGATGACGGTGGAATAGCACAGTATGCTTTCCAAGGTAATGGTTCCTTGTCAGGGTTCAGGATGTACATGAGTAGCAGTGTGAGTGAAATCGCAAAGACCGTGAAAAGAAGAAGAGCGAAAATCTCATCAGGAGTGAGCCTAGCCGTAGCGTCAATGGGAGACGAAAAGCCTCACAATAGTTATCGGTTGTTGAGGGAACCATGGATGTCGCATGATCCTTCTTACACCCTTCTTGAATGTTCTCCATATCCTTCCCTCTCGTTTCCGTCTCCTGCGTGAACGTGGACGAAGACTCCACCACCTGCGGTCCCCGTCTCGGATACTGGCATAGGCCCCGGGGCTCCCGAGCAACGGTGATGTTGGCTCACCATCTATGTCTGAGATAGACGAGGTAAATCGATGAGTTGGATGCGAAGGCGAGGGCGAGGGCGACGGTATTCGAGATGGTGATGGTGTTGTGTAAGAGGTAGTAGAATCAGAATAACGGTCCGGTTGTGTGGTATCTGGGTATGAAGTGTCTGTATGTTCTCCCACAAGCAATGCGTTTGGGGTATCCCGAGCTACTTCCTGTGGGTCTGAACCAGCCAAGAATTCGTACTGCTCCCCAGGCTGCCATGGTTTTGAAGAACTGACGAGATTTCGAGAGCCTGCCATGTCACTGGCGCCTCCGAACTTGCGAACGGTGGGACCAGGGAAGGAGCTCAGCGCGACCAGACAAGCAGGTCCAAGGAGATTGAATGAATGACTATCGTCTGTTGTCCCTCGAGGAGATGGAAAGTGAGTAGAGTAAACAAAGTTACACAAATTAGCGCGGAGTAAACGTTTCGTGCATGTGATGTACCTCCCAATCGTCGTGCTCGAATTTGAACCTGAGATACATAGTAACTACGACCTGTGCATCGCGGGCCTCTACGCAAAAACGTTGCCCCAGCCCGAATGCATCCTCATGGCATCTCAGAATATGGCCAGTCTGCTCTGTAGGTGCGAATTCGGGAAGGAAGGACATAGTCTCCCGAGTCGGTACAATTCCCGCCTGAAAAAGTAACAACATGCATCAACCAAACGCAGAGATGAATGTCCACAGTCAAGATCAGATCTCCTCTGAATAAATTACAGCTCGGTCTAGTTGAAACAATAGAAATCCAGGGATCTCACCAAAGATAGACGGACCAAGGATAGAAGGACCGATGATTTCCTGGTCAACGCGTCCGGAATCGCGTACTCCCAGTAGTGAAGTACTGCATCGACATGTTCCCCACTGCCAACAGTAAGATTTCAATATCGTGCCTCTTTTCATTCCGGAACGCCTTGATAACCTCACGCTGGCAATCTGATGTTGCGACCAGGACCTGCAGAGACTGTAAATCACGCGAGTTGAAAGGAACATTAATTCGAGAGCTGCAGCATCAGAATAGACGTCAATGATTTTGTTGAAGATGGATGCAAAACCAGCTGTTGCGGGATGTAGTGATGGTGCTGGCGCAGTGAATGTCGAATTCAAGCGTGACGGGGCGGAACGAGGCCCGTTCAGAAAGCCGACCGGTACGTGCATATAGGCTGTGGATGTCGATGATGTTTGAAAGAGAGACAGTACATGTATTTTTCACCTTGGAGCCAGCGATGATCCCAAGGGTATCTTGCAGCAGAACGACTAAGATCGGCACAAAGTGTGACATCGTTGGAGACTGGTCAGTCCGACTTGGCGTACCCCAGAAATATGGACAGACATGCGGGTCCCTGACAGATGTTCGATGTCAGATTCGACGCTGGTCTCGCAGTCATCTGGGTGTGGGCCCGTTGTCTTATGATATTCCTTTTACAAAAGGGACGTAGGATGAAATCTGATATCTGTGGTCAGCTCACGTGACTTCGTTACCTGCCGGGCTCGAGGTCCCTCTGCATCTGCGGTCAATCTGCGTAGTTCAGCCTGGAATGGCCTCTCCTAGGTATGGATACACATTTACTGGACTCTGGTAAGTACTTATTCTTCTCAGACACGAGTTCTATGAAACGGATGAGAAACTTACGCTCTCGGTATTCGACCGAGGGGCTGATCCTGAGGCTGTATCTGTGCAGTTCGAACCTCGAAAGGTGGATCCAAGATGTATCATGAAACGGATTTCTTGCTGATAAGTGGCAGCTTTGGTACCGAAACGGAGACAATGTCTTATCATTTCAGCCATTAAAGGGTCAGATTGATCCTATCAAGAGCGAGTTCGCAGTGGGCAAAGTGAAAGTCGAGATCCGACTCGTCAAGATGGTCCAGGGGCGATGGGGGGGTCTTGTTGGCGAAACTCCTGATCGTACGTTGTTTCAACTCTTGTCGTGCATTATAGCACTGCAGTGTTTCGTAGCACTTGCAAGTTCCGCTGCGCCATCATCGTCAGAAATTCCGATCAGTCACAAGCGGAAGAACTGGGAAGGTATCACTACGGATATCCTCGTCGGCGACAAGGAAAAGACTACGGAGGAGGATCCTAATGCCGGTGGCGATAATTCTGTCAATACATTCTTCCAGAAGATCTTTACAGACGCGGACGAGGACACGAGACGTGCGATGGTGAAGAGTTTCCAGGAAAGCGGGGGAACGACACTCAGCACAAACTGGGATGAGGTTAAGAAAGGGAAGGTTGAAGTAAAGCCTCCAGCAGGGGGCGAATGGAAGAAATGGGGTTAATTCTACATTGTATGGTGCTCATGAGAGCTAGCAAACGCCAATGTCATGTAAATTTACTTGGTCGGATTTCCGACAGAGTCCCGTATCCTCAGGCTGTGGCCGAAGCGGAGGCTGAATTGTCAATCGGGATGCGTTTGTGGCGTATCTGCTTCTCCATGTCGTCGCTTACCCTCATCGTCGCCGCAACAACGAAAAATGGCATTGGACGGAGCGGCACGATGCCTTGGCACATCCCGAAAGATTTGGCATACTTTAGTCGGATCACGACGAACGCACCCGCTACCCAGATGAACGTGGTACTCATGGGCAGGAAAACTTGGGAGAGTATCCCGCGAAAGTCCAGACCGCTGAAGAAACGGGTCAATGTTGTGCTCAGCCGAAACGAAGACTATGAACCGTGCGCCAATTCCAAATACCCTGTTCCGGTGTCTAACAGCGCACCAGGTTCTCTGAAGACACAACGACACCCCCACTAGATGATTCAACATATTTGTATTCCGACCTGAAAAACGCAGTGGAGACCTTCGAGTCCAAGAACAACGTCCACCATCTGTTCGTCATCGGAGGATCCTCATTATATCAAGAAGCGCTCGAACTAGGAACCCAGCATACCAACTGTCCATCACTGCAAGCGCATCGTATCCTCATGACACGTCTTCACAGCCAGGAATTCGAGTGCGATGTGTTTTTTCCAGATGTGCTGGGTGGTGGGGAATGGAGAAAGGCAACCCACGAAGAACATAGCGCGTGGGCGGGCTTTGAGGTTCCAACAGGAATCCAGATAGAAAACGGCATCGAATTCGAATTTCAGATGTGGATTAGATCGTCGGAGCGACTTGGGACAGGCGGAAGGGATCCTTAGCAAGTTGCATCTGACTATTGTCGTATTCAAAAAAACAATGTTTCCGCAACATCTAAGGTTGTATGTGGTGATACTCGGCGAGGCATGCTGTTGCAACCGAGCCTACGTAGAGAATACGCTACGTGGGTCGGGGAGGCTACCCTTGCCGCTTCATGGGAGTCAGAAATGTAGACATGGGGATGACGGGCACTTCGTACCTGTTTATGTTTGGGATCCTTTGAACAGATAACATACACCCTTCCCTTGCGTATAACGATGCTGCAGCCGTCGCACATAACTTTGACCGACGACCTGACCTTCATCCCCCTCGTCAACGCTCGGACTGGAGTTGGAGTAGGGGCGACAAAACATCCAGCTGCAACATGATGAGGATGAGTGATAGTTGCAGCGCGAAGCCGCATGAAAAGTGGACGACTCGAGGTGAGCAAAGCCCTCAACATGCTATGCGATGTGCGCAAGTCCAAGGTATTGGGCAAGTTCAAACAGTTTTTTTCTGAACGTGCCTGTCACGCTGAGTGTGACTGCACCGCGAGGTATACTTCAATGGCGCCGACTCAGCTCCACTGTCGAGCCATTTCCAAGAAACGGGTACCTTGGTAGCAGCTGGTCTGTCGTGATGTCCCCCACTTGTCCGCTGTTCACCCATCTGGGGCTTAGGCCCTTCTTCGGTACAGTAAACCCTTTGGGTTCCGTATCACGTGCACCGTCATAAACGCAATCAGCATCAACAAATTCAACAACCTTCTTCACAATTGCCACTTTTCAGCTACTCAGACAGATGGAACGTATGCACGAGAGCACACCTAGTCGCCAGTCTAGAACACCTGCCTTGCTGTTGTTTGTTGCCGTTCTCCTCGCGTTCACAGTGGAGACACAGACGACTCAGGTCAGTGATGGATTCATCAGTCTCAGTCCCAATAACACGATCTCCGTGCAGTATCTACAGACTACATTGGGATACAAGCAACCGTACTTCATATTGTGAGCCCGAACAAGCTCCAGATGAGTGGTGGACTGAAATGGAACTGCAGTTACATTGTGCATTCATCCTTCTTATTGTCTTTCCCGATTCATTTGGTCTATGTACTATTCCAGGCGAAGCATGGGCTTCGTCCATTATTAACCGGACTCAACCTTGCTCTCACAGCACAGGTGACCGCCTGGAATTCTGGTTACCCTTCCTTCTCGATTGGAAGTCTTTCCATGGCAGAATTGGTCATTCCCATCATCTGTATCACGGTATTTTACAATCTCCCTGCTCTCCTCTGGTTTATTGCAGTTCCTTTGACTTCGTACGATATCTTACTTCTCACCTTGCCAGCCATTGATGCCTCCCCAGGGTCACGGACGTAACAGCAATTTGGAATGCAAATGCGTTTTTTGCTTACGTCTTTAGCATAAAGCTACTAGGAGTTAAACGGGGGACCCTCCGTTTGTTCGCGGTAATCATCGCCACTTTAGGGGTTCTTGCCGTGGTCTACGGCGGGACCACCGTTGGATCAACACATTCACAGTTAGCTGAAGCGAATCTGGCGAACGGCCCCGCGCCGTTCATTGGGGACCTGTTGACTTTGGTCGCATCCCTCCTATACGGTCTCTATCAGGTTCTCTACAAGAGATACATCGCGTTACCGTCCGACCCAGAGTCGACCACCGAGTCCGGTCATTATCGCCAACTTCCTGATGGTGTAGACAACACCATAGATGAAGACAACACCATAGATGAAGACACTCCTGCTGTCCCTCGTGCGGATAATATTGTATATCCACCGCCATTTGGCCTATATTCCAACCTAATTACAGCAACTATGGGCCTCTGCACTCTGGTTGTGTTCTGGATCCCAATACCTATCCTACACTTCTCTCAGATCGAGAGTTTCCGACTACCGCCAAACGCAAGTACAGCGATGGCGATCGCAGGCATAGCAGCGTCAGGCGTCGTCTTCAACGCCGGGATTATGGTAGGGGATAGTCTCTACACCTGTTGGTCTCTTAGATCTCAGAGACGGATCATTTGACAGATATTGTTGGGAATTTGGGGTCCCATTGTGACGTCGGCTGGAAGTCTACTTACCATAGTCCTGACGCTCATGTCTGATTTGAGTTTTGGTACGGTCGCATTGACGCTTGGAGGGTTGTTGGGAGCTGGCATGATTGTTTGTGCGTTCGGGATTTTAGTTTACGATATGTTCTAGACTCTGCAATCTGTATCAAACATGTATACCTCCAGCGCTTTCAATAACAATACCAAACGACAGCAATATCATTATATCACAAACTGGAAGGAAAATATGCGATGAGTTAAGTAACAGCCCTGAAAGTAAAGCCAACAGAACTGTACTGGAATGGAGGCAAGGAAAAGGTGAGGCTCCGAACTGCACAGATACGTGAAAGTAACGAGAAATGAGCGTAGATGAGATTGCGGATAGGTTACAAACTTGTGCCTTCAACGAAACGAGCGTGCCAAAACTAGGAGCTGAGTGGACAAGGGGATATCAGTTATGGGAGCAGGTAGGGTAACAGGCATGGGGACTGGAAACAGGCACAAGGTACCCAAATTGTTGTCTCGTTCTAGTCGTGCACATAGAGGTGAGGCAGCCTAAATAAAATACGAATCCGTCGCCAACGGAAAGGGCATCGTCGCCCAAGGCGCAACAAGCTCAGGTCGAAACGGGGTTCAAAGTATTATGGCGTCGTCGCCATTAGGCTGCCAAAGGATTCAAACTGACAGTCCAGACAGTCCAATTTGGCATTGATGGACCCTTACCTCTTGCGTTTGGCCTTAGTCATCTCTTTCCGTAACGCAGGACCGTCTAGTGGCTTGAGCAGCTCGAATGCACAAAGCAAATCTTCGGACACGCTGTGGTGAGAAAGGTAAGATCGATAGTCTGCCAAGAAGAAAACGAATCACACCTCATGCAAGCCCCGTAATTGTCGAACTCTAAAACCAATGAATGAGCAAGGTCTCCTTGAACAAAAAAAGCCAACAAACCTCCACAATAGTTGGGCGCACTAAACACGGTGACCAATGTTCGATCGTTCCAGAACTCATAACCATCCTCTACTACCATGTGCGCCCGACAAATCAAATCCATGTCGTATCGCACTAGGAAGTCGTTAATCACCGCCTTCCCAAAACAGTAGCTGACGCCGCGTTCATTGTCCTCCCAATCCAGTGCGGTATCCGATGGATCCGACCATAATAAATCATTGAGTAGACCGTAGTCTGGAACGTCGGTAGGTCGCTGTATACGCTTGATATCATCCATCGAATGGAGCGAGGGCGAAAGGCCACCGTGTACGCAGAATATTTTTGAAGCGACGACGGCTGCAATTGGCAAACAGTTGAAGACATCTATGAATGTTTTCCATGTTTTGATGTTACATCTTCGCTTGCACTCGTCATAAAAGCCATACACTGTGCCAGAGTGAGCGCTGTGAATGGCAGTACCCATCAAAGACGACAAACCTCGCGTCACGTTCGCGCATTCGTGGTTACCCCGCAAGAGAAAGAAATTCTCTGGATACTTGATCTTGTAGCACAATAAGAGGAGGATGGTCTCCAGACTTTGCTTGCCTCGATCCACGTAGTCACCCAAGAAAAGATAATTTGCGGAAGGAGGGAAACCACACATTTCAAACAATCGGATAAGGTCGGAGTATTGCCCATGGACGTCACCGACGATCTTGACGGGTGGTGACAGCTCGATGAGCGTGGGTTGGCTCAGAAAAACCTCCCTCGCTGCCTGACATATGGCAGCAATCTCTGCATTTTTCAGACAGAGAGACTTGCTGACTTTTCCAGTGTAACCAACGTCCAGGAGACGCTGTATCATATCGTCGATGTCGAATTGCTTAAGCTTCTCTTTCCCACCATTTCCGGGAGGAGTGAGAGAGTCGTTCAACGGGAAGCTACTTGCTGTTGAACCCGGTGTGAGTGAAGGGGCCAATGTCGACGTAGAGATTGGAATGTCGAGAGGGGTGGGAGATGGTTTTGTGGAGAGGGCGGAGGGGGGTGATACCGGCATGGGGGCGTGCAAAGAGGACGAAGAAAGGTTGTTGGGGGAAGGCGAGAGGGTGGAGAGAGGGATGGGGGGCGAGGGTCCAGTTGGACCAATCGGAGTAGTACTACGGACTGGGTTGTCTACGGATGCAGCAGCACTACGAACCGCATCGTACTCGTGGGCGGCGCGGTGTGCAGGGTTTGGGTGAAGAGATGGACGAGGGAGGGTGCCGTGGGGGCTGGAGTCAGCAGGGTCCTCGACGGGGCCATCTTGAGGCGGATCCCGGTCTTTCTCCCTGGCGGATTTTTTGGACCTTTTGGACTGTTGTTGGCCCATTGGGGGGTCCTGGGAGGGGGATGAGGATGAGGCGGGCTGTGTCTGGAGAGACTGTGGCCGGGACCTGGATAACTTGGAGGCTAGGACGGAGAGCAGGGCGGGCGCCAGCTTGGGAGAGACGTGACTGTCGATCACGCAGACGGTGCGGACTCAAGTCGGGTGGGCGATGTCTACGTTTATTTGTTCGCTTGTTTGCCACAGCGAGAAGCGGCAGAAGAAGTGCATTGCATTCCGACACGCGTATATAAAAAAAAAAGCCGTGCGATGTGCTACAATAACAATCCACCTCAGAACTTGCCAAACGCCTTCGTCGTTGCCTTGTTCTTGGACACCCGCAGCACGTTGAATCGCACCGTCTTCGACAGCGGTCGACATTGACCTAATGCTCTTCAGCCCACGCCCGCGCTGTCCCAGTCTCTACTCACCAACAGTGACCGTATCGCCAGTCTCCGCGCGGAATGCAGGAGACACATGCGCAGCCAGGTTCTTGTGTCTCTTCTCGTAACGGTCTGCGAGGCATGTCAGAACACCAGACCAACCCTGACGACGCCCTCGACGCACTGTACTTGGGAATGTAGTGCAGGTAATCCCGGCGGATAATGATCGTCCGTGTCATTTTTGTCGAGACGACTTTGCCGGTCAGGATTCGCCCACGAATCGAGACGCTGCCGGTGAAAGGACATTTCTTGTCTGGGTACGCCATGTGCAGCTGTGCGTGGGGAGGTAGAAAACGAGCATACCGATGTAGGTACCATGGATTGCATCTGATGGGGTTTTAAATCCCAGACCGACGTCCTTGTACCATCGCTTGGTTTTTGTCGAGACCTTCTTGCCACCTTCACGAGACGACGGGATGAGTGTCTCTGGACTAAGTGAGCGATCATCAGCACGTACTGCGGATTTTGGCATTTTGGAAAAGGTGTTGCTTTTGAAACGCTTTCTCGATCTGTGGAGAGTTGTCGAGGACGTAGATCCAGAATAACTTGGACACGCACCTGTTCAGCCATTGTAGATCTTGTTCGCGAGGACGATGGCCTGAGCCTGACGTTCGAAGCTTGTCTTCCTCGCCCAAGCCACAGGGCACAACTATACAGGTGCCGGCATTTGCCGAACCTCGCTGGTACCGAAGCTCACGTTCGACGAGGATAACTCAGAGCCTATCGTACGAACACACCGTCGCGAGTAAACGTAGACTACCATCGACAATGCAATTTATTCGGGGCTCCAGTTGATCACGGCTCCTACTACTTAACCCGCCGCGTCGGATGCCGTAAGCAATGCTCCTCGCGCGCACGCGTCTTCTCCTCATGCACAGACAACAAACATTGCGTACGCTTCTCTCATCCGTGACCACAGCCGTCCACTCAGACCGTATGGAACAGGAAAGTTCTTTGAGATGCCGAAAAACGTCAAGCCTACTCCACCCCAGCAATCTAGCCTGGCTGAAATGTGGGGTGCGGGGAAGAAGAGACGGAAGGTCGACCAGTCCCTGCCCACTGTCTTGGTCTCGGAAAACAAAGAACATGATAAAGTAACAAGTGGGGAGGGGCGTGACGAGACAGCTCCCAGCTCACCTGGTGGGTGAACACGGTCCGTTCGCTCCCTTGCAACTCAGCGTGCATTCTTCAGCCAAACCTCAAAGTAGGGAATCTCTGTCACCCAAACGTACACCTTTCTACCCAATATTATGAGAGGTATGGAACACTAAGTTGAATGCTACACAGAACACACCAAGAGAAGACGTGTCGCCAACTCGGATGAAGAAGCAGTGGCATCAAAGCCCCTCAAGGAGGGCAAGTCGCTTCCTTCCCGAAAATCTACGTCACGAACAACGGTTACTTCGGGCGCTAGGAGCCACATACCTCCTCCGAGTACCCCCGTCGTCGAACGAAAAGCCAAAACCAAAGCACAGTCTGCTGCTCCAGAAGACGACGACGAACTTTCCTCTAGTGCAGTGGAGGGTGAGGAAGAGGAAGGAGCAGAGGATGTGCTGCAGTCTGAAGAAGAAGATGCAACACAGAAGTAAGTTTCGTGTCACCTCCTACCAGAATGACCTATCATGTCTCGCAAGTGCGGAAGAAGCGCTCTCGCGGACAGGCGAGGTTGACATTGAGGGTGGTTGGCAAGTAGGAGCACCGTACGTAGCCATCACATACATAACATGAAAGCACAACTTTAACGGGATTTTTAGTGTACCCTATGCAGCTCTCACCAAGACATTCACGCTGATCGAGGCGACCACTAAACGACTAGAAAAAACTTCACTCCTCACGAGCTTCTTTCTGCTTGTTATGCGTCGTAGCGCCAAAGGAGATACCTACTCGCTCCTCCAAGCCGTCTATTTATGTATAAACAAGGTACGGGGTGTCTCAAGAATGATGTTCTGGTTATTATTTTACTCTTTTGCCAAGTTGACTCCAGATTATGTTGGCGTGGAGTTGGGAATAGGAGAGAGTCTCCTTATCAAGGCGATTAGCGAGTCTACTGGCCGGAGCCTAGCAGTAGTCAAGGCGGATCTCAAGAAAGAGGGTGACCTCGGCTTAGTCGCATCGGCAAGTGTGCAATATTTCACCCAGCACCATTGATGACGAGAATACTCTCCATAGAACTCCAAAGCCAGCCAGAAGACGTTATTCAAACCCAAGTCTTTGACAGTTCCTTTTGTATTCACCAATCTGAAAGAAATCGCCCTTTCCTCTGGTCATTCAGTGAGCCACAATTTGGAAGTCTCTCTGACCCATTGGCTGACTGTGACTAGTCACAAACGAAGAAAGTATCTATCATCACCAAGCTACTAGCAGCATGCCAAGATCGTGAAGCAAAATACATCATCCGCAGTCTGCAAGGCAAGCTTCGGATAGGAAATGCTGAGCGAACCGTGCTCGTTGCGTTGGCCCATGCAGCTGTCCTAGCAGAGAAAGAGGAATGTAAGAAGTTCTCTAATGCTCTTGATTTCCGCGATTTTAGCATCCACCGCAGCAGGGAAAAAGTGGAGCAAAGACACGCTTACAAGTCGTCTAGAAGAGGCGGCGAATATTATAAAGTCTGTGTTCAGGTTCGTTTTTCCCTTCGGTTGCGTATGTCCTACTTACCGCCTGCTAGTGAACTTCCTAATTATGATGTTGTCATTCCTGCTCTCCTTATTCATGGCATCATCAACCTTCGTTCTACATGCAAGCTTACACCTGGTGTACCCCTCAAGCCTATGCTTGCCAAGCCCACGAAGGCTATTGGTGAAGTCCTTGATCGCTTCGAGAACAAGAGATTCACATGCGAATACAAATACGACGGCGAGCGCGCACAGGTTCACAAGCTTGATGATGGTGTTGTCGGAGTATTCAGCAGGAATTCTGAGGATATGAGTAAAAAGTATCCCGATCTCGTTGAGCAGCTACCACATGTGAGTATATTTCTTTTCAGATGTGCCCGCTGCTTCTGACGCCATCCCAGTGCGTTAAATCAGAAACAAAGTCATTTGTTTTTGATGCGGAAGCCGTCGCCATAGACAAGACGACAGGGAAACTCATGCCGTTCCAAGAGCTCAGTAAGCGCAAACGCAAAGACGTGAAAGTCGAAGAGATCCAAGTTCGGGTTTGCCTCTTTGCCTTCGATCTTCTTTATTTGAACGGAGAGGTATGCTCAAACGGATGTCGTTCAACCCAACGATGAGCTAATAATTGTTCTGAAGTCGTTGTTGCAAAGGCCGCTGGTCGAGCGTAGAGAACTATTGCGACAACATTTCCAAGATATTCCAGGGGAATTTGGCTTTGCTAGGTCGTCGGACGGCGATACGATTGAGGAGATTCAAGCCTTCCTTGAAGAGAGCGTCAAGGATGGCTGTGAGGGACTCATGGTGAAGATGCTCGAGAGTGACGAGAGCCATTACGAGCCGAGTCGACGTAGCGTGAACTGGTTGAAGGTAAAATAATTCGTTCAATTTTATGTCTCGTATATTCATCATCTTGCCCAGCTTAAGAAAGATTACCTCGCTGGCGTCGGCGACTCACTTGACCTAGTGGTGGTCGGCGGATACTACGGAAAGGGCAAACGCACGAATGTTTATGGTGCATTTCTGCTGGCGTGCTTCGACGCGGATTCCGAGGAGTATCAGACTATCTGCAAAATTGGAACTGGGTTCAGCGAAGAGATGTTGCAAACCCACTGGAGCACTCTTCGAGCACTCGAAATGGACAAGCCTCGTGGAGACATTAAGGTTGGTGGTGCTAAGCCTGACATATGGTTTGAGCCCAAGGTTGTTTGGGAAGTCCTTGCGGCTGATCTGAGCCTGAGTCCAATATACACTGCTGCGCAAGGATTGGTGCGTGTCCCTCATTTCGTGGTTGCTAGGCTGACAAGGACGATTATCCAGGTAGAAGAACGTGGTATTTCATTACGCTTTCCTCGGTTCATTAGGGTGAGAGACGACAAGTCGACCGACGATGCAACTGGCCCAGAACAGGTGATGGCTTTTATGTTTAATGTAGTACATACACTGAGCCACGAATTAGATCGCAGAGATGTATGAACGTCAGGCACTCGCTCATGGGAAAGGCAAGAACGATAAAGGGGGAGACGGAGATGATGGATTCTGGTGATATCTTACATGGAGAGTACGTATCAGTTGTACTACTCGACAATGTCTAGCCATGTTTTTTGGGTACATCAAGCACCAGATATGAGTGATATATGAACACACCTAGTGGTTATTTTGCATCGGACTTGCCGAGTCGTTGCAGGGTCTGAGTGACCGAGCTTTTCGACTCAGCTCCAAGCAAGCCGTATTTCTTCTCGCGCCCGCCGTAATACCAGTAGTTGACAAACCGTGCCCCTTGAACAGTCTGGGCTATGGCATTGCTTGTGTGACATACGAACAACAAGTAGTTCCGAGGTTGCACTCGCCAGGCTGTGATGGGAATCAGCGATAACTTTCCGAAGAGTGGATGACAGAATACTGACCAAACCGCGTGAAGACCAACCTTAAAAGGGGGGTCAGTCTAGGTGTCACAATACACGGAGGTGAGACGCACGAGTAACAAGCTAGGGTGGCAGTCATGGTGCCGGATATAACCTCTTCATCCTTGCTCAGATCAGCGAGGGCAGCCAAGGGAAGGCCGAAGTTGGCAACCTGGAAGAAGGGAGTATAGTACGATCAGTGAAAGGACATGGATGGACTGACTGGTCCCCAGAAATGAGTGCCTGGAAAGACAAGTTAGAAAGCTGGGAGGAGAGAGCTGGGAGGAAATTACACTAACTAAAGAAATATTCGCGGGCTGCTGGAGACCTGATCCAGGTGAAGAAGGTGGAAGCCATGGTGGAAATGGGGACCGACAGCGATTGAAAACCTTAGAGTACTACTGTCACGTGACACGAGAGCGACGCCCGTACGTCGTGCACGGCGAGGAGTCGGCGACCGACGCTGAATGAGTTGCTCGGCGACGAGACGGTCGCTCGTCGGTGCTTGTCTGCGCAACGAGGAGGTGCGACGGTTCTCGACTTCGTGGGCGTCTGTCTCAGCTAAGAATGGTAATTGGTCTCGTACACGTTGTGTCGGTGCACTTGATGACCTGCCAGCCATGCACCAGGCTGCAGGCAGTTTCTTTATCGCTGAGCTGTTCTCTGTCTTCTCCTCCTGACCACAATGCACAATCCTGCCTATCCCTACTACGGCCAGCCTTACCATACCTACATCCCTCCAGGGTACACACAGCAACCTCCACGTCCCGCCTATCCCGCTGCACAACCTCCCTACAGCAGTCCTCCCCACAACACGCCACCCGATCCATGGGCCCGCGAAAAAGTCGTGTTCCCCCAGCCCACTCCCACCCGCCAATCTCCCCCATCCAGAGATACTCCGTTTATACCCCCAAATCCAGACACGCTCGACGCTGGCCACACCCCCAAACCTCGTCCCAACCGCGTATCCACGACCAGGCCCAAGCCCGTCTCCGAAAAGCCACTGCTCAAATCTGCTCTGAAGAAGAATGCAGTCAAGCGGTCAGACTCTCTTCCCGCCGTCCCCCTTGAGAGAACAAGGACCAGCTCAAGCGCTCGCCAACGGTTGGCGCCAACAACTCGCACGCGCACAAACTCCAGTCCCACCTTTCTGCCCGGTAAATGTTTCACCCCCCTGACCCTGCCCGTGCTTCTCTGACTGCCTCAACCCCTCCATGCCGTCTTCTCTCCAGACCACATGTTTGTCTCGTTTCACAGCACGAATGAACTTCGTCTAGGGAATGTAGCATATCAGGATACACTGGACGAGATCAAGGAGCATATCATACCAATGTGGCCCCATGGTGTGTCGAGCCAAATGACGTCCCCTCTCTCGTGGCGCGTCATGTTCTCCAGAAATCCATGGAGCGCGACAGGATCCGATGCTATCATGTGAGCAGAGGTTTATGCAAGCCTCGCTAGCCTTGACGGTACTCTTCCACTCATAGCGTAAAGCGAATGATCTCAGAGTTGTTCACTTGTCTCCGCCGTCGCGTTCGTCTTCTCTCCCCTGTAGTGAATAGCAGTTGCTCTAAACACGGTCTTACAACCAGGGATATCAATACCTGACTTCATTACACACAGGCTACGCGGTGAGCCTACCGAGCTGTCATGAACTCCCTGACTGATGCTGTAGCTCAGTACCCACAACTTATATTTCGAGATATGGCAGAGGATCCAGACTCTGACTTCTTCATAGCCTACATGTCTCGATCAGGGCACAAAATGACCCTTGTCCGCCCCCCGCGACGTGTTGGAGAGCAGCTCGGGCCCCGTTTGCGTAGCGCTTGGCCGTTTAAAATAGCTGCGCAAAGCGCGAGTGAAGAGGAGATCTACAGCGTCGAACTGAAGCGCAATGCATTTGGAGGTCGGCTGCATTCAAACGATTGTCTCTTGAAGATCTCTCATCCTTTCACTCAATAGCACCGGAACTGGACAAAAATGTCTTTGCTTCCCATGCACTACAGGAAATAAGCTCGCTTGGTTACAAACTTGAAGCGGCGGTTTCGCTCCCCCGTGCTGGGTTTTTAGGATTCGGTGGGAAGAAAGAAGTTTGGGTTTTCCGCGGTGTTCGAGTGCGCCACAGACCGGACTCGCGTGCTACGTCCGGACGTACATAAGAAACTTTGAGATCTGAGGGGGTTGACGGTTCCCTGTGGACAACGGCCAGCAAGTCTGCGTTGTACAAGTATGAAGGATCGGAATGCTATAATAATAAGCATAGGAGTGTGTAAAATTGAACACCCAAGGGGCTCAATCTGCTAAACCTGTGATGTCTTCCGCTCCAAGTACTGCCCGCATGTTAAAAACACCGCCCGTGAACGAACTCATCGCCGAGCCGTAAAAATACGAAGCTCGTGCGAGTGTCGCCTGCTCTACAAGACCTATGATATCTGAGAACAAGATACCCCAACCGAATTCGTGTCGATCCTCAAAGGTGACAAGATCATGGAACAAAACTGCTCCATTCTCAGAGAAATAAGCTAATTTCTCTGGATCATCTTCGTCTGTCGCAACGAAGAACCTGAAGGGCCGTGTCGTAATGGAGCACAATGGTTGAATGCGCACAAGTTATGACTTACTTGTCGCCCTGTACCGGTGGTTCACGTTGAGGTATTGAAGTGTCAGGGGTAATCCCCGGGATGGAGTACGCAGTATGACGATGTTCCGACTGAAGTAACTTTCGGCCTTCGTCAAGGTGCTGCATAACTCGTTTGAGGTGACCTTCATGTGAGTCACCCCAGGCCCAACCGACGTCTACGACTGCAGAATGATGGGTCAACGAAATGGCCTAAACCCGAGTGTGGTACACCTACAATCTCCTCGACGGATGTGGGAGGCCATCCATCGCCGCCCGTTGTTAATTGCAGATATGCGGAGGTCTAATTTCCTCGCGAGCTGGTACACTTTGTCAAGAGGGACGACGTGATGCAACACCAAGCCCTGGAATAATTCTTGCATTGATTGACTGGTAAAGCGCATTTGACTCTGGATAAGATTGTGAAAGTTTAGTTCCACTGGTAGAACAGCAGATATCTGGATACCAACAGGCTTTCGGGAAAGATGTGTCTCGCCTGCAAGTACAACAACATCGGCATCTATATGACGGTAATCCTCGATAAAGCCACGTATGCTGGTCCTCTGCGCCACTTGTCGCATGGGCATAACAACATGTTTGACGAAGTCCATCCCTGCGCTATACCAAGTCAAAAATCAACGTTCCAAGAAAAGGTACTTCAAGAACACTTACGCGCCTTGGAAGGTATATAGGACCTCCCAGCCATTCTGATTCAAGACTTCTTCTATAAACCCATCACTCTCCAAGTTGGATGGAGATCCGTCAACCGACTCGGGCATTTGAACAGCCAAGTCTCGAACGGCACTTCGTGCCTCGTCCCAATCGACTACGTGCTTGTCGAGAAGCAGGCTTCTGAGTAATAGCTGAGCTGCGTTATTGTCGCGACTCTCCCAGCGGCTTGCTTGGACAATGTTCATATCTCCATCTATCCAACCACCGTGCTCCTTCATAGTGTCGGGCACTGTGTCGACGCGCGTGACTCCTTCTGGGTCGTACCAAGCATTATCGATTACAAAAAGAGTTGGTTTTCCGAGCTTACGGTCACCATGTGACGCGAACGGATTCGGAGGCTGGTGGTATGTACTGCGGTTCCAGTATCCACTCGTTGTTTCGAGTGTTGGGGGCAGTCTGGCGTATTGGAGATATTCCGCAGTGGTGACGATCGGTTGAAATCGTCTCAACTGTGTGATATTGATCATCATCTGGATAGGTATTTGCCAGCCCATTTGTTGCTCGATCGGGAGCTCGCGCCAGTTTCCCCAGCCAACCGCGTCTCCTTTGTTCAGCATGGGAGCTTCGTCTGCACAAACAGAACTGGTAGGGAGGATAAGACATCATCGGGGGATTGCTAAACGACTTACATTTCATATGCACATGAACGAGCATAGACAAAGGAAGGGAGGATCAGGGTGCGATTCAAAAGCCTGGCTTGGAATGCAGCAGCTTCTATGATATAGCGAACCTGAAAATGTTGTAAGAACGAAAGAAGGTGAATCGGAAAAGTGGACGTGCGTTATTCCAGCCTAACCCGAGACTGTAATCCCGTGTGTAGAAGCCTCTGGTCTGGGAAACCATTGTTTTTATCTCCTCGATAGACAAGTGCTCTTTGGAAAAGCTTGTAGCCGGTACATGGGTTGGGGTATATGGTGACGGGGATGTATCCAACGAATGTTCTACCGCGGTGGAGGTGGCTGAAGATATCGAACCCTCCGGGGGTATCTCGGGCGAGAGAGTGTGCGGCCGCTTCGATGCAAAGGCAACCTGGAGATCGAAAATTCGAGCTGCGCCAACGACAATAACCAGAGCAAAGACTAGTAATATAATAAAGATGTTACCCCTTCTCGCAAGGGTATATTTAAGAGCTAGAGGGCCGCGATCTAGCGGGGAATAGCGAACACTGATTGTTGGCCACATGGTGCGTACTCGGAGGGACAGCCCACCAGGGGCTGCAAGGTGAATGGCAAGAAGTGGTTTGAGAAGGAGCAGGCGGTGAACAATCCGACCCCGTGACTTCGCTCTGACAAGAGCAGTTTGCAGGTGCATATATACAGCGTCACATTACTCTAGGTCATCCTGATCACCCGCGAGCCGTCAGCGACACCGGCGAGGCTCTTTGCATGTACGAGTCCATCTGCCCCCCTTCGGCTAAGCAGCTCGTCCCACCAACCAAACAGGAAGTCGCGGGCGATGAGCTTGAACCAGGGCGTGAAAGAGTTAGCTGCATTAAAGCGGTCGGTAATCGACCTTGTCGGCAGGTGAAACAGTCAGCGCACTGGGATTGTCAAACATCTTTTGTAGTTCTGCCTTATCCACCCACTTGTGATCGCGGATCTCGTTCGTGTTCGGAGTTACAGTAACATCTGCTGTCATGAAAAGGATGTAATCGACTGCGCAAAGATGTCGTCAAAGAGGGTTAGCGATGGTTCACACAGGTTTCCTCACCTTCGTGTTCACCCCACATTCCATTCGATGGGGAAAGGTAGTGTATTCTAGTAAGGTACTGGAACTGGTCCACAGGGGTCTGACTGCAAGGGATCCCGAACTCATGTTCTAGTTTCCTTGAAGCAGCGATGCGGACGCCACGCTGGTCCTGTTCTATTTTCTCCTCCCCGAAATCGTCGAGGGGGTGGGAGCAGCAGGTGTTCGTCCACATGTCAGGGAATGTGATCTTCTCACTCGCACGCTGCTGAAGAAGGAGTTTTCCATCCGATGGGCTGAAGACAAACGCAGAAAATGCGCGGTGGAGCAAGCCTTTGTTGATGTTTTCCATCAAATGACCTAGGAGTGAGATTGTCATAACGTGCCAAGCACTGAGATGAATGGTATTGCGTACATGTCTTCTTGTCGGCGGCACCGATGGCGTTGTCTTGTTCGTCAACGAGGATACATCGCTCATCCATCAGGCGTGACTGTTCGGGGTCATACTTACTCAGATCGGCGCTAGAGAGTGCAGCCCGGGCAGCGAGGACAGCAGGGGAAGACATCGGTATGGTACGGGACGAAAATTGGAGCCCTTTAGCCTAGAGCGGGGTACTGTTAGAACGTTGACCGGCTATCAGAGCGGCAAATGCCGGCCTGGTGAAGATCGATATGATACGGCTCAGTAACAAGACATTCATTGTTCGGGCGGGTTTCGGACTGACAAAAACCATAGGCCAGTCTGATATAACTTCCACCTACAAGGTCATTTTTAATCTCCCAACCGAGTGTGTCTACATCTCCTATATGATGCGGACGTCGATCCGCCCGTACGGTTCCTCTTGCTTCACCTGCAGGAGGTCCTTGGTCGCAAGAACTACCAGAAATGCAGATTCAGTGGGTCGACCTGTATCGCGGAGCAGACACACACCTAGACAATGGTACAGCGCAGCGGCCGCGACACGTGCAGTGCTGGTGGCCTTTGGGACGACATCGTCGAATACGAGGTACTGGGTACTTGGAAGCGACCTATACTGCATTTTTGCATACCTAAGACACAAGTCAAGATCATGCATCTCGTGGTTATACAGCGCTGACAACGGACTCAAGAAAGTTGTAGGAGTTCTTCTCAAGAGCCACGCGATTCGCCTCAGACTGCTGCGGCTCGGCGACGTGGTTGTCTCCAGGAACTGCGAAATTGGGTAAGTACAGGCAAGGTTATCTAGCTCATGGTGCACCATCAAATACGAAATCATCGTCGCTTTGGATCGTGGGTAAAATCACCGCTGGTGACCCAACACCGGCTTGAAAATTCCCGGTGAGGCTGGGTAAGGAACTGCCCCTTCGGCTTGTGGAACTTCCTCGAAGCCTAGCATCCGCATGGTCAACGCTCATCCGATCACTGGTAGGTAGCTGTATTCCGCCTTCGCGGGCAGAAATGGAAGAGCTACTGCCCACCATATCCCACGGAAATGGAGCACTGCGTTGCGAATGAAAGGCGTCCGATACTACGTCGACAGCCAAATTGTCCCCGAAAGCGGGCGGTGGATGAGAGGCACGGCGAGCTTGTCCAGGTTCCTAACAAGAGGTCAATGCACATCATCTGAAACGCAAATATCGAAGCAACCTCTGAAGAGCGTAGATTTTTCGCATTGGGGGTATAGTCATCGACATTCCCCCAATTCGCTGTGGAGAACATAATATCAGTCTGAGTAAATGAGGGTTCTAAACACGTCAGAGATCACCTATGTTGTAGTCAAAGTCAATCATACCACCGCCGTCCATCGGTACAACAGCTTCTTGCTCAGTGCGCCAGTTCTCGGCGGGCAACATAGATACATCTTCTTTATCTCCCACATAGGGATTTGACGGCGAAATAGATACCTTTCGGCGCTTCTGGCGGGGGATATCGTCTCCTGAGCAGTTAGGAAGCATACTCACACTATCTATGACGTATATTACCCAGACGTTGTGGCTCCACGAAGAGTTTAGATCGGGCCTCGACATGCGCCTTGAAGCGGTCAACCCAGAAGTCAACCAATTCTTCGGCGTGCACTAGTGGGGCTCAGCTTCATTTTTTTGGTCCCGTTCCTGATGGCTTACCGCTACCGGGAACGTCCCATAGCAAACTATGAATCAGATCAGCTTGCCTTTTTTCGAATCTCTTGAGTTCTAATTCGTATCGAATAGTGTTTTGCTTGTTCAAATAATACATGCGAGTGTCCTTCAGACAAGCGGTGTTTGTAAGGCGAACAAGTTGAGTTGCTGACGCGCACCTTGAGTTCCTCGTCCGTAAGCTCTGTCCTTACATCCAGCATGGGTCTCATACGTTTGGCCCTTCTTAACGTGGCCCCATTATTTTCTGGTTGGACTAGTCCTGTATACGCATGTTGTATGGCAAGCTCGGCCGGCGGAGAACGTGAGGCAGGCGCGACGGTCTGGAAGTCGATTGACTGTGTTGTGCCAGCGACAGAAGGCGAAGGGGGGGATCCAACTACGATGTCGGGTAAGTTATTGTAAAGTGGGATGCAAGCGATACGATACTATCACTTGATTTGATATGCGAGTCTTGGATCGAATTGATTAGGGTATGTGGTTGGGGAGTCTGTACAACCTGGCTGAGCCCATCAAATCCTACTATCCCATCATCCAAATCCCCGTTGTCGAAGTTCATACCAAAGGGTTCTCGAGCCTGTATAAAGTTCCTTCCTTTTGTCAGCCTGAGTCGAATGTCATCAAGAAAGAGTTACTCTGCAACGTTCTCCTTGATTGGACTTGCCCCCCATCCTTCACCCAGCTCTCTGACAAGATCGTCCCCGACCCCCTCCCCGATATCCAGCCCGTCAAACGTATCATCAAACCCAAAAGCCCCGGTTTGAGAAGACGAAAGCTTCGTCGTTCCGCTTCCTCCAAAAGATGCATCAAACGAGTTCGCAAGTAGAAAATCGGGGTTCTCTGGTAGAGTGCACGCGGTTGCACGGAAACAGTCCGAATTCAGAGGCAGGGTAGATGACATTGTAGCTTTCCCTTTCGCTTTCACCGTTGTGGGGTAATAGTTGTCGTCAGAGTCATCTTCGACATCCTTGTTGGCTGTTATTATAAATGGTCAAGGATACAAACGATGTATTTGGCTTGCAGGACGCACCCCCGAGGTTCAGGTATTCGTCCCAGTTCTGGAGGAGTAACTAGAATCTTTGCGCACAGAATCTGTGGGAAATCACCTACTGTGATCATAGCATCAAATTCCAGGGAGAGTGTTGTCGTTGGATCAGCTCGCAGAGTCACCGTAGACGATCTAAGGTTTAATGTAGTAAATGAATTTACGCATGAAGAGCCAAGACTAACTTTACACTCGGTTGCGCCATTTGAAGTTGACCTTCTGAAGACGTCATTGATCGAAATTCATGTTCGACTCGTTTGAGAGAGTTGAAGCACGTTGTCACATCTGACATGAAAATTTCTTGTTTTACTGACCAATTGTTAACTACAGTTCTGATTCTTGAGAATACCCTACCTCTGTATACACTGAAAACAGGAGCATGAGACGTCGCCAAGAAGTTGTTCATGGTGGTTACCCACCGAGCAGCACCAACCAATAAATTGGAGGAGAGGCGGAGGGCGAGGGGCTCCGCTGGGGTGGCGATAAGTCGGCATAATTGGGAGATGTCAGCAGTCATCACAGAACGTTTGGGCAGCTTCTTGAATGCGGATTTAGACCCAAGTGTGGCAGCAAGCCTGCGCATATAACTATCAGTTCCTCTCAAACCCAGATCATAGCAGCAAAGGGGTTCGTTACCACAGGAGACCAAAACCACTGTCTCTTTTTGACAGTAGGTCCGGAGAGAAAAACATGACGAATCTAGATTACCAGGGCGAAATGAATGCGCAGGATGCGAATTGTTAAAACACAGAAGGGGAGGGGAGGGGGCCCGAGGAACGGAATGGCGTCTCGGTAGTAGATGACTTGTATGCGGTTGCGGAGCGGTCTAAATTAAAAAGTGAATTTAGATGGAAGCACCAGAAACCAAGCGCGAAGCCACCATCACGGACGCTTAATTGGAACGAGAAGTGGTACATTGATCCATCCAAATAATGTCACGTCCTTAGCCAATGTCTCCCATCAGACCCAACGAGTCTGGCGAATAACTCATCACGATCCCCCACCCAGTGGAACCTTTCTTCTTCCCCCCCGTCCGTCAATCCTTCTGGAGCCCATGTGATGGTGATACCTTTCATAAGGCCAGATCTCCTCACACCACGCAATCGGTTACGGGGAATGACGAGCCTTGCGCGAGCTCCTGTGAGGGACGCGAAAAACAAGGTGGAAGATGTCAGTGTGATCAACCCTGGGCAAGAAGCGTGTTGTGCCAAGAATGCTAATCAAGAGCGTTCAGCGTGAGATAGAAAGCATGCAAAAAGTAGTATACTATGTGTGTCCTCAGTTCCTGAACGGTAGACGGCAACAATTTCCCCCGAGATTTGGTTTCGCGAGGTCTACAGTATTAATGCAGCTGAGCCAGCGCTGATATGAATGTCTGCAGGCTACGGACCGGGGCTAACAAGAATCGTCTGCCTTCCTCGACAAACAGCTTGCTGCGAGCGACCCGTTCACCCCACTTCTTCCAATTTATGCCGTCATCAGACGACTGGTCCTCATGGGAAGTACCGTATAACGTGTGCGTGAGGCTATCTGTGCTCGCAGAAGCGTTGGATGTACGGTGTGATTGGTTCCGCGGCGAGGCTATGCCAACATCTTGCCCTGTCGCGATACGTTTGGCGATCAACTCCATAGCGTAATCTGCATCGGTGGGTGCGTCTCTAAACAGGATCGATGTTCTGGAAAGCAGACATGAAGTTACTGATACATCGAAAATAACTGTACCTGCCGTGTTCTATCTGCTCGCGGAAGAGCCGCAATGACAGGGATAACATGCCAAAATAGCATGCCTCCAAACCAGTAAACCAGTTTAGCGACATACTGCGCCGGGAGGACAAGAGTGCCAAAACCGACGACAATCAAAAGCTTCCAGGGTAATTAGCGAGACAGACAACTGGAAGTCACAAATGACTTACAATCAAATAGCGGCGGGACACATCTGGGCGACGCCAGGTAAAGGTACTATATATCATTCAGGTTGAACATGGGTTTCATCGTCAGACAGACATTACTTTTTGACTCTCTCATGGAAATCAGCCAACTCATTCAGGGCATACGACATGTCACGTTTAAAGTTTTCTTCCTCGTCGGTTTCGGCTGAGCGAACAGATGTGACTGCAGAGTCATTAGAGGTCCGTTCAGATTAAATTCGTGTCATTCACCAGAGGGCTTCGCGTTACCTTTTCCCCCCGATTTGTATAGCTTGAAAAGGCGCCACATCTCGATGGGCCCGAGTGTCGTGACGGAAAGGCGCTGTTGAACTGCCTCCGAAAACCTGAGTGCGCGCGCAGTATGCTGGCGTCGCTCAAGTAGTTCTTTGAGGGTAGGGAAAGTCGATAGACGACGTCGGAGAAGACCAAACACAATCCGGAATACGAGAGCAGGAAGAAGTAGATCATGAAACCACAGAAACCAGAACGTCTTGGGATAGGTGAGAACGGAGCAGGATAATTAAACCTTCATATCAAAACTCACTATACAATATCTCAAACTTCGCTGGTAATCTTTCCACAAAGCCAATTTGGCTAAATCCGATAAAAACGCATGATATGGTGGAAATATTGCTAAGTAGAGTCTTTGGATGGTTAAACTCAGGTGTTTGAGGGTTAACGCGGGCGCGACACTTGGAGCTGGAGGTAGATATGGTAGAAGATAATTCTATCGGATTCAGAGGAAGAAAAGCATCCATCTCCGCAATGACTCACATATGCAATATGCTCTGAAAGTGAGCGATCAGTGGGACGACGAGGGAGAGGAGGAGGAATCGAAGTTCCTCTCCCTGCCATTGTATCGAGGCTATCCACTGTATGAAAATCCGTGGATTCCGTGCTGGCTATACCGGCGGTGATTCTAACCTCTGTAACATACTGAGAGGGGTTTGTGCCAGCAGTGTGTCCGTCTCGAGGTAGAACGCACTGTTGAGAATAAAGACATAAATCGTTCGACCTCTTCCTCGTCATATAACTGTCGCAGCTGAGCTTCAGACATAGCCTGAGGGTCATGTTCATGAGTATCAAGGGGATCTTGTCTGAGCTCAGACATGGGTGTCAAAGTCTCTACTTGTTATTCCCGCAGCGCACGTTGAAGCCGGCAGGCACTGCAGGAGTGATCCTTGTGGCGGTGCAGTTGTATTCGGTCATGTGACTGACGCGTCCCGTTTTGTGTGCTCATGTTTGTCATCTCCTCTCAAGGGAGAAACCACACGCCAGTCGTCGACACGCTGCACCATGGCGAACACTGACCCGAAAGAAAGTGGGATTCATGCCTGGATGGCTTCAGTGCGAGCGTCCATGGCCAATGATCCTTGTCTCCAGCTATTCGAGGATCAAGTCCAGACCCATGCGTTCATCTTTCTCGATGATTATCTCGAACATATTCTCGCCGGTCCAAAGCAAGCGTCAGTTCTGGCTCTCTACTGCTTGGGAACTACTGTTGAGTTTCCAGTTCGATAGTCCGATAATTGAACTTGTCAAGACACCCAGTCGCAAAAAGAACATTCACCGTAAAACTAGAGCAGCTACCGCGGCGGCTACAAAAGTGAAAAACACTGCATTGTTTTCACTGGATGTAGGTTTTCTTCCATTCATGCGGATATCCTTTCATTATATTCCTAGAGCAACAACTCTAACTCTACGAAAGATGCCATTCTCGTCAATAGCTTTCACAAAGCTCTGCTTCAGGCCAAGGACAGATCTGTCCAGGATGCACTAGAACCACAGAAGTCTCCAACTGACTCACCTTCAACATTAAATTGCTCAGCAGAGAAGACTCGTAGACGATCTAGTTCTGTTCAGGTTACCGACATTCCCGGAGGCGCTGTTTCAGTCGAGCCGGAGCCACAGGCTTCTCTTCAGCACTATCCCAGAGATCCACAAAGTGAATCCTCAACACCTGTCCGTGCTTCTGAACGTGGTACCACACTATCTGTCATTGCAGAAGGAGACGAGTCACCTGAACGAAGCCACGCTAACATCCTTCCTCTGTCTATTATTGCTTCCAACCAGGAGGAATTACCTGAAACCTTGCCTCGATCTCGCCATGAAGCGGAGGAGCACCTTACCACCGAGCTGATCCCCCAAAGTATCCCAGTTGACTACATGTCCCACGGGGATCCTTCAGCAGAAACGCGATATTCAGTCCCCTCCTCCGTTAACCCCTATAATTCTATCCCGGTTGGTTCTCCTCGAGGAGTGCAATCCTCGGAGGCTCGTACAGGAAATCACGCAGAGCAGTTGTCCTCCCAGGCCAACACCAGCTCTCCGAGAAATCGTGAGAGGAACGCGTTCACAGCGCCTCTACCAGTTGTTCCTGTATCAAAGTCGGTTCCCGTCCCGCATACGATCTCTGTTCCGTTAAATGATTCATCGCCGAGGACGCTGGGTCACAAAGGTGGTGCTGCAGGATTCCCGATGCTCCCTGCACCATCCCCCTTGCGTAAATCCATGCGTGTTGCCCAAGAGGCACTAACCAGTTCCGCACTTCCGATCACCGCGCCTGTTCCGGTCCCACTAGGCAAGAGGACCTCCTGGTTGATGAAGGCACGCGAAGCTAAGGCAATGGAAGGAACGAGCTCACTCCCCGGCACTTCCGTGGCTGCTATCTCTGCGGCTTTCCCCCGAACGTCGACTGCAGTTAAGCGAAAGAGCGGGGAGATGTTGGGTACACTCCCACCTGGACCAGACCGAGATATGGAGCAGCGCAAGCCTAAGGTTGCCAAGTCTACTGAGGTTGGCATCGTACCACTGGTCTCTAAGGAGACCGAGAAGAACAATCAACGTGACTTTCCTTCTGTACAAGGCGAACCAGTTCCTATGTCTTCCATTGCCGTCGCCATGCCGATGGACCACTTGGAAGCCTATGCAATGAATGTTGATGAGCAAATCACTCATCCAAATCACGCAGAGGAAGGCTTTATTGGTCTGTTCAAGCGTACCGTCGAAGGACTTGGAGCGCGTGCTGGTAAAAGCACGGACAGGTCGCTTGGTGGTGCCGCGGTGGCTGCGCTTGCCGAGGCACGGGCAGCTGCCGAAGCGAAGGTAGCTGAGCGGAATAAGGTTAACAGCGAGTCTAGTGACTCCGAGATACCTCGCGATGATGGTCTGTCCGACCAAGAACCCTCTGAGACTCAAGCACAATCAGATGATCAATTTTCCTTTGTTCCCGCTCCCCAAGCTGAAGGGACCGAACGTCGACTTAGTCTATCTGATCTAGCTCTACACACTGCACAGCCCAACAAGCCTGAACTCTCAACGGAGACGCCCCAAGCAAAGGATATAGGTGCTCGATTTAACAAGGGCGACGAGAGTATCTCTACTACTCCAGCTAACTCGCCTCCATTCAAGGGAAGTTTGGGTTTTGTCAAGCCCGCGGGTCCGGTATTCAACAAACCGCCGCCGCCGCCTGTATTCATGCCGCCAGCTTCAAAACAATCATCTATCGTTTCCGGAGACAACAAGGAATCCTCATTCAATTTCCCAGCAGGCCAATTCACGGTACCGGTTGCTGTGTCCCTGGGTATCCCCGTTCGTCTCACTTCCCCCTCCGATGGCTTTTTGCCCCTTGTTCAAGGGGCATCACAAATGTCTGCGCAGTCCTTACAATCCAGCATTCTCTCTGACTCAGTCTTTGACAAGCCTGACGGAGTCTGTACGTGGGTTCCCTCCACGCAAGATACTCCGTACACCAAAGATTCGCAACCACGCGGCGCGGGTTCCACAACAGCTGCTGCCGCTGATGATGATGATGATAGCTGGCCACTCGAGGAAAAACTTGCGGCTGCTGAGCCAGGGTGGAGACCATTTGACTTCAGCAACGTAGATAAGGAGGACACATGGAGCTCGCTTCCAACCGAAAGTCAAGGACCAACTAGAAATCTTACAACAGAGAAGCATGGTGACACCATTCCTCTACCCAATGACACAGATGTTGAAGTTGAGACAAAAGATGAAGAAGTGGAACGAGAGCAAGATGTTATCTCGGATGTTGAGCGTTCCGTCGCGGAGGCCAGTGAACTTGAAGAAGTCGCTGACACTGGAGTAGCCGGCCTCGATCGTGTAGAGGTGTGTATCTTTAAACGTTTCCCAGTTGTCTCCATTACTCGACGACTGATCCCCACAACAGCCAACCGCTAGGGGTACAAGCCAAACATCAATGGCTTCCACTGCTTCTTCAACCCAGTCCCAAGTTGGCTTCTTCAGCCAAGCCACCAAACTTGTCAACAGCATGCTTGGCGGAGGGAAGAAGGCTAAACCGGAGCTGAAAAGCTTGCAATTAGCTGCCGCTGCAGCCAAGAGGGTCGGTTCAAGTGACCATTACATTTTGATGCTTATCTCATCACCTGCCTACAGCAACAAGAGGAAGCGGATAAGAAGATGCAACGCCTGAAGGACATGGAGGCTAGACGTCAGGTGGCCCTCGCAAAGAAAGCAGAGGATGAAAAGACTCGGCTTCTCGAGGAAGAAAAGAGGAGCAAAGAGGAATTTGAGAAGCGGAAACGTGAAAGAGAGGATCATACAGACCGGCGACCACTAAAACCTCCTGCTTCTACCAAAAAGGCAGAGGACGACGCCTCCAAGAAACGAAGGCTTGCCTCAGAGACAGACAAGAAACCGGAGAGCAAGAAACCCCCTTTGAAAGATAAGAAGGATCTTGTCCCTCCTACAAAGTTGGCTGTTACACCCGCCACAAAGCTTGCCGCTCAAAGGAGTGCGAAAGCCAGCACAACAGCCCTCGTATCGTCCACTGCGTACAACACCATTCAGAATGCCCTGCCAGCTCCATCAGCTAAGCCGATCGTTCCAGAGGCGAAGCCTTTCAAGGTAGTTCCTTCCTCCTTGAAGGGCAAGGCGAAGGCGAAGACTCAAGAGGACGGTATGGGTGACAAACTTCCTTCTACTATGGTACAATCCCAGATGGCTGCTCGGGCCAAAGCGCACATGCAAGCTGCCAAGCTGTCAACGCCGGAAGTTCCAAGCGAGTCGATTGAGCTTCCGGATATTAATAGCGAATACTCTGACTCAGAAGATGAGGACCGGGTTCGGACATTCAATCCACCAGACTGGGCACAGTCTCCGGAACTCCGTCAAGCACTCCAAATGCAGAGCACTGTGAACCCTGATGATATCTTCGGGGCGATTCGACCATTGCGAATGGAAGAAATGTTCCGGACCAGGCAAAGTCGGTTCAGGGCGCGGACAAGTTCTGCAAATTGGTCGGGGTCGGACAGATTGACCGTTGAAGAGATTCGCGAGTATGAGCGACGGATGGGTTTCCAGCAAGCACAGGGACCTTGAACGACTGTACAAGTAGAGTACCATGCCAAAACTTGGATAATCACGTGACGTGTGATTTGTTTGTTTGTGCGTGGCAAGTGGTCCAGCGTCGAGCATACGGCGAACCATTCTATCATAGGTCTATCATCTCAAACTCTTGTTGTCCATAAAACGATCGTCGCAGATTCTGGCCTATCCTGACTCTCATTCTCCCTCTTTTCGTCTTTACTTCTCTCTGCCATGACTTCCTCCTCTTCCTCGTCCCCGGAAATAAAGCCTGCCCCAACTGCAGATGCCCAGGAACGCTTCACCTACAAACATGCCACACACGACGATGTCCTCGAGGATCTATCAAGGTTTTGCTTTTCTCCTTTTTCCGTGCCGTCTCTCTTACTTTTGCGCAGCCGGTTTATTCTGAATCTCCCCGACGAAGAGTTTTCATCGCTGGAGCGGATATGCTTTCAGGTGGAGCAAGCGTAAGCCACTTGGTAGACTTTCAGTAGACTTTCATGGGCTCATGCAATTCACTGATAGCCATTGGTTCTACGAGGACTTCGTCCGAGAACAAAACCCAAAGTTCCCGTCTTTGCCGCTCAAGAAGTTCTCCGAGATGTTATTCCATGCCTGCCCTTTATTACATCAATGGAGTCACGATCATGAACAAGCGTTCAACACCTTCATGCAGTATAAAACTAGAGTCCCTGTTTGCGGCGCAATAATGTTGAATGAGACTTGGGAGAAGGTTCGTCATATCCGTATCGTGTTTCTCATATTTCAATACCTCATCCTGCTCCAGTGCATCCTTGTGAAAGGGTGGAAATCTTCATCGGGGTGGGGCTTCCCCAAGGGCAAGATAAATGAACACGAACCTCCTCATGAATGCGCCATTCGCGAGGTAAGGTACTACTCGTGCCAATAATACGTTGTCTTTCACTTTTTTTTCATAGGTATTAGAAGAGACGGGCTACAACTTGGCGGGACACATTAACCCTGCGGATGTAATAGAGATGTCCATAAAGGAGCAGCTTATCTCTCTGTTCATTGTTCCTGGAATCCCAGAGGACTTTTCGTTCAAAACTCGCACTCGAAAGGAGATTAGTGTATGTGTCAATGATTTTTTTCATCAGGAACCCAACATCTAACCGAATCACCAGCGAATCGAATGGTTCAAACTGACGGACCTGCCCACTTGGAAGCGTAATAGGGCTGCCCCTGGCAAGTTCTATTTGATCTCGCCATTCATTGTGTATGTCTCGAATGATTGTTACTACAATCGCTTCTGATCACGCACGATAGGGCTTTGAAGGCATTTATCACAGCACGAAAGCCTAGAGCTTTTGAATCAAGGAACCGCAAATCCGTTTCCTATACATCGGGTGACAGAGGTGCACAAGAATCAAGCTCATCTTCTGCTGACACTGGTGAACCACAAACACCTTCACCACAATACAGCGAGGCCATCCCGGTTACTAACGACCACATAATAACGAGACACGGGTCGGTCGAGGAGAAGGGTGTCCTTGTCGAACCTCTGGATCCACACTTTGCCCGGCTTTTAAATTCACTCTCCATCTCAGCTTCCAAGATTGTGGATCCCAAGTCACTGCATGCTGTGAACGGAGCTGCTCCATTACCAAAATCCGCCTCACCATCCAATCGTTCACAGACCCCAGACTGGTCCTCCCGTGTTCCCACCTTTAGCGAGACGCTGGTCAAATTTCCGGAACTTTCCAAGGCTAAGCATATCCCCACTCGGGATCCTCACGATTGCGAAAAGCATTTTGATCTCATACTTTCCAACGAATCCGATGTGACATCCCAAACGGATAGTGGCTCTAGTGATGAATCACCCATCGCCGTTGCAAATTCCATTACGGCGTCATTCTCCACTGTGGCCACAGCGCGGAAGCCGCCCATGTCTTCTCGTCGCAGCTCCAGCATCGCCGACATTTCCCCGTACCTTTCTCGACCAGTTGAAATGCCTGCGTCAGGGAAAAGGCTGAAACAATTGGCGCTTCTCGAGTCCGTGGCAGATGAATCGTCCAAGATGACACCTACTTTCATTAGCCGGGAATTACCATCCACTTACGGTCCGGATTGCCGCCCTCTCGGCTATCCCGATCCCTCTACCTCTGTGTCCCTGCCGACATCGTACGCTTCTCAGGCCAACCCTAGGGCTTCATATGAGTCGGGCACGTCGGTGCCTTCTCTGCACTCAGTTCGAGGCGCGAATTTGCCTCCGTTACACGCTTCCTATGAACACCCTATATTAGGCGGTCCGTTCCAAGCTAGATCTCATCCTAGCCAGCTCAACCGCTCTACCCCCACCTATCTGGGTGGTGTGTCCACGCATGGCGTGAGGAATCAGAACCAACCACACACTCTCACGGGTGGTCCAGCCCATGTTCTACCTCCGGCAAGACTACTATCTATACCTTTTCCTCAGACTTTTGCTCCAAGCTATTCGACCACCCCCTCGCATTCATCAGCTCAGTCAAGCACTGTCCACTCTATTTATCCCTATGCTAGCACATCGGAGCACGCTGTACCCAGTGCACCTACTCACTCATTCCATGCTCTTCGTGATCCGCATCTGGTGCCTGCAGCACAGACTGCCTTGTCCCCGCAGTTTCGACCACCACTCCCGTCAAGTAGCGCTCAGTTACTTTCTATACTCAACGGGGATCGCGTCAGTGGGGCACATGCATCTGTTTCACGTACAGGACCCCCCTCCACCAGCATTTCAGCTCACGCCACCTAGATCAATTCGCCGATACAACCGTTGCCAACATGAATGCATATATTTGCATTACTTTTGCCCATAATATGTGGCAGTCTTTTCGGGTTCAGTTGTCTACTTTTCCTGACTCCCGCCGCGCCGCCACGTTGATTCTTGTATCTTCTCCCTTGGTACCATCTTTCGAGGGTCCTAACCTATGCTCTGGTTGGTTTTTCAATGGGTCGACTGAATATTCGAACTTTCCCAGTCTCATCATTGTTTCAGTATCATAATTTTATTTTGCTTCTCTTGCCTCTCATTCGCTCTGAATCGTCTTCCCTATTCAACATCCGAACCTACAGTACTAGTGTCAGTGTCACGTTCTGTCGAAGCCGTCGCAATACCCACCGTGTAGTTTTGTAGCCCTTTCCAACGTGCCAACGTCGCATTCATCCACTTCTTCCGCAGTGAGGATTGCACAGCCACGTGTCGCACGGTCACGACGGATCATCCAAGATGGGGTAGCTCTGGCCGTCGCTTTTTTATGGATTTGCGTCTCGGGTTCTCTCGTCGTGTTCGTGCTAGCTGACACGATGCTGACTGGAAGCGGCGTCAAGATTTTCACTGGTATGTTAGCTATGTCTGGGCGCAGGGGTGGTAATAATGGCGCATGACGAACAGGCACTAGCCATCCAGAGCTGGCGGAAATCATCGCTCGGCGGTATGCACTCGGGCATAGGCGATCAACACATACTGAATAAATGCTAGCCTCGGTCTATCTCTTTCGAAAGCTGAAGTGACCAAGAGCGGAATTGGCGAGACCAATGTCCGGATCGCTGAAAGCGTACGGGAGAACGACGTGTACATCATCAACACGGGGTGCGGGGCAGTGAATACGGCGCTAATGGAACTCTGCATTATGATACATGCCTGCAAGATAGCGAGCGCAAGACGGATCACAGCGGTGTTGCCATTATTTCCGTATGCCAGGCAGGACAAAAAAGACAAGAGTCGGGCACCGATCTCGGCGAAGCTTGTTGCCAACATGATACAAAAGTCGGGTTGTGACCACGTCATCGTAAGCATGCTTCTTGCGGTTTCGCCGATGGGGAGTGATGACGGTGTCGACGATAGACCATGGACCTGCACGCATCACAAATTCAAGGTTTCTTTGATGTGCCAGTGGACAAGTAAGTGGGATGAGTCATGGAGCGTTCATTGGACACTGACCGTGCGCTTGGTTGCATGCTTGACAGTGTGAGTGATGTGAAGTGTAATGTACCGTATAATTGGCTGATGTGCTGGCGAGATAGCTTTATGCAGAGCCTTCGTCGATTCTGTATATCCGGACGCACTTTGATCTGAGCCAGATCGTGATTGTGTCGCCGGATGCCGGGGGTGCGAAGAGGTGAGGAGGGACGATGTTCAGTATATTCGGGCTGACACGATGTGCGACAGGGCGACGTCTATCGCTGATCGACTTGGGGTGGACTTTGCACTGTTCCATAAGGAGCGGAAGAAGGCCAACTCTGTTTCGCGGATGGTGCTGGTGGGACACGTAAAAGACAAGGTTGCGATCCTTGTTGACGACATGGCGGATACGTGCGGGACGCTGTGCTTGGCGGCGCGACACCTGGCAGAGGGGGGTGCGTCGAAGGTGTACGCGATCGTGACGCACGGTATACTGAGTGGGGACGCGCTGGAAAATGTGGAGGGGAGTGCGCTGGAGAAGCTGATCGTGACGAACACGCTGCCGCAGAGGGAGAACCAGGCGCGGTGCAACAAGATCGAGGTGATCGACATTGGGCCTGTGCTTGGGGAGGTGATTAGACGGAGCCATTACGGGGAGAGCGTGTCCAAGCTGTTCCACGAAGTACCGTACTAGTTCGCTAGTGCTGACTAATATAATTGGTTGTATCACGATTCTAGCCTTGAAGCCGGTTCTTTATGTTTTCCTAATAGTACATGTCCCCCTCCCAAGCCAATGCTCTGCGCATCCTCGAACAATGTCGTACAGAGCACTGCCAACCCAAAGAACTCCACAAAGGACACCGTACACGTCCTCGGCGTCCCCGCCGTCTCAATCCAAAACGGCAAACTCCAAGTCGGCGATGCTCGCTCCAGTATGTCTCCCCTCCCTTCTCCCCCCCTCATCCAACACCCCCCACAGGCTCACATCGCTCCTACACCCCCATCAAAACCCTCGGCGACGGTTCCTTTGGCACTGTCCTCCTCTGCGATTGGCATGGGACCCTACCCCCCAATACCCCCCTCTCCCCAATGCAATGCGGCGGCGGCGCTCGTCCAGAGTGGGCCGGAAAACGTCTAGTCGCCGTAAAGAGGATGAAAAAAAAGTGGGAGGGCGGCTGGGACGAGTGCAAGAGACTCAAGGAACTCGAGGTCCGTTTTCCCTTCCTCCTCCTCCTCCACATTCCTCCTCACCATCCCACCTCTAGTCTCTCCGTGCAATCCCATTCCACCCATGCATCATACCCCTCTACGATTTTTTTCTTCTCCCGGATACCAAAGAGCTCTACTTCGTTTTCGAGAGCATGGAGGGCAATCTCTATCACCTCATCAAGGCTCGAAAAGGCCGTCCTCTCGCAGGTGGCCTCGTGGCCTCCATCTTCCGACAAATCGTCTCGGGCCTCCACCATATACATGCTTCTGGTTATTTTCACAGGGACATGAAGCCGGAGAACGTTCTCGTCACCACCACCGGTCTCTTTGAATACCGCTCCTTATCCCCAGTCGCACCTCTAACCGCACCCACAGAAAAGGACGTCGTAGCTATCATCAAACTCGCTGATTTTGGCCTCGCGCGAGAGACTGCAAGCTCTCCCCCTTATACTGAGTATGTTTCTACCAGATGGTATCGCGCGCCAGAGGTCTTGCTCCTCAGCCGGGATTATTCTAATCCTGTCGACATGTGGGCGTTTGGCACGATTATGGCCGAATTAATCAATCTTCGTCCACTCTTTCCCGGCTCAGGTCAAGTCGACCAAATACATAGAATTTGCGAAGTCCTTGGCGATCCGGCCGATTATGGCTCGGATACTAGGGGTCGTTCCATTGCAGGAGGCAAGTGGAGCAAAGGCCTCAAGATGGCAAAGCAGTTCAATTTTGTCTTCCCCAAGGTAATGTGTATTTTTTTTTTCATCCTCGTCCAATTGTGTACTCATCAGTTGTCGCCAGTGTCAACCAAAGGACATCTTCTCTTATTTTGACCGCAGCGTTCCTCGGAAGCTTGTCGAGTGCATATCAGACCTCCTTAAATATGATCCTGATACACGACTCACCAGCCGGCAATGCCTGGAGCATCCATACCTCATCGAAGCATTACCCCAGAACATGCCTCCAATGCCCCCTGCCTTGCATGTTCAAACTTTACCCACAACCCCATCAAAGTTGCATACGAATGGCGCGCCGTTTATCACACCTTCTGCATCCCCTCGCAGTGTGCCTCCTTCGCATTCCCATAATTCCCTTCCAAAATCTCCATACCATCCCGCTTCGAGTCTCCACCCATCACATATTCCAGACGCCGCTTCTTCCCACCGCACTGCCTTTGTGCCCTCCATCATCAACTCGATCACACATACGCCTTCTTCTCACAAAACAACAGAATATGCCAACGACTTTCGCATATACACTCACCCTCCGTTTTCGTCAGACATAGTCGAGGAAGTCCGCACACATGCATCTTCTACGTGGCCTTCAAATCATGCACGGTCGGACTCGGATCAGATGGATGTGTCTTCTCCACTGGCTGAAATTCCAGAAGATAATCATGCGATGGACACTCAAATATCTACGATTCAACCCCCTATGGTTGGACACATCCCTGCACAAGACGCCAACCACACGTCCGTCAGCAAACTCGGCAGATTTGGAACCACCCTCGGGTTTGGCAAGAAAAATTCAAGATGGGGTCTCGGTGTGTTTGGTCACGGAGAGAAGCCACATCAACAGTGCTTACCCCCCGTGGATGAGGTTCCAGGATCGAGTTCAACTCCCTCTCTGAAGCGTACACAGTCTACGAACTCTGATAGTCTTTCCGTCACGGACGCTTCACCGATCAACCCCCGCAAGGATGCGAAAGCTATCAAGAGGGAGGCCGAACGGTTACAACTCGAAGCGGAGAAGCAGCGTCGCGCGCTCGCGGAGCGGTTGCACAGGGAGCAAGCCCGTGCTGTCATGCAGAAGCGTAATCAGATGCTCATGCAAACCACCGCAAGAAACGAGTTGGAGTGGAAGTGGGCACATTCGGGTAGTCTGTTGAGTGTCAACCAACGTCCAAATTACGATGATTTGGACAAGGGGAAGATTTCAGCGTCTGGCCCGATACGGCAAAACCAGAACAATGGGAAGGTATCCTCGCCCACGCTGAACGCGGCCTCTGGCCGATATCTTAAACCCCCAGATACAAACCTGTCTTCGAATGACCGTTGGTTACCTAGGGACGAACGTTTGAGCAAGGTTCGTCGTAGAGACTTCGACGACGACCACTCTATGTCATCGTCGGATGTCCACAGCACAGGCAGGATGACAGCCATGTCGTCCGCCACAGTGGATAGTGATCCAGGCCCCGCGCGCGTTCGACGACCTGCTGTCTACGGTATCAACCGAATGACATCTGTATCCTCGTTGAGGACAGGCAGAACATCGTATGATGACTTTCCCACCTCCGCACGATCATCAAATTCGATATCCCTAGATCACCAGTTTAACGAGTTCAATATCCGCGCATCTGTCGATACCACCTCTTCAGTTTCGGGGACCTCTTCCCCTCCGCCAATCAACCTTTTGTCATTGTCCCCCTCACCTAATTCATGGATGCACTCCCATAATTCCCATGAATCCGCCAGTCCCTATGTGGTCCCTCCTCTTATCCAATATCCCTCCTCCTCCCATAAATCGTACGAGTGCAATGGTCAACTATATGGTCACCCGCCAACTGATCTGATTGACCCAAATGCCGCGATAAATCCGATATTCAAAGTGGTATGTAAACGTACTCATTATGGTTCCTGTCTGATGGTCGTCATTCCACTCAGACACCACTGCCATCGTCTCCGAGCGACCATCTCTCATCTCCGCATTCTCTCCCACCTTTCTCGCACCTCGAAGCCGTGGCAGAAGGGGAATATCCTCCGCTCTCCCCCATGTCTTTCCGTTCACCAGAGGACGAATAGCACCCTCGCTCACCTTCATTTGAAGCTTTTTATCGTCGGCAACCTGGTCAGGAACATTCATTTTTATCCATATACGCGCGTTCGTTGCTACAATCTCCGTACTGCTCTTGTACCCTCCACCTGGATTCTATCGTCATCCCACACCCTGCACCCATCCTCAAATCCAGATCTTCTGGCGAACCATGAGCGCTACGAGGCACTACCCTCTCCATGACGCGTAGTATAGCCTTTTGGCCTTAGCTCGTCCCTACTTATTATACTTACTGGCATTCTAGTAGCATACTTACTCTGACTTGGCGTTGTAGAACGCTACGTTGTACCTTTACCATTTGCAATAAACACACCACGCAATCGACACTGATTTCCGCTGTGTGGTAATAGTGGTTGATTGCTGTCGTATGGCTCTACATAAACCACTTGTCTAGCCACGACGTTGAACACGTTAGTGTTCGTGACCATGCAGGGCCTGCTCAAACCGGAGACCACTGAGGGGTTGATGTAAGACCCAGGCCATATACAAGACAAGTGTTTGACAACATACCAATAACTAGAACGTGAGTCTGAAATCAGTAAGGCATGCGATGGAAAGAACAATGAAATACACACCCGCATGGTTGAGGACCAGGTTGATCCTTGAATCATGTTAGTAAAAACGGCCAATCGCAAAGAAAGGGGGCCAATGCGAACTAGGTTAATAAAGATGTTGGGGTGACCGAGAGGACCTCCTCCTGATCAATTTAGTGAGCACTCTGGCGAAAAAAACGCACGTCTTGCATGTACTCACCACCGTCACAGGCAGCCTTTCGGCCGTGAACAACTCTGATCGGTTCGTTTGCAACCAGTTCCATAGCGCTGAGTGGGTTGGGCTGGAGCTCCATAAATGTCTGCTCGAAGCGAGGGCCCGAACGAGACACGGGCCGAGGCCTCTGACTCGTCGACCACGTCGTTGGGTGATTGGGTGACTGCGGCGCGACAGTCGAGTCGGAGGCAGGAACTGGCGGGGTGGGTACACTTGCAGCAGTGGAGGACGCCCTTGCCAATGTTCTAAGCTGAGGAAATCTTGTAGCGAGCCGACGGCTGAGCATGCTGGTCGTGGTCGCTGGCGAACTTTCGGGCCCACCGGAAAGTGTAGGTGAATTTCGACCTCGAAATGGAAATTTCGGCAGACCTTGGAATCTCGAAACTTTCAAGGTTACATGCTACATGCGTGATACGTGCGCGTCTAGTCCATTTCCTCTATCTCATTAATGTCGACCCCTTCCGAATCTCGACGCTTTCATCGTGGTTGGGAATGATAACTATTCTGTTCTGCGGTCTCACCATCGCGAATGCGATCAGAGAGCAACCAGATGGACAATGGGATCAGCACCTCGCTTTGGATCGCGCGGTTCAGTAGACGAGCTCCGTATAACCAATAGACACAAGACATTACTTCGACTCGGCATCAACGTCCAGGACAATATGTCGATCTGCAAGCCTGTCATGAATTTCCTTCATCCGGAGATCCACGATCTTGAGTATGCTGGATCTCGACAGCATACGCTATCAGAGTCATTTAGCTGTCGTGCAGTGGGGTACGGTGCCAAACTTACGTGTATGATGATTTCGTCGATGCGGTTGATAAATTCAGGCGTAAAATGTGCTTGAATTGCACCCACGACCAGTTGTCTTGGTGCTGCTTTCCTCAGCGACATGCATGATCCAATCAATCAACGTGCATACAAGGTTTGAAGTCATGATGACGACAGTGTTGCGAAAGTCAATGACGCGGCCTTGACCGTCTGTGAGACGACCATCATCGAGGACTTGTAGGAACAAGGTCATAAATTCGTGAGATAGCTTTCAATGTCGTCGATGAGGATAATGCAATATGACTTGCGCCAAACCATATCCTGGAGGTGCACCAATGGGACGTGCAATCGCATGCTTCTCATAGTATTCGGATCCATCATGGCATCTGGGGAGTTGAAGCAAGCTAATCAAATCATGCATCGATTCCCCACCGCTGACCGATGTGGACATGAGCTTACTGTTTTGCTTAACAGCATTTTGCCGGTTCCAGGAGTGCAAGGAGAAGGTGATCTTGAGCAAGTTATGAATCGTGTGCCTCGTGAAAGACCTTGATAACAGCAGAGCTGAGCGTGATGTCATCGGGAGCTGGCGATTGAGAGGGAAGTCGGACGATGTGTTTCTGCAGACCTCAGCTGATAGGTGTCTAGGGCAAGTGAATCGGAGGATAAGAATTGGACGATGTTTAGGTTACCGACTGGATCACCGCTAGCTCTCTGGGTTACTGACACAAAAAGGAACCTCTTGATCCTTGTAGAACAGGCTCAGGAGCTTGGTTTTCATTGAGAAGAACAAATACAAGATGCGCTGGATGGACTGGAAGTGTGGCGAGTGGCATGGTTTGATAGCGAGGGATGGTGAGCTGGATAGCAGCAGTTATCGACTGCCTCGTCTTGTCTGTAAGATTATGTAGGTTCATAGAAAGCTTAGCAGGCACTCAACGTACGCTGTGTCACAGGTCACATCCCATTCACATGTTCAACACTACCTGGCCAGCGGATGCGGTCGAGTTTTGCCCCCACGACGGCTTGAAAGATATCTTTGTCTGTGGAACATATAACCTAGAGTCCACTCAGACCAGGAATGGAGCTGACGACGGCGCTGACGATGCACCGACAGCACCAAAAATTATTCAGAATAGACGAGGCAAATGCTTGGTCTTTCGACTATCATCTACCGAGGGGAGCGCTTTGTGAGTTCGGATTCTCCCCTCTGACGAGATGTCACTTCTTAGTTTATATCAGTTCGCAACTCCAAGAAATCGATTTGCCAGCGGTTCTTGATCTGAAATGGTGACCATCCTTTTCGCGGGACGGACTGTATCACTCACATCATCAGGTGTCACAGAACATCCACAAGTACTCCGGTCTTGGGCATCGCTGATTCTGAAGGGAACATATCTTTGCGCGAATGGCTGGCCCACGAGGTGTCTATCGCCCCACTCATCCCGTCCCGTTAGAAAAATTGTGATGATGATCCTCGGTCAGAACAGGTTAGCTCCACTCCAGCAACTATCCTGTGCCTCGGATGATGTCCTATGTCTCTCCTTCGACTGGTCAAACCGCCGGTGTCCAACAAAGTGCGAGCAAGCCTTTTTCATTGAAATCATCAACAAGTGACAGATATTATTGCAGCGGCCTCGGAAACCTGATCGTGTCACTATCAGATGGGACATTGTCGCTCCTCAAGCCATGTTCCCAAGGAGAGCTTGTTGTGTTTGACAAGTGGTATGCTCATGACCACGAGCCGTGGATTGCAGCGTGGAATTACTGGGACAACTCCATAATTTACTCGGGTAACAACTTTACTTTACACGATTTCTTATCATGACCTCTGATCCGTTGGACCAGGCGGGGATGATCTCCAAATGAAAGGCTGGGACGAGCGACAAGGTTTTGGTCGGCCCATCTTCGTCAATAAATGGTGTGCAAAGACGAGGCAACTAGTGTATTCAGAAAGCTGAGCAGGGTCACTACTCAGGTTCGATGCGGGGGTGACTACAATCCAAAGCCACCCGCATATAGAACATCTGATCGCTGCTGGAAGGTACGTTGCGCTCGACGGTGCTTGGGGGAAAATTGACACTGTCGTAGTTATGACAACAAAGTTCGGCTTTTTGACACACGCAAGCCCTTGAAACCTCTAACAGATGTGGACGTCGGAGGTGGAGCCTGGCGGGTCAAGTGGCATCCATCCGCCGAACGCAAGCACGACCTCCTTGTCGCGTGCATGCACGATGGTTTCAAGGTCGTCCGCTTTCACCCTTCCAGTAATGGGTCGGAAGCAAGTTTACTCGCGGACGGCACTGGTCACGAGATAACGAAAAGATTTGACCAACACAAATCTCTTGCTTATGGGGTTGATTGGTCTTTTCAGCATCATAAAGGCGGAGGTGACACCTTGGTTGTAAGTTGTTCATTCTACGATTGTGCGCTACATCTCTGGAGTGGGTAATCAGAGATTGGATTGCCCTATTACGTTCATTACTATTGCCTGTAGGCAATGAGTGTGCTTTGTAGTCAGCGGGAATCAATCCTCGCGGTAACCGGTATCAGCGAGTGCAGGAATAGATGAATCCACAGGGTATGCAACAATTTCTTTCCTGCGCTTGCTCCAGAAGCCAGCATTGGATCCTTTCATGATGAAAGCCAATGTCCATCTCGACAGACCTCTTAATGACTCCGGTTGGTGGACAGAAAACGTCAGGAGCGATGCCAAAGATAAGATGAATGTGAGGCTAAGACGTTGTGGTTTCAGAAGCGAAGCATTGAGGCGCGCATCAACTCACCGTTCCGCAAACTGGACCACCGGATGCCTACTGTGCAACCATTTTTCTGATATCGAAGCTCTTAAAGCTTTGGGCAGAACATATAGTGCCATCTCCCCTCTCCTCCTCGCGTTCTCAATCCAGATACTCGCCCCACAAAAAAACGAACCAACAAGAGTACAGCCGTAAGGACCATCCCACACGTCGTGTGAGATCGCGGGGAATAGCCGAGCTAACACGAGAGTACGGGTAAAGCAAACTGCAAACCAGTACGAGGAGAGAAACGTTGAAAGAAAGGTCGCACTTCGGACAGCTGACAGGAGTGCGGGTAGAGCACGATGGGGACAAACGATTGAGCTGGGTTTGGTAAGGAGAATTGGAAAGAAATGGACCTGAAACATCGACGAACACGATTCAGTTATGTAGGCATACGAATGTACACGCGGCGGAGACTTACAGGGAGATAGATGACAAGCGCTTTGGCGAACGCATACATAGCTCTGATGGCAACATTAGCAATGCAACTATTGTGAAGCCCCAACCTTGCACCAACGCCACCATGCACAAGCTCGCAGGGCAATCCCCCAATACCGCTTCGTTCATCAACTCCTAGCTGTTTCCACGCCTCGTTGGCGAGATCGCCCCCGTACGCAGGTAGGACGGTGGGGTCACCCCATGATGGGGAACGTCCGAGTTCCTCGGCCAAGGGGCCAAGGATGTTGCGTTTGGTGGATGGACTATGAATGTATGACCACGTGCCTTCCCGGAGAGCGCGGATGACCTCCAACAATCTCTTGTCGACGTTAGCAAGAGAGTTGATCCTGTCGCGAAGAGGAATGTGATGTCGTTGTGGGAGAATGGAGCGCGAAATCATACCATTTCACATAGGAAAGAGGCAACCTAGAACCATGTATCGAGTCAGACGAGCCGCGAGCAAGTAAAAGCAACATACCTCTGAGGTTGATAGAAGAAACACCACATGATCCTTTGGTGGAAGAGTAAGCGACGCAAACACTGCGGACGCAGTAAGATGCACGGTCACGAACCTTGCGGAACTGGCCCAGAAAACAAGCGCGTCCAAATGGGTCGCGACCTTCCTTTTCCACTCTTTGGTGAGATCTTTGCGATGCTGGTCGAGCAACCTGGTATCGGGCGGTGTGAGGGGTAACCCGGAGGGCCGTGACGCTACACCGTTGCGTGAAGGGGCCTGAATCTGTCGTGCAGCGATCTCCCGTGCCTTTCGAAGGAGGAAGGCCTGTACCGACGCGTCGAGTGCGCGAACGAGGAGCAGTAAGCTGAGGTCCAAGGTGGGGGACGCCGCTCGAAGCTGCCGACGCTTCCTCCATTGCAGAAGAGTGACCGCAAGCGTCGAGGTAATTACGTTTGCCAGAAATGCTCTCTGGCACAGCGATAACTTGGCGTTGATGTAGTGTATCCAGGCCGGGGGGTGGGGATATCGATGGTCCAGGAAGGCCCAGAGTCGTTGCACGGCTGCTCCACCCCCAGCAGCGGCTGTAATGGCTGAGGCGAACCCAGTCGGCCGCAACTCCCTCGAGAGTGCGCGCCAAAAGACCCTCGCACGCGCCCTGAGATTCTTTGGATGGACCGACGGTGCAAAGATGAGTGGTAGCAATGCAGGACCAAGCGAGAGAGAGACGCAGAGCGAATATGTGCGCAACGCAATCTGTACGGGATGGTCGGGGTCATCAGAAATATTTTCTATGAGTGTGGCCAACGTTGTTTTCCATGATGGAGCTGGCGAAGATGGGGGCGAAGATGCGACTGTCATCGGGGACCCGAACTACGAGGGCATGGGCAAGTAAATATAAGACAGATACGCCATGTGATAGTCGGCAAGACTAGTACACTATCTCGTAATGCGTAGCAGTCCACCGCCGACTTGCCAACCCGAAACTTCCTCATGCATAACAATAAAAGGTACAGTCCTGCAGTGTATGAGAGAGGTATATCCTCCTCCGTCTCAGTCCCTGTCCAAAAGTTTGTCCAAGTTGGAGGCATAACTCCAGAAATCAACGTCAGCCGCCGAAAAAGCACGTCCGAGACAACTTTCGAGTTCTTGTGCCAGTCCGGCCTGTCTCACGAGATCGACAAACTCTGCACGTGAATCCGGAAATACAAAGGAGTGGAGAATAGCCTCTCCCTAGGCCGCATGGGCGTTCTGGTCAGTCTGCAAGGATGGAGGGAATACACGTACATGATTCCTAAGGATGGTAGTCAGGTGGACAAGCGAAGGGAGGTTTCCCTGAGGAACGGCATCCGAGAGACGCTTTTGAAGGACTTCTTGCGAGGAAAGTGACGGAGCGTCGGACTGCTTACCCTTTAGCTTGATGTCGTATGCGTGCGTCAGCGAACGAGGGCCGAGCCACAATCGCCAGAGTTCGAGTTTGCGCCCGTCGCGTCCAAGCTGCCTGAGCAAGCGATGGACGTGTTGCCAGTCTCGTTCGCCTCCGTCCCATATGTGGGGTACCTGGTGATCCAACTCAACCAAGAAGAGTTTGTGAGCAGGGGGCACGAGAGAGGGCGAGGAAGGGGAGCGCGAAGGAATGGCGGTATGGTGGTTGGCATTGGCGTTGTCTCCATGTGTGTGGTTTGCGGGACGCATCATGAGCCTGATCCAGCGTCTGCGTCTGACCCATGCGCCGGCTCCGAGTTTTCCAGTTTGGGCATGCCAATGATCGTCACGGAAGCGCCAGTTGTATTCAAAACCATCGTGCTGTACCTCGCCGAGATCTGTTCGCATGTCGATCATCCAGGCGGTGGAGACCCAGCGCCAGGTGCCGTCCGGGAATGGGTAGTTGTCAAGTGAAAGATTGGGGTGGGAGGTGCGGGTTTTGTAAGAGTGGGGTAATGTGAATGGCTGTGGATCGAATAGGAGGAGGGAGAGAGGAGAATAGAATGGAGTGGAGAAGAGGGTGACTCTAGAAGATACGGTCAGCGAGAAAGAGGAGAGGGGGGAATGGCGGTACCCCCTCTGGTGTTCGTACAAGATAGCCCAGCGGTATAGGTCTTTGTCATCATTTGGGGGGTGAGATAGGTGGGCATCGTCAATGTGTATGTCGTCTTCGAGGTGGTCGGTGGGGGAAAGGTGTTTGAGGTTGGGTTTGGGTTTGGAGGGGCGTGATGGGATAGACGGGAAGCGAGGAAAGGGAGATTTGTGGAGGAGACGACGACGGGCGGGATCGGCAGCGGCGGGGTCGTCTGCGCGCATATGCGAATGGTGGAGGGACATGTGTGGAGTAGGAAATAAAAGAGGAAATCGTTCCGACTGTGGGACTCCCATGATTCATGAACATGTTGAGCCAGCTCGGCAAACTCGGCGCACGTCGACTGGCACAGCGACGGGGATACACGCTGGGAGGGGCGAGGACGAGGACATGTCCATCGTGCGGGGCAGGACTGCCCACTGCACTGCCGGTGTGCACGGGGTGCAGATACATTGGGAGGGTGCACGACTCAACCACACACCACGAGCTGCTCGGGCTGCCATACGGGCCGAACCCATTCGTGGTTGACACGGGTGATCTGAAACGGAGGTTTCTGGAGGCACAAAGACTGTGTCACCCAGACGGGTGGGCGACGAGGAGCGAGGTAAGGTATTCTAGACTAGTGTGGCAACGTGGACTAAAGAGATACTAAGGGAGACAAGGACGCGGCGCTGGCAGTGTCGAACGCGGTAAACACGGCATACAAGACGCTGCTGTTGCCGATGGAGCGGATTACGTATGTGCTGCGACGGAACGGGGAGGAGGTGGGGGAGACGGAGCAGGTGGACGACATGGAGCTGATCATGGAGGTGATGGAGGCGAGGGAGGCGATTGAGCGGAGTGTGGGGGAGGGACTTGGGGGGCTGAAGGAGGCCAACGACGGCGAGTGCATAGACTGTGTTGTCTGTGTGGTGCTGAGCGATTTGTAGGGAAGCTGCGGGGAACGATTGGGATGATCGAGGAGGCGGTCGGAGTGGGGGACTGGACGAGGGCGAGGAGGTGGGCGGTGCGGCTGAAATATCTGCTGGGCATCGACGACGCGATCGAGCAGCGCGCGGAGAATGCCGACGAATAAAATAAAACGGACGCCTCGTTTTTGTACTCGCTGTAGAACATGTTGATCTCCTTTCGGCGTCGGGCGTTGGCGACGATGCACAGATCCTCGTCCAAGCGCTCATTCGCCACTCCTCCTCACAACCGTCCCGGAAAACTACAAAGGATTGCCCCCCTCGACGGTCCCCTCCACGACGCCCCTCACATCAAAAACACCCACGGCCAGCACACCCTCTCCCGCCCCCCGCTCAAGCCATCCCTCCTCGACAACCCAAAGTCACCCGTCGCCAACTTTGCCGCCCTCCTCTCCGTCCCTCTCAACTATCAATTCACCAACCTCTTCGACTCCACCGCCAACCGACCCATCTTCCGGTCCGTCCTCTCTCTCCCCCCTCTCTCCCCGCTCACCCCTCCCACAGCTGCTCCCTCCTCCTCGACACCGACCCCCAAATCACCGCCATAGGCGACCATCCCGACAAAAAGTCTGCAGAACGTCTGTGTGCCCTGTCCGCCCTCTACCAGCTCCACCACCACGGCCTGGTCTGTACCCTCCCTCCTACCCGCAATCTGCAACTGACACGTATCCAGCTTGACAAGCCATCCAAGTCTGTCCCCCTTGCCCCCACCCCCCCGTCCCAGCGCACCCTCTCCGATGGCTCCCTCGTCTCGTATGAGCGCGCACGCAGCTTCATGGACTACTACTGTCGTCTCTACGACTTCCCCAAGCCTGACATCGACTACCAATACCTTCAAGCCAAGCATACATCTCCTACCTGGCAGGTCGTCATGTCCGTCGATGGTCGTCGCATCGGCATGGGTACCGCCTCCACCAAAAAGAACGCCCACATTCAGTGCTTCCTCGACGTCTCCCAGTACCTCGAGAGCTGCGATCCAGATCTTTGGAAGCGCTACCTCGCTGCCGCAAAGTCAGGAAAGGATCTCGGTCTCGCCCCAAAGGTCGCTCTAAACGTCAGCAACACCCTCGCTGACGATATCCTCGACCTTTGCTCCGATATCAAAAAGTGCATGCTCTACAAGAGCAGGCCCGCTTCAAATCAATCTACAACCGCTCCTCGCCCACTCGCCCCACGTCCCTCATATTCTCGTTATTATCCCCCTCACCTCGCTGCCAGCAGGTCCGCAGAACTCAACAATAGACGCCAGGCATGTCTCCATGATCCATCCACCGAGAAAATCCGAACCATGCGCGCCGCCCTACCCATCTACACCCGTTCCCAGGACCTCCTCTCCCACATCTCCAACAACGACGTCACTATCTGCATGGCTGCCACCGGATCCGGCAAAACCACACAGGTCCCTCAGCTTATCCTCGACGACTATATCGATCGCGGTGAAGGCGCACACTGCAACATCATTTGCACGCAACCTCGGCGTCTCGCAGCACTCAGTGTCGCCGACCGCGTCGCAAAGGAGCGTGGCGAGGTCGTTGGATCTGGCTCCGTGGGTTACAGCGTTCGTTTCGAGTCAAAACTGCCTGAAGAACATGGTTCCATCACTTTTTGTACCATCGGTGTCTTGCTCAGGCGTCTTCAGTCTGCCATGTCAGAGGATGGTATCGTAGCCGCGAAACTTGACCATGTCACACACATTTTGGTCGATGAAGTCCATGAACGGGACGTCGATACGGATCTCCTCCTTGTCGTGCTCAAGCGCCTGATGGAAGACCGCAAGACACGTAACCTCCCTCTCAAAGTCGTGCTCATGAGTGCCACCATTGACCCACATTTGTTCCAAGAGTACTTTCCTGATGTAGCCGGTAACAAGGCGACGGTGATCGAAGTCCCCGGTCGCACCTTCCCTGTCGCAAGATTCTTCTTAGAGGACTTCGTCGATGACATGAAGGTACAACCCCAGCTTGGCTGGGTGTTCGCCGACGAATCTGTCTCCAGATACCTCGCCCGGGAAGAGGCGTACGCCCAGCGCCATCACACCGCCGTTCCGTCCTATCCATCATCGTCTCATCAGCCCATGCTGACTGACAACGAACTCGAACTGCCTGCCCCTCTCGTAGCTGCCGTTGTCTCGCACGTTCTCCAACAGTCCGATTCCGGCCATGTACTCGTCTTCCTGCCCGGTTGGGAAGAAATCTCGTCCGTGCAACGATTCTTGTTGGACGATAGGCTTCCACTCGATTTCGGCTCTCAAGGAAAATATAGTATCCATGTCCTACACTCGACGATCCCCCTTTCCGAACAGCAAGTCATTTTCGACCCCCCTCCCAAGGGCGTTCGTCGTGTTATCTTGGCAACGAACATTGCCGAGACCTCAGTCACGATTCCAGACGTTGTCTACATTATCGACACCGCCAAGATCAAGGAATTACGGTTTGATCCAGATCGACATATATCCTCCCTTGTCTCGGCATGGGTTGGCACATCGAATCTTAACCAGAGGGCCGGACGCGCAGGCAGGCATCGCCCTGGAGAGTACTTTGGTCTCTTGAGCAAGACTCGTGCTGCAAACCTTCATCCACATCAGACGGTTGAGATGAAGCGTGTGGATCTGAGCAATGTCGTTATGCATGTCAAGGCCCTGAGCTTCCCCGGAATGGAGGTCGAGGATGTTCTTGCAGCAACAATTGAGCCTCCTGCAGCCGATCGTGTCGCGGCAGCCATGAAAGCCCTTCAGATGGTGGGTGCTTTGGACCATCGGAAGAACCTGACATCCCTTGGTCGTGTCCTCCTGCAACTGCCAGTGGATGTACAGATGGGCCGTTTGGTCCTGTATGGCGTCTTCTTCCGTTGTCTTGACAAAGCGCTGACCCTAGCTGCCATCCTCACAAACCGAGATCCCTTCTTCTCTCCTATACATCTCAAGGCAGAGGCAGCTTCCGTCAAGGCTACTTGGTCGCCAAGGGAGTTTAGATCCGATGCACTGACGATACTAAACGCTTACGATGCATGGCACGAGATGTACCGCAATGGCGAGCATGCGCGGGCGTCCCGGTTCTGCACTGACAACTTTCTCTCCAAGTCAACGCTGGCACTGATCACCAAAGTTCGAGGACATCTCCTCCATTCCCTGTATCAAGCCGGGATTATCGATGCGACTGAGGGAAGTGTGTACGGTCGATCACGCGACCACGAATGGACAGTGCCACCCGCACTCAATGTCAATGCACATTCCCACCCCTTACTTGCTACCCTCGTTTCTGTTGCCACCCAACCCAAGTTTGCTGTCCGAACGGGTGAGATGACATTGCGCACCCAGCACGACAAGGTCAGGCTTTTCGTCATTGTCGTCGTGCTGTGTCAACTGATCGTATCTCGATAGCTGACCTTCATTCATCCGAGTAGTGTAAACCACCGCAAGCACATCAGGTCGTCCCAAGATGACACCTCGTTTCTCCAGGGAGAGAAGCAACTGTATGCATACGCGGAGAAACGGCAGAATCTCACCGTCGCTGGCCAAACTCCGCAAATGTACCTCATCAACACGACACGTCTCGATCCTATGACTTATTTGTTATTTGGTGCGAACGATATCCAAGTCACTGAACGTGGGCTCGAATGTGATGAATGGTTGCCCATTGTCGGAAACTTGGACGTTCTGGATGACCTCCTGCGCTTGAAGACCATGATGGAGGCCTGCATGTTGCGGGTATTCGAGGGTATTCATATGAGCAAAATGATGGGCAAAATGCGCACTGTGCCTCACCTCGCGGGCATGCCCGCACGAGAGGACGAAGCGGATGAAGAAATGCTAAATGAAGACCTTTCTTTGTCTCCACGGGAATTATCAGATCTAGATTCAATCACGCGGGACGTCGTGCGGATACTGAATCGCTACAGTGACGAGCGGATGTCTACACAGTCCGCGGCTAGTTCTCGGAATGCAACGCCAATGGCGTCCCCCGCGTTTTCCACAAGCAGACTACCTGGATCGAGGTCGGGATATTCAACACCTTTTGGTGTTGGTTCTACATACAACTCACGACCCGGCACGCCCAGTCGGCTCTCGCGTAGTTTTTATTCTTAATTAGACTGGCATCGCGGACAGCATTCATTATAGACGCACATCCCATCTCTATCATCCGTCATGTACTTTAGTATCTCGTTCAATTAATGTGTGCTGGAATTTACTACTGAGTTTGGAAAACTTGACTTGAGTTATTTACGTCTCCTTTCACACCAACACACCAGTACTAAACACACCAGTACTACTGATCCACACATTCGTAATTGAGCATCTCTGGCAGACAGGGCGAACTACCAGCAAGCTCAGTTCACCACAAAAACCTTTGTAGATCCGACCAGCGACTCGCTTGAATCCTGCCAAGATGGCTGCCAACATGCGTGGTTTGACCCAGGTAAGTCTCGTCTGTCCTGCCAATCCGGTTTCCAACTGATGTCGTCCAAGTTCATCGCGGACATCCGTGGGGCACGCGTGCGCGAGCTAGAAGAGAAGAGGATAAACAAGGAGATGGCTAATATCCGCAAGAAGTTCAAAGGTCTGCCCTCTCCTGGCACATTCGCGCCATCTAGGCTCATAGGGTATTACCAGACGGAAACCTTGACGGTTATCAGAAGAAGAAGTAAGCTCAGGAGCATCGCCGTCCATCCCACGTTCGATCTGAATTTGCGCGTCTCCAGATATGTTGCGAAGATCATCTTCACGTATATACTGGGCTACAAGGTCGATGTTGGACACATGGAGGCCGTCAACCTCATAGCGAGCTCCAAGTATTCAGAGAAACAGATCGTATGGTCTCGAGCGTTTCAGTTTTGGACGGCATCTCACGATGTCGACAGGGATACCTTGCTGTTACGCTCCTCATGCACGAGAATTCGGATTTCCTCCGTTTAGTCGTGAATTCCATACGAAAAGATCTGAACGAGAATAACGAAGTCAACAACTGCCTTGCTTTGCACGCAATAGCAAACGTTGGTAGCAGCGAGATGGCAGAGGCTCTTTCGGAGGATGTACACCGACTTCTCATTTCACCGTGAAGTTTATTTCTTCTCGCTTTTCAAACTTGGCCACTAATCGTACCACAGGACTTCTCAGACGTTCGTCAAGAAAAAAGCAGCGTTGACGCTGTTGCGATTGTACCGGAAGCATCCTGAAGTCATCCCTGCGGCAGAATGGGCGTTGCGCTTGGTATCCATCATAGATGATCCGGATTTGGCACGTTTTGAAGCTGTCTTTCCCTATACATCTCTGATATACAACCCTTAGGGTGTTGTTTTATGCGTGACAAGTCTGGTTATGGCCCTCGCCCAAGACCACCTTGATGCCTTTGCGGTATGCTACACCAAGGCTGTTGATCGTTTATATCGTGTGAGTATGTCATGCTATCGTACCTTGGGAGCGGATTCATGTTTCTGTAGTTGGTCATCCAACATGAGTACTCGGCAACATATGCCTACTACAAAGTTCCCACTCCGTGGTTACAAGTGAAGCTCCTACGACTTTTACAATATTATCCCCCGACAGGTGCGTGTCGGTTGTCTTTACGAAGCATGTCGTCCAACAGAATTCACAGAGGACTCCACGCTTCGTAACGCATTGAACGAGGTGCTCCAAACGATCATGAATAACAGTGCCGAACCTTCAAGAAATGTGCAGCACAATAATGCCCAGCACGCAGTCCTTTTTGAAGCCATCGGTCTCGCCATTCACTTGGACACCAACTCACCTCTGGTGGACACAGCTGCTGTTCTCCTCGCTCGCTTTATCTCTTCCAAGGAGACAAATGTTCGGTATCTCGGTTTGGACACCATGGCTCATCTCGCAGCGCGCGCAGATTCCCTTGATCCCTTGAAGAAACACCAAGGCACGATAATCTTGTCCCTTCGCGACAAGGATATCTCCGTTCGGAGACGTGCCCTGGATCTACTCTACAGCATGTGTGACGTCGACAACTCGGAATTGATCGTCGGTGAACTCCTCCGATATCTCAAGGTTGCCGACTACGTGTTGCGGGAAGAAATGGTACTCAAAATTGCCATCCTTACTGAAAAATATGCGAGCTCCTACAAATGGTATGTCGATACCATATTGCAGCTTATCAGCGCTGCTGGTGATCATGTTGGAGAAGAAGTGTGGTATCGAGTGGTACAGATTGTTACCAACACAGAGGACCTTCAGGAGTATGCCGCAAGGGTTGTCATCGAGCATCTCAAGACGCCTGTCGCGCATGAGAGTCTGGTTAAAGTTGGAGGTATGATACACACTTCGCGACCGTTTCGTAATTCTGACTGTCGGTGTAACAGGCTATATCTTGGGTGAATATGGCCATCTCATTGCAAATGAACCAGGATATAGCCCCATTGAACAGTTTCAAGTACTACACTCGAAATCACAGTTCTGCATAGCCGCCACACGCTCCATACTCCTCTCTACTTATATCAAATGGGTCAATGTCTTTCCAGAAATCAAGCCCCAGCTGGTCAACATCTTCGAACGTTATAGGCATGTTCTTGATGCCGAGCTCCAACAGCGTGCCTGCGAGTTCTATGCGCTCGCATGCCGGTCCGATGACGACGAAGTGCTGCAGAATGTTTGCGAGGAGATGCCCCCATTTCCACCTAGAGTCAGCGGATTAATGAGTCGACTGAATCGCAAGCTCGGTGATACGGAAGACAAGCGGACCTGGGTACATGGGGGAAAGGAGATCAACCTCGAGCGCCAATTAGCGAAACGGCAAATGACCAAGAACAAGAATGCGCTCCTGAACAGTTCGGCTACAGCCTCGGGCACTCCGGATGCAGATGGCGCGATGAACTCGCTCGCAGGCCTTGATTTGTCTGCAACCAGTCAACCCTTAGAACCCGAGGCAGTCCCCCGGCTTACCGTCGGGCCTGGTATCGACAAGTGGTTCCACAAGCTGATATGTAGTACAGAAGGGGTACTCTACGAAGATGTCCAGATTCAGGTTGGTATCAAGTCAAGATTCCAGGGCCACCTCGGGCAGCTCGCCATATACTTTGGAAACAAAGTTTCCGCTCCTCTCACATCGTTCACGTCTGTTGTTCACGTCAGCGACCCGGATGCGCTCTCCGCTACATTTGCTAAAATCCCCCAGAACGTACTCGCCCCGCGTACTCAAAGCCAACAAATCTTGCACGTCGAGTGCAAGAAGGTGTTTACTTCGTTCCCCATCTTGACTGTATCCTTCCTTGCGGGAGCCCATCAATCCATCTCAATACGACTCCCGATCACGATTACAAAGTTCTTCGAAGGTGTCAAATTTGGACAGGTAGATTTCTTTGAACGTTGGAAGTTGATTGGGGGGCCACCGAGGGAGTCACAGGCTGTTTTCCCAATAGCATTGGACAGCACGGGCCACATTGATCTCGCACGCAACCGACAAGTGATCACCGGTAATCATTTGGAGATCCTAGAAGACATTGACCCTAATCCGAACAATCTCATTGGAGTCGGGGTTCTCCATACCTCTGTAGACGGCAACGTTGGGTGCTTGCTTCGCCTTGAGCCAAATCGCGAAGCAAAGGTATGTTTTCTTGACCATGCACAATCCGCTCAAAACTAAAAACTAAATTGTGTGTAAAAAGTTATGTCGCATCACAGTCAGGAGTACTTCAGAAGACGTGGCGGCCGAAGTACGGAAGCTGGTGGAGACGGTACTCAAGACAGACTCATAACCGTCATTAATCACTCCATGCCTTCCATGGCATTAGTAATATCCAAAACTTGTATACTACAGACATAATATATCCACAGCAATTTAGAAAAAGAGTAAAAATAAAAGAATGGTGGGGCAGTTAGTATTTGGTTTGGGTGACTTGTTGCAAGGCCGGTGCTGGGGTGGATCATCGTCGAATTAAAAGGCCGTTGAAAATGTTCTTTGTTTTTTTACCAGATTCATTCGACGCCACTACCGATGATGCATCTGAACTCTGAAGCAAGTGTACAGAAGGCGAGGGGGTATGTGACTGCTCAGCAGAATTGCATATTAAAGTCGAAATTGAATCGGTTGATATCGATTTGGGTCGCAAGGAGCGCGGCTGGCTTAGCGTACGTGGCACTTTTCCCTCGAAAGACGTCGGAGATCTATGTGAAGAGATTTCAGGGACAGAGCCTCGTCGGAAGACAGTGAGGTCGCCAGGAACGGGATTGGGGGGGAGAGGACTATCGGGTAAAGGGTAGGAGCTAGGCGGAAGAGGCCGGTCGGACGATGAAGGAGCAGTAGAGGGTCGAAATGATTGTGAACGAGCATGACCGATGGGAGATGTAGGTGAGGGTGGCGAGTGGCGAGTTTCGTCCAGCAAGTGAGGTCGAAGAACATCCCATCTCAGGGCGACTGGATGGGATTGAACGGTGGCAAGCTGACTGACACGCTGTAGTGTAATTTCCTCAACTTCGAAGCATCGGGAACATAGATCGGATAAATGGTCGTTTTCAACCGAGTTGACTTTTGAACCAACGAGTCTTGCGCTGCGCATCAAGGATGAACTGACGTACGCAAGGTGTCTCGGTATATCGAGGACGTGAGGGAGAAGGGGGATAGCCTCTCTCTCGAGAATCGGGATAGTCGAACCCCGTTGATGTAAGGAATTCACGACTTCAAGGCGTTGATGACTGAAAGCAGGGTGGCCAGAGCGAGGGTTGCACGTATCATGGATCGGCGTGGAGACAACCAGAATGTAATCCACCATTGCTGAAAGATTTTTCTGGAGAAAATTCTTGACCCCGCGCATGTATTCCTCTTTTTGCACGGTCTGGGCCATATGTCTATATTAGCTGCATTCAATGAGATACAAGGTTCGCAGCCTTACGACGTTGAGGTTGGCTAGACTCTGTATGACTTTAGCAATCAACGTGAGGCTACGCTGTACTGTAGCGCCGGGTAGTCCTGCGTGATGTAAGTTTGTGTTCTAGGAGGCAGACTATTGAATTGTCGAATTACCTGGCGTTAATCCAAACAGGTGTGGATGAAGAATAGCAGGCACGATAAAGCGAAGAAAACAAAAAGCGGAGACGCTCTGCCAGGGGAGCTCTCTGTTCTGTGTGTCCTGTCCATCTTTTGTTTTATACCGATCCTCAACAAGCTTCCGGATATGTTCAAACAACCTGCGCATTTCGCTGAGCAGCGACCACGTCAGTGAGGAAGTGATGGTTTTGAACGAGTACATACTGAGGGCAATCGCCCCTATGGGTGTAGACAGAATCCCATGTCATCTGACACCACTCCACCAACTGTTCAACCCCACGCTCGACGTCCTTAGGACTTTTGCCGCTACGGTTTGGGTCGACTTCAATAGTTACCTTTTCGAAGCAAATTTGACGAATGATTTTTCCAATGCTTGCCTCTAAAAACCCCCTCCCGTAGAAAGCCATTGCAAGTTCCATCGTCTTCGTAAATATAGTATTGCCTCTAAATAGCGTACTGTGTGCTGGGGAAATCAGTTACAAGAGACACCTTTGGAATGGCAAACAACTCGTACAGCTAGGCGTGCCGTCTACTTCACGATCCGCATATTGTGTGATATGTTCGACGAGGACGCCCTTGGCAATGGCGATGAACATCAATTGTTCGGACAAGGTACGCAGTTGGAGCTTGCGCTCAAAGTCGTTCATCCACTCCAAAACGTTGCGTGTATCGAGTACCTAAAGGACAGGAACAATGGGTGGCCAAGCTGACCCCAGTGACAGTTTCGTATCTCACCGTGAGCATACCAGAGTAGCTAGAGTGAGGGAGAATAATCTCTCTGCGGCAGAGGTTGAGCAGTACTTGGAAAGACATATGACACGGACAACTCACTCATCAACCTTGAGCTTCATGCGTATCTCACCGACTTGAATACCAGTCAAAATACTACTTGACTGTATAACAGGGAACCACCCCTCCACGTCTTCACTTCTGCGGAAATTGGTGAGTGCAATGCGGGTCGAACCGAGGAGCGTCGGCTTCACAAGCCGTTTCTCCCTCCATAACAAGACTTCTAGAGTTTCAAAACGTGGCAAGTCTGCAAACAAAAAGCTTTCGTGCCAATCTGGAGAGCCTATACCCTTCATCACAGTCGTTCGACCGCAAAGGTTGTCATTTATGTGAATTTCGCAGAAGACATCCAAGTCGACGGGGTCAGACTCCATCCTGGAGTCTTCGGCGAGTGTCGAGCAACTTGCGCCGGCGTCGACGAAGGGTTTCTGATTCCCAAGGTTGCGTCCTTGCATCACAGTGAGTTCGACTTGACGCCACATGCGATACAATCCGCCATCTGATGGAATGCATTGTTGACCGTATATCTCGGGCCTGGCATAGGATCGAAGGAGAACGAGCCACGTGTTACAAGCATCAGTATCACCAAAGTGAAGATACATCTGTTCGGAGCCGGGACCGGGAGTCCATCGTTGTCCACTGTATTCCAGGGATCAACGAGAGAGAAAGATGGGAGGAAGATGAAGCCGCACCCGGCAGAGGATATACCGATACAATTCTTGCGGAGGAACAGTGATGGATCGGCGTAGCGAATGTCCGTGTGGTTGAGCATGTGCAAGTACACCGTCTGATATAGAATTGTTTCCTTGACCGCTTGTGAGTCACGTAAGGATAACGGTGGACGAGAACGCCATACATCGACATAGATATTCAGGAGGCAGCGGTCATCTTCGTCCAATAACTTGCACGTCGCTGGCCTCCACTGGAGCGATCCAGGAGGGAAGCGAGTGAGCGATATCCAACTTGATTTCTCTATAGGGCATGACTCAGCGGGTACCATTGTTCATGGGGCGTATTGCGGACCTTTGAGCTTCTTGGGGACATCTTCGACAGATTTACCGAGCTCCCTGCGATCGACTTTGCGGCGTGAAATTGCGGGCTAGGGAGAGCGGTGAGAGAAAGTGGAAGGCAGAAAGAGGCATGGGGCCGACCTTGCGTAGACCGAGGGCTGCTGGAGAAGGGACGTAGAGCTCGGCAGAGACGATGAACTCGCAAGGGGAAGCCTCTTCAAGGACGTGGGGCTCATTGAGTGACATGGCGGGACAAGCGGGGCAACACACTCTCACTCGAAATTCTCTGATGCCATTGCTACTACAACGTCATAGAGAGTCTCCCAAATCCAGCACCACAACAACCATTGGTATAAAAAACAGCCTCAAGAAAGATCTAGTCTCAGAAGTGCCGGTATGCAGAAAATAGCCCTGATCGCAAGGACACGAGCAAGGAGGGAACATTATGACAACACGAAACGACTGGACGTAGGATGTAAACTCTTGAATGACGCATTGCAGCGATCAGCAGTAAATGAAACGAGTGCAAGCCAGAAAATGGCGTCCAAACAGTCCGAGTCACGCTACTCTTGCTTGGGCCTGCAATGTGCTACGTGAGATGACGCTCCACACCATGAACACAATCATACCCTGTCGTGTTGGCATGACCATTGCCGTTGACAACATGTTTCTTCCCCTTTGCAGGTTTTTGATATGTCTGAATGTAAAATTTGATGAAGAGCACGAGATAGCTTGAAAGGAGTCCGCATCCAAACAACGCAGCGGTCTCCGTTCCAGCGCAGTTCGCGATATGAGGTAACTGAGGGAAACGGGAATTCGCAAAGTGCTGGTAGGCTATACTAGGCGTCAGCACCTTCCAACCTCTGAACAATCAGCCCACACGTACTGCCAAAGTAGACAATGAAAAGATCGATGACGAACTGCGTAATCTGCATAGTTGTCAAGTATTTCTTCCACTAGAGACCTGCGTGAGAGAGACGCGAACTATGGTAGCAATGGACATACCCAAATCTTGGCTCCACCGGCCGTCGCGTAATAGTAATAATCTGTAGCCCAGTGAGCAACCGCGCCAATAATCCACCCAGGCACTCACACATAATGACGTGGACCAAAAGGTTCAGGGAAATGACAACCCACGACTGACATGGAACATTGGGACGAGTGAAACGGACAAGTAACAGGCTGGGACTTACAACGCTCGTCTTGCCATTTAATTGTATGAAACATAACAAAGCCGTTGCAGAGTGGTGGAAGACATGCAGGAAGGCTAATCGTGGACACTGTCAAAGGTGGGCTACCGAGACGAGGACGGAGGCACATACCCAAAGGCTTCTTCTTCATGGCCAAGAAGACGGTGTCGAAAAGCTCAATGTATTTGAAGTAGTAATTAATCATGTAGTAAAATTCAAGTCTCTGGAGTGGTTGGCTAAGATGAGCGAGCGATGAAAGGGACTGGAAAGGACCCACCGGTGTCCATGATGCTTCATTACACATTGTAGCGTATGTGCCTGACTTGACCCATATTGACGCCACCTCTTCGAGCATCAGAGCAAGAAGAAGGGCACTTCCCAGTGACAAGAAAGCATTGTGAATGCGGAAGAGAGTGTTGAGTTTTTGTGGGGGACGTTCCCTCATGACTTCCTGAGTGCCAAAAATGACGGCGAGGTAGGACGCAAGGATCGCCGACACGACAGGCAGGGTTGAGATGGGGGTCTTGCCTGCGACATAGTGAGATAGATGGTAAGGGAGAACGTCGGCAGGCAAGATGGTGAGGAGGAAGTCGGCGAGGGGGGCCATGACGGTGGAAGAACAAGTTGGAAAAAAATAAAAGAACGCGCGCAAAGTTAGGAAGCGTGACGGGTCAGTATGTGACCACACTCTGTGACACTGTCGTGCATTTACGTGACAATATGACTCCGGCGAGGACATGCAGAAATGACCTGGCGATCAAGGTCGTGTCCGAGTCGCTGTCCCCGCACGCGCTCGGTCGCCATGCAGTGAAAGTCGCGCGCTCGTCGTCGGGCGCAGAAGTAGACAAGGGTGAGGTCATGTGAGATGACGACGCTGCGCTTTCCTTGTTTGTCAATGCCCTATTTCGCTTGCTGTGTGAGCCACTCGAACGACACCCTCACCGACGACGACGACCGCTCGGCAGAGCAATCACCTACCAACCTCGTCTCTCCACAATGTGGTGGTTGGACCCAGGAAAAGAAGTTTTGAACGTCGTCCGTATCACTTCCAACATCGTCCACAAATCTCGGTCTAACCGTCGATCCGCGTAGCTATTCAACAGAATTCTCGCCCCGTATGTCGAGAACCTCGATATGAACCAGGTCAACTATGGCATAGGACAAGGTTGATCCGCTCACTCTATCTGCTTTCACTCCCGTAAACGTCGTGTGCATCTCTAGGTCAGCTGACGTTGCGGAACCTACGCCTCAAAAGAGGTGCTCTTGACAAGTTCAGACTTCCCGTCGACGTGCTCGAAGGTCGGTACACATCTTGCTCTCTCACACTTGCTAAGATTCTGTCTCCAGGATATCTCGGCACATTCACGCTGTCCCTCCATTGGATCAACTTGGGTAACCAGCCTGTGGAAATACTCATTGAAGATGTCTACCTCCTTGTAGTACCTTCCCCGCAGACGAACATCGATCCCGAAGAGGAGGAACGCAGGGCTCAAGCCACTAAGCAAGAACGCCTCAAGAATGCCGAGTTGTTGCACATGCCCGGACAGGCAGAGGTTTCATTCGGTGTGTACCTTCTCAGCTCAACATCAATACTTCTTCATGACGTTTGGCTTCGCAGATGCTTCCCCTCAGTCCCAGGGTCTCTGGGCTTCTCTAACTGCCAAAATAATCAACAATCTGCAAGTGACAGTCAAGAATATACACGTAAGATACGAAGACAAACTGAGTGTTCCTGGTGTATGTATGATCGTTGGACCAACCCTTCTTGATCCATATCATTGCTTGTAGCATCCTTTCGCTGCGGGAATCACACTCGCGTGCTTCACCATCCGGTCGGTCAATGAACATTGGGAGCCGGCATTCATCGAAAGCACCGCGGGCGCAATCCATAAAGTAGGTAGCATCCTAAATGTTTTACGGCGTCGCTCATCGTGATGTAGTTGTCGAGCCTGCTCTCCCTGGCCATTTACTTTGATACGGATTCTCTCAGCATGACCGGCTTACCATCATACGAAGCCAAGAGCAGGTTTATGGATATGGTATGCTATTACCCACGTTTACCACTATAACTCACATTATGGGCAGATCTCCCTTAATGGTCAAAATTCCTCTCACCAGTTCATCCTTAGTCCCGTGTCGGCGGAAGGCAGAGTAAGTAATGTATCGTGTGTGATGGGGTATGGTCTCACCAAGTTCCTGGAGATTGTCGTGAACAATAAGATGGACGACAAGACACCTCACTTTGATGTACACCTACGTTTCGAGGAGATTGGCGTAGCTCTGGATGACAATCAATACCGGGACGTCATATCTCTTGTGGATATGTACCATTTTTATATCCGTCAACATCAAGTAAGTTTAAATATGGATGCTCCACCACAAATTACTCAAGTCTCCAGTACCGCAAATTCCGCCCAAGCGATGAAGATTTCGCGAGCAATCGCGCAAGATCTCGTCTGCGATTCGCTGGTTTAGCCATATTAAACAGTGTTCGTGAACGACGGCGCAAATGGACTTGGGCATACTTTGCGGAACGTCGTGACGATCGAAACAAATATGTGGAACTTTTTGAAAGAAAACTCATGAAAACTCTCCGAGAACACGTACGTAATTCTTTCGATGGACGGATTTTCCGTGTTCAGTGATTTGGGAGCAGGAGGCTACCTCAATCGGAGCGTTGGAACGCAAGCTGACATACGAAGACATCCGCTTCTACAGGTCCATTGCGCGATCTCACCTGCGGAAGGATATTGCACAACGCAAAAAGCTCGAGGAAGAGCGCGCTCAGAAACAACAAGCACGCAGCTGGACATCTTGGTTATGGAGCTCCGCAGACTCCGATGTTCAAAATGAGGATGCAGCTTTCAACGGCTCGATAACTGAGGAGCAACGAAGGCAGCTGTATGATATCCTCGACTTTGACGAAAAGTCTGCTATCGCGACTTCCTTTGAAACACCCCAGGATGCTGTAAAGCTGCGAGTTGCAGCTGAGCTAAGAAAGGGATCTTTTGCGTTGAAGAGTCATCCAAGAGGAGCGGCCGTGGATGTTATATCCATGGTTTTTGAATCATTCTGTGCTGATTTCATTCAAAGGCCAGATAATTTCGAAGCATCGATCTCTCTTGGAGGATTGAGTGTGTTCGATGGGACCACCAAGAATACCCTTCATCCCCAAATTGTGCAAGTCAAGAACCATATAGTCAAGCAGATCAGCCTAGGGAAACATACGGAATCCGACGAGCCTTTCTTTTACCTGAAATTTGAGAGTAATCCACTCGATCAGCGGGCAGACACTACTCTTATAGCTCGCATGCGCCACATGGAGATCATCTACCACAGAGGGTACGTTGAAGCAATTGCGAAGTTCCTGAGACCGCCCGAGAGTCAATTGGAATCAGTGGAAGCGTTGCTCGTGAGTAGATGAATGTATTCCATCTCGTGCGCGCTGACCGTCTTTCAGAATGTTGCCAGTCAGACACTGGAGGGCTTGCGGAAGGAGACCCGGGTCGGTTTGGAATATGCACTGCAATCCCACAAGACGATCGATTTACAAGTAGACATGAACGCACCTGTCATCATTATTCCGGAGGAGTATGCGTTCTCATCGACACTTTTCCTATGTGATCTGACCTTCCACCAGCATTACCTCCTTTGACGGTGCTCATTTGATCATTGACGCAGGACATATTTCTGTGGAGAGCGACCTCGCCGATAAAGATGCCATGCGCCAGCTACAAGCAAAAAAGAATCAGCAATATAGCGAAGCAGACTATAGGCGCTTAGAATCGCTGATGTATGACAAGATGATGCTCAAGCTCGAAGCAGCGCAGGTGATTCGCTTTGATGCATCACGGATCCTTGTGCTGATCGAACGAAGTTCATCATAGGCAATAACTTGCAAGCGTGTCGCGACGCTCTGACGTCAAAAAGTGGCGATCACCTCCACCTGTTGGAGCGCACTGACATTGATCTTCAAGTACATAACTCAATTGTTCCAAGTGTTCTCAACCTGGCCCGATTCAAAATTTCTGGGAAACTGCCAAGTTTACATGTCAATTTATCTGACGCGAAGTATAAGACACTCATGCGATTACTTGACGTTACCATTCCACAATTTAGTGAAGAATCAGAGAAGAGGTACAAGCCAAGGCCATCACCACCGTACATCGATACAGAACCTATAGTCCTGCCTTTGTCTGCCGGATTATTCTCGCCCACGGGACTGGAATACAACGTCGACGATGATCAATCCGAAACTGAACATGCCTCCACTAACCGCGACGATATCTTCTTTGAAGCGAGCGAGGGGACCTCAGTGGTAGTAGATACCCCCATTTACAGCTTGAGCTTCACTGATATGTGCAACAGAATCCGGAACTCCGGCAGCACATCTTCGAATTCGACTTCGCGGTCGACGACTTACGTGCATCAATTTCACGGTCAGGTCCAGATGGGGGTGAGAAGTCGCTTGGATATGTCACTCTCCAACACTTTCGGCTTGGTTTAGTGCTGCTGAAATACAATTTGACCGTGGACGTCAATCTCAGGTGAGCTTGAGCATGATGAGCCTAGCTTCTAGTTGATGATTCGTGAAGAGCTTTGATTATGAACATCGTGCAGGTCGATAAGGACCCCATTCGACTCATCTCGTCGGATTATACGAACGGCGGTGGTGACAAGGACCTTCTCTCAGTCTCGTATCTGCGTGTTCAGAGAAATTCTCCGGAGTTTTCCACAGTTTACGACAACATTGAGCAGAGTGTCGATGTTCGGCTATCCACGTTCATCTTCAATGCCGCGCCGGAGCCTGTCATTTCCCTCTATGACTTCCTTATCACTACGTTCGTTCCGCGAGGAACTTCAGTGACTGTTGAAAACTCGGAACCTGTGGGCGTTACGGGGATGCAACCTCGGTCTACCAGCACCACCCGTATTTCGGTGAAGCTAGACAGCATCCAAAGTACGTAATGGTCGATGTAGTTGTAACGTTTCTGCTTACTGTGAACACCAGTTGTATTGGTCAACGACTTCGCTAGCTTGGCAACTCTCTCACTTTCAACGGCTTCTGTTCTCATGGTTTTGAGGTCGAATACTATGCGTATCACTGGTCGTCTGGGGAGTTTGGCCCTGAGCGATGATCGTTCCGTGGATGTTTGCCGAGAGGAGTTCAAGCAAATTTTGTCCATCGAAGGCAGCAACTTTGCCGAGTTCAGATACCAGACCTATGACCCCGAGGATGAAGGTTACACTGGCATCAAATCAGCCATTCACTTGGCCGCGGGTTCGCTCAAAGTCCACTTCCTCGAGCGGCCATTTCACGATATGTACCTCTTTGTCACAAAACTGGCGAAGCTCAAGATCCTGTATGATACAGCTCGCGATGCGGCTGTACAGAAAGCCTCTGAAATCGAACGTATGCAATTCGAGGTATCCGTGAAGACTCCCATTATCGTCTTTCCCTCTGATCCTGCACGCCTTCCTGATATTCTAACAATGCGTCTCGGTGAGGTCTTTGCGAACAACTCTTTTGACGGGAATACCAGTAGGATTTCGGCGAGCCTCAGTGGCCTACAGCTTGTGTCAGACCTATATTACGATGGCAAATTGTTCACGCTCAAGATTGTCGATGACATCAATATCATTGGGGACATCTACCGACGTGCAAACATAGATCGCTTTCAAGACGATGACACTCCGGATACTCAAGTAAGCATTAGGCTTCTGTAGGGTGGACGCTACTCACCCACGATGATAGATTGCCATCAAAATATCCGATATAAAGCTCTATCTCACCCAAGTCCAATACGAGATTATCGTCGGATTGTCTCAGGCAATACCACGAGTGCTTGCTGGTGCTCCTGAAGGCAGTGCCCAGGCTGATTCCGCCGTAACATCCGCCTCGAGTCTCGGCAACCCTTTGCCCACTACTCCGGAGATGCAAATGTCCCTTGTCGATCTAGAACCTGAGATCCGCGCATCATCTACTCTCGATGGCAGTCGGCCCTGGACTAGTACTGACCTGGTGGCGTCTATAGCTACTGTCAGACTGCACTTGTATGACAGAGAGGCAACCACCGAGGCAAATCTTAGAGACCATGGGATTGCACGATTTGCTCTAAATGACGTCAGCCTCCGTTCCAAATCCATGTCTAACGGGGCTTCTGAAGCCCAGTTGGTCTTACGATCATTCACTATGGGCAGCACCCGATCTGGCGGATCCAGATTCAGGGAAATCGTTCCCGCTGCTGATCATGAACGAAACCAGTTCATGGTCCTTTATACTTCCTCTGGTACCTCTGCTCTCGTGATCATGACCGTCGATGCTCCTCACATCATCTTTTCCGTGGAGCCCATTTTCTCCCTTCTGTCATTCTTCACCAGTGCCCCCCCAAACCCGAAGGTCTCTGACAAAAGCGATGGGAGAGAAACCAGAAGGGAACCTTCGACGCTCTTTACCACCGCCTTACGCCTCGAGCTTCACGATGTTTCAATCAGCGTGCTCGAAAATGATACCGATACCTGTTCCCAAGCCATTCGACTTTGTATAAATCAAATCCTAATATCACAGCAGGTCAGCATCCCCCCAAGTAGTCACAGGTGACTATGCTAACTGAGCATAGGCTGTCATGGCATTCAGCGTCAAGAGGCTTGGGATGTCGCTGATACGGATGGGCGCAGAATCGGACACCGTGCGCTTTTTGGACGATGTCGACCTGACATTTTCCCTCGACAGTCAGGCTTCTCAACACATATCAATGGAAAGTTCATCAACGGAAATAGTCTTTCGGGCATCATACCGCGATATCATGCTCATCACTGCGATTGCCACAAAGGCCATTGAGCTGTACGCTAGATCACATGAGGATACGTTTCTCGACGCAAAGCAGTCCTCGAACGTGCAAACTCGAACTACCCGGTCTGCATCGTCCGTGGTGGCTGCGCGACGACCACCTGCGAAAGCGCATATTATCATGTCGAAGGAACAGGTATGAACTTAGCGCCACACTCACTTGTAGGTATATAACGATGGTTTCACAGATGAAAGCGACCATTGATGGATTTAGACTGATTTTGATTGGGGATCTGCACGAACAGCCTATGCTTCAATTTAATGTGAAGCCCTTTATCTTGATGGCTAAGGACTGGTCATCAGGGGTGAGCCTTTCACGGCAAGATCAAACTCGTGAAGTTGACATGGGCATTCAGCTCCAGGCGTCAGCCGTGTTAGAGACGCATATCAACTATTGGAATCTCAGCAATTCGCACTGGGAGCCCTGTACGATCTTCTTCATCCACTGTTCATAAAGTAGTTAACCTTCTGTTTTTAGTGATTGACCCTTGGAAGTTTACGTTATCGGTAGTGTTGGTTAATTGACTACTCGGGCGTTTTGCGCTGACAGTGATCATGATAGCTAAGTAAGGATCAAGCTTCAAGTGCTCTCAAGGTCTCTATGACTGCTCGTGAGCGCCTGGATCTCAATCTTAGCACTACATTCGCCGAACTTGCAACAACCTCTATCAACATGTGGGGACGAGAACGAGAGCGAGTTCTTCAGAAGGATCGCGGGAGCTATGCTCCATATCGAATTCGGAATCGCACGGGTTCCCCTCTTTTCGTCTGGTCAGATAACGATACCAGCAGTGGGGTGCAGGAGAGCAATGCAGTCAAACTTAACCATGATCAGATCATTGACTGGCGATTTGATGACTGGAAGAAGATGCGGGAAGTAGGTCCAATCGTGGACCCCTTCGGCCGTGTGCTGACAATTTTTAGCATGGCTCGGCGTCCGAGCAACACAACATCGGCATTCAAGTGGTCGGGAAACCATGGGAATCTCTTCGAGGCATCCCGGTTGACAGGGAGGGAGAGTTTACTTTTTCGCTGCGCCCTCGGACGGAAAAATATGCTGATCGTTTGCTGTGCGCTGTCACTGTGGAAGACAATGTCAAAATAGTGACTCTGCGCTCGACTTATTTGGTGGAGAACCTGACGTTCTACCCTTTGGAACTCATGTTGGTGGACCACACTGGCCATCCTGTGTATTCTCTAGAGAAGATTGGTCAGTTGCTGCTTAGTATTCTCGAGTCGTCGCACTCACTGCCACGAAGCCCCTGGCCAAGACTATGCACTGCCCATTGAAGCAGTCACGCAGAACAGAGTTAAACTCCAGCCAGATCGTAAGCACAACATTTTTGACATATACTGAAACCTACCAGATACCATCACAGAGGGTTTTGGTTATCGCTGGTGTTCCTCCCTGCGATTCGAGGATCTAGTTGCCAAGAAATCTCTTTCCATTAGTTGTCCTCACACCGACCAACGAGAGGAACCCTTCCGCTTCCAGGCATGGGTACAAACAGATTCCAGTGATCCTGCTGCGCGGCAAGTTTTGTTTCACGCTCCTTGGCATCTCCTGACACATCTCTTAGGAAATCTCCCAAAATCAGACTCAAACTTCGTGCTCCGATTGAGCTGGAGAATTTGTTGCCTTACAATCTCCAATACCGTATCTACGACAAGAACGCTGACCAGAATTGGAAAAGCTACCTAAGAAAGGGTGGCGTGATGCCAGTACACTCGGTGGAACTAGACCATCTGGTCCTACTAAATGTGGAGGTGCAAGACACAGGTGAATATGCCGAATTCCTGCGGTGCGGAACTCATGGTCTGTGCAGTTTTCAGGCCAAGCGACTTCGCCATCATTAATAATGACCATCACTCTGACTTTGACATTGAATCCCGGTTGGCGCTTCGCGATCAAAGCAATCGCAAACTCCACCTGAGTCTTAATTATGTGTATGTGGCTTCTCTATTTTACAAGATGTTGCGATCTCACCTACATCAAGTCGATATTCCGAGTCCGGCGGACCGTTCAAAGTTCAGATATATTGTCCATACCTTGTTGTGAACAAGTCGGGAATGCCTTTCAGTGTGAAGACAGCTCGATCTAATCGCGCTACTTCTCCGTCGGACGTCGCTGGTGATATTCGACTAGGTATGAACATATTATAATGTCACGGTGTCACTGATTCATGTATGTCGTAAGACGTCCTCACTACCCCCGTACCATTCTGTAGGTTCTGATGCCTTACTACGGACTAGTACGCTAATAGACGGGTAGTACTGTCTCACCCTCACGACAACGCTCAAGCGTTTATATTCAAGGTCGGGGAGTCGGGTTGGTCGAATGTATCGTGCCTTTCATGTGGCCTGAACTCGCATGAGTGCTGACGTTCTCTTGATGGTTGAAGGTGTTCAGCCTTGAAGCTCCAGCGGCTGACGCGGAGATGGTGATACCGTCCACGAAACAAAAGAACGAAGAATATAATTTCGGATTATCGTGGACAGAAGGACTGGGCAAGTACAAACTCACAAAAGTTATCACGATTTCGCCGAGGTTTATGTTGAAGAACGACCTCTCTTGCCCCATCCAATTCCGCGAATACAAGGGGTTACCACGGGGTCGAGCCGTATTGGATTCAGGAGAACGTATTCCGTTGCAAATCATGCAAGCCGGGGAGGAGAAGCTTCTCACCATTGCATACACCGGTCTCAACGCGCGATGGTAGGTGAACAAGAACAGAACGTTTCCACAAGTACGACTGAAAATCACTAGGTCATCCCCTGTCAACATTCAGGACATCGGAAATATTCATCTTCGAGTGCCCAGAGCGTCGAACGACAACCAAGTCGATATCGTTAGAGCAGACATCAAAATCGATGGGTCTATTATCTTTGTTACTTTCTTAAAAGCAGATGAATGGCCGTTTGAGCTAGAAAATGACAGCGATTATACCGTTTTTGTCTGCCAATGGGTAGGCTCGTTTTTAATGCCGTCCCGCTGATTACTGACCATGTTTAGGACTCGGGTCGAAACGAAGTAGAGGTAGTGAAATCAAGCATCCCGCGATACAAGCTCGCACCGCATTCGGTCATGCAGTATGCTTGGGATCAGCCTGCGGCGAGGGGGAAAAAGCTTATGTTGACGATCAACGATGCACGTCGCGTGGTTGACATTATGGAAATTGGTGTCCTTGTTCCGTTCAAATTCCAAGTTCGTTCCATCGGTCCTTGACTCGTCTTGTTTTTTGCTGACCAATAACCTAGGATCGACAACGAGCACGTGCCGTGTCGTTGGACGTGCGGGCTGACCGCCATAAACAAGTATTACGAATCACTCCTTATGTTGCAGAGCGCAGTCTGTATAAGCCCAAACTGCCGACTACCGGCGCGCTATCCCGGTCTGACACACTGGGAAGTCTTGAGGGCTTCGAAGCAGTTTCAGAGGATGCTGCACCTACTCTGAGGATCGAAGTCGATCTTGCAGGGATAGGAATATCCCTCATAAATCGCAAAATGATTGAGGTGGTATATGCCTCATCGGAGTCCCTACGTTTTGAATACAACAATACGCCAGGCTCACAGGCAGCCACTTTATGTTGTGGGTCTCTTCAAATTGACAACCAACTTCATGATGCATTATATCCTGTCCTCCTCCAACCAAGCCCTGTTTCCAAGGAAGCCAGCGGAACGGCGGCCATTCCACCAACGATCCAAGCCTCCGTCGTCTGGCTAAAGGACCAAGGTAGGGAAGATACGGGACCAGGGGTTGTTTGGGTTTTCTAACGGCCTTCATAGAGCACGGTGTTCTCTTTGTCAAGTACTGCTCGATTCTGTTGCAGGCCTTGACAATTGAGGCCGATGAAGATTTTCTCTTTGCGATGTACGATCTCACGCAGGTCAAAGGCGCCTCATGGGAGGAGAACGTAGAAGAGTGAGTTAATAACATGAGATTCGGACCATGGCTCATCTGTTCCCAAGTATCCTAATACAGCATCCAGAGATAATTCCCGACCCACAGCCCACTGCTCCTGGACAAGATGTTTATTTTGAAGTGCTCCAATTGCACCCCATTCAGTTAACATTGTCTTTCATGCGAACCGAAAGGGTAAGCAGTGAAGAGAAGTAAGTCACGGATAGTTCAAGCTATTGTCAATCTTTTCACGTCGACGTAGGTTGAGCATTCGGAACCCCTTGGCAGTGGTTGTCAATGCGCTAACTATGACACTGGGGAATATCAATGATGCACCCCTTGAGCTCAACGCCCTCGCCATCGCAGATATGCGATTGACAATACCTGAACTACAAAATCGTATCACATACCACTACCGTCAGGATGTCTTGCGGCAACTGTACCGCATTCTCGGTTCTGCCGATTTCATCGGGAATCCGGTGGGCCTCTTTACGAACGTGAGTTCTGGGGTGGCAGACATCTTTTACGCACCATACCACGGGGTTGTCATGCATGGGAACAGGGAATTAGGTATCGGAATCGCAAAGGTAGTTGGCTGTTCGCGCTGGTCTATGGTGAATGTTCTAACCCAAAGCCCAGGGTGCTGCTAGTTTTGTCAAGAAGACAGTGTTTGGTCTATCAGACAGTGTCACCAAATTCACAAGTAGCCTGGGCAAAGGTCGGACAACTTGTTCTTGTTCAAGGGATGCTGCTGACTTGACTCTAGGTCTATCCGCTGCAACGTTTGACGCAGAATATCAAGCACAACGTAGGTTGTCACAGCGCCGCAATCGGCCTCGTCATGCAATGTAAGAAGTGTTCTTCTCTCTCGCCTCTGTTTTCACACCCCTTGCTAGTTATGGTGTAACTGCAGGTGGTGAAGCGCTTGCCACTAGCGTTGTCAGTGCAATGGAGGGCATTGTGGTATGCAGAACGGATAAACTACACCACAGTGATTGCTCATGGCGTGCTAGACGAAGCCTATTCAGGGAGCAGAGACAGAAGGTGCCGTCGGGTTTTTCAAAGGCATAGGCAAGGGCTTGGTTGGGTACGCATACATGCGATTCGCGATGGTGCCACCTAATGTGTGATTATAGTGCTCTGACCAAACCTGCGGTCGGGGTGTTTGATCTCGCGTCCAACGTCTCTGAAGGTAGCCAGGTCCCTCGTCTGTTCTCAGTTGTAATTGTTGATGCCGTGTCAGGGATAAGGAACACCACGACCGTCTTCGATAAGCCAGAAAGAGACCGCGTTAGACCGGTGAGTAACCATCAAACATCATATTGTGTAAGATCTTAAATTGATTTGTTCTAGCCAAGACACGTCCCTCCAGATGGTGTATTAGTAGTACGTGTAACGATATGGTCACTTCAGTTTGGACTCACAAAACATGCCAGCCATTTTCGAGTCGTGAGGCACTCGGCCAGTATTGGATGAGAGACCTGGAACAAGGTGCTTACAGAAACGAATGCTATGTGGCTCATGTCGGTACGTGTCGAACTGAACATATACTGTACACGTCGAAGATCTGGACAGACCTTGCAGGCGGCGACAGCGTTGTCTTGTTGACCTCAGCGAGGGTGCTCTCGTTCTGGTCCAAGAGATTACGCCTGGAATGGGACCTGCCTCTGACGATGGTACAGGGAGTCACGACCGAGGACACTGGTATTCGATTTTCGCACAAATCCGGAAAGGACCACGACAAGTTTGTACTGATACCCGACAAGAATGCACAAGCGTGGTTCTTTGCACAAATTGCATCAGTAGTGAAAGCGTTCAACAATAGGCGTAGAATGGACTAATGCAACTGAATAGATCAAATCGGATAAGTAATGGCTGTATCATGTAGCATCCCTGCACTACGCTGAAGTGAATTGTAATATATGTATTGAAGCTGAACATGACATGTAAGATCCATATGAACAAGTACGAGTGAAATAACTAGCCAAAGGAGTGGGAGGAGGAAAAGACTGCAGGGTTAGCACATTCCAATGATGATGATGATAATGATATGTATGTGGAGGGTGGGGTATATTCCTGACATGCTAATTCGTCCCTAACGCGAACGCGCTGTGAAGCCGCCGCGCCCACTTGGTGCGGCAGTAACGTCGGACAGAGTTGGGCTGCTCTGCGGTATCGCAGTTGCGGTACTGGAGAGTCGTGCCCTCATAGGCAAGTCGGTATATTCTGTCACATGCTTCTTGTAATCCTGGTCTGTGGATGTTCCAGAGTCGTCCGAGTCATGTTGCATCGCCTTCTTGCTCTCAAAGCTACCGCAACTGTCGCGTGGGCTCGTCGAATAAGCACTCTGAAACTCGGTGTCAGACTCATCGGTAGTAGTAGTCATGGCTGGTGTCAGAGCAGGGGTCATTGGCGCGGTAGTTGGCACAGTCAACGAAACTGCAGACGCAACTTTCCGAAGTGACTGGTGAGGTACCTCCGCGGTGGGGGTCAAGAGATCAGTACCGCCCGTCTCGCATTCGAATTGTCCTGGGATCTTGTCCTCTCGTGGTAATGTATTGTTCGGAGTGGAGCAATCCCGTGGCGTTGTCGAGGCGGCAGTGTCAATGGAACGGCGTGTGATGGTACCGGTGCCAGTTCGATTTGTAGACGCTGTGTCACTACGTTCCCTGCGCTTCGCCTTGATGGGAGGGTTATTCACCAGCTTCGTACTCCGGGGTTGGCGCAGGCGGACGGACACAGCGGCATCTGAACTCTCGTCGGCATGTTCATCAGTAGCATAATCGGACCCAGTACTCCTGTACCCTGCAGATCTCTTCTTCCAGTCTTGAACGTTCTCCGACGCCAACGCTATTTCCAGCTGTCAAACAGAGCGAATCAGAAAACGACAAAATCACCCATCATATATCCACTGACCTTTTGCTGAATCTGCAAGACTTTTTGTGCGATCTTATCACTGCGTTCACTGATACCTTCATCAACGGCCATCATGCCATCTTGTACAGCTTCACTCTGCGTCGCTGAGAATCTCTTCTTCATTGTCGGCGACACTGGAGCCTCTTCCTCCTCTGCGATAGTGTCTGTCTCCCGCTCGGATTTGTTGGCAACCAACGTATCATCCATTCCGCGTTCATACGCCTCTGCGAGAGTTGACTCAGTGCCGAAGCTGCGCAGCCGAGATCCATTGTTTTCGTGAGATCCACTCTTCACGGCATCACTGGCACGCCTCGAACGTGTTCCACTTGGAGGAGCGGACATGCGTGAACTAGGGCGGGATGAAAGCTCTCCACCGTAGTCGGATTCATCGACGTCGACAGCCATGGATGCGAGTGCACGCTCGATCTGTGCTTCTACTTCGGCGACCATATCTGCACGTTCTTCTTCCATGCGTTGCATTGTCTCCCGCATCCGCTCTAGTTCCATGAGTGCATCCTTGTGTGCTCGCTCAGTATCGACCAGTCCTGACAATACGCTCCCGATTAATGGTCTCCTCACAAGCGGACGAAATTTACTCACGAGACTGTAGCTTAGTTTTCTCCGCAGCTGTGAAAGTGACAAGCCCGCTCAACCTCTTAGTTTCCCTCTGTTCCTTGCCAATCTTGCCCCTCAGCTGGTCCGCCTCCACACTCAATTTCTCGGCGTACTGTTCGAATGTCACGAATTTGTCTCTCCACAGATCGGCCTCGGTCATAAGGAAGTTGAGACGACGAGAGAGTCGCCCAATCTTCGTCTCAAGGTCATCTCGTGCATCGACAAAGGCAGTAGCACGTTTGCGAATGGAGAGCTGAATGTGCTGTTCCGCAGTAGTTAGTTGTGGCAGACGACGAGCGGTACCGAATGAGGAGAGACGCTTAAGAAGGGAGGGTTTCCTGAACTATGAGCAAGTTAGCATACTGCTCGCACACGTTCTCCGTGCACTAGTTCACCTTGTCCTCGAGCACGGCATCAAATGCCTGAATGATGCGCGTGGAATGCCACCATTCGGGTGGCTTGATAGTATCGGCGACAGCAGCCATCTCTCCGCCTCTTTTCGCCTGCACTTTGCATACTGGGCGGAACCGACCCGCGGGGAAAGCTTCTTTGAACTCGCTGTTATCGAGGTGACAACATTAGATACCGAGAGCAATAAATTAACCAAGAAGACATACGAGGGTATGCTGTGGTCTGGATGATAGTGGGGCTCAAAAGTGGCAAGTAATCGCTGTCTATATTTCTCTCGCTGCTGCTTGGTGGAGACAATGCCAGGAGGTGGCGAGGGGCAGCTCAAGTAATTGATATCCCTATACAAGGCAACCCAACAGTGTGAGGGATCTAACAAATCATCACGAAGTGCGACTTACAAATCAATGACACAAACTTCCGGCGCAGGCCGCACGCTGTACCTCGCCTCGGTCGCCAGACCCAATATCCAGGGACCAGGGTCATCGATGTAGATCTTGGCGTCACGTGCATGGACTGCGGACAGCGCAATGCCATTCCATCCACGCAACTCGACGAGATATTTGATGGTAGACACAGCAGTCTGCAATAAAGACAGAGTGAGGGTTAAGAGCAGGTAAAAAGCGGGACGCTTACGCCAAGCATCGCAGGGTATCGAGAGAAAAACAAAACACGACCAGTGGGAGCCAATGCGATCTGGAAATAGGCTCAGAACGGACTAAAGGACCGGAAATAAAGTTGAACTACGCACCTCGCAAGCGGTCAACACGTTATCGATGTTTAAACATTTGAATAACGGCCACATGGTGAAATTGATGTCAACCAACCCCCTACCGAAATCGAGACCTCCGGGGAACCTTGCAATGACCTCAAGACTGGTATCCTCGTTATTGCTGCTTCCGGATGCACCACCCGATGAGCGCCCAACAAGAGGGGTAAGGGAAGCATCGAGTTTGATGAGTTCACCCGCACGTGGGGCGGGATGCGCAAGGATTTTCGAGATTTGCAAAGTATGAGACTGAACATCCTTGGAGAAGCGGGCCCAGGAGAGAGTAAGATAATCTCTCATGAGGTCGTAGATCGGGTGACGAGATACGAGTGCTATGTCAATCAAGATCAGGTACGCGTCGACGGCTCTGAATGAAAATACTCACACAGCGCATATGGAAGCCAAAAGACGGTGTCGCCTGGGAGGAAAAGGGTGCTCTCACCAGGGCCATGGCCACCGACAGTGCTCGCGACGTCAAAGTCACTCTCGCTTATAGCGCCGGCATCGGTTTCTGCGCCCTCACCGTCGGTTTCGCCATCAGTTCCCGGCCAGGGACCGCGTGCGCTGCGTTTTCCGACACGACGGCCAGGCTCAGCAAGGTTGCCTGTAGATCCATGACCGACGGAAGACCGCAGAACCTTGAGCCGAGAAGCAACCAAAGACTGCGCGCTTTCCTTTCTGGCGCGACCGGCTTCGAGCGTTCTGCGAATGGCGGCACTCCTCTCCGCATCCGCGTGGCTCCAAACAGTCAAGCACACGCCGTGGTAAGTGATTGTGCCGCTTCCACCGACACCTGCAGTTGCTTGCTTCTCGTACATGGGAGAAGGGAGGGCAGGAGGCGGAGCAAGTACGGAGGAAGGACCGAGATAGGCGGAGGAAGGACGGGCGTTGGCGAAAGGATCGTCTGTGTAGGGGTAGGTGAAGGTGGGCGCAGCCGAGGAGCGGTCGGCGGTGAGGACAGAGCCCCTAAGAAAGCCAACGTCAGGCGGAACAGGAGCAAGGGGGGTAGAGGGAGCGGGGAGAGTAAAAGTAAAAGTGTGTATGGTGCTGGCGGGTTGAAGAGTGGAGGCGATGATCTCAACCTCGCGAGTGAAGGAAAGCTAGGGAAGAATATAAGACGAGGGAGACGAGCAAGATGGAGATATGAACCTTGAGAGCCTTGGACAACATCTTTCCGACTTCGGCCTTTGAGAGTGCGCCGGCGCCCTTGAGGACTTCGGTAGGTTCACCCTTGGCGTTCTTTTTCTTTTTCTTGCCCCCCCCGGCACCGGGAGAGACGGTGCTACCGAGGACTTCTGGTCTCCACCAGCGGGCGACGGCGCCTTCGGAATGGTGGAGGCCGAGGACGGCATCGGGATCGGCGAGGGTCCAAGTGTGAGGACTCTTTGGGAGACCAGAGACGAGGTAGAGGGAGGTGAGGGGGAGGGTGGGGATGTGCTGTGTGGGGATGTTTGGGGCGGAGCGAGTGGAGAGAATGGAAGTCCTGTTGGAGGCGGGGATGGGCTCCATTGATTTTCTGTGAGAGATGCCGAGGATGCGAGAAGCCTTGTCGACCTGACGGGGGAGCGACTCGGACTTTTCGTGAGGAAGACTGGGGGGGGCGGTGACGGTGATGTAGTCGAGCTCGTCGGCAAGGGCGGGGTCGTCTGTGGGAGGGGAGATGGAGATTGGGAGGGAAGAAGAGAGGGAGAGAGAGTTTGCCGAGTTGGGTGGGACAAACGCGCTGGCAGTTGACTTGATGGACTTTCGAGAGAAGGACTGCTCCGACAGCCGACTTTGGAGTATTTTCTCGCTCGTCGGCGACGCTGAGACAGCGGGCGGTTGGACACTCGGTCGCCGTGGTTGTTTCGCAAGACTCATCCTACAACAATCTTATGATAAAAAAAACGAAAGAGAAAGAGAGCGACGGGGCGGGAACGTGAAGGAGCGAAAACGAAATGTCGAATCGAGTGCCGCTTGGCGAGTCTCCAGGGGCGAGTTGGACTCGCTTGCTACTTGATCCTCCGCTCGTCGTGAAGCACCGACAGGACCTGTCGTCCAATCCACGTCCGTCCAGGTTCCACCTCCACAAATCCCTTCACATGGCCTGGCTCGACGCACACGTATCTCTCCCTGGTCAGTCGTGAGCATCCTCGCTCGCGAGCACCCCCAGACCACGCACCATCCACCGTCCTCCATGTCTGCAATCTTGCTTCCCGCAGCTTGCTGTGGGTTCCACACCACAACATCCTTCAGTCCCGACACCTTGATCTCCACGCCTCCCCCCGGCCATGTCACCTCGTATTTCTCCGATGCGTCCTCGTAGATGGAGTCGGTAAACTTTCGGACGTCTACCCCTGCCCTCGTCTCCGTCTTCGCCGTGTTCCTCCCTTCCTCACTCGACTCCGTCTTATCGTAATACGTATTGTTCTGCAGTGGAAACACAAGAACTTGGTTCGCAGGCGCACGGATGTAGTTGTGAAACAGCGCCTGGAACTCAAGATTGTCGGGCGGATAGACGCTCGATGTAGATGTATTCGTCACATGCAGATCTGTGCTCAATCCATGCTCCGCCAGCGTCACCACATACGCAAGCTGGAACGGCCGATCATACGTAGCCTTGATGCTTGGCGTTGCACCCAATGCTACATATTGTGCGATGCTGAGCAAGACGAGAGCGTCCCAACGTAAATCGCTCACTCAGGCGGACAGATACACCCGACGCGTTGTCCATGACGACACTGTCAAACGACCATTCTTGGTTTCTCGCAAAGCCGTGTTGGCTGAGGCAGGCATGCTCCGGGTGGCTGGGGGCGCCAAAGCATGGGAATACTATGGGAATGCCCCCCCGAACGGGCTTGGAGCCGTCGAGTGCTGCCTTGGAGGACACGAACAGCCGTTCGGCAGGTGCAGGGTTGGCGTGCGTGCCTGTCTTCCAAGATATGACGGTGGCCCCGTAAAGGAGGAGCTCGGCTGAGGCACCCTATATATATGCGGGATGAGCGAGAGATGCTGAAGGGGATCAGTAGAGATGGACTCGCGTTCGGATGTGTGAGGACGAGACGACGATCGGATTGTTGGACGGGCATGGTGGAAGATCTGAGTCGAGTCGTGGCTGTGGCTCACGGTTTGTTGTGTGGCGTGCCCAAAACAAGAACGAGTCGTCGCCGCTCTACATTCAACTTTATTTCCCTCATCCACCACCATGGACTCGTCTTTCAATTTAGAAGACGTTAGCTTTTTCTTACATCCGTATCCTCAATATTCTTATCCGTTCTTTCTCCCTTCAGATCGCTCCGATTGCCGTCTTAATGGATGAGTTGCGGTCAGAAGATGTCCAATTGAGACTCAATGCCATCCACAGCATACCCACGATAGCGCTTGCGCTGGGGCCCGATCGCGCCCGGGATGAGCTCGTGCCATTCCTTCAGGACTCTGTCGACGATGAGGACGAAGTGTTGTTGGCCTTGGCAGAGGAGCTTGGTCGAAATTTCGAAGAATACATCGGCGGGCCGCAGTACGCTCACGTCTTGCTGGGTCCTTTAGAGAATCTCTCCGCCGTAGAGGAAACGTTGGTTAGAGAGAAGGTATTTCCGCGTCTTGACACCGTCATTCGCCTTTCCTCTCATCCTCTTCTCGCAAGGCCGCGGATTCCATCTCGAAAATAGCTGCCATTTTGTCAACCACCCAAATAGAAGAGTATTACGTCCCCCTCTTAAAACGCCTGTCGCAGGGTGAATGGTTCACCTCGCGAACTTCCTCCGCCGCACTTTACTCGCCAGTCTACCCCAAAGTCTCGCCTGCCATTCAGGACGAGTTGAGAAAAGCGTTCGCTGCCCTTGGGGCCGATGATACACCCATGGTTCGACGCGCTGTGGCACGGTGGCTTGGCGTGCGTGATAGACCGTCGACGCCCATACCTACTGATGATCGTGTCTATCCAGCCTTTGGTGAAGACCCTCTCCAAGCACCATGTACTCTCGGATGGTCTGCCAGTTTACCGCAGACTTCAGTCGGACGATCAGGATTCCGTGCGCTTATTGACAATTGAAGGTCTGATCGTCATCGCTCAGCAGCTTACGCCATTCGAAGTGAAAGAACAACTATTGAAACAAATAAGACATAGTGTGGCCGATAAGAGCTGGAGAGTACGTTACATGGCCGCTACGCACTTCAACGAGGTGTGTCACAATCAGAATGTTGTGGTAACGAACAGTGAACAGCAATCTCTCTTAGCTTGCCGAGGCGGTTGGCGCAGAGTTAATCAGAGAGGAACTGATCGGGCAGTATGTTCAACTCTTGAAAGACAACGAGGCAGAAGTGCGGACCGCCGCTGCTGGTCAGATTCCGGGTATCGTTGCGCTTTACATTTTCATGCATACCATCAGGGTTGATTTCGTTCAATTCCCAGGGTTCTCTAAACTTATCGAAAGAGACATCATCTTGGCACGTATCGTACCCTGCGTTCGTGACTTGTCGCACGATACATCACAACACGTCAGAGCTGCTCTCGCGAACCAGATCAGTGGACTGGCTCCACTTCTCGGTCGTGAAGCAACAGTCGAGCACTTGCTCCCCTTATTCCTTCATCTGTTGAAGGACGAGTTCTCTGAAGTTCGTCTAAACGTTATCAGCAAACTCGAAACGGTCAACGGTGGTATGTAGAGTTTCGGTAACATATATGGACGTTTCAGCCTGATTCGAATTTCTTATAGTTATTGACATCGAGCTCCTGTCGGATAGCCTCCTGCCTGCCATCATTGAATTGGCAGAAGACAAGTCATGGCGTGTTCGGCAAGCGATTATCGAATACATTCCTCTTCTCGCAACGCAGTTGGGGAAACCATTTTTCGATGATCAACTCGGGAACTTATGCATGTCCTGGTTGGGGGACACCGTATTCAGCATACGCGAAGCTGCTACAATAAATCTCAAGAAACTGACTGAAGTTTTTGGCGTTGAGTGGGCCAAGGTTGCCATCGTTCCCAAGGTCGTGGGCATGGGTCAGCACCCCAACTACTTGTACCGGATGACCACTGTGCAAGCTATCACGGTATGTTCGTGACCACTAAGATTCCATTTTTTCCTGACGCGATCCTCTAGACCATTTCACCCTCTTTGACTTTGCCCATCATCCAAACAGAGATCATAACACCCCTATTACAACTGGCCGTTGACCCCATCCCCAACATACGATTCAATGTTGCCAAGGCTTTGGAGGTTTTGGCGACTTCGTTTGGGGACGCTCCCGGGGGTAAAGAATTTGTGAGGCAGAAGGTTATCCCTGTCCTGGAGCAACAGAAGAACGATGGAGATGCTGATGTTCAGTACTTCTCTACGCGTGCAGTGCAAAAAGCGCTGTCAGTGCTAGAAAACTCTGGTAGGCATACGTCTTGTTCTTGGATAGACCATACTCACCTCCCCGCGTAGGATGAAGCGGAAATATTCGGCGAAATAAGCGTAATACCCAACTATAGCTTGTCCTATTCAGTTCATGGACAATCAGGCAAAGAGTAAAGAGTACTGTACTCCCGTTGCAATCTGACGAATTTCAATTGTGTGACAGTTGTCTGTCAGTGGTTCTATTTGTTCCGATGTGCGCGCTCTTCCAGACTGCGGTGAACCAATGCACCATACGGTCCGTGTTATAATTTTGGTGATTAAACAACTACCTTGATCAGGAGCGCAATAACGACGAGCGTCTAAACCGAAAGTGTGGACAAGTAAGTGTCCCAGAGACCATATAGACCATAAAATTGAGTGAGCGTGCAAAAGAACGGTTTGCCCCGTGCTCTTCCCAACGTCTGTCCTTTCTCCCACTTCCTGTTCATGGGCTGTGCCCTCTAAGACGATCTCGTTGCTGGCCATCTGGGTGGCTCTTTTGCGAATGGGACGTTCATAATGAACTGCTCTCCAAATGGATTTTGGTATGAACCAATACAAGATTGCATACCTCTTTGCAAACAGTCATTCCAGAGTGTCCCTCCATAAGCTGTCTTCGTGTGAACAGAGGGCTGATTGATCTTGCCAAAGACATGGAATCGCATACCCTTCAAAGGGGGTTGGTATTGGGTCAAACTGTACGCAAGTTACCGGACTTGTGTGTGTGAAAGTGCGTTGCGCTTACCCCATGGACAGAGCTGTCCGTTTGACTGCCTGCAAGTACGGTGTCAGATGTTTTACCTTCGGGTTCTGTGTCGTGTCCTATTCATTATACATGGGACACCCGACGAGTAGGTGCATCCAAGTCGGACATATCCAACGCTCGACCCCCCACGGTACCACGGAGTTTTGGTAAGCATGACTGAAAAACCAGTCCGTGTTGTCTCGACCTTTACAGGTTTTCTGAAAAAGCGACTTGCCTTGCCCGCCGCAGCTCCAGTCCTGGTACACGGTGCCCGTCGGGGTGGTACTAGAGTACCCAACTAAGGAGTTGTACTCCTGCGAATCAAGAAGCACTTTCGTCTCTGACATGTGGGAGTGATCGCCGCCAGCCCTGATATGCCAAAGAGCTGCTTCACCGTCACGACGCTCTCCATCAAGCACTCCTTCACGACGTTCTTCGCCATCTCCGTCCCCGGGGCACTTTCACTTCGGCAGTCTCAAATTGCGAACCACCAGGTTGTGTCCAGCTGGTCTCGACACATGTCCCACCTTGAGAGCTGGGGGATTGGAGCGACTCTGAATGTGTTGATCCAGAATATGATCTGCAGCATTGTGGGGAGTGCTCAGTGGACGATCGGGGTAAAGACTGCATGTCGATTGAAGAGGTGTGGAATGTCGGATGCATGCAGACGCGGTGTTCTGGTTCGTTCATCCATCAGAGTCCGTGATGCATTCTAATTAGTGTTGACCTGTACGGTTGGATATATTCCAACCATCGATCGAAGGACCTGTAGCCTTTCAGTTGCTACTGACTTGTATCCCATTTGAATCCATCTACTTGACAGATCCGACATCCTATGGCATCGCTCATAATGGAATACTGACACCACAAAACCTCGCAAACCCACCCTTTTTCGTTCCCCACCATCTGTACTCAGTCTGCTTTGGGCCGACTACCTGTTCCTCGAGGAGGAAAGGGGACCACATAACTTTCAGCCCGTTCCTCGAAAACTTGCCACCTAGACCTCTGGGCCCTGCCTCCGACGACAGCGCTAGCGACGCTCCCTGACGCATCATTTGCAATCCACGAGGCTGCGTCAAACTTATTACATTTACCTCTTACAGATGGTCTGGTGCGTCGTGAGATCAAACAATAACACCTCGTCCGTGTGTGGTTGGGTGCCCTTACTCTTCATCTACCCATTGGTCTGCAAGAGATCCAAATTTCGGGAGACGATAGCGCGGGAGTCCGCCCCTGGAAGCACCTAAGAAGTCCTGAGCTCTGGGTGATGTTAACTGTGAGCGAGACTCTCATGCCATGATTCATGAACCCTTACGCCACCGAAAGTCCTGACACAGAGGAGCAGAGTGAGGAAGGCACGGATCCACGACGGAGGATGTGCGCGGCAGGTAGAGGAGCCATCAAGAGCGCTGCCTGGTATGCTGCTTGCGGTCATATTCAAAATAAACCGAAGGATGATATCACAAGCTAAGCATGAAACCGAAGGTAGTCGTTGTGTGTTTCTAGGACAAGTAAGATGAGGGCTGAGCGCCAAGCCGAGATGTAAGGACATCGAGAGTGGAGGGGAAGGACTTTGCCGAACCTGATATCGGGCCTAGTAGATAGGCAAATGCGGCCGGAACGTCGACGCGTAGACCATGAATTGTTTCCCATTCATTATATTGGCCACTCTATATCTGTACTCGCCGCAGGGGGAGAGAATACGGGGGCTCCGGACTGGTACGACGGTGGGCTCTGCGGAAACCAAACTCTCGGACGGGAGACAGGACGAGAAGGGACATCTGAGGGTGGAGTCTGACTCTGGTCCGGTGAGAAAGAGATGAAGGATGGAAATGCGAGCGCATATAGGGGGCAAACGAGTCGGCAACATCGGAGGGGCCAAGATTCTTCGCGAGAGCAATATTACTAATACCGAAATAAAGTGGCTGTGTCCGGGAAATGCCGGACGGACTCTGATTTTGCTGTTCATTGACTCTCGCTCACAGGACCCGTCAAGATATCGGGCAAGAAAACGTCGCAAAACGCTGATCGACCGTCCAAATCATGGTGAGCACCCGTCCTTGGACCTCTCAAAGCCACCCCGCCAAGTTTTACCACAAATCACGGTTGGGGAGTGTTGGATGCTCTTTCGGTGGTCCAGATGTCCTTCGGTCTTCTGACACGTCTTCCAGGCTGATAGCTCGGCACCCATCACACTGCGTACGCGTAAATTCATCACCAACCGTCTTCTCTCTCGCCGCCAATTCATCCTCGATGTCCTCCACCCGTCCCGCCCCAACGTTTCCAAAGCCGATCTCCAGGAAAAGCTTGCTACCCTGTACAAGACTGACAAGGACCGTGTCATCCTCTTCGGCCTGCGAACGCACTTTGGTGGTGGAAAAAGTACAGGCTTTGCTCTCATCTACGATGACGAGGTTTCACAAAGGAAGTTTGAGCCCAAATACCGCTTGATCAGGGTCGGTTCATCATCCGCGTGTCGTCTGCATTCCTCACACTGCATTCTTAGAGCGGTCTTATAACCAAGGTCGAAAGACCTTCTCGCAAGCTACGGCACGAAAGGAAAAACCGTGCGAAAAAGGTCGGTCATCCATAAATTGTTCGCTCCCATGGGCTCACGCCTTTCGCACATCAGGTTCGGGGAACCAGGAAGACCAAGGCTGCGGAGCCTCCCAAGAAGGGGAAGAAGTAGTGGTTCCATGTCGAAATCGGGTTCTCCACTTCTTTCCCGCTCAATCACATATCGACCATCAGCATTTGTAGTCACCATGGCGAAGTTGTATGTATGGCATATGTCATTTTATCTTCTCTGGACACCCATGGATTACATGCATATGCAAGCCGCCCTGAAAAAGTTCTCCCATTAGTGCGTCAAATCTAAGTGTATTACAATATCTGTTGGATATGATGGGTATCATGTGAGAATGACGGAATATTTGTTCACGAGACGGCAAGCCTAAAAGCCCAATTTCTTGTGTATGATATCTGGATCTTCTTGATATTCCTCTGCCGAGACCCACATCTGTAAAAAAAACGTGAGCCACGTGTTCAAGACCGCTACGCAAACACCAGACCTTCTTGAAAGTCCCCAACCCTGCAAGTATAGAACCACCTATCCAAGTGGAGTACTTCCGCTCCGGCGGTGCGTAGATTTTAATCTTGACGTCTTTTAGAGCCAACTTCTTGACCTCGTTGAGGAGCCGATCACCAAATCCTACAATAGACAGTACACAAAGTGCAGCCGTGTCCACTTTAGTGACTATCAAGGGCTTACCTTTACATAATGTGCTACCCCCACTTAGGACGATATTCGAAAAGAGACTCTTGCGCAGATCCAGATCGACTCTGTTGATGGAATCTACCACGACTTGGTGGACACCGGCATATTCCTGACCGATGAGTTCAGGGTTGAACAGGAGCTCTGGGGCTCGAAACCGTTCAGACCCAAGCTGGAGCGTCTTCAAGCTGAGGTCGGTTCATATCTTATGTCGGAGCTCACCTGAACTACGTTTCCGTCAGGTAATCGGAACTCCTCTGGACGTCCAAGAGTGTCCTTTTCCTCTTTAAAGGGGTTTAATGCAACATAACAACACTTTTCCTTGATTATCCGCACGACTTCCCGCTCGGCTGTTGTGTGTAGATAATGACCAGACTTTCTCAGAAGCAACTGTAGGTGGTCGGTAACATCTCTGAAGGGGTGGTTCATACCCGGAGCTGTATGATCAAGCTGAGTTACACACACCTCCCCGCAACATCCACTCGACGAATTGCGTGAGGCATCGAAAAGCCCTCGAATACAGGCACAGCGTGAGTGACACCATCACCAGAGTCGAGTACGATGCCTGTTGTTCGCCCGGAGGAATAGCTTCATCCTCTTGCAGTCAGCAATAAGCATATACTTCGGGTGATGAACTTACAGTGATAAGACGGCCTGTACTGAAAGGAAGAGTGCGGGGACATTGAATGTATCAAAGAAGATCTGGGCAGCAACATCGCGATTACTACGAGGGTTTAGCGGGGCTTCCGTTAAAAGTACGGGATGCTGCGAGGCAAGTATCTGAAATGGAGCGCAGGGTGCAGCAGGATGCATCTCACCTCTTCGCTGAGTGTACCAAGCTCCTCGGCATATATCCAGCTCCATATGCGTTCCATATCATCCCAGTCGGTAACGATCCCATGCTCCATAGGATACTTGATTTTTAAAAGGCCACGAAACTCTTGCGCTCGACGGCCAATGAAGACATCTCCTTCTAGAGCACCTGCCATGACGCGGACATGCTTTGGTCGCCCGACGCTGCGGCGGTGTATGATTCGTGTGGAGCTCCATGTAAAAATGAGATAGATACATACAAGGAAGGGAAGAAACATTTTGGATGATCTTGACCAGCGAAGCCTGCCTTGATTGTGCCCGAACCCTGAGGAGGGCGAGGTGAGCACGCGGACGCGACGGTGAGCAAGTGGAGCAAACATTATCGATCACGACTGGCTGGTTGGTCAAGACATCATCGTACTCCGCCATCTCTTGCGAACGTGTGCTTGTCGGATTCGAGTGACCAGGAAAATATGCTGTTGCGGACTGTGATGCGTTAACGGTACGACGCGTCTTCAGCCACCCACCATGCCACAACTGCGTAGTCATACCATCGTCATCTTTCTGCTCTCTCTCTCTGCATTACACGTCGTGCGTAGTAAAGCTAAAGCCGTGCATTGGTTGGCAGACAGCTAGAGCTTGATCTCCAGATACCAGTCCAAGGCATCACAAGCAAATGGGAGGTCACCAACTTTTGTAAATGTAAGTCCCATTACTTGCTGCTGTCTCCTGGACGGTCCAACAGGGAGCCTGCAGGCATCTGCTTCCAAACGAATTCCACTATTTTGCAAATGGATGCTCTAGACAACCCATCCAAGCCATGTCTCTCCTGTACGAAACAATGGTGTCTGGACCAACAACTCGCCATCTGTGACGGGGCTTCTCTCGGGGACACGGATCCTGACACGGCAACAGGCATGGAAGGTGATGTCGAAGCGAGATGTTTCCGTCAGCCTCGATGTTTTGGCGTTGTGACGATTGCTCATCTCTGACTTAGAGCGCGATTCACCCAGGGACCAGCTAGTTGTCACCCTGTTTCTTTTGACTGTTTTCGGCTTGTTACTAAGTGCCGGAATCAAGAACCGCATGCTGAAGGCAGGCATGGACCCCAATATACCGTGGTTGGTGGGGAGGCGGTGGTGGAAGGTGTGCTATTTTCCTTGACATGTCAAATTAATCACTCGAGCCTTTCTTAGGAGTGGATGCCTCATCGCCACTTTGAAGAGTACGACCTCCGTGAACGCAGTGCTGGCGCTCCGGATGATAGAGGAGGGTACAGAGCAGTTTCCGAGACGTTGCCTACGTAGATATCATCTGGTTCGTTCGCTGTATCTATCTGACGTCCACCGCACGTCTTGAACACAAGTTGGCGGCCGACGATGCAGATTACTGTACTGGGCGGACTTGAAACGCGGGTTTGTTTGCTTAGCTGAGTGCAGCGAGGAATAAACGAGGCACATACGCAGCAAACGTGAGACCCAGCACCGGCTTTCCACAAAGCCGCAGAGCCACTGGTGGTGGCATTTCCTTGCACCGTTCCATGGGTTCGCTCTGTTCAAGACCTGGCAGTCATTCTGGCAGTCACCAACTGCTTGGTCATGGAGGTGCTGCGTCGTCCCCAAATTACCAAAGTACGGCCGATGCCCGTGCTGCAGCTGCAGAAGCCGCCGAGAGGAGACTGAAATCGGTAAGCACGTCGGTTCGCCCTTCTGGAGACGATTCACCAGGTCTTTCTCTCGATGTTAGGCACAAGCGCGCGGAACTCATGCGTCGAATCCGAAGCGGGGTCGTCTTGCAGCCCAGCTCGAAGCATCGAAGTCGGCTAAACCTGTGCCTGCATCGAGGCAAGAAGAACCACTTGTGGTGAGTGGGAATCTGATTTGACCATTCCCTGCCTCTTTTCATCAGTTTCATCGCAGTGGGACTAGAAATCCCCAACCCCAACTGTGAGTCCGACATGTGGTCCGATACATTAGAGCGTCTTTCATCACTGGCCATCAGGTTTTCTCGTGCTTCATGGGATATGATCGCCGTGGACACCTTTCAATTTCTGTCGGAACCGGCACCATCAACGAGCACGAATCCATTTCACTTCGAGTGGGATTCATTTGATTCGCCCCTCGGGGTTACCTGGGCTTCTCTTTTTCAGTCGAGCGGACCGCCGGTGAACCCCACGAGGCTGTAACACGTTTATTTAATGTTACTTGGACATCGAATACCATGTTTATTCTTGCCAACGTCGAGTTCCCATGATCGAGATATCTGACGCCGCCTCACGAAAAAAAAAACTGCACTTGATGAGGGAGAGACACGTGATGTGGCACGGACTGCAAGACGCCAAGTACCACCAAATGACAAGGAGCGTCCTTTGGGAGAGGTGTCCATACCCCGACAACTTCATACCACCAGACTCTTTCTTATCCGCCTTGCGGCGAAACCGTCAGTAGATCTGCTGCGTGTCACAAAGTCGATCGCTAACAATGTCCTCCAGCCAACTTCACGCCCTACAGTTACTGGCCGCTGGTTCTCCTGTGCTGTGCAATCACACACCATCTTGGAACGGTCTTCATATTCCTTGCGATCTTCGTGAGACTCAAGGAACGCACACTTGATGCTCGCGTGTTGCTGTGGACGTCGGTGACTTGCTCTGTGCTTGGATATGGCGTATGGGAGATTCACCATAGTTCCGATCCCAGCCATACGCCGTCAAACCGTCTGTCATGCTACATCGACTCCAGCCTCTCACTGAAGCCGTCTTTCTTAGGCTCAAAAGCATTCAAGTCGTCATTGTTGGTCCTCCTTGCTCTCATGGGTCTCGCCCCCGTCCTCAGAACTTTGACGGCTGCAACGTCGTCGGACTCCATATGGGCGTTGTCGGCATGCCTCTTTCTTCTCAACACACTCCTTGCCGACTATGGCTGCATGAGGTCCGGATCGTTTACCCAGGAAAGGTCTGTGGTAGGCTCTTTCGTGACACTGATTCGATCCTCACAGCCAACAGGCTAACGTCCGTCTTATCCATGAATGCGGCGATGTCATCGTCCGTTGTTCTTGCCTCACGTTTGCCTGACGACCTGTCAGTATTTTCACTTGTTCTCTTTGCTGTGCAGTTATTTGCCCTGTTTCCGTTATTGCGTCATCGATTTTGGGTAAACGATTCCCTTCTCCTGCCAGTGCGGCGAGCCGGTAACATTGGACGGATTCACAGGGCATTTCGACAGCGTTGCAGGCATTGGTGACGTTATCAATCACCGCAGTATCTCTCGTCCTCGTCACACCTTTGTCGACGCCTATAGCCACAATGATGGCAGGCGTCTACATCGCAGTGACTTTTATTGCCCCGGGGGTGCTTGTTTGGGCGCAGAAATACAAAAAGCACGTTATCCTAATGATCTCACGTTATCTGCCACCATTAACATCTATGCTTCTCCAGCGAAATCAGAGGGCCGTGGGATGTTGCCATTCCGCGACTAAACTGGATTTAACCATAGTGGGCGTGGTCAATGCACCGATGGGAATGGGATCGACACCACCTTCCACCAATGGTTAGCCTCTGCATGTTAAATTTCCGCCCAGGTACCCTTACCTTGTCCGCGGCCACGAACAGATCCGAATTCAGCATCGTCAGTGTGGTTGGCCACTTCACAAATAAGGGAATTACTACAAAGTGTCTCACTAGCCACCGGCGTATCTCCGACGGACGCTAAATTGACGGTGAATGTGTTGTACATTGAAGGTATCATATTACATGCAACACTATATGTGACAGATTAGAAAATAGGCAAACATACTAAGTAGTGTTAGTAAAACAGTAGCTTCCAGTCTGTGTCCAACTCAAGACTGAGAGATGCACAATAGGATATCGTTTGTCGTCAATTTTGTGTGTTGGTCCTGTAGCCCAGTCATTCCATGTCAGGGTCATCATTGTGCAAACGTGGTCGCTTGGTGCCGGTAACCACTCCCATCCCAATACCTCTTGCTTCTAGTACCTCCATCGCCACCTTCGCCGCACCCTCCGAAGTCTTCTTTGTGCGTGTCCGCGTTCTCCGCAACGCCCCAAATGCTTGTGCTTTGATTACCGCCAGGGTACCGGAAATGGGTGGAGCACCAGGAGAGGGTGACCGCGACTCCCTGTCGAGACCACGGCGTGGTCGCAATTTGGGAAGCTGAGAGGTTGACTCCCCCTCGCTGCTTCCTCGTTCGTGCTGGGAGCCGTTATCGCTGCCAGAAAAGTGAGGTATCGCAGGTAGCAATGGGCGTTCCGGACCAGAGTTCGCTCGCCTAGGACCGATCCTGTATCGGACGCCATCACTTCCAGCGCCAGGTAACGAAATATCGGCCGTTCCACCGTGAAGGGTGACTTCGGCGCCGTGAGCGCTCGAGTGCCTGCGGTAGTCAAATTCTGGTCTTTCTTGACCGATTGAACCTTCTGGAGGAAAAGTAAACTGAAATGGTGACGTCAATGACGTGGTGGATGAAGAAGGTGGCGTCGACGTGGTTGGCGATATTGACCGGCTCCCCGGGAAAAGGTAAGGTGTTGTTTCCAAGTGATTCAAAGGCGCTTTCTGGTCGTCTACGAAAGAGCGATTCACATACATATCGGGCGAGGTCAACGTGGGCGACCCTAGTAAATGAGGTCAGGGATGATAAGATCAACCGTGGGATGGAACTTACCGCTGGAGGAGGACGTTTGGGGGACGTTTTGGGCCCACGCTGTATCACGGTTCATTGCTTGAACGGAATAGGGATACTGGCCAAACTTGGAGACGCGGTTACCTCCCAGTTGGGGGGTTGGCCCAGCTGTAGATAGATGGTCGGTCTCGATACCAGGGTAGGACAAGGATGGAGATTGCGTTGGATAGCTGTGGTTCGGAGGGCCGTATGCGCCATTGCACAGAGATACAGCGTCATCGCTTGTCTGAAAACCCATGCTGTCGTCACTGTAGTGGGTGCCGTGAGAGGTGGGCAGACGATTAGAAATGATATGAGACGGGGCATGCGTGGAGAAGGTGGAGGGGAGTGGGGGCAAGTCATCGGACTCGGGCGCCTGTCCCGTCTTGCGTGCTTGCCAAAGTGCTCTCCAGAACTTTTCACGTTCGCGCAACTCGTGTTTGAGACGAGCATTGTCCTGCCTGAGGTCCCCGGCCTCCTGGCGGGCCTCGCGACAGGAGTCCTGGAGTTGAAGGACGACGGACTCGAGGGAGGTGACTGGGAGGGAGACGATGAGCGGGGGGAGGGGGATGGAAAAGGGGGGGAGTGCTGACCTGTTTCCTCGAGCGTGGCGATGTAATTGGCGCGCCTAAACGAGGATGTGATGAGAGAAGAGGGGGAGGGGGGAGTGGGCGTCAAGATCACCTCTGGCGGAAGGCGGCCTGGGCGTCCGCGTTTTTCTTCTTGCGGAGGGCAATATCGGACATGCGGGCGAGGGGATCGTCGATGGCGGCCTTGCAATCGGACTTGTCGTCTGGGGGGGAGTGGCCAGGTTCGAGTTTGTTCGGCATGGGGCAGGAGAAGAGATGGAAGGGAGTTGTCGAGGGATGAACTGGAGCGACGGAGGAGGTTTAAAATGGCATGGAAAAAAAGAATTCGAATCAAGGGCACGAGGAGAGGGCCGCGGTGTGATCGAGTTAAGCGAGCGTATTTACAATCCAGTCCGTCCAGCGCGGCAGGTGTTCGAGTGCTCCCCCTCCAACGCTCGTTCTCGCGGTGGGTCTGCATGGATCTGCATTCATTCCCGACTCCCCTGCCCACAGCTTCCAGGAACATACCCCGATACAATCTCATTGCTCTCGTCTTTCTGTTCACACCGGCACCCCCCCCGTAAATCATCATACAGCACAACGAGGCCGCGACGGCCCGAAGTCACCCACCCACGTCATCTCCCGACCACCTCCATCTCCCCCTCCCCCTCCTCCCCTTCCATATCCAGCACCTCCATCGTCGTCCCTGCCCCGTCCAACACACAGACAACTCTCCGTCCGACCCTCCCGTTCACCGCCAGCGACACAGATCCGTTTTTGCACTCACACAGTCGGCGGCATTTTGTGATCGGAAGCGGATTGCACGGAAGCTGAGCCATGCCGTCAGTAAATCAAAAACACCGCACGCAAGGTCTCGACAAAAACATGGCCCGAACACGAGACTTACATGCCCCTCCTTCCATCTCTGCAGCACGCTTGCCATCATATCTCTCCGAGCGGGACCGCTTACGTATCTTTCTGATTGGAGCTTGCGGTACCCTAGTGTGCGGTAGTTTACCGTAGCGACGAATATCGGGCCTTGAACATAATTCTCGTTAATACATGCAGTCGCACACAACCAGAGCATGCTTTTCTTACCACCAGTCTCCTTGCCTTCGTAGACAACGACGAGAGTCTCGTCGTCAAAAAATTCGACATCCAATACATCAACCTCAGCGCTTTCTTTCCCTCCAAGCTCGCGTACGGAGCATTCTAAAACAGTGACCTGAACGTCATCGTGGATACCCGCCACACATCGTCCGTACGGCATTCGGCTCACACACACTTTTTTTCGTATACATTCAGTTCACAAAAGGCGATGAAACCGAGTCACCCACAAAGCGCTTGTCCTTCTGAACTCACGTGGACGGCAAGATACTGCAGGAGGTGACCCGGCTATAAAGACCGAATTTAAGTCAATATCACCCACCGCGAAGAGCATGCTGTTTACCTCGTTTTGATTGCTGACCACTCTCTGACGGACAAAATGACATACCCCTCCTGTGAGAACCGAGCTTCCCTGCGGTGGGATGGCTCCACCATCTGCTGTCACAGTAGCGGATCGAGCAGCTGCTTGAGAAGCTTCTGCAAAGACCCGTTGACATCGGGAAGCTATTTCTTGTACGAGTGCGTCCAGATTCTTGTCCAGATGGGAAAGATCATCCGACGCGACTTTCTGAAACAATCAATTGACCTCATGTAAAGGACATGAACATCCACTTCAAAAGAAAACCTACTGGCTGCCACGATGTTTGTGATGGGTCTTGCAACGCGGCACGAGCCAATTGTATCACCTCGTCAAGCGCTTTTTCGGAGCTTTGAAGAGGTCGAAAGCACGACAGCTCTCCAGGATTGAATTGGGGAAGTGAACCCGTAAACCATTCGTCAATCTTACTGGTCATGAGCCCGGATATTAAGTAGCCGTTGACTTCTAGGATGTCGTGATCTGGATTAGTGTGTGACTCCGCATTCGGATTCGCGACAATGGTTTCTGAATAGATCTCAGACAGGGGGTCGACCGGGAAACAAGTAAACGTGTGGTACAGACCATGTCGAATGAAAGACAAGAATTGTTTGAAGGCCCCAAGCTCCCTCCTCGCTTCAGCAGCCAGCCATGAGGAAATGAATACGCCGCGCTCAATCATTTTCAAGCAAGAATCCACATAATCCGCACTGAGGCCAAATAATGTAAACTGTGGCCTTATTTGGAATTGAAATCCGCTACGTCACCATGAACTCGAGGCTACTCACATATATGACCACCCAAGAATTTCTTCCAGGATGATATGTAGCCTCTGGAGGGCAGGGACGATGCGTGTGGTCGCATAATCACGCATCTTCGTTAGTGATTCAGTAACCGAGGAATCCCATTTTTGAAGACTCTGAAAGGAGCGTGAAATTTGGAAGTAGTGATCGAGAGAAACCTACCCGTTCGCTATTTGATTCACTGCTTGTAATGAAATCCATCAGTCCCTCTGACCCGGACCCTGTCACAAGCAAGGTGGTGAGGTCTAGGATGACATTGGGATTCTGATCTGTGCAAACGTGGATATGTCACCCAAATAACAACACAGAATGGAACACCTACAACCGTATTGTTCCCTGAGCCTTCTCTCTAAAGCTTGTACCCACTTAACCCCGATATCCCTAGCCCCTGTGAATGATTCCGATCCAAACCAACCCTCTCGAACCTCGTTGACGACGCGCATCATATACCATGTCAATTCGCGAGCGGCAGACGAGAGTCGCGCGAAATCGCGCACTTTGGGTGTTGCAAGAAGTGGGATGTCGATGACGAGAGGATGCATTCCCGTTAATAGCAAGTCAGAGTTAAGAGGCTGTGGGTGGAGGAAAATAAGTGGTTTACTGGGGTGTTTGAACAGAGTAGCAGAGGGTAATCCATCAGACAGAGCCACAGATCCAAGGAAATAGCTTCCATCTAAGAAACAATGAAGAACACCCCGCTCGTCAACCAGTGTGAGTAAACTGTCTTCGTCTTCTTGTGCCTGTCCGGAAGACTTCAACTCTTCCATTTTGTCATGAGCGCCATGACTTTGACTTGAGGAAGCAATGGATGCATCCTCCAAGGATGGGACCAAAGCTGGCCACCGCCTAATTACCGCTGGGGTCGACCGCTGCGAGGCAATCCGTGTCTGTGTGCCCTGAAAAGCGAATAAATCGGTTGCACTGGACAAGAGGTCAATTGTATGTTGAAATCGATCAGATTGACCCACGTCATATTTTCGCCGTTCTCTTTGAGATGATCGAGTAAAGGTAGTATTTTAAGAATAGACAGCGCCGAACCGGTCTAGGCAACTGCTGAGGTCTTTGATCAAAATTTCAAGAACCACTTACTTTTACCCCATTCCGCTTGAATATGTCGGGGATGACGCCGCTTGCGGAAGAGCGGTGGCCAGCGAACCACCAAACCCCAACAATGGTTTGAACTGTTGGAGCACTCTGGTGGAAAGGTATGGATAAACAACGTTCCACACGCCCATCTTGAACGGAGTGAAGAGTGATGTTTGCGGAGTCGCGAACTACTGCTATTGTCTGACCTGGGGTGTGATCCACGGTGACCTGGGGCGAATGCGGGAACGAGGATGAAAGCGCACCGCTGGGACTCCATACAAAAGCAGCAACCGTGGCTGAGGCATCATCACTTTCCCCGACATCTACCTCCCATTTCTTTGGACCTTGTAGCTTCCAGAGGCTCAGCTTATCATGTCCGCCGAGTCGTGATATCAAGACGATCAGATCTTTGTCCGGACAACACGCTGCGGAGAGCAGCCGGCATGGCGAAGGCAACCGAAGAGTAGCGAGCAGCGCGAATGCATTGGTTTCCATTGAAATTGAGTATGATCTAGCAGGTTTGTTTTGGACTCTAGCGAAGAACTTTTGCGGTGTGAAGTCATTCGAAGTTAATTATGTAGAGCGCCTTTCGCGGTGTAGGATGGGGGCTTCGCGCCACGCGAAATGGTGCTTCCTGCTACCACTTCAGGAATACTACCCAAGTCACTCGTTTCGTTCTCGCTCTCGGAATGCGTAACACGCCAACACCTTGTTCTGATGCTGTTGTGGATCACAATCAAATGTACTATCGCTTGCGGTCCTTTCGTTTTCCCATCCCGCCAACAGCGTCACCCTTTTTCGCTCTGATGCCTTCCCTGCCTGCCTTCCTTACAGATAAATCTTCCTCAAACGTGCTCAGCGTGCGTGACTTTGCCTTCGACTTCGAGCCGTGCTTCAGTCGTACGGGTCCTTTGCTCAGAGTCTGCCCAATCTTCCCCGGTTTGGCCGCCTTCTTCGCTGAGCGGATAGCAGCATTGAGGCCAGCATTGTCTCCGACCTCTTTATCCAATTCCATGGCAATTTTACGTCGCTTCGCCTTACGAGATAATCCTGCGTATTTGTCTCTCTTCGGCTAAGAGCACCATACCGTCAATGGGAATACCGTAGTCTAAGCTTTGGTACTAACGTTGGGCATATCCTCTGTAGTTTTCTTCTTCTTCGATGCAGAGATGACACCACCATGTTCATGATGTAGCTTGCTTACAGCTACACACGGCAAGGACATGACCACGATTAGTGCAATTCCATTAATAAAACCACATGTCGAACCTGCTGCCTTTGATTTTTCTTTCTCAGTTTGGAACCAGGTCCTGGCAGGTCTAGAGAAAATTTCAGCTTCGTGGTCAATCGTGTTCTGACTCTTGTTCAGCTCCATCTCTGCCCGTCGTATCTAAATATTAAAATGAGAAGCTGACGAGAACATCACGAGAAGTGGGCATACATGCTTTTCTTCCTTCTCTTCTTGGAGGATCGAAGATATTTCTGGTTTCAAGTTTTCCATTTTCTTAACACACCGAGTAAGTATGTCCTGCGGCACGATTCTGTGCCTAATGTTGTTCTCTCCATTACTGTGCTTAACAACAGCCTTGAGCATTTTGCGATCACCCTCTCCAACCAAGGTCAGTGAACTATTCATTTCAGAGCGATATCCCGAGCAAAAAAAAAGTTCATACGCACCGACCAGACTTCCCTGCTCTGGCTGTCCGACCTACGCGGTGAAGATACTGTGCTAACTGATTGGGCATGTCATAATTAATCACAGTCTCGATGCCCTTGATGTCGAGTCCGCGAGAAGCCAGATCAGTTGCCATAAGGAAGTTTACTTGTCCACCACGAAATAGGCGGAGCGCTTCGAGGCGCTGAAAGCATGTTAGTCAACGCTCTGAAAGAATATAAATGACTTACCTGTTCTTGTGAAAGGTCCCCATGTAGTTCCCCGGCCTTCATGCCGAGAAGTCCAAAAACAATACGAATTTGGTGTGCGAGTTTCTTACTGCGGAAGAAAACAAGGACACCTTGTTTAAATGATCTTTTACAGAGAGTTACGAGCAGGGCAGTCCGATCTGCTTCCTTCTCGGCACGAACTCGCACAAACTCCTGGACAAGGCCTTTGGCAGTTCTATGCTTTGGATCGACGAACAGACGGACGGGTTTGTTCAACGACATCTTGACCAACTCGTCGACAGAATCTGTCATAGTAGCGGAGAAAAGCATTGTCTGCCGCGAGACAGGGCAAGCTTTGATGATTTCACCCAGCTCATCAGCAAAGCCTTCCGAAAGCATACGATCGGCTTCATCAAGTACAAGAACATCAAGTGCATCAAGTGCGAATGAAGGCGAATTGCGAAGATGATCAATAAGCCTGCCAGGTGTTGCGATCACAACATCTGGAAGGGTTCGCAATGCTGCTTCCTGGGATTTTAGGGATAGGCCACCTGATACATTTCAATCAGTAGTCCAAGCACAAAAACGGTATTTGCTAACCGGCTGCCAAGCAACACCTAATGTCGGTATAAGCGGCTAGCTTAGAGCTAACTTCGAAACATTGTACTGCGAGTTCTCTCGTAGGGGCAAGGATGAGGCACCGCGTCGCAGCTGCATGTTTCCCTTTCTCTCGATATAAGAGACGTTCGAGTAAAGGAATGATAAATGCTGCTGTTTTTCCCGAACCCGTCACAGCATTCCCAACGACATCTTTGCCTAAAAGAGCAACAGGAATTGTTGCGGCCTGAATTGGGGTAGGGGAGACGAATCCAAGAGCATTGAGCGCCTTTTGAATAGGACGTGACAAATTCATTGTCAAAAAGGAGGTATGGGCGTTCTGGTGAACTTCGGACGTAAAGAAGGCTGCCTTGCGATCCTTCTCTGCCTGCGTCTCAACTTCCGAACTGTCCGAAGAATCAGTGTCCTCTACGTCAGTGACTTGCTCCTCCGACTCATATTGCTCGTCCGATGTTGCCAGTGGGTCATCGTTTTCTTCAGGGGATGCGTCTGCTCGTCGGAGGATACCAGTTTCACTTGAAACATAACCGTCGCTCCCTACGCCACTTTCCTCCTGGATATCATCTTCGTCACTTCGTTTGCGCTTCGCGCGGACCCGCTTCAGCTTCCGCCTGTGGATAATTTCGTCTACAGACACTGGATCCTACGAGGGGTTCAACAACGCAAACTTGAAACAAAGACGTATCGAAAAGCATGCTTACGGGTTTGGATATTTTTTTCACGACGTCTTCCACTTGATCAGACTGAAGCAGCTCTACGTATGGGTCCTCCAATAGGTCAAAGTGAAAATCACGATCTATACCATACTCTTCTTCCTCGGTTTGGAGCATTCCGTTGAGCTTTCGAGTACGTGTTTCGTCATCAGAGTCTATAGTCATAATGAAATCCATGGTGATGGTGGACAGGTTCACAACGCGGGTGCAAGTACATTTAGAGATCAAGGTTGAGTTGCCTGTCAGTATTGCCAAATAAAGACAAACATTTCCTAGCTCACATTTCACGAAGTTCAATGCCACTTGAAGGTTCGCGTTATGAATGAGCCGAACCTACCACCTGAACTGGAGCGTCTCTCCACATTCATTGATTCCCACATAGAATGTCTCGCAGGGCCTAGTAGCGAGCTTCGCTCCATTGCGCTGTATGCAGCAAAACACATCTTCGACTGGGGTGAGGCAGACCTGTTTCAACATTTCTCGAGAGCTTAACGAAGACTTTGGTCAGCCCTCGAGACAGAGAAAGCTTCAAAGCCTCATTTGGTAACATTGTTGGCTACCCTCACTGAAGCGGCTCCGCCACAGACGAGGTCTCGGGCACGTAGCACGTCGACACAAAGGCGCAGTCCAAGCCCGATACAAAAACCTTCAAAGAAAATTGACATTCGAGAGACACCGCTTCCATCCCTCTTCATCGAGGGCATGAATACGGATCAGATATGGCAGCAATTGGACCTAAGAGCAGCACGCGTATGTGAGAGCTTGCAGACTCTGCAGGGCGAGGACGAGGACAAAAAAACAGATTTGGAAGGAGAAAATAGTGACAGTGACGAAAGTGAAGACGAGGACGACGCTGAAGAGATGGATATAGATGGTGATGAGAATTCCTGGGAAGAGGTCAGTGGTGAGGAAGAGGATGGTAATTCAACAATGGAAGGTGTCGTCAACCTTCGGGAAGAGATTTCTGAAGATGACGGAGATCATGGGCCCCCGACTTCAATGTTGGACGTTGTTCGTGGCCAGCAAAAGCCGAACCCATCGAGGTCACGTTTTCAAGGACACGCGGACATTGACGATGACTTCTTCGATCTTGCAGCTTTCAACGCTGAAACAAGCGAAGTAGAAGCAAAGGCATCTAAAAGAAAATTAAGTCTTGATGCGGACGAAGATTCTGCAGAGGAATGTGAGGTAGATCTTTTTGGCTCAGTCGACGACTCAGAAACTGGTGTGGACGATGGTCTTGGTGAGTCATAAGAGATGCTGGTGGTGGTCGCTCATCGCTACTAGTAGCAGCACCAACAGAACTTTTTTACAATGACTTTTTTGAGCCGCCGCCACGGATACCGAACAGAAGTATCAGGTCATCAAAAGTTCGGTTTCACGAAAGAGTGTCTGTCAAGAAAATAAAGCCGGTGGGAAAGGGTATGCCAGTCTCCTTCATGGGCAACGAGGACAGTGACGAGGAAGAGGAGAGTGATTTTGGGGATAGTAATTAACATCCCCTTGCTACTTAGATACCCTCGCTTATGTATCCAATAACTACATGAAGTACGAGGGTCACGTGAGCTGTGTGGGGCGTTGAATCACAGCTTTCTGTTCTTTCCAACCACTGAATCCTTGCTACACTCTCCAACATGTCTCTTTGGAAACGCAAGGACAAGCCACTCGTCCCGCCCGTCCAATCTGAGCTTGCACCACCGCCTCGTGCGTCTCGCACTTCATCGCGCGCCACCTCGCCACTCCCTAGTTACCGTTCCAATGTCAGTACCTACGTACCCAGCAGGGACGGACCAGATCCATACAACACCATTGGGAGGTCAAAGTCCCAAGGTGGAGTTGACGATTATGAGTCGCCTATTGTCAAATCAAGCACCAGTGATGCTCAGTCCCAGCTAGACCGGGCGCGCGGGGAGCTCTTTGCCGGATACAATCCGGAAAAGACAGGTTCTGGCCGTTTCCTCGATGGCCCTGATATTGGGAAAGCGCCTCCTCCCGGAGAGGAGAATGAGGAGGATGTAGAGGGTATTAAGAAACAGACGACAGTCATCAAACAGGAGAGCGTTAACTCTACTAGAAACGCGCTTCGGATGGCTCAGGAGGCCGAAGAAACTGCCAGAGGAACTTTGGGTCGGCTCGCAGACCAATCTGGTACGCCTGACATTTTTGAACGTAACTTGGTCCATAATCACATTTTTGCAGAGAAATTGGCAAATACGCAACGCCACCTCGATGTGGCCAAGACTCATACCTTGCGGGCAGAAGATCAGATCGACGAACTCAAGAAACTCAATAGATCAATTTTTCGTCCGGCAATAACCTTTAACAAAGAGGCCAAACGCGCTGCTCAAGAGGCCAAGGTACAGCAACGCTACGAGGATGAAAGGCGTGAACGAGAGAAGGCAATGATGGACATCAGAGACACTCAAAGTCGTCTCGGTCAGGCGACTACCTACGGGCAGCAGGATCAGGGCGAGGGAATTCAGACTAATTCAGGCGGATTTGGCAGCTCCAGGTTCAAAACCGCGGATCAGCTTGCAGAAAGAAAGGAACAACGGAAGCGCTACCAGTTCGAAGCTGGAGCCTCAGATGATGAACTTGAGGATGAGCTAGATGGCAACCTTGATGAAATCTCCAGAGTCACAAAGAATTTGCGTGCCCTCGGGACAACTATGGGACAGGAGCTCGACGCGCAGAACAATCGTCTTGATGTCATCGCAGATGAGACCACGCGTCTCGACAGTGGTGTTTTCAGACAAACTGAGAGGGTAAGATTGCACTCATCTCTTCAGTTCGGTATTAACACTCCGTCCAGCTCAAGAGGATCAAGTAGAGATCTTCCGTCTCGCTGCATTACTTCGCGCTTTCAATACCGGGGACTCCGTGGTAGTAGTAACTAGTCTACTTCGGACTTGGCAAGCCTGGACTAGATACTTCCTGCCAACTGTCGATTTTGACTGTATATCCTGTAACACGGACTCGAACCAGAGACACTAGATGCATCAATGTATACCGTCGGGTTGCTGATCTCATGGAGCGTAAATTGAACATGCCGATCACTACGATGATCATGTGGCACTACATCAAGTCAAGCTAGGTACTAGCTCGTGAGTGCATCGTCTCTTGCGAGAACAAGGAACTGTGTTGCCACTTGAGAACGACGTTTCAGATTGCAGGCAAGTTGATCTCTGCCGTTGTCTGACTCGTGTGTGCCGACCGGATTCCGTGAAAGGTGGATCCGGTAGATGTCATTGGGAACGCACAGGCAGGTAGGAAGGGCGGCAAGCGGACGACCCCTGCCAGAGCTGCAGGAGGTCTGTAACGTTATCGTTTGACGGCTCCACAGGAGTAGCATCGGTCAAACTTCAACGTTGCGACGCACAAGGGCCAAGGCACAACCCTAGTGTGAGAACATCTGAATCTGCCACCAGGAAAAGTCAGTTTTATTTCTGAACCATTTCCTCGATCCAATACTCCCATCCAGCCGCGTTTCGTGCTGTATTATGCGCTCGTTTCATCTACTGTCTCTCCTTACAAGTGTTGTCTTACTCTCGTGCTCTCCCAGTCAAGCGTACGGACATGAGAAACCTCATGTTCTACATCGACACATCAATAACCTGTCCAGCACGTTCGGTGCAAAATACAAAAGAGATGCAAATGTTGTGTTCACATGGTTCGAGGACGGACAGTGAGTCCATACAACATTATACTTGATGGCAAAATCTCCTGAATTGTGCCTCTTCAGAGGCGCGTGTGGCGCTACGAACGGTCCCAATGATTTCGTATGTATTGTTGATGTGCTACGCTTTCACGTTCAATCACTCACCCACTGTGTTCAGATTGTTGCATTAAATTCTGCTGTAAGTGAGACTGGCATTTGTCAATGATGGCGTGTGGTGCTTACTCGAGCAGGAATACGATGGCGGTGCACATTGCTATAAGACGATCACAATTACCATCAACGGGAAAACGGCACAAGCCCAGATAGCGGATGAGGCAAGTTGTTAACTTTGCCAGCCTGGCACAACTCATTCATATCATCCACCGCTAGTGTCCTGGCTGCGCGCCCGGTGGCCTAGACTTTAGCAAAGGCCTTTTCCAGTACTTTGCATCGCTTAGCGAAGGAGCACTTTATGGGTCCTGGCTCTACAATAGTGACACAACTACGTCCAGCTCGGTGTCGTCACCATCAACTACCCATTACACGCTTACTCCAACTACTACCATCGCCTCGTCATCGACGGTTTCGTCAACCATGATCACAGCTTCTTTGGCGTCTACCAGTGTTCCGTCCTCAGCATCAACTGCATCCACTGTTCCCACGTCCACACCTCAGGATACGGAAGTTATCACGCAAATCAATCTTGCATTGTTGGAACTTGGTTCCCTGCTTGAGGCTTCGTTCAAGCTTTAGACTTGTTGTTATTTTTGGTCCTCATTGCCGCACGGGGAGTGATCTGTATTCAATCTTTCTGTGTGATTGTCTCCGTGGCGATAACATAGATATTTAGTTTACCTATTCGCACCCAATGGCCGCCTGAACGATCCGCAAAAATACACATTTATCTTTCTCATCTGGCTCCTCCTTCCTTCCAGCCTTCCAAAGGCAGTAAAGTCCCTTGATGCTATCTGTGAGTGCTTTATCCTCTGCTTCACCAAAAGGGCGTGGCCGGCATTTGGAAAGCGGAACTTCGTTGACCTCGACCACATCGGGGGAAACAACTGATGCTTCTAGATATCCGTTAGGTAATGGGGGGGTGACCAACTCAGAATCTGTGATGGTCTGTTCTGGCGAAACGTCAATGCTGTATGCTGAAGGTGATCGTAATGGGTCGTCCATAATAGAAGGGCAGACGTCCTCTCTGGGAGATATTGTACTAAGGAGACGCGCGAGTACGTTCGGAGATGGGGGTCCTAGCGTAGAAGCAAGAGGACGAGAATGGATCGTATCGACTGGGACGTCAATAATTGGACCATTTTGTGGTGGCAATGGGAGGGCTGATTCATGGGAATTCCCAGACCGGAGTTTACGGTAAATTGGTAGGGGGGATGGTAGGGTGGAATCAGCGGAACCTAAGGATACCGAAGAATTAGGCTGGAAAATTTTGCGGGAGGCTTTAGAACGGAAATATCAACCTTGCACAGAAGCATATTGTGCCCAGTACGCATCTTCTCCCTGTGCAGCATCAAGCTTTGATTCATCTTGTAATGATAAAGGAGAGATCAGATCATGTCCTGCCGCCCCGTAGGCATCCCAATAGGAGTCGTCACTGCCGCTGCTGATATGATCGGCTTCAGCAACGAGATCGTGGGACGGAAGTCGCGGAGGGCTTGCCCCACACGCAGAGTCGTTGGCAAGTGACTCTTGCGGAGTTGAGAACGAGGGAGACGGGAATGGCATCAACCGGAGGTCGTGATACTTCCAACCGTGGATGTCATCCCAAAGGAAGAGCATACGCAACCCTTCCACACTTGAAGATATTCGTACATGCGCAAAGACAGATTCGGGGTCTGACGTGTAACGTGTTGGATAGCTGGTCTGATCGAGCAGGGGTGGAAAGCGGTCAAGAAGGTCGATGGTTTTGGCGTTTTCGGGGGACGGCCAGCACAAATACTCGACAGGGGAGGAGGGTGATATTTGGAGGAAGTGGTGTCGCTGGCGAAGTGGGGTGGAGATGAGATGTGGCGGGAGGGGATCGGAGAGCGGCGAGATGTACTGGAGGACGAGGTGGACGGTCTGCACAGGGAGGGGGTACATGGTGGTTGGCGAGAGAGAGAGCGTATGATATTCATTGACTGTCGGGGCTAACACCCCCCGTGATGTGATCCGGGACCCCCCCCCATGACCTCATTATTTTATCCCACACTCCCAAGTTGGCCGCACCACGAGCACAGCGGTCACCTCACACCTCCCCTCGCACCCCAACCATGCGAGTCTCAGTATTGCTTGCCGCTTTGGCACTGCCAGTCCTTTCTGCTGCTCAGGTATTTTCTCCTCTTCCCTGCACCCCCGACTTCACTCACATGTTCTTCGCTTCATCTAGTCCTCGCAAGTATCTATTTCTCTAACCATGTGGGAGATGTTGCATCCTAACCGTACTCTAGTAACAGCTCGCAGTCGACCATTACTGCCGCCCCGAGTTCAGCCAGTCAGTCAGGGTCTGCCTCCGGGAGTGGGTCCGCCACAGGATCAGGCAGCATCTCAGGCGCAGCAAATATCACAGCTAGCTCTTCTGGAAACGCAACTGCAACCGCAAATGTGACATCCATCCTTCCGACCGCTCCTTCCACTGTCGCTGGTGATAACGGTGGCGGTCCCAACGGCGGCGCGCCAAGTCCAGGAACGTCTGCATCTGGTGGAATATATGGTCCACCGGATGGCTACATCGCTGGCGCAGATGCAATTCGGAGCGCTGGGATGCTTGGGTTGGTCGGGTTCGCCGTCGGAGGGGCTTTGGTCCTTGTTTGATCCCAGTTTCAAGTTGGTCATGTGCTTGGTCCTTGAATGTTGCATGCGATACCTCCTGGGACTTCGATTCTTTTGGACTGTGCTAGGTTTTCAGACACTCATATGTCTATCTGACATGGTATCTACTCCCTCTCATTGACTCTTTACTCTTTACCTTAGTGGACTTTCTTTTGCTTGCAACCACTACCGTTCAACTCGATGAACATTAGTTGGTGTATACACTGTAAAGCACAGCATCTCGTAGATCCCTTTTTGAATCAACTTTGGTGAAATATTTCAACTACTCACAGGCGACACTGAAGTTGTGCTTGATCTTGCTTGACATGCGTGGCTGGGATCAGGTGTTGCGGCCATTGGTTTCCAAAAATGTCCCTCATCGATTTGTCCAGTGTCGCGCGCTTGTTCAGCCACGCACGATGCCTCAAGCACGGCCGACTGTAAAAAGGCAGAGAATGGATGTCAAGGTTCAGTGATGCTACCATCTTTTCGTAGTATGCCAGCCTCATCAGTCACTGGCAGACGATAGGAACACACGACGGGACTTTTCACTGTGACGAAGCATTGGCTGTTTTTCTCTTGCGCCTCACGGAAACATATCGTGATGCAGGTACCCATACAAGAACAGTTTTCGCTTCCTCATTCTCAACAGCCTTGTAGAGCTAAAGCGTAGCAGGAACCCTGTCGTTCTAGATGCATGCGACATCGTTGTTGATGTTGGTGCGGTGTATGACGAAAGCAAGCAGCGTTTTGATCACCACCAGAGGGGTTTTCAAGAAATATTTGGTCACGGATTTATGACCAAGTTGTCGTCTGCCGGTCTCATTTACAAGTACGTGGAAGGTCTTCATGCGGTAGCCACATGGCTGAGTCGTTGGAGTAGGCATTTTGGAAAGGAAATCATCGCTGCTCAGATTGGTGTCGAGACTGACCATCCCAAAATTCACGTACTTTGGTTGAAAATATACAAGGTGAATCCTGGCATGCACCGTTCGTTCGATGACCAATGTCCGTGGTAGGAGTTTATTGAGGCTATAGATGCCATCGACAATGGTATATCGCAGTGTTCCTCCCAGGAGCTGCAAAGATACAGCAATCGAACCGATCTATCAAGCAGAGTCAGTTGGCTCAACCCTCCATGGAATGAACCAACCAATCCCCAAGTCATCGACGTTCGTGAAAGTACATGCTCTCATACTTTTTCTTACCTGTTTTCCAGTCACGCTTCGCCAACGCCTCGCAACTTGGTGGCGAAGAATTTCTCGGGAGAATGAGGTATTATGCAGACGCTTGGCTACCTGCGCGAGACCTAGTTCTTTCTGCTCTCTCCGAACGGTACAACGAAGATCCAAATGGTAGGGTCATTATATTTCAACGCTTTGTCCCGTGGAAGGTAGGCTTCACGCTGCATGCGGTCAGTTATTTTGGTTTCATGTGCGGTACAGGAGCATCTCTTCGAGCTTGAAGCAGAGCAAGGAATTGCCGGAGATAGCCTTCCACTCTATGTCATTTACCCTGACGAAACCAGTGCGAATTGGCGCGTTCAAGCCGTCCCCGTCTCCCCTAATAGCTTTGTAAGCCGTAAGGCACTTCCGGAGGAGTGGAGAGGTCATCGAGATGACAATTTATCCATGTTAACTGGAATTGATGGTTGTATCTTCGTGCATGCCTCAGGGTTTATAGGAGGCAAGTTGTCGTATTCAGCTGTGTTTCTCTTGCATATCTGATCCTGAAATGGCAGGGAATAAAACGCGAGAAGGCGCCCTTAACCTTGCGAGACTGGCATTGAAATGTAATACTTGCGGCAATGAATGATGATGGCATGAATCGCCTTCGATTATGATAACCAGTGCGATTGAACTTGGCGACACGTACCACTCGATCCACGACACGCTGAAGACACATGTTGCAGCAACTAGTCTAGATCCAATGTGAAAGAGGACCCAGTCACATGATCCGCGTACATGGCGCACATGTACTCTGAACCATGGTTTTTGGGCGACTGCCTCGTGTTTTTCGCATGGGCGTCACGACCGATGTGCGAGACCTTCAATAGCTCGGGTCCACACTTTCGCCTTGTCTTCTCGTAGTCATTGACTTACACTCATTCCAATATTTCGGAAGAATCTCACGAATGCCTTACATCAAGACCCATTACCACCCATTTCTTTTCGTCCTCATCACGATTTGTGCGATGGCTGAGCTGGGGCTCGCGGCTTTCCTGATCAGCGCGGGAAACGAGAATCACAACTGGCCTAGCGCTCGCTATCATTCGTTGTACGTACCTCGGTGGGGTTGTGAATGTCGCTGACGGCCTAGGGTAGACTGATTTTTTTCGAGTTCAATGCTGTGTGGACGACAATGTTTGGGACTGCTTACTTGCTTTGGATTGTGGACGGTGCCGTGCACCTCCTCGCCAGCATAGCAAGCTCCATCATTTGGCTAGTTATCACCACAGTGCTCTGGGTAAGTGCGCTCACTAGTGACATGTCGACTGGTTTATGAGCCCGCTTTCCAACAGGGAGCTGCTGCTGGCATGATGCATGGCACACGGGCTGGAGGCAACTGCAATTGGATATCGGGTTCCTCTGGGTTCGTGAACACAAGCTCGCCCTGCTCTCAACCCCAAGATCTAAGCAGCGTCAGCAGTTGCAGAGAAACCCTTACCGTGGAGGCTGTGGGGTGGGTGGAATTCGGATTGTGTACCCTGACGCTGCTAGCAACATGCATGTGGCTGCGGGCGAGCAAGCGGAGCTACGTAAGTGAATCTCGCAGATTGGTATGACTGAAGACGTCAAGCTTAATTATCGGCTGGACTGTGACGACAGCATTCTAGCTTCTATGTGTAGGACTCGGAGGTGGACAATTCATAGGGCATGTGCATACATAATATGGATTAGTCATTCATTCACTCCAAATTTTATCTGATAAGACCCTGCCCCGAGTCACATCATGTACCACTCGATCTCGCCACAAGCACCACTGCCAATGGCAAGGACACATCCAGGTCGCCTCTTGGAGACAGAGCGACCATCTTCACACCGATTCGACCCGGTGCATCTCCCCCGAGTAACCAGGTGATATCTCCCGCTAGAGCAATCTTCGTACGGACCCTCGCACTCGTTCTTTGAGCATTAGTATATCACTGCTTCGAGCTTACGTCTGCGCAGCGCGTCGTACACCCTTGCCTCTCTCAAGTCGCGGCTGTCTCGAGAGCTCGGCACTTCCAACACCGAATTTAACCTCCTGATATCTGCTTTTAGCCTAAACAGTACTTGAACTCCCCTCATTAATCATTGGCTAGCATACTTGGGATCACGCTTGCTGGTATTTTCGCGACCGCAATGGTTTTCCTCGGCAAGCTCCAGACCGCAATGAGGTGTGCATGTCTCACGATCAGCAAAGGTCAGATGCTCCTTCTCTTTGGAGAGACACAGCAAAATGTCCGTCTGATGATCCTTGGTTAAAGTCCACTCGCTGTTGTGCAAGAATCCACCATCGTGCGGTTATTTTACTCACATGGCAGTGGATTAGAAAAATCGATGGCGATGGGCCTTGTCGCTGGAAAATCCACGTCATTTCTATCAGCACGCACATCCTATTACCTCTCTGTCACCTTTCGGCGCCACGCACCATGTTATGTTTTGATAGCATTGGCGGGCTTCTCTTTCATCATCGATCTCGTCTAAATGTTCGCACCCCACTGGCTGATCACAGCATCCGGGATAACTCTCGAAGCTTCTGAGGTTCGGCATGAGGCTCGGCGACGTACTGTTTATAATATCCCTGAGGCAATGGCTCTCGAAAGAATAGCCAAAAAAAAAACGTCGTGTAAGCCTGAAGGAGGTACCACTACTCGGTGATATGTTCTGGGCGTCGTGAGTCTATTCTTTCCCACCTCATACCTCTGTTGACTTGTCGGAAGATACATCGGCCTGAGTGTGCTGTGTGGAGTGGTCACCATTCACCCGATGATCTAGCCGCGTAGGGACAACACTCCCTTGTGATGTTAAGTACTCGATTCCTCCGCCAGGAACGTGCTAGAGAAGTGATATGATCTAAGCGAAGCGACTGCCAGTATGCAGGCATCATATCTTCTTGTTAACAGCATAATTTTGTATCCTGCCGTGAGTCATTTAGCAACAACTTCGGAAACTTCATGAGCCAGAGTGGCTACTTGGTAGATCGCATTAATGACCCGAGAGCCAGTATACAGATGTTTATATTTCCTTCTCTTCCAACCATGTTCCATCATGCATGGCTGGCAGCACCACTACCATGGGCACTTGAAGAAGCCCCCTGCCTGGAATTATCTCCTTCGCTGGTGGTGTAGGATTTTCCCCGCGTAAGTCCCGCACTTCTACGCTCTGCCGTGCTGGTCCTCTAGTAGTCTTGTTAGTGATCATTGTGTTGAGTATCATCCCCCTGAAGTATGTTTCCACAATCCTCGGTGTACACAAGGCTGTGAGTGCTACAGGCATCGTTAGATCCAGATGTTCACCTGGGCTTATCCGACAGTTGGAGCATCCCGGGTCTACCATATTTCAAACGCTTGCTGGGATTTGGCTGGACGACGGTATTCCAAGACACAGGTCGAAGCCACCGTGACGAGATGATGCGGTTTCCATCTAGCGTCTTCTCTACGCATTTCTGGTTTACAATGTTTTACAACTGATCAGTCTGGGAGGCCTGGCTCACCTTGATAAACGTCGAAGGGGAAGAGACCGGCATCCGTATTGCCCAGCGGATTTATCTTCCACTTCTGGCCCCGAGTCCGATGCTTCTATGCTTGCCAATGCAGAGACCTTTCACGCTGCTCTACCAGTTGAGCGGACGCCACTTTTGTCGCAATCGGACAACGAAAGCATTGGCTGGCGTCCTGCATGTTTTCAGGTCGTCCGGTCGAGGTCGCCTCTGTAACGCCTGGCTTTCGGCCTTGTTGCATCTGCGCCGCGTGGGCTTTATTCCTGAATACTGCGTGGTTGTTGCGATTGCGCTTAACGGAAGAGGCTTACGAGGATCATAGCAAGTGCGATTGGGTTCACGGCGTTTTAGGTAATCTCGGTTGGATACAGGTCGTAATATATACAGCCGCGATAATCGATGTACTAGCGGGCCTTTGGTATTTATTGTATCATCTTCGTTTAATGCTCACTAGCCAGTGACCCTTGTTATTCCCGACTTCTGTACAATCTGAAGACGCCGTAGTAGAGGCAGCATCTTTAAAGAGATCGACTGATAATGGGGACATTAGGTCAGGGTCCGACCCAGGGAGTGGGTTGCAAGGCGCTTGCACATCCGTTCTTCTTCCCTTTCTTCGATCAACATGCATATTTGGCAGAGTCGCGCGCCATCGTTCAACCATCTGCCGATTCTCGGCTAGGTCCCTCGGCTTGATATACAGTTCGGGCACTGGACTTTCATCATCACCTTCCTCGGATATACCTAATGGAACACCTGCACGGCCGGACGGCGAAACTTCTGTAACGAAAACTCAGCCATATATTGGATTAGTTTGAGATAATTTTACCATCGCTCTGTCCTGCCCAGCTTGATAAAGATTCTTGAATGGTATCTGGGCCGCAGGTTTCCGATGGTGGTATGTCAAACTGACCCATCACGTATTCAACTGGCTCCGGTAGCTGGGTTGAGGGGGAGTTGATGAGAAATGCTATCTTTGACCAGCAATAGGTCACACTTACGTTTGGGGGAGAATAGCCATCGTCGATGTCAAGTGCAGAGGACAGCCAATATAAAATGGCGTGCATGACAGTAGGCTGCCTTGCTCGCGCGTCGAGTGGTGGGGAAATATAAGCATTCGTCCATCCTAGTGATTATCTCGGTAACGAAGCGAAGATATATTTGTGCACACTACCATCAGAAAAGACTCCAAACGCCCACTGTTGGTAAGAGGTTACAATAAAATGGAAACACTGTTTGCGGACACACAAGTCCCAAAGCTAAGACAGATGAGCTTCATCAACAGTCGAGATTAATTTACGAACCTTGCACCAAAGACGTTCTTTTCCTCGCAGACGGGTGTTGCCAGCAGGGAGCTAGGATGATCAATCTTTGGTAACTGTGATACGCCGGTCACGACTTACGGATTGCAATTCGGAAAACTGCCACATGTCTTCACTAGAGAGCACCCATGGGGGCAGACAAGCAACAAGCACGGAATTCGAAGCAATCTCCGCGGTCGAGGGGCATTCTGTGCGGGTAAAGTAAAATTCCTTGAAGATGTGATCGTCGTAATGTGGTTGTGTTTCTGACACGAAGCCCCAATCTTTGCTTTGAGGGTAAAGAATATGTAGGATACGTTGTACGGTCCTCAGGGGGAAATGATCAATCCAAGCCCATAGTCTGGACGAGGATTTCAGCGAATCGTCCTACAAGGATGAGAGCGAGAATAGCATGGCGCACCGATTAAACTCTGTTACTGGCGCAGGTAGGGTAGAACTTATTCTGAATTTCCGGGCTGAGGGCACAGTCAAAACTTCTCCAGTTCGCTCATCCTGGTCTCGTAAGCTTAAGCCTAGGGATGTATCTGGTACATTCGCCGTGATCCCTAAAGCAGGTTGGTGGTGTCAGTAAACAACGTATAGAGTACATCATGTCGAGGCTGACAATTGTTGACCAGGTTGTCGAACGTATCGTCTAAACATTGGATCGAAGTAAGGTGTCTTTCTTTCCTAAACCGAGTGGAAAGCGTGTTGCGATGACTTTTGTGCCCGGAAGGCGGGCAGGCTAGATCCTGCGCCCCGTATTTCAGTTCAGGGAGTACTGCATCTTTCATGTAGCCGCGAAGGTCATCGATACCCCACCAAGCCATACCGACTCTACGTGTAGAATGGGTAATATCTTTGGGGAAAAGCAAGAGAGCGTAGGAGGCAGCTTATATTGAGAACCCACATCCGAGTCATGCAAGCTCTTTAAGTAGTGGGACCTTGACAACAGAGGAATACAACGAACGTTTTGCTTATTGTTATCTTGGCCACCGGCAATTCCCGCCACGCCGGCGATTTCCGGTAGACTCAGTCGTCCAGCCAAGCTTGGTGATCCCCACCGCCATCGCGTCAAGACCCCCTCAAGAGGTACGTTCTGTGTATCCGTCGACATCCAACGTTGAGTGCACGCTCCGAGTCCATCGTTCTTCTGAGACAGGCTCTAGATCTCAGAGAACAAGGGTGGATGTTGCTGCATTCTCTCGGATGCCTAAAGCGTTATTCTGACCGTCGTTTCCATTATTCAGCCTCACGATGGGTGCATACAAGTATATCAGCGAATTGTACAAAAAAAAGCAGTCTGACGTGCTGCGATTCCTCCTTCGTGTCCGGTGGGCTTGACCAGAAGCACTCGTTCAACCACACCAACTAACCGCAGCTTGACACAGATGCTGGGAGTACCGCCAGTTGAACGTCATCCACCGGGCATCTCGTCCATCTCGTCCAGACAAAGCGCGTCATTTGGGTTACAAAGCCAAACAAGGTTATGTTGTCTACCGTGTGCGAGTCAGGCGGGGTAACCGCAAAAAGCCTGTGCCAAAGGGTACGTTCCACCATCCCTCGTGTGCTTGCGTTTCCTTATGATGCTCGTCAGGTGCTACCTATGGCAAGCCCGTTCGTCAGGGTGTCAACCAGCTCAAGTTCCAGCGGGGCTTGAGGAGCGTCGCAGAGGAGCGTGTTGGTCGTCGTTGTGGCAACTTGCGCGTTTTGAATTCCTATTGGATCAATCAAGACGGTGTTTACAAATACTACGAGGTTATTCTTGTAGATCCCAATCATAAGGCGGTGAGGCGCTATGCAATTCCTCCCGCCACCACACTGAGCACTAGCTTTAGATTCGCCGGGACCCGCGCATCAACTGGATCACGAAGCCGGTGCACAAGCGCCGCGAGGCCCGTGGACTCACCAGCATCGGCAAGCAGGTTCGTTCCAGGTCTCTATTCAGAGCAACGTTTACTCAAGTATTTCATTATGCAGAACCGCGGGCTGGGCAAAGGTCATCGCTTCAATCATACGCCGGCCCGCTCGACTTGGAAGAAGCACAACACCCTCAGTCTTCGTCGCTACCGGTGATTGCAAGCACCACTGTTCCTGTCACGTTACATTGCGTTTTACGTCCATGTTTACTTGCAACTTTGATGAAAGCCATGTGTTGCACTCGGATTTGATTTGTGTGCTCTTGTTACAGCACAGCTTGTAAGTTTTGGGTTATATAGATACACAAGTGGGAAAAGTCGGCAATGGAGCTCGGTGGGCCTCGTGTTACTCGCGTGTATATCATGACGTGGCTGCGGTGTCACGTCGGATCTCTCTTATAAACTTAGTGCAAGCGAGAGGGAGACCAACAGCACTCTCTGGATCCACCACGAAATGGGATACCCCCGGGTGAAAGGACCATCGTTCTCTTTGCTATTATATACCTTCTCGATGCTATCGCTGGCGCATGCGCAACTACTCTTTCCTCAGACTGGCAGACCACATATTGGTCCCTCGAAGCGCGCCTCTGTCCAGAACACAACGTTGTGGGTGATTCAAGACACATATGAAGGCCAGAGCTTCTTCAAGTGTGTCGACGCATGCTTCTCAGTCGACGCGTCCTGTGCTAATGGTGTCGTCTCCCCCAAGTACCTTTGACTTTTACACTGGTGCGGATCCTACAAAGTTTGCGCGCAGCCTTTTTCATGAATTCACTGGCACTGACGTGCGACCCTTGCAGCGGACTAGTAACGTGAGTCTGAGTATCCACGAGTCGATATCAAACAAAGCGTCTCCCAGCTTCGTCGATCAACAGACTGCATTCACCGATGGCCTAGCGTATGTAACATCTGACAACAAAGTTGTCATGAAAGGCGATAATACCACTTGGCTCCCGGAGGGTGTCAATCGTAGCAGGTAATTATCCACAAAAACTCGAAGAAATATGCTCAATGATCATCCTAGTGTGCGCATATCTAGCCAAGCCGTGTACAACACCGGCCTTTTCGTGCTGGACCTCGATATGGCACCCTGGGGATGTGGTTCGTTATTTTATCTAGTTCATGCATGCTTTCTCCAACCTATATTATAGGTGTATGGCCTGCGTTTTGGTATTTGATGAAGCATTCTTGACAAGCTACCTTCCTGACACCGTACTGCTACTAGGACCTTGGGAGATGGCACTTGGCCATGGGTACGTATGCAGGCCGCTTTGAGAGTTACTTTTGACTCTGCTGAAGAATGGCGAAATAGACATTATCGAGGGTGTACACGACAACGAGCACAACCAAGTCACATGGCATACTGCTCCAGGTATGTCCAGTGAAAATAGCCTGATCTTTGCTAAGCTTCATCAAGGGTGCAATCTGACTGCCACAGCCAATTTCACGGGCACGATCGTAGTAGGTTATGGCAGTGGCCGCTAGTTGACCAGATGCACTAACATCACTCAGCAAACTAATAACGTAGACAACTTACAGTGCAACGCACTGATCAATAATAATGCTGGTTGCGGAATCACGGAGTGGAGCAGGGCTTCCTATGGTCCATACTTTGATTCGCAAGGTGGTGGTGTTTTTGCGATGAAATGGGACACGAGTGGAATAGCAGTTTGTCAGCTCGCAACAATTCGTGTGTTTCTTTAAAGTTTGACCTTTGGCCCAGGGTCATTCTATCGCGCTGCTATCCCCCAAGACATCACCCAGGGCTTACCAGACCCGTCGAACTGGGGAGAACCTGACGCGGTACTCGCTCCAACGAACTGCAACATTTCACAATACTTCGTCAACCACTCAATCATCTTTGGTATGTCCTTCAGACTTGTTTATTCTCTCCGAGCTCATTTTATCTTATCTCTAGATATCACGTTCTGTGGTGAGAATCCAGAGCATCTCAGGAGGGCTCCGTAGCTGATTTGTGCAAACAAGGTGACTGGGCCGGTAATTCCTATTCCACCTCTGGATGCCCCGGAACTTGTACCGGAATATTGATGGACCCATCGAATTTCGTGGCAAGTGCTGTACTTCCACTCGAGATCTTTATCTTCACGAATCGTTTTCAGAATGCATCATGGATTATCAACTCCCTCAAAGTCTACAGGGCAGCAACCTTGTCCGGTAGTTCTTCAAATTCAGCGCCACGACGCCTCGTTGATTTGCTGCCAATTTTGCATATTGCAGCAGGTGTAGCTACCGTGCAGATTTTGCTATCTTTGCTATAAGGTCCTTGCGAATGATCACAACTGGATGGACACTGACATTTATTATTTCATGATGACACTGGATAGAAAGTAGTCTGTCGTACCCTATTCTCATACTTGTCGATAGATTAGATCGAGACAACCCCGCGTTACACCTTCACCTTTTGTGGGTCGTCTGTACCTCGGATATCAACCTCAGCAAAGCCAGTTCTCATGGGAGTAATGCTAGCGTGCCCCATTCCAAATGCCCATGTATCTGTTCCTACAGGTACAACCGATAAATCGGGCTTGACTAAAGGCTGGATGTCAGGAGCGAATTTGAACGCGAGGTAAACGTCCGGCTGAACTGCACTGGCTGCGAGGACAGGTCCACTGCGAGAGCCAGAACCATCCGGAGGTCCTTCCTCCTGAGTTCCGTGAACTACTGGAACGTGTTTGAAGAGGCGGCCGTACGAGTTACGCCAGATGCGTGTCCAGTATACTTGTAGACCTTCAGGGTCCGCAAGTCTATGGATCATGGGAAGGTTCACATTGTACAAATCGACCTCGTCATCAGGTATTCCATCCGGATCCTTTCCCCAATTGGTCCATAAATATTCCACGATACGGACGGAAAGGGCGTGTGCAGGCTCATGTAAATTGACGGGCGTGGGATGGAGCACGTTGCCATACGAGATCGCAATAGCACGTGTGCGAGAAAGTGCAGCAGACATTGCTGCACCGATAGTACCCGATGAGAGGGTGAACGCGGCTGTAAAACAAGATGAGACCACTTGAGGCTGATGGGATTGCAGTTGCCAACCTGATGTGTTCCTACCAAAGTTTGGTCCTGAAATCTGGGCGGGTTTGACGGTCAGATATGATAGGTATGGTGGACATGCACATACAACGAGATCGAATTCTCCGGGATATAAATTATGGAGGGCAACGTTTGTACAGGTCGCGGGAGTCTTTAAATCGTTACGCGATGTGAGTTGACGGTTACAAGACAGATTGACTTGTGACCGCACACCGTCCAGCAGAATCCACTCTGCGATCTCTTGCTCCTTGAGTTGTCTGGGGGTATCGGATGTTTCACCTTCTACGCCATCTACGGAAGGATGAGTGGCAAGTTAGGAACATGGGGGGACGAATTGACCTGGCTCCCTTGGATAGAAATATCTGCCTCGGGTAATTTCAGTGATATGATATGCTTTTCCTACATGCTCGACGTTGATATGATGGTACTCTCGAGATTTAATGAGGACATCACACGTCCACTAACCAATCCAAGACTTTTGGGAACTTGGTATGACGACTCTTACGTTCCATTCTAAGGTGATTGTGGAGGTGACATAAGAGGTTGTCATGGATGCTAGGCTGAGGATACTCACTGAGATGGTTGGTGAGGTGTTGATAAAGGCCAAAGATGTAAGGTGACTGTGCACCTGGCGGGCCATCGTCGTTCTGATGGTGTGAGATGAGTGGCTTGGCGGGGGCAGGCCGGATATGAGAAAACACTGACGACGAGCAACACTCTGGGGCTGCTGGGGGACATTTCAGCAGCCAGCGACTAGAAGTTCGAGAAGGGAGACGGGCTGATGTTGCCAGCGGCGGGCGTCTGTGATTTGTAAAAAAAGTCAGTCATACACCTCGTCTGCGCCGTCCAAAGCACTGCCAGAGCGACTTGTTTACCCCGTGCAACGACAAAGCCGCTCGCTGCTGCCCATGGTCGCCATCTGAATCTACCATGTCTACTCCGACTGCCAGTTCGATGCCTCTCTCTTTGCCTGCCATCCCGACCCTCCCCCCCATACAGATGCCCGACGAGAGCGACCACAATTCCGTCCACTCACGCCGCTCTCCATCGTCCGCGTCCCATAATGCGACCTCTTCCTCTCTCTCTTCCCTAATCGCAACTCGTCCACCCCCGCTTTCTCTCGTTGCTTCCACTCCCCACCCCCCACAACAAAATCTCCGCAAGTCCGTCTCCGTCGATTCCTTCATCGGCTACGAACGAGAAAACTCGTCTACATCATCTACTTCGCGGCCTCCTCGAGCCGTCACTCACATCTCAGCGGATTCATCTGGAACTCGCAGGACAGAGTTATCCGTCGATTCCGCACGTCGTCATGCCGCGGAAGCCGTCCCGTTGTACGTTCGGACCCGTGGTGTGAGTACGAGTACCAGGAGCGACAGTCATGATTCTCCTGTGGAGCAAAACTTTGAATCCGAGTCCTGGCAGCCTCTGAAAAAGGCGGGCGATAAAAGTAGGAGAGGCTCGGTGAAAGGCAAAGAACAGGCCCGACAATCGCGTCGTCCCGGTGACCTCAAGCTTCCTGCCCGCAACCAATTGCCACCTGTCCCAATGAACATCTTGCCAAATCAACTTCCCCAGTCCGTTCTATGTGATGACGCTCGCAGATTGCATTCCACGACCTCCCTCCAGTCCTTTCCGCGGCATTCTTCCCTCACGGACGTTATATCCGGCCGCGTCAGGAGCGGTAGCCTTGGGTTGCAGGCCAACTCTGGAAGTAGAGGCTTTCTAGCCGATACGGTTCAGCCAATGGTGAGGAAGAAACTAAATCGATAGATCACCAAGTGAACTGAGACCATGCAGTCGTTCCCCAAGGAGATTTCCATTGCCGTTGTGGGCACGCCTGGTTGCGGAAAGTCTACATTTGTTGCAGAAGATGCAAGGGCTTATGGTGTTGAAGATCTCGCTGCACTTTTCGCTATGTCAGGAAGTTCGATCTCTACGCCCTTCCGCTGTAAGCAACAAACGTGTTCGCTTGTTAGTCTATTCCTCATGTTTTCCAGATACAAGGCGACTTGACTGGGTAAAACAACGGGAGCCACCTAGTGTCTCGATCGTGATCCGCGAATTGGACATAACAAGGCTGACATCGCCCCCTCGAGTGGATGGTATCTTTGTATGTTATGACAGTGGGGATGTATCGTCATTCGTGCCTGTCTCCAACTTTCTCCGTGGGTCAAATGCCATACTTCAACCCTCCTTTCTGCTCGCTCACCATTCACTTCTAGGACTGATACGTCCAATGAAGTATTCTATCATTGCAGTCGCTCTGAAGTCGGATCTCGTGGTAGCCGTTGATCCTCAGACTTCCTTGAGTTTATTTCAGCAGCATGATGTTGGCCTGGTACAAGTAAATCATGTCGGGGACATAGGGAAGATGAGGAAAGCGTTCAAGTTTCTGTTGATGTCTATCCTTAGAGTACCGAGTAAGTCTTTGGACGCCATATTAAATATTCGTACTTTAACCATGCCGTGCATACAGGCGCTGACCTTCGAAATCCCGCGTCGCCAGAAACGTTGGTCTCTCCATTTTCTTTTGAAAGTCAAGGGCGTACCTCGGCGACGCCTACTGCGTCTTCATCTGTCCCTTCGGTCTGCACTACGTCGCAGGCAAGCTCTTTTCGACTTTCACCAACGTCCACCCTACCGTCATCGCCTCCTCCACTGGCAACATCCCCGATACGTGCCCGCTCAACGTCAGATTTGTTTTCGGAGCACGAGAAAGCGAGATCTCGCACTTCAAATGAAGGCAAATTATCAAATGCGCGGAGCGTCATTAGCCTTGTGGCGAGCAATAGCCTACAGTCTTCCTCCATGTCATCCTCGCATCCAGCGAGAGGTGATTCACAGAATGGACTTGAGGATGATGATCGTCACATAAACAAGGAAAAAGAGCCGTGGGTATTCTGTTTCTGCACAACCTTGCTTTCGACTGAGGCTATTGTTGAACAGGCGGTCGATTCAATACGCCACTTTAGACGAGCTCCTTGACAAGCTCCTCTTTCTTGCAGTCAGCGGGGATGGTCAGCTCTCCAAGATGACGCTATTGTCTTTCTTCTGACATTGATATTCAGACGCAACTTTCGTCGCGCATTTTTTGCTCACTTATCGGAGATTTGCTAGTCCTCGAAGTGTCTTATTGGCTATGCAGAAGCGCATACGACAACTTGATAATTCATTGGGGGATCCCATGTTTACTAGTTATGCTCAGATGAGGTTAGTGAGTTAGTAGCTCGCTGCAAGCATCTGATCACACCTTTACAGGATTTGTCATCTACTCGAGACTTGGATGCATACTTATCCACAGGATTTTTCTGCCCCAGGTGCGGCAGGGGCTTTGAGCGCTTTGGTGAAATCCGTCACTGGGAAGAGTTATCTTATGCATTACGGATCCGACTTTGTTCCTTTTCTGGAACACCTTTCAAACATCGTTGATTCCGACTCAGCTTGGGCACACAAGGCTGACCACCTGCTCGACGATGCTGATGATCCCTACAGTATATCGGACGGTGAAGATGAATCACTTGCAGTAACCACCGATTCGGCGTCGTCTAACCTGTCCTCTGTTGTACCTTCCCATGAAAACTCGACTGGCTCAAATTCAAGAGAGCGTAAACAGAGCTTGCCTTTGAGTGCAAAGACATTGATCATGCCCATCACCTCGTCGCATCCACCTGACTCTACCGAGATATCACCGAAGCAACTTCTCAAAGAGCTGAATCGCCAGTCATTAGAATTACAGAACTACGATTGTTCGGAGATCGCTGAAGAGATTACTCGTGTTGAAGCCAAGTTATTTATGGAAATAGAGGTATGCCAATTTGCGGAGGTATGCTCTGTACCTTTAACACGTTGGTATTATAGCCGAGACATTGGCTCCGATACACGCTCACTCCTGGTCGCAAAGATCCCGAATCTGACTCTATCTCACGGTTCAACGCTATTTCAAACCATCTTGCGGATTGGTGAGTGTCAAATATATGTCTTGTCCATATCTAACATTTCCGTAGGGTTGTCTCTCTAATCTTATGTCACGACAAACCCAAAAGTCGAGCAAAGCAAATCGAGAAATTTGTCGATATTGCACACAAGCTTCGCGCTTTGAATAATTATTCTGCCCTCCGTGCCTTCGTTGCCGGAATAAATAATTCGACTTTTCAAGGCGATGATACGATGGAGATATTCAAAACTAAAACGCCAGATCACTACAAAAATCTCTTGTCCTGGGACGTTCTGCTCCAACACAGGGGTGCTCACCAAGCCTATCGGATGGCGCTGAAAAACACTAAAGGAGCATGCATTCCTGCTTTGTGAGTGTCTATACCAATGACTGTAAGCAGCTGAAACAGATGTCTTGCAGGGAAGTACATATGTCGGATCTCATCCGCGCTCATGAAGGAAACGCAGACGTCAGCGCCACCGAGGCCAACAAAATTCACTGGGGAAAGTTCAACATGTTTGGAAGATTCGTCCAGAGCACAACCCATTGCCAACTACAGTGTCAAACGACATCTGATTACAACTTCCCTGAACGACCGAAGATTAGGAGTCTGGTGTTCAATGAGTATGTGATGCCAGAGGAGGTTAGTGTGCATCGTTTCGGTCCGAGGTTTCTGAACTGAGTAACTGTACAGATGCAAGTTTCTAGAATGGCGCCGGTTTCAGATTCGGATGCTGTTGATGAACCATTCAGACCAAGCCTGCCTCGGTCGATCTCACGAGACGATGGTCACCTTACACAGGGAAGAGACTCGGCTTTCATTCGCAAATTATTCCACCGGTGATGGGCCCCGTATACTTGTACTCGGAAATTCACTAGTGTATCGCCAGTTGTTCTGTCTTGGTTCTTTATTATGTTGTCTAACCTCTATCATCGGATACCCTGTTGCATACGTACTACCACCACTGACTGGGTTGTTTTACCTGACGTGCTGTATGATATTATGCAGCCTTGAAACGGCCACTTCATTCCTTGACGCTGATTAGATTAAGGGCTTTGTTATGCTCGATGAAGAATCCTTGTTCATGCAAGCGACGCTACGAATGAATCGGTCAAGACCGAGTTTGCCCATTTCGACCAGAACAATGACTCCTTCGACAACAACAAGCATTCCCAATCCAGGTTGCCAGTGCGACCTTTATAAAAGCTGCACCTCTTACGATGGACTCTACTCACCCCACCTTATCCTGCGGTACTGGTTTACTCGCAGTCGAATCTTGGAGCAGGACTCGAGTTTATCACTCCTTACGACCATAAAATCTCGTCGCTACCGCCATGCTCGCCGACATCTCGAAAGCTACCACATTGTACCTCACGCCCGTTCTGATGCTAACGTCTTTATTCCTCACACTTTTCGCGTATCTCGCCCCGGTGGTCATGCTACACAGCCAAGTGTCGCTCTTGACGGTAACGCCATCCTCGGTGCTCACACAGCCTGGGTCAAACAAGGCCGTGGATGGCCCTAGCATGCTTCTAGGGATACTAGGCAGGTTTCCGATGTCTGAGTGGATGATTAGGAACTCATAGGGTCATAGGGTCCTGTGTCAAGCCGAACGATTCAGCAAGTCTAACCTGCACATCGCCCTCAATCCCCGCTCTTTACAGTGTGTACTCTTTTCATCGCCCACGTTTGTAAATATGAATATGGTTTTGTTGCGATAGACACGTCGGTGTTCACCCCAGACACACCTAGCTCTGTTTTGGCGGCACCTCCCACCGTCGCACCGGCATTTCTGGCGATATCGCTGGGATTCTCCGTCATTTTTTTCATCATGTTCACTGGAATCTCGTTTCGACACCTGATGGGGAAGGCAGGGAATGTTTGGGAAAATCCGATGGTGCAGCGGGCTTCCGCCTGGATTGGTATTTCCTCCTTCCTCGTCGGTACGCAGTACAATATCGAGCACTGAAGTTTCGTACTGAAATTTGTCTTTGTAGGCTTGGCATCTTTCCTGATTATTCGCATGTACTTTGGTAAGGCGGCGGATGATTTCAACCAGAGCATCCAAGGCCAAGGTGCGAACGGTCCACAACTGATTGCAAACACAAGTAACGCTTTCACGAGTAAGTTGGAGGTATTCTGATCATGCCTAGATGCTCATCATTATGGCAGTGGTTTGGGTTGGCTATGCGTTCTTCGCTGTCCCAGTAGTAGTTTCCTTGGCAAAGTTGCATGTTCTCGCGACAAAATGAATAGATTGGTAGAATCTGGACACTCGGCTTACTGTAGCTTTCTGTATCTTCGTTGTAGCCGATTTAACAAGGCCAACATGAGCTGGTGATGAAACGCGTGCTGGTCAACGGCTGCGATGCGGTGTTCCGTTACACTTTGTCTTCGCTTAATGAACGACCCGAAGTAAGAACTGAGAAATTGAAGATGGGCCCACCAAATTAAAATCGCCGTTTGAATATTCCTTGGTACCGTGATGGCTGCATTGACGGTTGCATTGGCACTGGACGTTCTCTGTGCCTTGGTGGGTTTTCTGTCTGCACTGTACCAGTCACCGCAATTGATCTCGTTTCGTCTTCTAGGCTGCACACCGTCGGTTCAATCAGCACGAACCCGCTCTCTCGTGGAGCTTCCTGCCCATATTCGCAGTCCCTTTACTTCCCGCATCGTTCTTGGTCGACCATGCATGGATCCCATTCTCCACAGCCCTTCTCGCAGTTTATCTCCTTTTCTTTACGACCCTGCTCACGTCGATCCTGGTGTATCGCCTCTCCCCATTCCATCCCCTCGCCAAGTATCCTGGCCCCTTTGCGTGCAAGATATCTCAGCTATGGGCAGTAGCTGTTTACTCCCGTGGCAAAGCTCACCATTACCGAAAACGATTGCACGACCAATATGGTCCTATCGTCCGTATCGGTACGCCACTCCATGCGTGTCACTCTCGTTCTGCTGATGGAGGTTCAAGGGCCCAACGAACTATCTGTTACCGAGAAAGACATGCTTCCATACATCCTCGGCTCGCAAGGAATGCCAAAGGGACCTTGTAAGATTCACAAGTATGACCATCATTCCAGTTTTGCCCTCATCTCCCATCTGCGCTAGTATTCGAGGGGAGGCGAATGTCTCCGATCGACAAGGATCTGGAACATTTTAATCTGATCGGTACCCGCGACTTGCAACGTCATGCGGTATTACGGAAAGCTTGGAACAAAGCTTTTTCAAACTCTCCTCTCAAGGACTACGAGGAACTGATGCTTTTGCGTGCTCGCCAACTGATGAGTACTCTCAACACTATCTGTAAAGGACAAGGTGAGGTTGCTTGCGTTGACATCGCGACTTGGATGAGCTACTTCACGTAAGTGTTGTCTACACGCGGCCCCACTCGCTTACGCTAGTGCCAGGTTCGATTTCATGGGAGACATGGCGTGAGTCAGCTTCGGACCTTAGACCACTTGAATCGTTCTGAATTGAAACGCACGGCCACTCAAGTTTCGGCGGCGGATTCGAACTCATGCGGGACGGTGATAGTAAACAACTCTTGTCCAATATGTCAAGGTCACTCTAGTCAGTCTATGCCATTTTTCGTAATCATTCGCTCACCACTTCCCCAGCTATGCTTGTCTGTGCGAAGCCGTCCCATGGTTTTCACGCGTGCTGCTCCACTTCCCCTATTTCGGAGCACCAATGCGTGCCTTTGGGTCGTTTGGTTTCCAACGGGCGAAGATTCGATATCATCAAGAGCCAGATCAGAAGGATCTTTTTTACCATTTGGTACAAGGTTCCTATGTCTGCTACGGTCATGTTTCACTGAGTGCTGAATCCAGATCGCGGCATCCCACGCTGATTCGCAGGAATCATCCTTCCCATTGATTGCCATGAACTCTGTTCTTGCCATCATAGCAGGTGCAGACACGACTGCTACAGTCTTAAAAAACACTATATTCTATCTCCTCACAAACCCTACGCACTATGCACGTTTGCGCGAAGAGATAGATGCAACGTTCCCGCCGACAGAGACAAGCCCCCTCGACACAGGGGTCTTGCCCGGGCTTCCTTTCTTGAATGCAGTAATGTGCGTATCCATCCAGTCCTGTTAGTGATGGTGATGGGTGTTGATTTTTATTTTTATACTGTCATGTCAGAAATGAAGTTCTGCGTCTCCATCCTCCTGTCTCAACGGCACTACAGCGTGCGCCCGCGAGAGGTACGAGAGGCAAGCTGATAGGAACTCAGTACGGTCCAGCCAAGCCTTATATCTTTCGTATCTCACACGTCGTTTAGCTACATCAAAGAGGGTACTCATATCCAAGTACCTCCCTACGTTCTGCATCGTGATCCGAGGTATTTCTTTCCGTACCCAGATGAATTCTGGCCAGATCGATGGATTTTGGAGACTCTCGATTCGCAAGAGTTTGTGTTGGACCATAGCGTCTTCATACCGTTTTCCATGGGGCCAGCAAATTGCGCGGGAAAATCCCTGGCGATGCTCGAATTAAGGGCAGTTGTATCCCTGTTCATCATGCATTTCGATATGGAGTTTGATGACAGCTTCGATCCAAAAACTTGGATGAAATCCCTGAAGGACTACTTTCTCTTGGAGAGTGGAAAGTTGATGGTCAAATTGAGGGTAAGAAGAAGACAAGGTCCCGAGTAATTAGTCCATGCAGCCTCCAAAATTTACCAGGTTACCGATTTGTATAGTCGTGGTTCTCAATTGCAAAATATGACAGTCGCTACCTCGACTAGATATCGAGATCTTCATCAGGATCATCATCGTCAATGTCATCAGCTGAGTCTGGTTCATAGAAAATTGCTCCTCTCGTAGAGGGCACCGAAGGTATAGCTTTACCTGCTATGCGGCATTTATATCTGTAGTTACACACAAGAAAGATCTGACCTTCGTGAGTGTAAGGCAGTGGGACCTGTGCCCTCGATTTCTCCTGGGATGGAGTAAGTTTTAAATTGAAGGAGGCGGTTTGTGTCGTATCGAGTGACTTCTGGAATCTTTGATCAGACGATGTCGACTCCAGAACGAGGCAACGAACCTCATCAAGCGATTTACTTCGAGACCAAATGCTCTTTAAGCTGTCGAGCTTCTGAATGTGCCCTGGACTGGTACCGTTCCATGCTTCGATTGTCCGCTCGATCCCTCGTTTATATCCCTCCACAGTTATCCCTCTGACTATCAGCTCGATAACAAACTCTGGTAGATCTGGCCCTCCTCCGGAACATGTGCCACTACCCCCAGGCCCATAGACGAGAGCCTCGCTTTCATGCACACGTTCGGAAACTGGAATAAAAACGGTCCAAAACTTTTCAGCTGGCCCAGCAGGTGGCGGGGGAGCGAGATACGATGATGCGAGGTGGGTAAGCAGAGAGGGTGGGTGGGCAATTATGTGTGTCAGAGTTGCCGAGAGGTGGGTTTGTGTCAATATCGGCAGTAAAGGACAGAGCAGGATATGTAGAATCAACACGGACGGCTCTGTAACGAACACGGTGAGAAGAAAATGTAGAATCCACCGGTACGGATATCACACACGTGAACGGGAGGTGATCAAGCTGAGAAGAGACTTGATAAACTTGTACGTCTGAGAGTTTGATGCGAGATCTGTAGCGAGGGTGTCGACAGAGTCTATGATCACATGAAGTGATCCTGGGGGAACTGTTCGTGATGAGCATCGCTAAATTGACTTTCCCCTTGAGAACTTACTGACCGGAACGAACGGCGGTCAGAATTTCATCGCGTGTATCCTGCGTTCGGTCATATCCAGGAACTTGTTCGGTGTAGTCAAACACCTTTAGTGAGCTGTTCGAGGTGTTCGGCCAGTCTGCGGTCAGCGATGCTGGGGGATATAGGAAACAGAACAACAATGATTGTGCGGGACGTTTTGCGGGCTGGATAAGGCTGCGGAGCACTGGCAGGCACGTCTGTGAAACAGAGGACTGAACGAGTATCAAAGGCTGATGCGGGCGCGAGCCACTTGGGTCGGCGACGATGGAAGGGAGAAGTGCCATCGCGAATGGTTCAAGACCAGAATTTACAACAAGAAAAGGGCTAGTTGAGCAAAATCACAACATCAGGTATCAGATGATTCTTTGCTCCTCTCCCTCCTCTCCCATCGGGCTCTCTCCAGGCTCATTGCATCCACCCTCCAGCCAAAAATGCCAAGTTTACCGCCCTGTTTCTCTACCGAGAATCCCAATTCACGCAAGGAGTCGTATTTATAACCCAGAAGGGGAGTAGCGGAGGCTTTTAGGACCTTGACATCCTGTGTCGTCGTAAAAACATGGCGAGCTGCGAACGCTAGGATGTCCTGCTGCACGTTGGACTTGCGAAAGCGCTCTTCCACGAAGAAGTGTCGGATAGTTGCAACCGAAGATGTGCCAGTGGAGTAGAAATCTTTGGTCCTGTCAGCGAGAATATGGCCATGTTCGTTTTTCTTCACGAGGCCCTGCTCCGACTGTGAATCCTTCGAGGCGTCGATGGCAACGAGGCCAACAAACTTGTCAGCGTATTCAAGGATAAAAAGCCCTGAAGAGGGGGAGCGAGCATAGTATTTCTGCAGGTTTACAAAATCGGGCCTATGCATGAGGTCGGAGGCAGGATCTTCAAAGTATGGTCGATTGAACCTGGAGGACATAAAGACAGTATAAGCTCATGTACGTCACTCAAGAGCAGGTGAGTACCAGTCGATTGCGAACAATATCGGAACGCCCCAACAGCCGAAAGCTGGCAGGGGCAACAACCATCCCAGCAAGCGATACTCTGGTTTCGGCCACCAATTCAGCAACTGAATCATGATACATGACAACCCGACCCATAAGCTCAGGATCAACGGATGGAACGCAGCTGCATGGCGATCAGTTTGCGGGCGTTTTTTTTTCGGGGCAAACTTGAGCCTACCTCGTCTGTTGGCTACTGCAAGCCCTTCCATAGCGGCTAGCCCGAGCGTGAACTTGACAAATCTTTCATCGTCAGGCCTGTACGCGCGGAAGATTGCCTTGGGTTCGACCATCGTTCACCTGCAGGATGGGAAGTTGCACGGTAATCACACGACATTCTCTTTAAAGGTCCCCAAACCGCGCGAACGACAGCGGTCGCTTTGTCCCGGAATTCACACATCCTTCACTTCCAGGACAACCACTAGTTGAATTTATTATCTTGTTTCAGTGTAGTACATATCATCGTCGCCTCTTCCTTAGATCTTTAGAATCCACACGTGCACCGAGCAACCAGCACAGTCAGTCTTGGGCATGACCTAATGCAATTGTCTTCATCAATGTTCATACAGACAGCGAGATGAAAGGGACGTGACAGGTATGCACACCATAAGAAGCTAAGGAGACAGAGAGCAGGAGAGCCAGATAGAAAGAAGGATACAGTAAATTCTACATCTATTTACTTCTTCTTGGCGGCCTTCTCAGCAGACTTGGTAACTGGGGGAAGAATGAATATGCTTGTCGACACTAAATGTTGAGAATCTTACCTTTACCACTCTTGTCGGTCTTGTCAACAGATTTGATGACACCGACAGCAACGGTCTGTCTCATGTCACGAACAGCGAACCGACCCAAAGGTGGGTACTCGTTGTACGACTCGACACACATGGGCTTGGAAGGAACAAGTTTGACAATGCAAGCATCACCTGACTTGACAAACTTAGGTGCCTGCTCAAGAGACTTGCCACTCCGACGATCAATCTTCTCAATGAGCTCAGCGAATTTGCAGGCGATGTGGGCAGTGTGACAGTCGAGCACTGGAGCGTAACCAGCACCAATCTGACCGGGGTGGTTGAGCACGATGACTTGAGCATTGAAGGAAGCAGCCTCCTTTGCGGGGTCATTCTTGGAGTCGGAAGCGACGTTCCCACGACGAATATCTTTGACCGAAACGTTCCTGCAAAAAGTTAGTGGGGCGACAATAGTCTCGGGAGTAAATGACATACTTGACGTTGAAACCGACGTTGTCACCGGGGACACCCTCAACAAGCTGCTCGTGGTGCATTTCAACGGATTTGACTTCAGTGGTCACGCCTGTAGGCGCGAAAGTAACGACCATGCCAGCCTTGATAATACCGGTTTCAACACGACCGACGGGCACTGTTCCGATACCACCGATCTTGTAGACATCCTGGAGAGGGAGACGAAGAGGTTTGTCGGAGGGGCGAACAGGAGGCTCGATGGCATCGATGGCATCGAGGAGGGTCTTTCCCTTGACAAGACCACCCTTGGTCTCCTTGGTCCAACCCTTGTACCAGGGCATGCTATTTCGGCGCTTTCAGAATGGTAGAGGTCGATCTGATAACATATTGCTTACTTGTCGGACTCCTCCAGCATGTTGTCACCATGCCAACCAGATATGGGCACGAAAGCGACGGCCTTCGGGTTGTAGCCGACTTTCTTGATGAAGGTCGAGGTTTCTTTGATAATTTCGTTGAAACGGTCCTCACTCCACTATTGGCGACATATCAAACCGCATCCATCCAAACGGAATGTACAACACACCTTGGTTGTGTCCATCTTGTTTACAGAGACGATGAGCTGACGCACACCAAGGGTGAACGCCAGAAGAGCGTGTTCGCGGGTCTGACCGTCCTTGGAGATACCAGCCTCGAACTCACCAGTACCAGCGGCGATAATGAGGACAGCACAGTCAGCCTGGGAGGTACCGGTGATCATGTTTTTGATAAAGTCACGGTGTCCAGGGGCGTCAATGACCTTATGTTCTGCGTGAGTATACATTCGCTACATGTTTGAAGAGCGACGACGTACGGTGACCATGTACTTGGGAGTCTCGAATTTCCAGAGTGCGATATCAATAGTAATACCACGCTCACGCTCAGCCTTGAGCTTGTCGAGTACCCATGCTAGACAATTCATCAGCGACCTGTCGCATCGATCGCAACTGACTAATGCCTCACCGTACTTGAAGGAACCCTTTCCGAGCTCAGCGGCTTCCTTCTCGAACTTTTCGATGGTACGCTTGTCGATACCACCGCACTTGTAGATCAAGTGACCAGTAGTGGTCGATTTGCCGGAGTCGACGTGACCGATAACTGCGATGACTTGATCAGTGGGCTACCGATGACGGGAGGCGCCACTCACCGACGACGTTAATGTGGGTCTTTTCCTTTCCCATTTTGATAAGTTTCTGTGCACAGAAAGTGAGTATGGAGTGTCAGAGATGCCCATCGCAAAGATCAGTAACATCAACAAAGGTTCAGATAAGAATCGAGCAACGAAAGGGGAGCGTAGATGGAGAGGAGATGAGAGATGAACAAGATGATACTCACTTATGTGTACAGAAATGAAAGGAAAAAAAGCGGAGAAGGGAGAGGATGTGGTGGTACGAAAGAAAGAGATGGCAGATGTTTGCTGATAGTTATACCCTTGCACTCGGAAAATTTTTATCGATTCAAAATCGATGTGATTCGATGTCGGCTGATAAACTGATGCCGTCAACTCCGCCCGGCGCCGGCCACGCCGAATTCAAACTCCGTGGTCCTCACAAAGTCTCGCTCGAGCCCCACCGGTTTGGATACAAAGTGATACATGTAGTTTTCAGCTAGCGACAGTGCTGACAGTGACAAGACACTTTGTTGCTGATGAAAAGACGGGATCTATGGCTACATACCACAGATAGTCGACTCCTCATCTAGAACTGAGATGATCAGAGATCAGATGGCATTGCGAGCCCATGCTGCCACTGAATCTTGGCCTCATCCCTCTCGATCAGCCGACACGTGCAGGGAATGCACTCGGTTGTGGGCAGATTTGTACTTGGTTTCCGTATGGCTTCTTCTTCCCCCACCCATCGTGACCGCTCAGAAAACGACACCGGAGAATGCTTTCAAACGTCGGCCTTGCGTCGACTTCCACATGCAAACACGCCCTCACGAGTGCTGCAGCGTCCCCGAGGGCACCCCCTCCATCCCCCTCCTCCCCTTCATTCGCCTTGTCATCACCACAGCGTTCGTCTAGAGCGATCGACGCATTCGCGAATGGGGACTTTAAGCCCTCCTGTGCTTCAGCTGCAGTTTGAAATGGACATTCTCCAACCTGGAGAACGTAGGCCACGACCCCAAACGCCCAGACGTCCTGCTCTTTCCCGTAATATCGCTCGCCCCGTAGGATCTCTGGTCCGGCGTAGTCCAGCCTTGCCATAGAAGTCCATATTCAAGACAAAAAGGGTTTTGAGAAAACAGAAGACTTACGTCCCGCTAAACGTATCCCAACCAGTATTCTTGATCAGTCCTGAGCTACCAAAATCTATCAGAACGCATAAGCCATCCGGGCCGAGGACCACGTTCTCGTCTTTCACGTCACGGTGAACTGCGCATATCTGTCAAACGTTCGTTGCACGAGCGTCGGTACAACACTTACCGATCCCACGGTCGTGTAGAAAACAGAGAGCATCGGCCAGCTGGCCGAGATAACTACGAATGGAGGCGGGGGGAAGACCTTCTGGATATGCCTCTACCAAATCAAAAAGATCTGTCGGGGGGCGGGGTTCGCTCAGAAGATGTTCAGGAGATGTCGATGGTAGGACGAGGTAGTAGTAATGGTTATCTTCGAAAAAGTCTAGCAGAGGGCAGATGTTCGGGTGACCCTTGACTACTTTGCCCTCCTCCCAACAGGAATCCGATTCGAGGGTACATACCGATGATGTCGAGCGATGATGCCTTCTCGGATCCCATGGACGACGAGGAGGGAGCGTGTATGACTTGGCGGATATGAGAGACATGACATAGATTTCTATTGGTATAGTTCCGTATTCATGGTGCCGTTTCCAGCAGTCGGCGAGAATACGCGACTTGATTATCTGCTTGATGACCAACGGTGGCTACTACCAGATGAGGGCTGGCATTCGTGGCGTGAAAGAACTAGCCCCTTACCCCAAGAGAGCTATCCGATTTGTACTCCCGAGCTTTTTTAACCAAGCCGTATGCACCTCGACCAATTTCTCGTTCGATAAAAAAATCTGAAATCGTTTTTCCATCTGGGAGCATCTGTCGATCGGATGTTGGGGTTGGAGGTCTGGTTCTGACGACAGACGACAAAATATTTCCAGTACTGCCAGATCGACGGAGAATTTGTGGCATGGCTGGGGGTGGCGAAGGTGGCTCAATCGGGGCGATTGAGACGCGGCCAGCAATTAGAGAAACACGCTGCTGGGAAGACCGCCTGCGAGGACGCGAAAGAGTCGGAGAACGTGATGGGAGTGGAAGATCGACTTCGGGTGCATTCGACTGAAAAGGTACAGATGGCTGTGAGGATTCGAATGGGGAATATAGATGCATGCGGAAAGGTGAGTCGGAGATTGGCGAGTCTGTCAATTGCGACGAAGGCTGGATGTCAGGTTCGAGGACAAAGGCCTTTGACTTGAGTGCGGGAGTAGTGGCAAGGGATATTGGAGGAGAGCGTCTGGGTGCAACTGGAGGCTTTATAGGTGTGCACTTTGAGAGGTCAGGGACGAATGACTGGTCTTTGTTGTCGGGGGAGGAGCTGGTAGAGGATGAAGTCGGAGGATGATCATCACTTGAGTTCCAGTTGAAACCACGTCCGATGCAAGTGACGCCCCAGCTATTGCCTGCACTAGCTGCCCTATGGAGCATGGGCGGGGCGGGAACAAGCCAGTCATCATCATCGAAAGTAAGGTCAAGAGTGGACTCTGCGAGCATAAAAGAGACCAAACGGGGGAGCTGGATCTGGGTGATTGAGCTCGAACGTGCGGATAAAACTGTTGGGGAATCGCTGATGGTTTTATTTGCGACTGGGTTGCGCTTTGTCTGTCAATACACAGCGATGCTGCGCTCTTGGACAAGTTGGGTGAGAGTGGAACGAATGAACCGCTTTCGTTGATCAAAACGTAGTAATAATCTCAAGCAAGGAGCGCCGATAAGTCCGCGACACAGCTACGGGTGTTGACGTGTATTTGTCCCTTCCTCCTCGCACCAGGGAGCTATCATCGTCGTGCCCACCCAGATCGTCCTCCTCCAGCTCAGAAATCGTGAGTACGCTCTCCCAGAAACTTAAAATGGACGTTATATCATGTCTCGAGTGTTTCGAGTCCCGAAAAGTGACGCTGACGGTGGATGCATGGGTGGATGCACGGATGCATCTGCTCCTTACGTTCCCTCATAAACACCCAAACGTGACTCAATTGTCCTGACACCTCTCCTCAGATCGCCATGGCCGTAAAGATCCCTATTGTCAAAAAGCGCACCAAGTCATTCAAGTCCGTGGACCTTTCCTGACTTGCTTGCAGTCTCTCATCCTCTCATACAGGCGCCACCAGTCCGATCGTTACCACAGTGTCAAGGAGGCATGGCGGAAACCAAAGGGTATCGACAACAGAGTGAGGCGCCGTTTCAAAGGGCAGCTTCCGATGCCCAAGATTGGCTACGGGAGCAACAAAAAGGTAGCGCACTCTTCTCCCGAGTCAACACCAGGCTGTATCTCCTGTCCATAGACCCGTCACCTACTTCCCAACGGCTATAAGAAGTTCCTTGTCAGCAATGTCAAGGAGGTGGATATCCTTCTCATGCACAACAAAAGCTATGCGGCAGAGATCGCACACAATGTTAGCAGCCGAAACCGTACCCTTATTCTCGAGCGGTACGTTGCCACCTTCCACAGCTCTTCACCACTTTGTGACATGTCTTCGTCAAAGGGCCAAGGCCCTTGGCGTCAAGGTGACGAACCCTGCTGCACGTCTGCGGTCAGAGGAGTAGTTTGTTGTCGTATTTTCTCTTGTCGCATGTACCCAATTCCATATGCTGGAGATAGCCAAGTATGCTCTAATTAAAAGCATGACTTTCCCAAATCTATCGAATTCGAGCGTACCTACACCGACTTTCCTAATGCAATCAACTCTCCTACACTTCTTCCGCAGACCTGCTTCGCTGCCGTCTCAGGAGAACATGAGTAACACAAGGCAAGTCTCACGTCTCACAACTCGACTCTCCATCTAACCAACCCTGTCCATGTGCAGACCTGCGGAGCACGCTGGATCCTGGTACGAAAGCGATGGTAGATCTCGTGCAGCACTTGGATAGTTCTTCACGCCACGAATGATTCGTCACAGCCCAGGTGTTAGGCAAGCAGTTGGGTGGATGGCTGGCAGCCGTGCAACCGACAGATGTCGAACAAGATTTTACACCTCCCATCGCGGGGTGCAGAGCGATCATTGCTCCGTTCGTTTGCACCCCGTCTTATCCAGCCGTCTGGTGTCTGACCACACGATTCACAGACATGCTGGTTACGTGTGGTCAGGACGCGCTGCCGCTTGGGCATATAGATGCATAGATACAAAAGGAATGTGAGTCCCCTCAAACTTGGATGACATCGATCTCATTCGTGGCACCAAAGTAAGCGGGTCTTCATTCTTGGCCCCGCACACCACGTCCATCTGAACCGCTGTGATCTTTCTGGCTGCGATTATTATGCCACGCCTTTGGGAAAGCTGCGTCTTGACAAGGAGAGTAAGTAGCTGTGACGAAATTCCATTGGATAGGGCAGATCGTGACAGCCTCCCCAGTCATAGGAGACCTCAAGGACACAGGCAAATTCGGAACCATGTCAATTGACACGGATAGGGACGAGCATAGCATCGAGATGCATCTGCCATACGTGTATCAGTTATTTAAAGAGTCAGTTATTCCCCCAACTCATTTATCCCACTAACACGTGTCGTGCTAGCTCTGATATTACAGTGGTACCGATTCTTGTTGGTTCTATCAGCCATTCACAGCAAAAAATCTATGGAAATATCCTCGCGCCTTATTTTGCTGATCCGGAAAACTTCTTCGTGATTTCAAGCGATTTCTGCCATTGGTGAGTTGTTCCTATTGCAGCGATCTTCTTAACTGATCAACTATAGGGGCAGATCGTACGGATACACGTTCTACTATCCAGAGCCACTTCCCAGCGACGTACTCGGCATTTATCTCAAGAGCCACGGCGCTCACCCAAATTTATCCCAGAGACCCATTTACGCTTCGATACGCGATTTAGATCAGGAGGCCTTGGACATTCTGACCATGTCACCATTGTCCGATGGGAATTCCCCTGCGGCAGATTCGCACGTGAGATTCTTGGAGTATCTAGATCGAACCAGCAACACTATCTGTGGGAGGAAACCGATAGGCGTGCTTCTTGGTATGCTTTCCCAGGTCGAGAAGGAGGGCAAGAAAGCGAAATTGCAATTCGTACGGTACGAACAGAGCAGCAAGTGTACCAGTGTGACAGGGTCTAGTGTGAGTTACGCGAGCGCATACGTCTCGCTCCTGTAGAGGTCTTTCGAAATGTACCAGTAGTCGGGTGTAACCAGAATGTAAACATATTTACTGTGATAGAAGGCAAGCGCTGGTTTTATTCCGTATGATACTCACGTCCAACAGGGTATGCCATCATCTCGTTTACTCCAAACCCCATAGCTTAAAGCATGCTGGAGTAGATCTGTGGCCCAAATGTGTCGTCCTCCTCTCCCTCTGTACCTGGTACTCCAACGTCATGAACGACCTATCCCCAGATGTTGTGAAGTTTTCCTTGGGATCTTGGTTGAGGACACACCTTGCCAGGAGTGTCATCCGTCACAATATCCCTGAATCCCCAGTCCCTCAGGGACGATTGGCTGGTCAAATGAGCGCAGGAGGCCAACGATACCCCTTCCCACTGCGAAGCCTCTTGCCCGCCAGTAGGGCCATGCTTGCGAGAAAACTGAGACAGCGTGCAGCAGCCAACTCTAAGCGGCAACTCTGGCTGTGCAAGAAGATGTCGGCACATCGCGATGATCGGTGCTGCATGGGAGAGGAGTAGAATGTTCTTGTGATGACGCATGTCTGACTGTGTGTCGATCTGGTGGATGAGGCACCTGAGAAAGTCGGACATTCGGGCGTGGATCCCTTCTAGGTCTTCTCCCTTGCGAGGGGGGAGCCAGATAGAGTTCCAGGAAGGATCGATTTCCACCGTATTCCAAGATGGACTGATCTCGGGTAGCATAGCCCGCAATTCGATGGCGCTCTTTGGTCGAGGAAGGAGGCCTGTGCCAGGTGTAACAGGGGAATACCATTCAGATAGTCCTGGATATGTCTGTCAGGAGTCAGAAAGCGCCACGCGGGGGTGATCAGACCGTGCTCGATATAAATCGGCAGAGACAAACGTTCTGCGGCGGGTTTGGAAGTTTGAAGGCAACGATCTACACACGGTACGGTCGATCACAACCAGACGATAAAGGCAGTTACTTACAGTATGGGGAGCTAAAGATTGCACTTGGCTGTTCGTCCTTTGGGAGCGACTCTAGGTATACTGCCAACTCTACAGCTTGAGCCTGCGATGAAGCATGTATGATTGGCAGGGCAGACAAATAGCTTTCTTACCTCCCCGTATGCAGCTAGAGGAGGATCTCTGGCGAGACCTGTCGGGGTAGTCCTATCCCATGGTTCTTATGTGAAATGTCTGTGGTAATACATACCACAACCCTCTACTGACCAGTTTGAGGTCACCCAGTTAGCTCTAAAACCTGCAAGGCACTGCAGCTGGTTCACAGAGAGGTATGGGCGGTGGGTGACTTACCATGCCTAGCAATATAGATCGTCTCTATCATGGATGATGATTTTGAACGAGTAAAGTTGTGGATATCGTATGAGGCAGTCCACCGCAGCTGATGGACGCAGAATTCTGAAAAGCGAGTTCATCAGGGTATGGAAAAAAAATTCGCTGACAGCAGGATTTGAACCTACGCGGGCAATGCCCAAGTGATGATGCTGAATTCAAATCACTCGCCTTAACGACTCGGCCATATCAGCTTGCTGACAACCGCCTTCAGTGGCTGCATTCTGTACCTTTTCCGAGAAGACCCCCCACAGCTGCTTTGGATCTTGGACCTGGAGAACCTCTTCAGCACACAAATCAGCACCGTCCAAATAATTACTGGCCATTCCTTTTGTCTTTTTTCTCTACTTATTAGCTGCCTGGGAGCAGCACGGGAGATTCATGGATTCACTCATCCCGTTCACGACATCGGGATCCCTGGTAGATTGTGTGGACAGTACGTCTGCCGAGTCAACTCCACACCAGCCAACACCCTGAGCCATCCCCATAACTACTTTGCCCCGTTCATGATACTCCGGCTTAGGAAAGATGCTGGTGGTCCTCAGAGACGGTCGAAAGTTGCATGGTGTATTGCGCTCTTACGATCAATTTGGTGTGTTGACGGAACATGTCTGGTTTTATCGCTGATTCTCAGCGTTTGGCAACAGCAAACCTTGTACTTGAAGATACCGTCGAACGAATATACCATGGTAACGCATTTGCGGAGCACTGGCATGGCCTCTTCCTCATTCGAGGGGAGAACGTGGTATTATTGGGCGAAATCGTACAGCTTCTGGTGTGCATATTCTCGTATGGTCTGCTGATAACTTTGTCTACCCAGGACCTTGATCAAGAGGACGATGTCCCCTTACGACAAGTCGATTATCAATTTCTGGATCCATATCACAAAAACGACATTGCCAAGAAGAAAGCTCGCGAGGATTTCAAGGCAAAGGTTTTGTATGAACAAAAGGGGTTCTGTAAAGAAGGAGGCGAGGGAGATGGGTATTGATAGGAACACGGCTATTGCATTGATCTCCCTTCCAAGTTGCGCGTTCCGTAGGCAAAAAGAAATTGGGACATGGTTACAACATCGAGTATATCATCGCGGATTCTTCTATGCGGAAACAACAGAGCGTAGCACAGTATGCGTAGCTACTACCTTTTTTTCACCTTTTCTGAAACATGGCCTGTCGTGCGGGGTTTCTCAGATCCATTGACCTGAACTTCTGTGTGTAGGAGTTCGAACGGAGCTTGCAAGGTGCCAGTTGGCTGTGGATAGAGAATGTCTTCGATGCATTTACGTTTCTCGCGCTCGCGCGTAGTGAGTTTGAGCAGAATCCCTTCTTTCGTCTCTTTGTCAAATGAGACTTCTGCAGCACGAAGCTTCTGCCAACTGAAAAGTTGTCAAATGGGTGAACAATGAAACTACGGCGGAGGCTTACCCTGCATGACGCTCACACTTCTTCTTGCCAGTACACCACCATTCTCCATGCATGGCAGAAACGACATCGAGCGACATGCCATCATCCCTCGACTCCACCTTCACACGTTCCTCCTCATAACTCTCCAACACCTCCGGACCAAAGTCTGCCCATTCCTCCTCACCAAAGCAGAGTCTCTGATCCCATCCACACTCGTCCACCTTTTCTGCTCTCTCGGAAGCAAGCTCCACTACTTTCTCGCGCCACATCACCATGTCCAATTCACGCTTCATGAACTCACGCTCCTTGACCACTTCCTCAAGGCGCGCGTTTAGGCAGGCAACCTCGCGCTCGGATCTTCGCTTCGCCGCAGAATCAAGAGGTTTGCGCTCCGAGTTGTTGCTGTCAACGTCCATCATTCTAGGAGGACTTGCCACGTTCGTCTCGGCGCACACCACCACACCTTCTCGCTTTGTGGTGTTCTTGACACACTCCCATAACAGGCCGCGCGCACCGCCCGATTTCTCCCATTGTGCAATACGTGCTCGCATGTACTTTATACCGCAGTCGTCAGAGCAGTATTTTGAGAACGCCCCACGCGACGGCCTGTGACATGCTTCGGGTGACGATGGATTCTCGTGCTGGAGTCCAAAGAGACATCGTCGTTTCCACGTCGACCGTAGATGTGGGTGTTCTGAGGCAATACGTATAAGCTCAACAGATTACTGAGAGCATGCCGCAGATACCCACTTTGGATGCACGGGGGACATATGAATTGATCAACGAGATCGATTTCTAGGTCTGGCATGTTAACACACATTGTATGGAACCATTCGTCGCAACTAAGTCATTGCTTTGAGTTATATACGAATCTTTGTGATCCATTCTGATACTCACCGATCACACGCGATCATCATTCGGTCTTCGTCATACCGCGTCTTGCATACACAGTAAAGTTTATCATCCTCTTTGTCACTCTCGTCTGCCTCCGGTTCTGGGACAACATCATCCACAGTACCTGGGATGATAGAGGTAGAGCGCGACCTGGCATTAACGTTCACTACGGCTTTGGGGATGCTAACTTTCGAAGAGGTGTCCGGAACATTGGGTCTGACTTTAGCTTTGGGAGCGGGTTTGGCTCGTGGTTTGGGAGGCTGTTTTGGTTTAGCGGCAGGCTGATCGGGGAGAGTAACTTCAGGACTGGTCGGTCGTGTAATGAAATGCGATATACGCACTTTTGACGTTCCGTCCTTTTTCTTTCTGCTTCCGGTCGCTGTACCAGCGGGGAAAGTGGTCTTGTCCTTTTCAGCTTTTTTATTGCGTGCTGCTGGAGGAGTGGATGTTCGACCTTTCTCCTCGTCTGTTGTAAGAGGTGGGCCCTTGAGGGCGGGCTGGGAAGACAACGCCAATGATGGACCACCAGAGGCTTCGCTCAAGCCCTGTTCAGCGCCTGCGCCGGTACCCTGACCTACCAAGGTCGGCGGAGACGACCTCGACTCAATTTGCACTTTTAGCATCGCACGGACGGCACGGACAGGACGGTCTTCGACAAGACTCAAAAATTCTTCATCCACATCCATCATCGTTTGCTCTGAAACCAGTGGTTCCTGTTCGGAGGTAAACTCTGGCTCAAGGGATCGGCGAGAAGGTGGCTCTGGTTGGATTGGCAGGGAGCTCAGTATGTCCTCAGAGGGTTCATTATGCTCGTCTTTAGCGAGTGAGAGTATGGGAAGAGGTTGTTGCGAGGGGTCCCAACTTGTGCTTTGCGAAGCGTTGGCATGAGTTAAATGAGTTGACATTTCAAATGTCCCTGGTTCCTTGGCTATCACAGGTTGAGCAAGTTCCGGAGACGGCTGACGGAGCAGTGGATTAGCCATGAGGATGTCGTCCGTATCCATGACCTCTGGCATTAGCTCTGCTTTGCCTAACAATGGCTCGGTAATGGTTGCGTCGGCGGACGTGAGCAGGGCACTGGTACTCGGGTCTAGCTGCGGATCGAAAGGTTCGGGCTGAAGTTCAGATTGGGTCCCAAAATCCTTGAGGTGAGAATGAAGGACGGGAGAAGCTAGCGCACGTGAGGTGGAACAGATCGAAAGCGAGGTTTGCAGGACAGGTGTTTGTGGCTCAGACGGTGACCGGGGCTGCGTTGGAGTCGGTGATAACGGTGCAGAATCAAGGCAGGTACCTTCGTTAGGTATTCGCAAGTCAGACGCTAAAGGTGCCAGTGTCGGGGCACGAGGTGGCGACGGCTCCTTGCAAGTGGATGATGGAGACGTGAGCACTAAGAAAATGGTGTTGAGTCAATGTGAAAAAAAAACGAATTGGAGGGGGCAGCACACCATCTTCCGCAACATCCTGCCGTAACACTGTTTCCCGATCGTCCTCGGCTAGTCGCTCACCATGCCCGCCTTCACTTGCTGCCGACCACGCACGCCTTTCCGCGAGGTTATATACGATGTCTGGCATGTGTACCGGCGAGACGCGTCGAGGTGTCTCACGGAGTGTCGGTTGCTCTTCCCAAACGCGGATTGGGTGGCGCTCAGGGGGAGGTTGTGCAGGAAAGTCAGCCTCCTTCATAGGTATGACCATACTTTTGCCGTTGTCCGTCGTAGCGCCGACCAGTGGCGAATGCGGGGGATGTGAACGTATCCGCTCTCGAAGCAACACACTCTCTTGGCCTTCTACCTGGTGGGGAGGTGCCTTTGGTTGGTGACCGTTATCGTCCGGAGAAAAGGCCCGCGCCGGGAGAGGAGACAGCTGTGGGGGTTCGTACCTAGTATGTTCCACGCGCGACTCGGATAAAAACCGTTCCGTGGAAACGTCACGTCCCGGGCTCTGGTAGTTCGACGGACTGGGTCTTGGCAGGTCTCTTATGGGAGATGGGTCATTGGAGAGTACCTCGATGCCCCCTGCCATCCTTGGACCATGGCCGTACCGCAGAGACATGGCATCGGCCTCTGCAGATGCGAGTGTGAAAGAGCCAGGCTGGATGGGAGAAGAATGGTGTTGCAAACGAAAGTGTTGGGGAGAATGGCGGTGAGGGGAGTTGTTGCGAGGAGACGAATGGATAGGCAGTTGAGAGGAGTGGGGTGAGTGTAGGAATGGAGATGTGTGTTGGAGAGAGAGGGAAGGTGGATGAGGAATGGCACGGGCGTCGTTGATGTGGCCGGCCAAGAGAACTGGTGCGGAGCGAGGGGGTTCCATGGGTTGCCGCCGCAGGGTCGGGTAATTGTTGGTTGGGCTAGCCGATGGGTGGTGACGGGTGCTTGGAGACGTAAGTAGACCTGGGAGGAACCTGGGTTCCGGAGACGGGGAACGAGGGGGTGAAGGAGGGGCAGCATCACGAGCACGTTTGTGAGATCTGGAATTGTCTTGGGGGAGAGAAGAGAGATCGGGATGGCGATGGAGGGGTGCGGGATAAGAAAGGGGATAGGTGTAGTGCTTGGCAGGTCGATCATGGCCGTGAACAAAGGAGGAGTGGGGACGAACGGCTGGATGGTCTCGTTCTATGAAGCGGTCGCGATCCGAGTGGGTCGCGAGGGGGATGTCTCTCTCGGAGTCTCTGTCTGGTATAGAGGATGCAGAGACGGCGGTAATTCTTCGGCGCTCTTCGAAAGCGACGTGGACAAGTGCGTCGAGGCCCAGGAAGGGACGTGGGTGTGGATGGTCAGCGAGAGATGGGAGCTGGTGAAGGGGGGTGTGGTGGGATGTGATCGGGGGATGGGAGGGAGAGGAGGGATAGTAGCTCGGGTGGGGGGCGCTGGGGGGAGTGTGGGGCTGTACGGTGTGGAGGGAGCGCTGATTTGGGGAGTCGGGGAAGGAGGGACGCGAGTCTCTGACGGGGCTGTTGAGGATGGAGAGGAGAGAGGTGGGGGGATGGTCGGGTGGCTGTGGGTGGTGGAGGAGGGCATCGATGGTGCGGGGTCTGTCGGTGCGTCGGTGAGCGTGAGCATCGTCGGCGTCGCGGGGAGGCGGGGACGGGTTGCGGAGGAGGGAGGAAATGTCCATTCTTCGTGGGGACATGGAAGTATCCAATAGAGATGGGATTCACACAATTCAATTACAGCGGGCATGTACAACGAGACATTGCGATGGGATCCACACGAAAGACCATCCAAACGGCCATCCAACGGAGACACCGCACCCAAGTCCCATCCGGGTCCCTCTCCAGCCAATCAACGGTCTCAAGGTCCTCGACCGGCCCCGTCCTGCAAGAGGGGGACTGGTCGTCGTCGAGATGCTTTTGGAGGCTGTCGAAAAGGGTCAGTGAACACGACGACGGACGAGATATTGGACGAGACGGACCTGTTGATGCGGAGTCTGAATTGCCGAGGTGATTTTGAGGCAAAAACTGTACAGGACGGGGAGTGGCTGAGTGGGACCCCGGAGAGCGGTGGTACGGTGAAGCCAATCTCGTCGACATCCTCACATTCACCATGTCGGTGGCCACTCGAAACCCGTTCGCCATCCTCGACGGTCAGTCTTTCCTGCTTCTCCTTCTCCCCATCAGACCTCACATCCCACCCATCCCCAGAGGACGACGCTCGTCCCCCCTCCCCCCCTCCCCCCGCCGCATCCGCACCTCCTGCCCAGCAGCCCTCTGCCTCTGCAAAGCGTGGCAGGGGTGGCCCCACCGCGCGTGGCGGAAAATACTACCCACGTGGTGGTTCACGCCAAAACACTGATCGCGAACCTCCCTCCGAGGATCCCCCCGCAGCCTCAGATGCCAAACAGAGACGGCGTCAGTCCTCTTCCCCTTTCTTTATCTAACTCGTTTTATCCTCTTCCCACAGCCGATGGCGAACGCAGAGAGGGTCGCGGCAGAGGCCGTGGCGGCAACCGTGGCAGAGGCCGCACCTTTGACAAGCACAGCGCCACCGGAAAGACGTGCGTCTTCTTCGATCCCCTCTCTCCCTTCCTCATCCCCTTTCAGCGACTCTGACAAGAAAATACACAATGGCTGGGGTGGCGACGATGGCGACGCTGAACTCAAGGTAGAAGAAGCCGCAACAATCGACGCCGCAGTTGAATCCGGCGGCTTGAACGACTGGGCTGCCCCCGCAGATGACTCCGCCGGCGACTGGGGTGCTCCCTCCCAAGAGCCTGCTCCAGAACAATCCCCTGACGCTGAGAAACCAGAAAGCGCTCGCAGAAGAGACCGAGACCCAGAAGAAGAGGACAACACACTCACTCTCGAGCAGTACCTCGCGCAGCAGAAAGAAAAGGAGACCGCTCTCCCCCCAAAGCTCGAGACCCGCAAGGCAAACGAAGGCACAGCAGACGGCATCTGGGATGGCGCAATCCGTTTGGAGAAAGGTGAAGGCGAAACCTACTTCACCGGAAAGGTAGTCTCTCGTTCCATCCATTCTATCCCACTCCTAACCCTTCCTTAGACAAAGTCTACTCCAAAGGCACGCACAGAGAAAAAAGAAAAGGTCTTCCTCGAGATCGATGCCCACTTTGAACGTCCCGCGCGTGGTGGTGGTCGTGGGCGTGGCGGTGACAGGGGCGAGGGCAGAGGCCGTGGCAGTCGTGGTCGTGGCGGTAGGGGACGTGGTCCCGCCAATGGCACCGCAGCCATCGTCAACGTCCATGACGAGACCGCTTTCCCTTCTCTTTCGTAGCAAACGCTGCTGACAACCCTTGACGTGTGCTCTCTTGTCCCCCTCTTCCGTCGTTGTACAGGCTATGGTTCGGTGTGTCAGTCACAACCGGCCGCATTCAAACAATGGTGTTCTTTGCTTTTATGTAGTATGAAAGCGAAAAAAATCTTGTTCCATCATCGTTCCACATATGTACATCTTGCTGTTTCCTCGTGACATGCAGTCCCTCTGAACTAGCAACCTCATCCGATGAGGTATACAACAAGTGCAGTGTTCCCGTCGAGGATGTTTGCGCGAACTTCCTCGGGGCTGACAGGCATTCGCTGGCACCCACTGTGGACTGACCGATTTTCAAGGTCTTTTTGTTTTTTTTGCAGTAGTTGCGCCAACATTCTTCAAATCAATGGTCATGTCTCCAAATAACAGAAAGCTATTCTTCATGACGTTGGCCTCGACTCATTCCCAAAGTACTCCCATTGAGCTGCTGGTGGCTTTTCCTCTAATGTCTCCCAACTGTGTGATGATCAGCCTCGTCCAAGGCCCCAGCGGCATGGGTAACCTACGCTGTCCACTCCAACATATTCTGAACGAGCTGCAGCTCATCCTTTGCAATGTCCAGAGACTCTTCAATCTGTCCCTCGTCCAGCTGCTTCTCCACCGTAGCTACGTCTCCATCTGCACCCCACACGATGTTGAGCTTGTGTTTCGTAAGGGCCTCAACACCCTGCCTGTAGACAGTGGACGAAGGTATCGAAGATAGCACCGACAGCGTGGATTTGTATGTCGCTGCGAGTTCCGGGAGCGGATTCGGATGCACCGCGAGACCTGTAATCCCTGTTGTCTTCTTGACAACTTGGTGTAGCACAGGACGCGTGAGCCTGAACATGGTGGATGTTTGCGGAGAGACCAGGAGTGGCTGTAACGAGAACAAAAACTTGTAAACTCTCCGTACTCCCTCCTCCGCCCGCCATGGCAGCTCTTGCACTCCATCAGACGCGCTCGTTTTTCTCTACGTTTGCTCTGCCATGGCTGATGCGTCCCACGTCTGCACCGACGTTTTTTGCGTCGCAGCCCCCATTCAATCTGGTGCTGCCTATGCTGCAGCCCCTCCTTGATCTCCTTCCCTCAATAGTCCTCGCCGTACCCAAAAGCAAAATCTCCCATTCCCGAAAATCGATGCGCAGTGCCAACAAGGGGCTCAAGGACAAGCAGAGTAGTCACACTCCGTTCCGACTGCTACTTGTTTCTGACCGCTTTTCCTCACAGATATTGTCAACTGCCCAGCTTGTGGAGGAGCCAAGCTTGCTCATCATGCCTGCAGAAGCTGCTACGATACTATCATTGCAAAGTCCAGGCAGCAGTCTAAGAACCCCTCTAGCGGTATACAGAGCACTTTGTTCAAGACCATCAAGGCTGTAGAAAGGTCTTCATCATAGGGATGTTCATGTAGGTCTCTCAGGATAAACCAATCCGGGAACCTCGTTAAGCTTGGTATTCTAGTCTTGGGGGATTGTCCGCTGTGAACCACAACTGATTAGCTCGGAGGGTAACCCATACGTGACCTTGACTCGCTGGACAGTTAGTTAGACAACCTTGACCAGAGGTATGCTAAAGGACTACAATATTGCAACGAGTAGAAATGTGGTTGTGTCGGTGGAGTACCTCTTGTGAGACGTGTGGCATGAACATATCACTGGTCTCCGCGTAGACGGTCATCATGAGAATGTTGAATTGAAACACTGACCCTTTGAGCAAGGGGCCGGATCATACCACTCTTTTCCAGAGTCCTCCATGTTCGTATCTACACTTCGCTCCAAGCTCTCTGTTCCCGCAATGCGAGCCATATCCACGCACACCACACAAGGTCTTGCTGCTATCCTGGAGAGACGTCCGGACGATGTGGTCATCACATTTGCAAAGCGTACTGCGATGGGCAGGAACCGAAAGGGCCAGTTCAAAGACTCTCCGGTCGATGAGATGATGCAAGCATTGTACAAGGTACACTCGATGGCCGGTGCAAACGACAGGATACTCATAGCTTCCTGTAGGCAACTATCCAAGAGACAGGGCTCGACCCCCGAAAAATAGAGGATATATGCGTCGGTAGGTAGCATTTCTCAGAGTTCATAAGTGTGCAATGTGGACTCGTCGCCAGGAACTTGCCATCCACCATCTCCTGCCTATGCCTCCCGCGCGGCTGCTTTGGCTGCTGGTATACCCCATGAAGTGCCCGTGTCAACAGTAAACAGGTTGTGTGCCTCTGGTCTCATGGCCATTCGGAACATCGCCCACGCAATCAAGTCAAAGGAAATATCTCTCGGTGTCGCGGTCGGTGTTGAGAACATGACACTCAAGTGAGTGACTCATCAAGTGGTTAACGTCTTTCGCACAACGGGCGATCAGTGCTCGCCCGACGCCAACTATTGCCGAGGCAGTTGACAACAATTCGCAAGCACATGACTGCATCCAGGTATGAGATCAAAGCCTCACTGTACTGCTTGTATTGAGATTGCCAAACTCCAGCCCATGGGTTGGACTGCCGAAATGGTCGCACAAACATACAAGGTCTCGCGCAGCAAGCAAGACGAGTATGCACTGATTTCGCACACCAGAGCCAACCAGGTACCTATCTCATCGTAGCAAAAGAAAATCATTTGTCGAGCCTGAGTAGGCTGCCGCGAAAGGCATATTTGCACAGGAAATCATTCCAATCGAAATACGCGGATCTGTCATCTCTGCAGACGACACTATCCGTCCTGGCGTGACCACGGAAGCCCTTACTGGTCTAAAACCCGTATTTCCTGATTGGGGCGAGAACGTCACAGCAGGTAATGCCAGCGGCATCGGTGACGGTGCTGCACTGTGTATCCTAACGACAAGGGAACGGGCACTGGCTGAGGGCATGGACATCCTGGGAAAATGGGTCGCATGTGCAGTCGTTGGTATGTTGCTTCAAAGTCTAGCATGATTGAAATCGCAGCCTGAGCACACGCCCAAGGCGTCGAGCCAAGATACATGGGCATCGGCCCCATTGCAGCTATTCCCAAGGTCTTATCCCAGTTGGGCCTGTCGAAAGAAGACGTCGATATCTATGAGGTTTGAAAATTTTACCTCCCATTTTCGGGTGGCGCTCACTGTTCGGCCTATACAGATCAACGAAGCGTTCGCATCACAGTTTGCTTACTGCGTCGAAGAGCTTGGAATCCCAATAAGCAAGATCAACCCAAAGTACGATTTTTGCATTCGTACCACGAAGTATCTGAGTAATCTTCGCAGTGGCGGCGCGATAGCTGTGACACATCCTCTCGGGATGAGTGAGTCCCGCTTTAGTCCCTCTGAAGACTCTGGTGATTGAATTGGTTTGTAGCTGGTGTGCGTCAAGTAGTAACCGGACTGGCTGAACTGCGTCGGAGAAACGAGAAAGTACTTTGCACAAGCATGTGTGTGGGTAGCGGGATGGGCGCAGCGGGCATCTTTGTGAACGAAGCGCAGCCACTTCACTCAGCCAAGCTTTGATTACATTCTTGCTCATGCCATTGTACCTATGATACTGCCTGCCACGGGACAAGCTACATTTGCACATTGGTGGCCTTGAGTGCAGCATCGACGACCTCGGTCATTGCGATGACACCTTCCTCCTCCAACGTACGCCCCACAAGTTGTAAACAGACGGGGACGTCTCGAAATACCTCGGGTAGGTCTGATGAATTCCTTAGCAGGGCGCGACATAGTCTAGAAGCAACAACATACACATCTCGTAAACTGCTTGGTCGAAAGCATCGATAAAGCTCTCGCGAGGTTGCTTTCCGTCAAGGGCCGGATCAACAGTGGTCACAGGGAAAATCGATGCAGTATAGTCGAGTGCATTCCACACGGTGGTGTAATTAGTGTACCTGACAGTCGGATTTCATTAGTGGGTGAATTAAATTCCTAACTGACAATCACCAACCTGTTCTGCCCATGAGGGGGGGCTACATAAGGGGCTGCAGGGCAGATAATAGCATCCACTGGCCGCCCTGTTCCCGTGCTCGCCACGGTGTTGTTCCAGTGTTCCAAGTACGTGGTGCGGAGATCGCTTTTCGCTTTTTGAATTCGCCAAAGCTGGTAAGCAGTAAGACCACCTTTCCTGGGACGAAAGGGTGCGACGGTGGCTTCGTTACTGTCCGGGACCATGGTGGAGATAACTGGCTCTCCACTCTCTGATGCGGTAAGCGCGAAATCTTCAGTGGAGCCGGCATTCCATATCTCCCTCTTAAAACGAAGGGTGTCTCGCCTCAGAACTTTTCGACAACCGCAAGTCAACGTCACATACCGTTAAATCACCTAACTTCCTATGTTCGATCGGGTACCATGTGGTGACTACATAGTACGTCAGAAAAAAATATGATGAAACTGCATGAATATTAGCGCACCCTCGTGACCAGCCGTTGTGAGCGCTGCTTGGACTTGTTTGAGCGCTCTTGTTATGGGGGGATGCGGGACGCAAACACCGTCATCCCACATGATCGCAAAGCAAAGCTTTCGACCATTGTCACGATCCTTGAGCTGGTATTCATCTTCGTCCCATTTCTTGTGCGTGGCCAATGGGTCTCTGAGCCAGGGTTTCGCCTTTATGACAGCTTCCATGAACGTCTTCAGTCCCGAGACGCTATTGGTGATAGGGCCGAAGACGGATAATATGGAGTCCTGTCCTTCTAGGGAATTCAGAGCACCACCATAAGGCACTCGACCGTATGAGGGCTTTAGCCCGTACAGGCCACACATCGCAGCAGGAATCCGTACAGAGCTGGGAACGCATCAGCCTACAATTCGTCGACTCTGGCAAGATACGCACCCTCCAATGTCGGAGCCAACACCTATGGGACTGCCTCTCATGGCAATCAAAGCACCCTCTCCCCCAGAGGAACCCCCGCAAGTTAGTGAACGGTTGTAGGGGTTGGTCGTCCTGCCAAAAATGTTATTGAAAGTTTCAGGCCACTGGTCAGGAGTGAACATTCGAATAAGCATGACCATCGTCGTTTTGAAGACCAGACGATTGCAGCGCACCATCAATGTTTGCGGCACATTCGTCCTTACGAATGGAACAGCTCCGCACTCTTCCAAGATGTCAACAAGTATTGCGTTCTTTTCCGAGTATTTTCCAATCCAGGATACGTAGCCCATCGTTGTCTCCAAGCCCTTGATGCATATCTGGTCCTTTAATGATATAGGGAGTCCATGAAGTGGACCAACGACCTTTCCGGTCTTCTTCAACGCGTCGTCTAATTTAGCGGCGCGAGCAAGTGCACGTTCCACAAATATTTCGGTCAAGCAGTTCACCTAGATCTCATCAACACAGAAACGAATCACAACAAGGTAATTTACTAGTTGTTGAGCGATTATGGCCCGTTTGTAGAATGCGGTTGTGACGTCAACGGCGGACCATTCGCCACTCGCAAGCTTTTTCAGCAAAATACCGACGTTCTCGTTCGTGATCGCAAGTTCTTGTGGTGTCAATAGACCGCACGTCTCAGGGAAGCCAGTCACATTCAACGTTGTTTCTGGTGGCGGAGTGATCAACCACTCTTTGGGAATCGCCTTCTGCTGGCGGTGTTTCTTGTCCGCAGCAAGAACAGACCACGAAGGCATTGTGAAGTGAAGTGAGCAGTGATAACAGCACCCAGTAGGTAACACACCGCTGGAATATATAAAAGAACGGTGGGAACACTCTGGTCTAGGCATACACATGTCAAGGAGATAAGAGTAATATCGGGAGAAAGTCACTCCATCCCGTGGTTGGGCGCAGAGCATGTGGGTATATCACGGGATCCAAAAGTGAGTCCGTATGTAGAAGAACTGTGACAGAGTCCCGGTTGCGGAAGCGGTAAATCGCACATTCTGAAAATAAGAGGTGTTAGCTTGGGAAAGGAAAAGGATCCATATCGAATGACAGGAATCAGAGAGTCGGTAATGTCAGTGATGCAGAGGCCGTACGGCTGTAGCTCTGCATCAAGTCGACTAAGAGGTGCCAGTGGTGGTTGATTGTACAACGCTCATCATGTGCGCATGCGAGAGAACGGCTGGAACTCACATCAACAATATGTCATGTAGAGAAAAAGCAAACGCTTTGAAGTGTGAAGAATCGCAGGGGAAACCTCGACGACGTTGGCGAAAAAACGTAGCTACAAACACGCGTACTAGTTTCGGTACGATTATATAAGCTAAGTAATGTTATACGACGATTTCCAACATGAAGTAGATTTTATTATATCCATAGAGTCGTAGTACTACCACACTCCAATTATTCATCGACCCCCGCCTTGCGATTGATGAGGACTATTTCTCTTGACCGGATCCACGCTGACGCGGGACCGCCAGTACTTCCGTCCTGAAACTTCGAGCTGCCGGAACGACGGAGAACATGACAAGTTGCCGTGACTGGCGCCTGTAGCACTGTGGTTGTATTGACGATATCTGAGCTGCAACGCTGCTGCACCCCGCCACTTGTGGACGAGCGGAGTGGTTGGAGTGAGGTGCCAACGTTTCAATACAGGCTATGCTACACGGCGCATGCATACAGTATTACAATTGCGCCTCCCCGTTACGAGTATACTGAAATTTTCCGGGGCGATACGTTCACCGATCATAAAGCCGATTTGAATGTTAAAAGCCTCGAGGTCATTATTGTAATTCACATCTATGTGATGCGGTATATATCACTGAGCATTCTTCTCTTTGAGAGACCTCGTCTAACCACCTAATTAGGCAACCAAGTAGGATGGCCCAAGCCCGACTCTGATCAGGTTGACAGTGCAGTCCCACTCCAGCTGTGAAGACCGTCTCCAACTTAGTGATATAAAGGATACCTCTGGTGAGCAGTATCATGCAACGCGGCCCTGTTTACTTGCGGTGCAGCCACCCGTAAAAGGCTTGGGCCCGGGGGAATTGTACATAAAAAGAGTCGGGTGCCAAGGAAACTGTCTGCTGATATGCGTAAAGTGTCTTTGCTGTGGTTCGTGACGCCTAATCGTTATCTTGGATGGGTTAAGAGGGGCCGCTAGGCAAACGTGCCGTAACATGAGTCAGGTTGGGCGGTACGTGCTTAATCGAGTGCTCTCCACACAGCTACTCTCTACATGAGCGACAACAACCCCCAGCCAATCCTCAACCCAAATGTATACCTCAATTACCTTGAACCCACCATTGCAAGCCAGTATGAGATAACAAGAAATCTTTTTCTTGTTACCTTTGGGGTACAAAGTCCGTGCCTCATCGCAATCATGATTGACAGTGCTGCCATAGGCTCTACTATGGGACATCCTTTCCAGTATACCCAACGACTGTAAACTAATTCAAACAATCAAACCTTCCCCGGTGCTATTCGCTTACTTTGCATCCAGGTAATTCATATTTAAATATCACATTCACTATCCTGATCATTTCAATCAGGACAAGCGCACTCGCTGTGACACTCATGTCGACATTGGCGAAAAGTGAGTCACTCATCAAGTGCGTGGATTATCTCTGGTTGGTAATGAGCACGTTCCGTTTCCTTTAGCTGGTCCCGTCCAAAACTGCGGCGTCATGGAATTGATCCTCACCATATTCTGGATTATTGCATCCTCGTCATCCTCATATCTCTTTCTCAAACGTGTCCATGCCGTGTTTTTCCAGGACAGACTCATTCGTCATACTTTTACAGTTTTTTGGGTTGTCGGAGTTGGCGCTTCCACGGTAGTGCTCCCTGGGACGCTGCATGACTACTATCAAATCGCAAACACAAAGCACTGCATCAACACGGAAATAAAGAGTTACGTGGCCGCGGCATTCATCGTGCCCGTGCTGTTCGACGCCTTTGTATTCTTTGCGATCAGTTATAAAATTCTCATGTTCCATCGCACCAAAAAGCCGACGAGTTGGAAGACGTTCTGCTGTCCGGGTGAGGCTCTTCCTCGTCTTTCCCAAGCAGTCCTACAGGGTGGACAGCAATATTATATGTACGTTCTTCTTCCTCTCTGGTCATGATCTATATCCCAAGACACATTGCACAGGATTACAATCGGCGTCAACGTCACGCGCTTAAATTTGGTTTTGTCGCCCAATATTCCCCCAGTTTTGCAATTATCGCCTTTGGTTCCCGCAATAGCGCTTACGAGCGCGATGGCATGTCGTGTCTTTCGTAATCTCAAGTTGGAGACATTGCAAAAAACAGAAGTTGGAATCTTGACCACGATGCGATTTGCAGGGGGAGAACGTGCCAATGTTAACGTTCATCTGCCAAAGAACACAGATGCGGCGTCCGCAGAAATTGGTTTGGAACAATGTTGACGTTAGGGAATATGAGCCAATCATCGGTATCTACCATATGTTTTGTTGTAGCTTTGCGACATGGACCACTATCTATCACGCATGAAGGACACGGATGGACCGAAGCTACAGATAAGTATCAATGGCCAGATGGCAATACAAAACGAGGGAACAGTCATGGAACGTGCACAAAAATGCAATATGCGTAGTGGGTAGGCGTAAGAACATTGCGAAATGATTGAAGCCTTCAAAGCGTAGATATAAGGAGTGGCATACTATCTGAAGGACTAGCTTCATGGAAATGGATCAGTTAAAACTGTCGATGCATGCTCAAGACATAGAATAAACATCTTCGCGGACAAAACCTGCGAGTGAAAGTCAACGAAAGCGGACAAACATCGAGCTAAAACCTTTTTATGGTCGAAAGCGCCGCAAGAGAAAGACGACGGAGGGCATTCCTGTTGCTACCTCCTTGTCTAGAACCCGATTCGGTCATGCCGGTGGAGGAAAGTTCACCCGTGCTTGCCTGAATCGCGGAGGAGTATTCGGAGACTGTCCGTGGCCTTGACAGGTGCTCCTGTCCTGTAGGACCGTGAAGGGCGAGTGACGGAGGACGAACGTCATAAGGCGGCGGTGGAGGGGCAGTGATCAAGATTACGCTGCCATTCTCGCTGTCTTGACTTGTGACAACCCTGAAACTGACGCCTCTGTCCATGCTACCGCGATGGTTGTTCAAGTTGACGCCCTGCCGCGTGACAAGTTGTTTGACACGTCCACCAAACATTTTGGCATGTTTTATGAAGGTTCGGGATTTTGAGACGCGGGGGGAGTGAGGAGAAAGGCGATGAGGATGCGGCTGATGAGAACGCAAGGATGGGTAGATGGTGGTTGTCTCTGGCACGAGCTCTCCCAACCGGGAATTATGAACATCCTCGGAGAGTGGCGAGTAAGGTTCTTCGGATCGAGGGATCCCAGGCGTTACATTCTCGCGCCATGCCTGCAAACTGTCCAGTGTCGACGGAAAAGTGTCCGTACCCATGGGCTTCAGAACCAGACGTGCCGGTGAAGAAGACTGAGGGGACATGTTGTACGGGTGCGGTGACAGCACAGGAGGTAACGATGTCGGTGATCTGGCCAGAGAGCCTGAGGTAGGCAAGTTGTACGCCAAGATGGAGGAAATTTGTGAGGAAGGGGATGCTGCACTCGGGCTTAGTGCCGGTGTCGATGCAGGGCTACTATCTGTATCAGTCGAAGTAATGCCAAGTAAGTTATGCCGAAATATGCGATCCGTCTCCGTGTGACCTCCGAGGTCGCTGAGCCAAGTAGACGAAGAAACTTCCCAGGGACGAGGATTCGCTGCCTTGGTCCTGTTAGATCCACTACGCATTGGCTCATCTGTGGCGGCAGGTATGGGAAGGGGCGATACACGGATTGTGGTCTCGATGTTCGCATCCTCCAAATGGGGAGTGGGGGGCATCAACAAGAACTGGCTTGAGGTCGGCGAGGCAAAGTCGGCGATAGCGGTGCCTCGTGAACACGATGGCAGGACTGGAGCTGGTGTTGGCGGGGCAGACACGCTCTGGTTGACGAGTTCTTGCCTATCACTGAACGTGAAGCATGACGACGAGACAGGAGTCGGAAGGGAGAGTGGTGTGATTGGAAGTGTCAGATCGGTACTAAAGGGGCAATATTCTGTTGGGGGGACGATGATTCGCAGCAGGGGGGACTTCTTGCCCGTGGCGAGGCGAGTCGCAGAGCCGCCAGAACAGGATGGAGAGGGTCTGTACGATTCCTCAGGCGAGTCGCTCAGCAGAGAAGCGCGATGGTCCATGACCTGGAGGATGTGGAATGAGAACCAAAGAGCTAGATGTGGAAGCCAATGGCTTCGTTGGTGAGCTCACAGTTGGGGTGTGGCACGTTGGAAGCTGCCGAGGTTTGAGCGTCGAGCACTCAAAAAAAATGCGAAAAGAACATACGGGACGCTCTGGCCAAGCACCGGGGAATTGCATCTCTGGAGTGCACGGCAATGATCAAAGTTGCAATTCAACGAGACAAACACGACAAGTCGAGAGAGTCGAATCCACAAACCTGGGCGATTCGCAGCTTACCTTTATACTCGAATCGAGAACGACCGTTTCAAGAGCGAACGCAGAATCCCATCAAGATTAGTATGGAAGAATCCAATGGAGACATTAACTTCTATGTGGTATTGGCACGCTACAGATTCCCTCTAACTGCTGCATCCACATTCTGCGCAAAGTATTCAATGTTGCCGCTATTCAGTCCAGCCATTGAGATGCGGCCATCCATTGTCATGTAAACATGGGCTTTTTCAGCGAGAGCCTTGCACTGCTCAGTCTGGAGTCCAGTGAAACTACACCATTATGCGATATAAGCAACGTCGAGGCGGACATTGAGAAGCACACACCTGAACATGCCAATTTGGCTCTTGATATGTTCCCATTGTCCTGGAGTGTGGAAGCCGTTGGTTAGGAGCTCGTACAACTTTTCTCTCATGTTTATAATGCGATCTGCCATGCCCTTGACTTCACTCTCCCATTCTTCATAAAGTCCAGGGTCTGACAGAATCGTGCTGGCGATATGAGCGCCATGCAGGGGTGGGTTCGAGTACATGGGCCGCACGATAATCTTGAGTTGACTTTCAACGCGTTTCTTCTCTTCCTCGCTCGTAGTGGTGAGTGAGAAAGCGCCAACACGCTCGCCATAGAGCCCCATGTTCTTAGCAAATGACTGGCAGAGCGCTACGTTGTGACCCTGTGAAACAAAGTGACGAACGGCGAAGGCGTCCCGTGTCGTCGAGCCGGAGGCGAAGCCCTGGTATGCCATGTCAAAGAACGGGAAAAGCTTCTTTTCGGCGAGGAGGTCAGAGAGCTCCTTCCATTGTGCCGGGGTGGGATCAACCCCAGTGGGATTGTGTGCACAAGCATGCAAAAGTACAGCAGCACCTTCCGGGGCGTTCTGGAGACTGCATAAGAGAAGGTAACACACTTGAAATCTACACACACCTTCAAGTCCTCCTTCAGGCCGTCAAAGTCAAGGCCGACAGTCTTCTTATCAAAATATCTGTATGAGCGAACTTCTAGGCCAGAGTCCTTGAACAAGGGGATATGGTTGCCCCAGGTAGGTGTAGGGAGGTAGATAATTTTAGCGCCAGGATAATGTCTGGCCAGGAAGGCGCCACCGATCCTAAGCGCCCCGGTTCCGGAGATGGATTGGGTCACTGCAATCTGTCATATATCGGAGTTAGTGCGGTTTCGAAAAGGTAGACTAGACCAGGTAAAACGGACCGCATTTCCGCTTAGTGGTGCGCTGTCGGCGCCGTAGGCGAGCTTGACGGCGCCTTGAGTGAAGCTGGCGAGACCAGTGATAGGCAGATACTCCTTGTCCAGCTTTGCTTGGGTCATTCTTTCTTCCGCCTGTGGCACGCCGAGTGGTTAATGGGCGCAACGTACAGCAAAGGGCGAAAGAATACCTTCTTGACGGCGTTCAGGACATAAGATTTGCCGTTTTCGTCCCTGTAGGCACCGACACCCAGGTTGATCTTGCGTGGGTCTTTGTCCGCTTTGAAAGCCTCGGAGATACCTAGCAAAAAATGAATGAGCGGACAATGACGGGGGGTCATACTGACCAAGGATGGGATCGGGAGGCCCAGCAGGGACAGCGGACCAGGTCGACAATGGAGCTGCGGTACGGAGGACAGCTGGAGCGCGACGGACAGAGTTAATGGCTTGCATCATGTCAGGTAAAGAAGGTGAGGTGACTTGGTTGCCTGTGCAAAGGCGGCTTTTGACAGCCTCTCGGGATCACCCGATCATTCCGGCCCTGAGCTGCAGTCGCAGTGCATGTCGCACAGCTCGCTCGTCAAGGTCACGGAGCACGACGAACGCCAGAGGGTCCTCGAACTTCATAATCAATCAACCGCAGCCTGATCCTGATCCTGATTCCTGGGCATATCCAGAGCAGAGACCTTAACCCTAAAATAGGGTCACCGAGTCAATGCACTGATACCTCCTAGATAAGATCTGTTCAAGTGACTACCATGACTGGCGTGGTTGGGGACGTGGACCGCAAAGACGAAAACATCGCTCATCCAAGTAAAGATGGGCACGTACGCTGTTTTTCATCCCTGGCCATGTTGCTAAAACAAGACTCACCAGAGGTGCAATCGATGGCAACTCAGAAAGGTGAGCACAGCGCTTCTAATCAATCCCTCCTAAACTCGCTTTCAAGACCCGAAAGTGGCGATGGCCCGACAAAAAGTGCAGTGAAGAAGGCCGCCAAGGAAGCCGAGAAAGCAAAAAAAAAAGCCGAGAAAGCAGCAAAAGCCAAGGAGTTGGAACAGGCTCGAGCAGCTGCAGACGAGGTTTTTCCACTTTCATCCGAGTTGGGTTTATTCTCAAATCCCACCTGCAGGATCATGCGGCCAACAGATACGGCAAACTCCCATTACATCAGAGTCAATCGCGACCAGGCCGTAAACGCACTGATATATCCACCTTGAGTGCTCAGAATCATGGCGAACAGGTGTTCATCAGAGCTCGTATTCAGACCTCGCGCCTTCAAGGGAACAGAATGGTTTTTCTCAATTTACGCCAACGAACGAACACTGTCCAGGCATTAATGCAAATCACCGATGGCCAAGTCAGCAAACAGATGGTTAAATGGGCTGGTTCACTAGCCGTCGAGAGCATCGTCCTCGTCGAAGGCATCGTGAAGAAGAGTCCTGAACTTATCAAGAGCGCGACGGTAGATGACATTGAAGTTTACATTAGCGAGGTCAGTAATCCACACAGGGTTCGAAGGCAACAGAGCTGATCTACAGGAAAAATCAGTTGTGGCTTATGGCAGGGGTAGAGGGAAGATTACCGTTTTCTCTTGAGGATGCTGGCCGATCAGAAACCGCTCCTGAAGTCGAAGGTCAATTCAATAGAGTTTTGCTCGACACCCGATTGAACAATCGCGTCTTCGACCTACGAGCGAGTCTTCCATTACTCGGATCATTTCCCGCAATTCTGACGTGCACGCAGACAGCGACTAATCAGGCGATTTTCAAACTTCAGCATGCCATCGGAGATTCGTTCCGTTCGTACTTGAATAGCAATGGATTTATCGAGATACACAGTCCCAAGTTTCAGGGTGCTGCGACGGAATCCGGCGCATCCGTATTCAAAGTTGACTACTTCAAAGGTCTGCTTGAAACAGTTGTCCATACTTGCCAGCTGACGCCTCTGCCAGGCAATGCGTACCTGGCACAATCTCCCCAGTTAGCCAAACAGATGGCCATCGCGGCTGATTTTGAGCGAGTGTATGAGATTGGCCCTGTCTTCCGCGCCGAGGACTCTAATACACATCGCCATCTTACTGAGTTCGTCGGTTTAGATCTTGAGATGGCGATTGAAGAACATTATCACGAAGTCCGCGACCTACTCGATGGCATGTTCAAAGCGATATTCCGCGGTCTCAATGAGCAGTATTCTAAGGAGATCGCCACAGTAGGGAGACAGTTTGAAGCGGAGGACTTCAAATGGCGAGAAGGTCCAGAGGGAACCTTAGTCTTCACATTCAAAGAAGCTGTTGACCTCCTTGTCGAGGACGGCGTGGATCGAGAAATCTTGGACGATATCAAGTGGGTCATTGATGATGTATACTTTGCGTTCTGAATAACCGTCTTGTAGCACGGAGAACGAGAAGAGGCTTGGTCGTATCGTGAAAGCCAAGTACGATACAGACTACTTCATCATCGACAAGTTCCCCCTCGCCCTCCGTCCGTTCTACACGATGCCTGACCCGGAGGACCCTGTAAGCAGTTTGATCAACTTGCCATCCTCTATTAACTTCGTATCAGACCCTTTCCAACTCGTACGACTTCTTCATGCGAGGTGAAGAAATTCTGTCCGGTGCACAACGTATCCACGACCCCGAATTCCTTTCCCAGCAAATGCGTGCTAAAGGCGTTGACCCCGAGAGCATGAAAGGTTACCTGGATGGCTTCCGAATCGGCTGTCCCCCCCATGGAGGGGGAGGAATTGGTCTTGAGCGTGTACTGATGTTGTTCCTGAAGCTTAACAACATCAGGCGAGCATCATTGTTTCCTAGAGATCCCAAGCGACTTGAACCTTGAGCTCAAGCTATCATTTGATCAATACTCTGCGGTAGAAGTCCTTGAGTTGCACCTTTGAACATGGCACACTAGTTGGCACCCAATCTAGATTTACAGGATAATACCTGCACGCTTTGTTACGTATTCCGAATTGAATGTTTTAAAAGGCCAAAGGTGTCCAGAAAACATATTTATGTGGAGAATAAATGGAAGCGAAATACGAACACCATCTCCTTGGAAAAAAATTACAAGCCTTCACGCTGCGACATCGCGGTAAGCACAAATCCAGGGGCAAGACTTGGCACTGACCACGGACCACGGACCATAAGTACACCAGTAACCACCTGTGTCACCGTCTTTCTCTCCTTACTCGGCGTCTCTCGGAACGCGAACTCGACCCTTGGCCGATCGCGCTGGCGGGTAAGGAACCCCCCTCCAAAGCAGCAGCAATAACGTCCGCAGGTAAATCAACATGAACACCTTCGGGGTAAGCGTACGCATCTAGTGGGGAATATGCTGGTGGATCTCGCCTCGAGAATGCCGGGTGGTCAGCTCGTAAGGTGTCGACCGTTTCATGGGGAAGCGACGATGATAGTGCCTGCAAATGAATATCACGCTGATTAGGCGTGGGCGGATTCGGAGTACGTGGCGAATCTGGTGGCGGATGTACCTGAATGGTGGTTTCGGAATCTGTGTGTCGCACGGCGGCCAGGAAGTGAGTGAACGAATCCCGTCGTAGCCGAGGAATACTAAAGAGGCTGCTCGCACCTGCGGCACTTTCGCTCAGGGGTGATTGAGAACGCGAGGACGACGGCGAGGACGACGACGAAAGGTCATCGTCTTCGTGATCATTTCCCCCCTCTAGAGTAGGTGATAATGGGAGGTCGCGATTAGGGGGTGTATGGAATGGAAGGTCAGTCGGTGACAAGTATCTATAATCATTGGATGGTCCGGCACCATTTTCGTCCGATTCCTCACTGATCGGAGTGATCGGCGGAGGAGTCGGGGATTCTTGAAGATGAGAGGATAACGGAGCTCTACTGAGGGGTGATGACGCTGAAGGAGTAGTAGATGACGGGTTCTTTGGGCGTCGGTGGCGACGTGAACGACGCGATATGGGAGGTGGAGATGATGCACCTGGGGTGCCTTGTTGCGTAAATGGAACACCGCCAGGTCTGATGTCACCGCCAACATCCAGTAGAATGCTACCGCGCTCGCTCCCGTAAGCGGGAGGCGGAGCAAGTGTTCCGACGCTAGGAGCCAGACCCCACTTCTTGACATTGGCCTCTATAAAGACAAAGCCAGCCTGACCGAGATTAACATGGACGCTGCAAGGACCATCGGCGCCAATCGTGGGGAAGAGGTTATAACGGCTGAGGCCGATGAAGGCATCTTCTAGCTTGCGGCCATTGCGTGTGAAAAAAACAGTGCCTGTGCGCGGTCGATAGCCGACACCGAGTACATCGCTCTCTTTCAGGACAGGACCAAAGGTGGATGCGGTAAAAGGGTAGTTGTAACATTTATCACCGCTGGAATGATATGCGACGGAGTGACGGCTCACACCGGGCAAACGGAAGGGTGGATATGGTTTCGTGGCCAAACCAACTGCAACAGTAGTAGTTCCTGGGAGATCAAACATTTTGACCTCCCAGTAGTATACCTCGTTTAGCTTTGGAAGAGGCAGATTTGATTGAACACATGAAGCTGATGCGGGATCAGGGAGAAAGGTGATCTCGGTGCGAGCGTGAACAAGAAGTGAATTGATGGTTTCATAGTCGGGTTCGAAGCACCAAGCGGAGACTCCCTTTTCCTGTATGGAGAGAAATTGCGATAGGGTGATGTCAGTTGGTTCCGAGTTAGGGGGATACTGTAATTGATACTCTGAAAGCAAAGAGAGGAGATGGAGTAAACTGGATTGGATCTGTGTGGGGAAAGGATGAACGGACCTTTGGCTCTTAGGTATGACCTACTGATCGAGTCAGAGACGCTCTCGAGCCAGCGAGATTCAACGCCTTCGAAGCCACCGTCGCCTTCATAGAGGTCTTCACGACTCATGTCGATAGGGCCATCGTTGTCTCTGAGGACGATGCCACGGCGCCTGCGGATGAATATGATACATACGAGGAAGAGGAGGAGGACGAAAAGGAAGGTGGAGAGCACGATGAGGAGGGGGAGGATGAAGAGGAGTGCGTCGGGAGATTGTTCTGGGTAGTCAGGGGGCGAGGTGGGGGAGAATGTGTCGGAGGATGGGTGGGGGAGGATATCGTCGAGAGCGTGGAGGACGATGGCGGAGAGGCTGTTGAGGGGGAGAGCGGACGGGACGGCCGTGGTGGCCATGAGCGGGACTCGGGATGACGGGAGCAGAAGGGCGGATGAGAAGACGGGGGTGTTGAGAACGCTCAGCAGAGCGCGCGACGGTGCAGTCACGAACTCAATCCTGTATATAGTATCAACACCCCCCCACTGCAGGGTGGTCTTGCACATTCCCTCCCTCTCCTCGACGCCGTCTCCGACGATGAACGCAACGCTCCCCGCCACTCAGTCCCCAAGAACGCCAAAGCGAAAACCGTCCACTCGCAGACCGAGAGCCGCATCTCATCTCCCTCCCGTCCAGTCCCAGGAGTCGCACGACGCCGCCTTGTATGCCATCCGCAACTTCCTCAAGGGACGCACCTGCTACGACGCATTTCCTGTCAGCTTCAGGCTTATCGTGCTTGACACCAAGCTCAACGTAAAGAAGGCTCTACAATGCCTTCTTCTCAATGGTGCGCGTGTCCATGCGTCCGTTCACACTCTCTCAATCCACCTCTCCCTAGGCGTCGTGTCTGCTCCGCTATGGAACAGCGAAAGGTCGAAATTCGCCGGCATGCTCACCGTCCTAGACATCATCCACCTCATCCAGTACTATTATGACAATTTAAATTACGAGGCGGCAGCCGCAGACGTCGAGACATTTCGATTGGAGTTGTTGCGAGGTGTGTCCTCCCCCAGATTCCATGCGATGGACACTCTTCGATGGCCTCTCGTCAGATATCGAGAAGAGCCTCGGTGTGGCCACTCCTCCGATGCTCAGGGAACATCCTAGCAGTACTCTTTACGACGCCGCCAAGCTACTCATTCAGACTCACGCTCGCCGTCTTCCTCTTCTCGATTATGATACCGAAACCGGTCACGAGGTCATCGTCTCTGTTTTGACACAGTATCGTCTCCTCAAATTCATTTCTATTAATGTATTCGATCCCTTCCCTGTTGTATTGTCAATCTGCCCTCACCTTCCCTCACCAGTGCACCAGAGAAATACAGCAACTTCACCTTTCCCTCCGCAAACTCAAGATCGGGACATACGTCTCCAAGAACCCTCCACCAGACGCATCAGATGCATGTAATCCTTATTGGCCGATAGCTACCGCAACTCTGAGTACCCCTGTTTTTGATGTCGTCCATATGTTCTCGGAACGTGCTATATCGGCCGTCCCAATCATTGACGACGACGGCGTGGTCGTCAATTTATACGAGACTGTCGATGTTATTGTACGTGACAGGAATAACGTCGAGGGCATGTCTGACACTTGTTCCAAAAGACACTTGTTCGTCTCGGAGCATACCAAGCACTTGACTTGACAATATCCGAGGCGCTTACCCAACGGTCTCCAGACTTCCCTGGAGTTGTCATCTGTACATCCGGCGACTCGCTTGGCACACTACTCCAGCTTATCAAAAAGCGCCGTGTCCATAGATTAGTGGTAGTCGAAGGGGAAGTAAGTGACTTGTCTACCTTTTCGGTGTCAGAGTCACTGACCTCTTGTAGGAAGAAGAGAAGAAGGGTGGTAAGAAGGGGCGTTTGCTTGGTGTCATTACCCTCAGCGACGTGTTGCGATACGTTATTGGTAAGGTTGGAATTGGCGAGGCGGTAGAATCGATTGAGGAACTACCATCATCGCTCGAAGTCCCTCCTTCGTAATCCCCCTTCGAAGCAGTGTAATGGATAGGCAACAGCTTTGTTATCATCCCTTTATTGCACCATTTGCATTGTGTTACCGAGCTACAGTCCTTGTGTAGATTACATGTAAACATGCGTTTTGCATGCATGTAGGTTGCAGGCAACCAAAGCACGTTGTACTTGACACAGTATGACCGCCATTCAAGCCATCTACATTCGCAGCCATGAACAGCGACCGACTCCCAAACCTCACGTCGTCTACCAGATAGAGATACAAGCTCACGTCCGCTCATGGCAAATGTGGCATCGGTACTCCGAATTCGTCGAGCTTCACACAGAGCTCACCAAATCCACCGGTTCACCACCGCCTGCGGTTCTCCCGCCAAAAAACGCCTTTTCTGTTCTCAAAGGACCTTTTCAGAACGAAGGCGCACTTATCGAGCAGCGCAGACTTGGCCTCGAGACCTATCTGCGTGCTATTTTAAGCGCCAAGGAGGAGAAGTGGAGAGACAGCTATGCCTTTCGTGACTTTCTTGGTGTTCCTGTAGGCAAACAAGCATTGATGCTCGAGCGCGGGAGCAACACCAAGTTCTCGTCTGCGTCGTGGCTCGATGAACATCTCGAGCTACAGTCCCGCATTCGCGATGTGCGTGCGGACATCAACAGGCGGGACACACTCTCCGATCGTGGGGAGGTCAATGCTTCGCACACTGCCAACGTCCAGGCGAAGAAGAGGCTCGCCGAGATTCTCTCTCGCGTGCGCACATTGACAGAGGGGTTGCAGGAGCTCGGGATGTCGGGCATGGCAGAGGGGGAGTTGCAAAGGAGGACGGATATGGTGGCACGCTTGCAGGACGACTGCGAGAAGCTGGGGAAGATGGTTACGGTCGCGCGTCAGGTGTCTCGTGCGGGCATATCTGCGCCCTCACCCACCTCAGGGTTCACAAACGTCGCAATGGCCCCGGAGTCTGATCGTGCTGCACTCCTTGGTGGTAGTAAACCGGTCACTCGTGTCTTCGGCGTGGCATCGAAGACGCCTCAAGAAACCGATGCAACCCGTCCATTGGATGATCAAGGTGTACTTCAGCTGCAAATGACGCAGCTAGGGCAGCAAGATGCGCAACTTTCACAATTGACCACAATCCTTCATCGACAGCGTCACCTCGGCGAAGCCATCAATGCAGAGCTTGTCGTGCAGAATGAAATACTGGATAATCTAAATAACGAAGTGGACCTCGTCGGGACCAAGCTTTCGAGTGCGAAGAAACAGCTGAATAGGCTTGGTTGATCCTTTTGGCAATGTGATAGTTGGACTGTACATATACCATAAACCCCCATGCATCAAGCATCGTGTCTGATATCAATGTCCCGAAATGCGTCAGAATATCATCTACCGCGATGTTGTAACGTATGTCTATGGTGAACGGTGCCGAAGCCACGAATGCAAGTGACAAAGTCAATCCTTCGTTGTTAAAACTTTACCCACACTCTAGTACTTGTGATCAGTATGGGCGTAGGTGAAAAGTTATAGACACACACCTCGAAACATGCAATCATGATACCACAAGCAGGCGCAATCTTGGCTGTCCGTGGTAGAGTTCCGGCGAACAACGCGCCAGCACCCTCCGTCCGCATTATTCGTAAACATAGAGGTATTGTGGCTGTTGCCTTGGAAGGAAGTGTCCCCGACATCAGTAATGCTTGCCGTCTTGTCTTCAAGACATCGAAAGGTGATGTTAGAAGAGACGCGGTCGTTCCGCTGATGGCCCCGCTTGCGAATGCAACATATGCCCCCGTCTTTCCGTGAGACTCGAAATACCGTTTCCAGGTTTCGTAACCTGCCCAATAAATTCCACTGAAGGGAACGTCGCGCCAAAGAGTAGGGCCGAGCCCCCGCCAAAGAAATGGGATGCCCTGTTGACGCACAAGTGCCCGTATTGATCTAAGGACGGAAGGAAGGGTATGTGGCTGGTCGGGGGACTTGGGCGTGGATTGGAGATTGGTGCGAACCAGCTCGAGTGGCGAGAGAAGGGAAGTGAGACAGGTGCGAGCGGTGATGCCAGCGAGAAGGGGGACCAATGTAGGTGATGGTATCAATGGAGGCAAGACGTTTCGTAGGAGATGGTCATACGTCAACATGTACATGGTAGAAGAAGGGACACCGACGAGTCTGTGGGGCAAGATGGGCATCGAGATTCTCGCCTAGAGGCAACGACTCACAAGGTTGTTCCAACACCCTTCCATAGCCCCCTTGTTCCTTCCGCTTTCACAACGTGTCGGACCGCATCCAAAAAGCCACTGACACGCTCCTTCCTGAGTACACCATGATCATAGACACAGACCACCTCCTCTGCGGGAAAGGGGTGTACAAGAGATGACATGTTGCGGACACATGGAACATTTGATGGTTGACAGCACCTGGTGAATGCTGTACGAGAGAGAGACTCCCTTGGCTGGGTTTGGAGACGGGTCTTGACGACATCGAACGGGGTCACTGCGGGGTCAACGTGAGCATGGCTGGGACAACGAGATGGTAGAGCGTACTTGTGAGTGCGGTCATCGTCGAACCCGTTGTGGCCGCTATGAGTTTTGCGTGTAAGGGGTCCATGATGACCGCCGACGCTATGGGAGATTCTGATGACGGAGACGGAAGGTTTTGCGGAGGACCGGCAAAAGCCGGGGAAATAAGAGTAATAATTTCGAGTTTGGAGTAGACTCATCGAAAAGCAAGAAGATTGATTGCACTCTCCCTTTCATCCCCGCCAACATGTCCTCCTCCTCCCTCCTTGCTCCCTCCCAACAAGCCAACAAGGCCGCTCTCACAGCCGCCCTCGCAGAAAATCCTCTCACCAACGCCAAACTCCCGTCAGACAACTCTGAGGTAGAGCCCGGCGAAATCCAGGAAATAGATATGCACGCACAGGCGGAGGGTATCCGAACCATCTTCAGCGATCCCACCAATTTCAATGTCAAGGTACGTCTCTCTCACCGTGCTACCCAAAGTACCTAATGCTTCGGGCAAATCAGCATCCACTCTACTCTCCCTGGACGCTCTGGTTCGATTCCCCCGCGACAAAGGGTCGCAACCTCCCCCAAACGCCCGTCACCTCTTTCCCTCAAACCCCTATACTTCAGACTCCCAGTGCAGCAGCAGCACAAGGTTGGATGGAGGACATTAAACGCGTCATCAGTTTCAACAGTGTAGAAGAGTTTTGGGGGTATGCATCGTCCGTCGATCAAGCACGCTCGTCAATCTCATCATCGCACATAGTCTCTACAACCATATCGTGCCCCCCTCACAACTTCCTCAAAAAGCCAATTACTATCTTTTCAAGGCATGTCTCACCGAACTTGATGCCTGAGAAACCATGACCATATCCGTACTTTGTGCAGGAGGGGATTATTCCAGCATGGGAGGACGAGGCGAACAAAAACGGTGGCAAGTGGAGCATACAATTACCCAAAGAAAAGAATCGTAGTAATGTGGACAAAATGTGGCTTTACACGGTATACACCCCTTTTGTTTTCCGCATCGTGCCCGCTGACCGCCGAGACCGTCTCAGATGCTTGCCGCGATTGGCGAGACGTTTGACCCTTACCTCACCAGTGGCGAATCGACTGAGCCCAATCCGCAATCCCTCATCACGGGTGTCATTGTGTCGACTCGACCGCAATTTTATCGATTGTCGATCTGGACGCGGCTAGCTCCTGGAGATGACGATAAACTACGGGAGCGGATTGAAACTGTCGGGCGGCACTTCAAAACGAGCGTGCTCGGGTATGCGGAATCGCAGAAGTTGGCTGGCCCACTTGCGACCGAGGTGGAGTTTTTGTCTCACAAGGACTCGGAGAAGAAAGGCAAGGCTGCGAAGAAGATCATTGTCTGAGTGACTGCTTGTGTTCATACGACGCATAAACGAGACATTTCACGCTGGGCTGATTTATTCATTTTATACGAAGTGTAGTGGGCGAATATGCGAGCCATCGATTGTCCTCGGGGAGCTGCTTGGTGACTGTTTAATGACATATCGTTATGCTTTCTGACAGATTTCCGGTGTCCTGTGCTATTGCTGTGAGCTGTGCCCGCAGTCGGATTGCGGCTACGGGGGGCCTACGTCGCAGAGACATAAAAGCCCACGACAACGGTCTCGCTCACTTTTTACGCTCACAATGTCTGTCTCAGGCTTCCTTTCGTCCATCGCGGACAAAGCACAGAACGCCATCAATCAGACCCCTCTAGCAGGACATATCCCTGGCACCCCTCCGCCCTCTGATCCCCCCGCAAAACACGCCGCATCGCAGGGCGGCCACCGTTCTTTCGCCTTGGAATCACTGCAACACCAGATTCGCAATCTTGGCCAACAGTACACGTCAACAACTCCCATTCAGCGTATCATAACCCTCGAGAAGGGTGTCGCCCTCGACCTTGATGCCCTTGCCAGAGACGGTAAAACCCAGAGCAAGGAACTATATACATGGGGACAGGACGAGGACGCCGATTTGACAGACGGTGAGCCATATCGCTGGTTTGTTCCACAACGTAGCTAATCGGAGACCCTGCCAACACATCGCAGTGACTGATCGACTTGCATTCTTGAACTTCGTGCATAGCTCTTTATCTGCAACCTTGGCTATCAAGCTGGACGGTGCCAGGTCTCCCTTGAAGGCACTACGCGATGCCGAGGCTGCCATTGCGCCGAAACGTAACATCCGCAACGGATTGCGCAATCAGATAGCGCGTATCGAACACAATCCAGAGAAAGGTGGAGAACGACGCCTTGCAGAGCTCAGAGAGCAGCTTTCACGCGCGGAAAGAAACGACGAGCAATTCGAGAAAGAAATCGAATTATTGAAGCGCAAAGCCATTCGAGAAAGCGAGCAAAGAAAATGGGAGGCCGTTCGAGAGGTGAGGTGTCATGACAGGATTCTATCACCAGCAACTTATTCATATATAGTACGGAGAGAAATTGGTTCTCCTTTCGCAAGGCGCGGTACCCATCATTGGGGCTTTACCGACCCTGCCCCCCACCCCCGTGAATCCGTACGGGGGTGCGGAAGTCACCGCTACTGCTCGGGCATCTCTTCAGCATGCGCTGGACAACTACAAACCGGGAGACGTCAGTCTTCGTTTGCATTTCGGAGGCGATCTTTCACGATCGGACACCCGTTCCTTTGGCGAGAGCCATGCTTCGGAGTTGAGCAGCTTAGCGGCCCCTTCAGCCGGACAAGACTTACACCCCGGTCTTTCCCTGACCCCACCAATTCCCGAACATGTCTCGACCTGGACAGAAGACCTCAGTGTTGACTTGTCCACCCAGTCACAACCAGCTAAACCCGACCTGAGCACTGCTACGATTCCCGCACAGCCTGCTCCTGCCGCTACTCTGACTGTCGGCGAAACTGGCACTTCGCTCCCGGCATCTGGACCTGTCAGTGATCCATTGCGTGATGTCCCAGCTGCATTGCAAGACGCCAGTCCCAGCGGTGCTGGAAGACCTGCCGAGTCATATTCTGGAGACTTGTACGGCACAGCTCCTCCCAAGACTGAGAGTGCTGAAGAGGAGAAACAGCGCCTGGGACGAGAGGAAAGAGAGCGTGTGCTGGCAGCTGGCAATGAAGTCTCGGAGACTGCGGAAGAAGAGAAGAAACGCCTGGAGAGGGAGGAGAGGCAGCGCGTGCTTGCAGGTGGAGCCAATGTGCCCGGAAATACGGCGGAGAAGGATGGAGAGGAACTTCCACCTTACCAGGACTTTGAACAGTAGATGTTGGTTGATTTAGGCAGAAAATGAATGTATTCGAAATTGCTTACCATTTACGGAACGCGAGGTGTGTTTGGCCAAAGGCGATGTGGACATTATTGGCTTGCGCAGACCTCCACCTCCACACAAATGGACAAGGCTGATCTCGAAACTTATCAAGTACAACTCTCTCAGGTGGAGCTTGCGCTTCAAGCAGACCCTGACAATGGAGAACTTTGCTCTCTTCAGTCTGAACTCACGGAACTCATCTCGCTCGCCCAAGAAGCTATCGCGCAGGCAGAGACAGCTTCCTCGTCTCGTGTGGGCCCATCGCGAAAATCAACTATGTCGACTCCCGCCTTCTCGTGGGCCGCTGGAAACGAATGCCTGGCCAAGTATTCGGGAGATGGTGGTTTCTACCCTGCTCGAATAACTAGTGTTGGTGGTTCAGCAGAGAATCCCGTTTACAGCATCGTGTTTCGGGGCTACAACACCACTGAGCTGGTGAAGGGTTCAGAGATCAAATCGCTCCCTGCCAACTATCAAGAGAGGACGCCCGCTTTGTCAAACAAACGGAAGCTCACGAAAGTAGAAGAGGAGGAGAGGGAACGGAAGAAGAAAAAGAACGAGAAGAAAGTGGAGGCAAGAGCAGCGAAAGCGAAAGAACAACTTGCCAAGCAAGCGACGTGGCAAAAGTTTGCCAAAAAGTCGGAGAAGAAAGGCGTGCATATTGCCGGTGTGGCTGGGACGAGTATATTCAAGACACCTGATAACCCACTGGGCAAGGGTATGTGTCGTTGCCGTTGTCTGAACTGGAATATCGTTGGACTCATGCGTGGCGCAGTTGGTGTGACGGGGAGCGGAAAGGGAATGACGGAAGTGAAGCTTTTAGGCAAGCATAAATTCACGCCCGGGGTGGAGGAGTCTAATCAGTGAAGAAGGCGATTACTGTAAGGGATACTGGACTGCGATTTTTCATGGCGTGGGCTTGCTAACGTATGCATACGCTTTCTAGGGGAAAACTATGGGTCGCTCCTCTATATGTACTGATGGTTCTGTATCTTTGTGAATAGCAGGACCGCTGCCATGCCTGATGCGTCGCAACCTCCGTTCACTGAGGGGCTGCCTGTCACACGTCAATGAAGGCCGGCGGGCACGAAACTATACGTGATGCTTTACCTCTTCCACTCTATCCAACCTCACGAGTGACTTTCTTGCGGGGATGTCTCCACAGCCCGGATGGATTCGCCAAGTCGTAGCGCTGGTCGCGTTGGAACGATTCGATTTTAAGGTTAGGTGGTATCTTGATTAATATCGTTGAAGACGATCGAGGGCTGACAGATGGATTACGTCAGTCATGTACTCGCAGAGAGACGACGGCGGACGAATGGTAGCGCTCGTTTGGACCGATCGAAATCGGAGTGGCGGAAGATCTGCAAAGGTACGATGAATCTTCCATACCGTCTGTCAATCTCGACGAGCATGAACGTCTGTGGATCTATCAACTTGACCATACAGAGAACGGCGTCTGGCCTGCTACTTATCGCCGCGGCCGATCTCAAATGGCAGACGGGTCATCGCTCGCGCGCTCCGAGGAGAATCGTCGTCGTAGAGATTAACGTCCACGATTTCAATATATCTCCGACCCATCATCACCCAGCACAGGCGTGGCGTTCTCCGGTCTTTGATGCGAGCAGACTAGATTACTAAGAGAGCTTCGTGCGATTTATTGCGACCGTCGTCGCGAACGGTGCAGAGAGACCTCTGTGCTCAAGGGACGTGCTTGTTCCTTCCATCTCCGATTTGCTTCTCGGCTTCGTCTTCGCCATTCAGACCTGACATGGGACCATTGGCGGTGGATGTCGATGGAGTTCGTGAGCCCGGCGGCAACATCGAGGAGATACGATTCACGAATTACGTCCCGGGTCACATCAAGCCATGTGATCGAAGCTTCAAGGTTGGGACGTGTTGCGATCCTCGCCGTTGCCGTGGCAAGTGGGTCGCCCGGAATGATCATAAATGACGTCCGTGGATGGCAACGACGATCATCCTATTTCCAAATAGAGCACATCACTTGCCCGCTCTGCTCTAGGCTCGGGGCAGTGTGTGGTGTCGCCTGCATACACCGTGCTGGCTCGACGCTACTATCTACAACACGCTCGAGTGCGAAAAGGGTAAAAGAACGGACGAACGCAGAAAGCGATCACTCCAAGATGGACCAAACACGGTCTATGGCTCGTCAAACGTAAGAAATCGTATCACCCGACCGAGATCAACCTGCGCCGGGAAAGATAAAGCGTTGTGTCGCCAGGTCCGTCGAGGGGTCTGGGCTGGCTGAGCTTCCGTCTGCTGAGGATGGGCTCGCAGAAGCTGTCATATCGTCGGGTAGGAGGAGCGACGATACCGGGTCAAAAGCGGTCAAGCTCGGACCATAGCCCGAGACTCTCGACATGCCGGCGACGTCTACCGAATGGCGCCGGAGGGGAAGGCCGGCAGTGTGCGCAGCCATGACCTGAGCTGATAAATCAAGAAACTAGGTCAAGAGCGATCAGAATGCGTTGGAGGGTTCGGTGCCTAGGAATGCTATAGCCTACCACTTGTTCCTCGACAAGAGTGCCTTCGTGCAGAGTCTTGTTGGTGTTCTGCATATGCACGAGCAGAGTGCGAATGCTGCGAGAAGACAAGCCACGGTATGTCGACACTCGTTCGAGCGCTAGGGGTGGCGTCTGCACGAGCCGAAGCTGCTCGTGAAGGTAGAGAACGTATTGCTCCAAACACTCGAGATAGTGGCGCTTTTTCTCGTGTGAGGAGATGGTATCGCTGGCACCAAGAGTTGTGATGCGAAACCGAACAGGGTAGACGGGGTACATACGGATCGGTGGGTGTGAACCCTATCTCTTCCGCTATCGCGCGTTGTCTCGCCTTGCGTTGGCTCTCCGTCTTATTGATAGTGCTGTTAAGGGGAGCAGTAGAGGAATCGTCTGGAGACTGCTGTCTGCTTGTCTGGGGAGGGGGAGGGGGAGGAGAAGGTTGGATATATGGTCGGGATTCGGCGACATCGCGTTGATGAGACTGCTGTCGATGATTGATATTTGAAAGCAACTCTGAGGGGGTGGGGAAGAGCTGCTGAGAGGTGGCGACGTAATAGTCGAGCATGCTCGGAGGGGTGATGTCGGCGGGGTGCAGGACTGGAGGGCTCGGGTCTGTACGTCGTATGATCGGGTAGACGAGCTGTTGGGAGATGGGCGTATAGGAGAGGTTTGATTCGTGGACCGGAGTGGGGAGACGAGCGGTGTCGGACTGTGGTCGGGGGTGGAGAGGGACGGGGGAGTGGACTTGTTGGGAGACGTGGAGGTAAGAGTTGTCTAGATAGGGATAGTTGAGGGACAAGGTGGGGTCGTCGAGGTACGGATCGACGAGGGATGCATCGATGAGATCGGTGTTGTGAGGGAAATGATAAACGGGCAACATGGAGAGCGGGGGATGGGGGGGTTGTTGGAGGAGGAGGGGAGCTTTTAAGTGGCGGAAAGTGGCGTTAGACTGTCATGGGCAGGTCGAGCTGAGACGGAGGTCGCCAGTCACTTACGCGCTTTTTCCACGGACGAGCTGGATCCACTCGAGAGCGCACGGCATCCGAGGAGCAGGGATCTTCTCGGGCAGCGATATCTCCAAATCAAGCCGTACGGGTCCAGATGCCGGCTATGTCCAGCCTATTTCGCGGAGTTGAATTTCATTCCGATTCTGCCGCGATCAACTTCCGTATCGAGGGTCCTATGCAGGGTCTCGTGCAAAGCCTTGCTCCATCCACCGCGATTGCGCTCGCAGACACACGTTGTTATCGTGCTTGTCTTCGCAAAACTTCGCCGTGCCGTGTGTTCGGGGCGACGATCGCGATAAACACTGGCAATCAGCTTCCCCTCTTCCGTGCCCGGAAGCGCGTGCTGTCATTCGATGCCGATCTGCTCACTGCCACTTCACCGGCGCGGCATCTTTCTTGCCAACTTCCAATTCCCTTTTCTGGACATATCATCCCCTCGAGTATATAACCCCCACCCACTCTGCTTGTCCGATCCACGACCGCGATGGCCCAGCACTACCCCTCCCTCGATTTCAATACCGCCATCTTTCCCCACCCCCCCTCTCCCCCGGCACCGACCCCCCCGTCCCTCCCTGCTTACCACCACGATCCGCCCCCATCCTACTACAACCCCCCTCCTCCACCCCCCTCATACTCCGCCCCCCCTGGCCTCCCTCGCGCTCACGACCACAAAAACCCCATCCTCGCCTCCTCCCAGTCCATCGCATCTTTCCCCGACGACGGCATATCCTTTGCACCCGCAATCCTCCCCCCCAGCTCCGTCCAGCACCCCGTACGCGACACCTGCCGTTCCGCCGGCAGGATCACCATCGCCCACCCCTATGCCCGTCTCTACGCAAAGAAAGACGGCTCGAAGCGTAGAAAAATATGGAATCATGTCCTCGAGAAGCAGCTCTTCTCCCCCCAAGAATTGTCCGTGTATTATTTCTTCTCTCCGGTTTCCCCATCATCGCTAAACCTCCCTTTGCAGATCCACCATGGGTGCACCCCACAGGCGCACAATATATATCGCCTCCCTCGAAGCCCACATCGACCGACTCCATAATCAACTACTTGGCATCGGCCTGTATCCGATCCCCTTTGAACGCCTTGAGCCCTACCGTGGTCTCAACTCAAAGACGGCAAAGGTACCTTGTTTGTCGATCTCCACTCTCCCTCGTAGCCGATCATGTATTTCTAGAGCATGGTTGCTGGTCTGCAACACGATGCAACGCATCTCAAGTTGAAGCTCTTGGAGCTCGAACGCTCGGTCAGTACCCCCCCAGTGCTGTCCATCCATGATCTGATCACCCAACAGAATACCAATCTCCGAAAGCTCCTTGGTACACACAATCCCTCTAAATCATCACTCTCCCATCCATCCGCACCCTCTGCAATGGCCCTCGAGGCGGATGTGCGGAGGCACTCCGTCGACGTCTCCGGCATGGGTATGGGCGTCCATGCCGGTCACAACTCTACAAACTACGTTCATCGCTAGTGATCGCTTTTATTTCTTCGCCGTCACGTTAGCTTGCTCTCCGGATCCCAGAAAACCCGTACAATAATTGTAGGATAATAGTATATTCTCGGTGACCGCTAGAATATTCAATCGTATGATCACATTTAGTACACGACTCCATCCAAGCGTCCCAGCCATGGCGGTGCTGACCTGTTTCTCCGTCACGTCCAGGGCTCGGAAGCACTGACATGAGATCCTTGTCGTAACGATTCTCAGTCCCAAATCCCACCCCTATCCAGCTTCACTCGTTGATCCTGCTTCCCTTTGCTACCCTGCGGCCGTCCCACTCGTTGAGCTCCACGCTTCGTGTGATATTTCTTTTGTTGTCGTTGGCGTTTGGCGAGATCCGTGGCAACCCTTTCTCGAACGTCCGCCGCTCGCAGTTGGAGCGCCGCCGTCATTTTCGCGAGCGTATCAGGGGAAGGCGAACGTGAACGTGGCGGCGAACGGGACAGCCGAGAAAGCGGCGTCGATGGTCGAGACGGTGGGTTGTTTTCTCTTCCAAGACCAACAGCGCCTGCTGACCCTAGATCACGTTCGTCATCCGTCGGCGCTCGTCCGTTCTCAATTTGCAAAATTTGATGGGCGTCACGAAGGTCACTTTGGGCATGCCGTGCGTACACCTCATCTTCCTCCCCGTCCTCCCCTCTTTCTCCTGGTTCGCCTTCCGCCTCGTCCTCATCTCCGTCCTCTTCCTCACTTGTCACTCCTTCACCTTCCACCTCCCCCGCATCAGGATCTTCTTCTTCGGTATCTGTATCTTCATCTTTCTCTCTGTATTCTTCGCCCGTGGCAGTTTCCATGTACTGCAGACGTAATCAACGGTGCAGAACGAAGCGGATAGATGGCCAGAAGCCTACCTCCTCCAGAACTTTCTGATCCTTTTTCGTAAATCCGCTGGCAGCAACCACGATATCCAATCGGAACCCCCCGCCTTCTTTGTCGTCACTAGGTTTAATCGCGTTGAAACGAGGGTACAGAGCACTCTCGTATTTGAATCGTCGCTTGAAGAACCTCCGGATGCACTCTACGTCTCGGTTGAAATACCTATTTTACACAGTTGTTGATCATACTGCCGACGATCGCCAAGACAAACGGGATTACCATTCCGCATTTTCATGTGACGTGCTCACCATCTGCGGGAAATCAATAACCACCGGTTCTCCACTTTCCCGACGAATGAGGATATTGAACTCGTTATAATCGCCGTGGATTAGGCCAGCCCGTGCAAAACGCACGACGACGTCCATCAATGTTGAATACAATTTCCCGGGGGATGCAATGTCGGAAATCTGCCGCCTGGAGCATGTATCGTACCAAATGATATGGACAGCGTGAGTCTTGACTCACAGTGGATATGCATCGATAGCCTCCATGAGGATGCAATGTCGTGCGTGATCGATGGGTCGTGGAACGGGAAATTGGTGTTCGTAGAGGATCTAGCAAAATGATAACACTCGTTGGCCAACCCACGGGGCCGTGTCGGGCACGTCGGCCCAACGCTAACACTAGACCAACCTTCATGAATTCCCATTCTTTTTGTGCAGCCAGGCGGGACATGTACATCCACGACGCAGATTTACGCTTGCCCAAATAATCCCGCTTTTCCTTGACGGCACGAAACGATATGCGACCTAGGCTAATCGAGAGTCTTGTCTGGTTGCGCATGACCCGCACCGCAAGTGAGCACTCACCGATGAAGCTTCAACACCATCTCATTACCCTCCCCATCAGCTACGACATACACGTCTGTCGAATGAAACGTGAGCTGTAAGATGGCAGACGAGATGGATGGCACTGGACCGCGCCACAGACTCGGCGTGTACCGTACTCACCAGCTTCCTTCCCAACGCCGATCTGATTTCCAACAGAATACATCGAATCCCGCTTCGAGAGCGCGCGCATCGCCAGGTAGTCGTATCCCCCATAAGTCAACCTGTATCCATCGTCTGCACCGAGTCAGTGCCACCCTTTCGAGGCCATTAGGAAGTCGTGCACTAACATTTGGAATTCTGAACCCGGGCAACCAAGTTACGTCTAGCGAGAGAGCCTACGATTTTGTTGACGCCCCCATTACGCAGACCGGAGATCTGGACGATGAGGGGGGTCGGCACGACTTCGTGGTTCTTGGACCCAATTTCAACCTTTGAAACAGTGTAACAAGTATGATCCGGTAGAGTGGAATGTATCATACCGCAGTTAATACCCTGAACTCATCCGAGGTGATGTACCTCAGATCAGTTGCGTCAAGCTTCATGACACGAGTAGATTGCGAAAGTAATGGTTTGCTGCCAAGACGCGTGGAATTAGTAAGCGATGTCCAGATGCCTTCCAGTGCTGCTACCCGTAGAGCCAACAAGGTTTTCCGTTCCATGCCACCTTCGTTGTCCAGTGGTCTGAGACTATGATAGGCTACTGCAGGTGATCTCGCGGTCTCTATCTCGCCAACACGCATCATATGTGATAAGAAGTAAGTTATCGCGCTCTACTTGTGTGGTGGTGTGTGACTTCTTCTCAGCTTCTCGTTCTCTGCCACGACGACATGCGATTTATGCGATGATGAACGTGACCAGATCTGGCGGATATTTGAGGAGAACATGTATGAACTGTAGGTCTTGCTTGAGAACGCCACTGTTCACTCTATCTAGATTCCACACCGTCCCAGATATAGTTCCTCTTCGTTTGGCTGGAAACCTCAGCAAAAGAGGACAGAAATGTTTGATGCACTGAGCCGATTTGTCGTTGCACGCGATTCCTCCGACGGCCTTATCGCCTATTCCATGTTTCGTTTTGACAGGGAAGATCGTCAAAACGTGATCTACTGGTAGGTCCCGGACCTGGCTCGTTGTACGTTCCTCACTTTGACATTGCGTATGAGCTATGAACTTCAAGTATCAAAGGACTCTAGACGGTTCGGTCTCGGGAGGTTGTTGACCCAGATACTGTCCGATATCGGCGCGCAATGGGGCATGACAAAGGTCATGCTCACTGTTTTCAAAGGTCATCCCAATGTTCATCTGACCCGTGCGTTGTTCATGTGTCCGCAGCGAACCACGCAGCAATGTTATTCTACAAGTCGATAGGGTACGCTGAACACGTTTACCGGCAATGGACCGGACTGATATGGGATAAAGATTCACCATAGACGAGACATCGCCAGGCTTTTCCAAAGACCCAGAGAGTAGGGCAGAGGACGAATACGACTACTCCATCTTGTCCAGATGTATTGCACTTTAGAGTCGGTACCGCTGCATCCTATTTGCACTTGTTTACTTGACTGCACCATTTCCTCGCCGAACGCGACCGCAACGCAACGCATACCACTCATGTCACCCTCTCTGCGGGTGCTCACTTTAGTGCCTCGACGCGCTCTTGGTCGCCGCCATGCATCACACGGTGCACCCCATTACAACGAGCCCACCGGCTGGCTGTTCGGCGAAAAGGTAGTCCCCTCCTACTCGCATGCAACCTGGTAACTCAAAACGCGCGCACGTTCCAGCCACTACCGCCAGGCCAAAAGCGGGTGAAAGAGGATTGGGAAAACATCTGGTACTTTGGGATGTTCGGGTCGATGGCTCTGGCTGCAGTATTGCTGTACTACAAGCCCGATACCACGTGCGCGCCGCTGCTTTCCCCTTGCACCCAGAAATTGACCCGTTCGCTCCAGCATACAAACATGGGCGCTGAAAGAGGCAAAGGAGAGAATGGAGGCCCGCGGGGAGAAGTACAAGTATGAGCCATCTTCATAGACTTTGAGGCACCATGTGCTCTCAATACCAATCTCGCGTACAGTCCTATCTCCCAGATGATCTAGCGAGCGTGGCAACTCCACCATAGAAATCATTCATTTTTTGTACATGTGTAAGGACCAGCCAGCGTCAACCTCTATACGATTGATAACTCTTCTTGGACATCTCACCCCGCTGAATCACTTGCAACAAGGTTCATCCGAGACATACGCTCGGATAAACTGTTTCGCTTGCACGAAGCAGCAATCTATATGATATCTGAAGCAGCCGTGACACTCTACTGCAGATCATTTTTTTTGGCAAAGCATGTGCATGCCAGTAATTCGCCTTTAACCACGCGGCCCAACACATGCAGGGGGTCGATGAAGAGTACTCTGACAGAAATGATGTCCATACCATTAGAATGATCAAGGGCCGCCGGGGAACGAACGGGTGGGTCGACGCAGTGAACGTAGACCTTGCGGATTGCGAACAGAAAAGGGCAAAGAATCCGCTTACACTGTTAGGGACTGAAAGCCAGCTTGGGCAACAGAAACAGGACTGTGTCAAGTATGGACGGAAGACCGTCCACCCATCATACTTATTCCAGTGAGGTGTGTAATGCCACAACAGGCATGGAGAAGCATAGGCAATGCTGACAGAAGATGAAGGGATATTGCGCGACCATGTAAGATGATTAAATAAACTTCACGCATCCATCTCTCAGGCATATTCCAAGATCTTGGTGATGATACCAGTACCAACTAAAAATCAAATCAGTCCCATTCTCGGTAGCAAGCACACAATACTCACCCGTCTTGTTACCCTCGCGAAGCGTGAATCTGTGAAAGCAATGCGGTTAGACCCACCAAATGACACTGAGGTTTGAAGACATACCGAGAACCAACTTCCGCGGCAACATCCGTCTGGAGCGAACAGATCATCTCGACATTATCGCCGGGCATAACCTGTTATACACGTTAAAATAGCGCTTCCCTATTCACAGCACAACAAACCATTTTGTCCTCAGCATCCGGAGTATCAGGTGGGAAGGTCAGTGATGTAGTGACATCAGCAGTCCGAAGGAAGAGTTGTGGGCGGTAGTTGGACACGAATGGTGTATAGCGTCCACCTGGAATGTGTCAGTATGATGATATCCATGGGCACAAGGTTACAAACCTTCGTCTTTGGTGAGGACATAAAGTTGGGCTTGGAATTGCTTGACAGCTTTGATCGAACCAGGGACAGCAATAATCTGACCACGTTTAAGCTGCTCCCGCTTCACGCCACGAAGCAAAACGCCCATGTTGTCTCCGGCTTCACCCTGTCAACGGCAAGTATGGGTCACTTGACCTTATCAGGCAACAAGGAATGCGTACTCTCTCCAGTTCTTTGTGAAACATCTCTGTGGAAATACAACTTAGCATGTTGAGGAGAGGAACACCAGCGTGCTAACCAATGCCAGTCAAAGTGGTCTTGAGTGATGAACCAAGGCCGAGAACTTCGATTTCTTCGCCCCTTGTGATCACACCACGCTCAGCCTAAGAAGCAAAAGTGAATCGACGAACTACACATTGTGAATGAACGTTGCTCACGCGGCCAGTAGCCACAGTTCCACGACCAGGAATGGAGAACACATCCTCAACAGGCATGAGGAAAGGTTTTTCAAGGTCACCTTTGCGGGATGGTCAGGTTTACACTATGACTGATGAGATTAAGAAGACATACGAGGGGGGACATCGAGCCATTGATCGCAGGCTCGTATGAGTTCAAGGATTTTATCCTTGCCAGTCTCGTCGTCTCGACCCTCGAGGGCAGCCAAAGCTGAACCCATGATGATAGGGGTGTTCTCGCCATCAAAGTTGTATGTGGAAAGTAGATCACGCATCTCCATGTCCACGAGCTCAAGCATTTCGGCGTCGGGAACCATGTCGACCTTGTTGATGAAGACGACGAGTTTTTTAATGCCGACTTGGCGAGCAAGGAGAAGATGTTCGCGGGTCTGTGGCATCTGGCCGTCGGTAGCCGAAACGACGATGATACCACCGTCCATCTGTGCAGCGCCGGTGATCATGTTCTTGATGTCTAGGAGGATGAATGAGCAGTAGGGAGTAAGCAATATGCATAACTCACAGTCAGCATGACCAGGACAGTCGACGTGGGCGTAGTGGCGAGCATCGGACTCGTATTCTACATGGGCGGAATTGATGGTGATACCGCGGGCCTTCTCCTCGGGGGCCTTGTCAATCTGTGAGTAGTCTGTGAACTTGGCTGAGCCCTTGTCTGAGAGAACTTTGGTGATGGCAGCAGTGAGGGTCGTCTTTCCGTGATCGACGTGGCCTGCGAACGCGTCAAGACGCGTCGGCGGGGAGGAGAGGGGAGATTACCAATGGTTCCGATGTTCATGTGGGGCTTTGTGCGGGTGAATTTCGTGGCAAGGTCAGCATAGCGGCGTCGACCCAGTATTTGAGGGCAGGAAGGGGACAAGGCCGGGACGTGAGAGGGCGTCCGTGTTGTCGTGCGGCAGCGAACATAGAGGGAGGACGACCTCGAGGATGGGAGCGCAAGCTTTCGGGCGACTGCTCTCTGTGCTGCCAAACGAAACATGAGTGAATGCAAAGAAAACGGGACGGGCGGGAGGAGGAAAATAAATTAGTGTAATAACCCGGGCGGAGTGCGAATCGAGTCTGTGGCCACGATGGACGGACGAGACGTCTTCAAAAACGCGGTCGCCTTCTTGTCTGACCCAAACGCAAGTCTCTCTCTCCCCCCTACGTTCCCCAGCTCACCCCCACCAGTCGCAGAATGTCCCCCTCCAACAGCGCGTCCAATTCCTCGAAGCCAAAGGCCTCTCTGGCCCGGAGATCGACCAGGCCATCAGACTCGCAACCAACCCCGTCTACCGACCAGACCACCAATGGGACTGGCGCGACTATTTCGTGCGTCTCCCCGCATTACGCATCTCTCACACCCTCAACCCCCGCAGATCACCGCCGTCGTGTCTGGCACTCTGGCTTACGGCGCCGTCTCCCTCTTCAGGAAATACCTGCTGCCCCACCTCAAACCACCGACGGCGACCGCTTATGAACAAGACCGCGATGCCCTAACCGCTCAGTTCGACGTCGCAGAGGCACTGCTAAAGGACATTCTCGCCGAGACCGCTTCCGTGCGAGCAGCGGTCGACGAACAAGGAGAGCGCGTAGACAAGGCTTCTAGAGACGTCCAGGCGGTCGTCGTCGAAATGCGCCAAGGCGAGACAAAAACAAGGGATGAAATGCGTGAAATTCGCGACGAGATCGAGAACATCCGGGAAATGTTACCCAAGGTAGTCCACTTTCTTCCCCCTGTTCCGCGCTCTGAGCAACGGCACGTACAAGATGATCGAGAAGAACAAGGAAACTCAGAAACAGTCCCTCGCAGAGCTTCAGCAAGAGCTCAAATCGCTCAAGGCACTTTTACTTAGCCGTGGTCCAGGTGGTCTGACAAGCTCTCCGTCAACGCCATTACCACCTTTGGCGGGTAGACCATCCATCCCGTCATGGCAACTCGCGAATGCCACCTCCGCACTGCCCCTGTCAGAGTCCCCAAGAGAAAGTCCTTCGATTCTCTCCAACGGTAAAGCGAAGGAAGTAGAGTTGTCTCTCGACGAAAGCTAGTAGTTTATTTGCTTTGTCATGTACATAGTTTTCCCGCTCAAAGTCGTATGTGTCCAAGTTCAAGTAGCGACCGACTCCATTGCGACCTGTCCGAATGTTTTCCCAGTTCCGCCAAGCAGTAGAGGGTCTCGCTCAGCCCCTCCCTCGCTCCTCTCAAGACAGCGCCTGGTCTGCGGATGCTACGAGTCACTCAGCACAATCGGCAGAAAGTGCCCTCGCGAACCGCAAGTCGATCACGACCCAACGGAACGCGAGTCCTGCTCGACAGAACCCCCGACCACGGTCTGCCAGCCCCGGCCCTTCGTCAACCGCGAAGAGCACAACCGATGCTGGTTTACGCAAGACAACCCTTGAGGAGCGCTTACGTGCATCCTTCGTCGCGCCTGAATCTTCAGGAGGCAGTACACCGAACCCGTCGACGAGCGCGCCGCCCTCCCCCCAAGCGGTTACCGTTGCCCAGCATCCACTTTCATCTCCGCCGACGCCAGTACCAGACTCCCAAAGCCCCGCGACAGCCACTACTACCTCTGCTCTCGATATCCCCGCCGGCGGCCCCGTCCAAGCTGGAGATACTAATGATACTTTGGCTCCTTCGCAGGAACCCAGCGATTCTGCACAACCACCGAGCGTAACGCCACCTACCGATCCCCAGGACCCTGCTAGCTCAACTGTGTGCTCTATATCTATAGGCTTGACCACCGATCCTTGTGTGGGTGCAACACTGACGCAAGAGGCACCACAAGCGACGAACACAAAGACCCAACCTCACATGGAACGATGCACCCAGGCCTCCGAAGTCGTTGACGCGTTGACGGTCGACAGAGATCCTCCTGGGGAAGAGTGTGTCGAAGCAGTGTCTGAACCTGCGATAACCGATGGGTCAAAGGATGCGGGTGTCGCGGCCCTTCAAGAGCGCCTTAAACTGGTAGAGAAAAGATTTGCAGGTAAAGTCACACTATTTTGCACACTAGGGCTAGCATGAACATTGGGTGTACCAGACGTATCCACCTCGTTCAAGACACTTCAAGTTGAAAGGCAGAATATAGATAGCGTTATCATTGGGCTTACTCCGTTAAAAGGATCTGAGGACGTCGCAGCCTTGCGCGAGTATCTTATCAATGTCAATATGAAAGTCGAGGTAAGCGGGATGTCCAACTATGATGGATCTCTTGAAAAAAATTCCCTCAGCTCAGCCAAGATGAATTGCAGCGACTCAATGGAAAGCTCACGCGTACGCTCATTATTTTTTGTTTCTCCTCGTTCCTGAAAAATGACATCCACAGGGCAGGAAGAACGATTGGAGGAACTCAGGGACACTCATCGACTGGAGACTACCTCTCAGTTGGATCAAATTGAAGAGTTGCGACGGCAATTGAGCGAGGCTGAATCCCTTATCACTGCATCGCAATCTGCAGCGTCGCAAACAGAAGAGGACAGCGCTAAGCGAGATTCCGATATCGAACACCTGCGCGCCGAAGTCTCCAAGGCGAACGAAATCGCAAAACAGGAGGAGGAGAAGAGTGTGAAAGCCATAAGTTGGCTAAAAAATGTGAGACAGAAGCTGGTAAAGGTAGAGAGGGAGAGGGACGACGCGCTGCGAGAGCTGAATGAGATGAGAGACAGGAATTCGGAAGAGAAGGAGAAGGATCGGGTTGAGCGAGCTAACTTGCAGAGGGAAGTCGATGCCGTTAATGCAGAACGCGAGAAAGCAGTCACTGGGTTGCGAGCACAATTCGACAAGGACATCGCTGCTGCAAAGGACCGTGCGGAAAGGGATATTCAAACCGTAAAAAAACAGTTTGATGCCGAAATGAACGCACTCAAGGTAACGCATTTTGCAGTATTTTAATTATCAGTGCTCATAGCCTCCCAGACTTCATACTCGGTGGAAATTACTGCCAAAAAATCGCGTATCGGCAACCTCGAGAACGCGGTGGCCAACCTCACCAGCGAAAATAAATTATTCTTCGAGCAACTGGAGCTACGACAAGCTGAACTTGAGTCCTCTCAGTGCCATGCGGAGTCACTGCAGGCCCAAAACACAGAACTTCAGTTTCGACTGAAAGAATTGCAAGAGCGAATCACTCTACTCAACGATGAAATCGGTGAACTTCGAGGGGAGCACGAAATACGATCGCAAATCTCTGGTGCTTCTGCAGAGGAAATTTCACAGCTAGTCTCCTCAATAGAAACCAAATACGAGGCGAAGCTCTTGGAACTCAAGAGGACATTAACGACTGCTGAGAAAGAGCGCACCGAAGCCGAAGCGAACTGGAGTCGCAAGCTCACAGAAAAGACCAAGGAGACAGAGGAACTCAAACGCATGCTTCAGTCCAGTGTTCAACTGCGCGAGCAGGATGATGATGTGACTGAGGTGTTGAAAGCAGAGATCGAGAAGCTCCAAACCGAGGCTCGAACTCAGTACGGTCGATTATATGAACTCCAAACTCATATTGACGCCTTCAAGGACGCTGAGGTGGGTCTGCATATATTGCAGATTAGCGTCTTGCCAATTGATTGCCCTCCCATAGTCAACTCTGCATCATCGCCTGTCGGAAGCTGCAGCCCATGCTGATGACAGCGAGAAGCAACTTGACGAGAGCAGGTCCCGAGAAGCTCAGTTACGCGCACAAAATAAAGTATGTTCTCCAACTTTTAGGAATCACCTCACTCAGCAAGAAATAGATCATTCGGGATGAACTTCGAAAGGTCCAAAAATCGGTTGCCGTTCTGGAAAGACAGCGCAATCCGGGTGCCGGATATTGGACATCTCGATCAGAAGTCACGGACTCACGGACGTCCATCGCCTCGATCCCGGATGCCCCTTCTTCCCCTTCCCTCCCTCCTGTTAGGAATGAAGAAGAAATTAATTACGAGTACCTACGGAATGTCATTATTCAATTCCTAGAACACAAGGAGATGAGGGTAAGTGATCAAGACCAATGAATTGGACATGTGGATGACAATCCTCCCTAGCCAAACCTCGTACGAGTCCTGTCGACAATTCTGCGCTTCACTCCTCAAGAGACACGGCGGCTCATGTCCAAAGTATGAAGGAATTGATACCATTAACGTGCTACGCTTTTTTGGGACTTTATCGATACCTTTACTTGCAACGTCGCTCTGTTTACTTCTTGAGCTTCATTTATTCTGAGCGAGTGTAGAAGTGTTCGGCCCTGTCATAAGTATTTTGACTTGATGGCGAGGGTAAATACAACCCTATAGAGTACGCGTGTCGAGTACTCCGCTAGATCTGCCCCACATCGATTACTGGTGCCCAGGTCTTGACTCACATTCCATGTCCCTGGCGAGTTTGACGCGGAACTCATATCAGAGTGGAATTTCTCCGGACCAGGTGAGGTACAGTTGCCAGAAGCTTGGACGTCCATTCTAATCCATCAACTCGCACTTGAAGTGGCTTGAGCTCTGCAAACTATGGGTGGATAAAGAAACATTGGGCCGTGGCTCACCCAATGTCGGGCCCGCAATCAATGGTGTGCAATGATGCGCTTGCTGTCAGAGAACTAACCCATGAAACACACTGGAAACTAACAGATGCAATCATCGGTCTATGTGGCATCTACGACGCCAACCCCATTCTTCTAGGCTACCTCGGACAAGCCCTGAGTAGTGGGCTTGTGTCAACTTCAGATTTTATTGCTACGTTCCTCCGCGTCGCACGATCATCACAGCTTCAAAATGGCTCAACGCTCGATGTGCTTTGTCGCATAGCGTTGGATGCTCACTATGCCTCTGGAATGCCACCACTCGGCTCCCTTCTTCCCTCTGCAAGTTCCCAAACCCTCATATTAGCCGTAGTAAACGACGCGCTGGCTTTCCTTCGTCAGGCTTACTCCTTCCCACCTTCCGGTTTCCACTCTCTCTCGGCGACCGCGTCAGAACTTATCAGCCTGGTTTTGCCCTGCGTTCCGGATGTTTTGCAAATGTCGACAACCCAAGCCATGATATGTTTTGGAGACGCCAATGACTTGCTCCACTCTGTGCGACTCTCTCCAGAGATCCATCAGGTGCTGGAGACGTTCGTGTTTTCCTTGAGTCTCCTGATTGGAGATGATGTCAAAGCTGCTCGTGAGGCACAGATAATACACACCCAACTTGCCCTCGGGAAAAGTGACATGTTGGGTTCCAACCTCGAAGCCGATTTCATCTCCTGCGGTCTGTTGCTACAGTCTTTCGTGAGCCATTCTCCCATATTACCGGACTGCGCTGAGGACGTGCAAGATTGCATCCCGGGCTAGCGACTATGGCGCCGGTAGTGGTTTAGAGGCTGTGGTGCTGCTAACAGGTTTATTGCGATGGACATCCTTGGCTCCAAATGTCTTTTACACACAGATGCTTTTGGCGTCTATGACCTGTGTTGCACAAAGCTCACCGAAAGGTATCCATGACGGATCTTTTTTCATGTGGAGAGCGTTCGTCCTTGGCCGCGTGGGTTGTCTTGTTGCGCACATAAACGCCGCTGTGCTGAGCTCAAGCTTATAGCTACCTCGCCTCTTGCACATTTTCGAGAAGGAGTTGGAGGGCCATGGAACGGTTGAGGCAGACTGGGTGTGTCATGGCCGCGTTTGTAGGCTAACATCATCTCATCTTTTTGCAGCAGGCTGCGATGCATGCTGCAGTCTCGGCGGTGCTTCAACGCTCCGATTTGCTGTCGCGGTGTGATCATGTCCAAGCGCAGGCGAGGACCAGGGAGTCAGGTGAAGAAGAAACTGCGGGGTTGGGCTCCTCCTCTGAGATGTAGTCATTCACTTATACTTGTTTAAGTCCAGGTTCATTCGCCAGAGACTTGATGCAACAACTATACACAGTTGGACTCATAGACCAGGCATTCGCAGTGACTGTGGATCCCACTCTTGCGAATGACTCTGGGACACGGCTTCAGACTGAGGCCTTTGAACATAACTGTACGCTTGAGGTGAGCCAGCCCTCGTCCGTGCAGAGTATTAGTCGATATTAATTTTGCAGAGCTACCTCGAGTCAAGACTCACGACGGAACTTAGTGAGGAAGACATACAGACGTTATTGCATCGCATCCGTCTAGAACCAGGGAGTCATCACTTCTTTGCTCAAGTGGTCCGTAAAGTGAGTGACTGAGAATATCGATTCTTGCACGGTGAGCGATGAATCTCCGTAGCGTTTTACATCCCACTCGAAATCGGGAGATTTAGAGGTTTTGAGTCATCTCACGAAGATGCTTTATGCGCATGATTTCGCGCTCGACATTCTGTCTCTTCACCTAAAGATCACGGATCTCGTGTTCGAGGCATTGGAATTACTTCACGAATACGATTGCGAAATTATTGGTATGTATACTTCTCAGTGACGTGCGAATACTCATTGCGATCCACAAAGGCGATCCACAAACGGCTGTTAGCCATCTAGGGGATGTTGTGCTATTCATCCAGATGGTGTTGACCAAGTTTCAGGCTGGTACTTCTATACGTGTCCCTCAATCGTGTCTGAATCAATGTCTTGCAGATTTCAGCACCCTCGCTGAGGAGAGGTGGTAAAGTGCTTCGGACAGAATTTCTACGATCCTCGCGGGTCTACCATCTGGAGGACCTCCCTCCTGATGTGAAAATGGTGTTTACCGGATGGTTTAAAGCTATATTCGATAGCAGCAGCGAAGGTATCGATGATACCATCCTCCGGTAAACTCAAGTACCTCTTCCCTTGCTGTGATATCTTAACCCGACATTCAGGTCCACGAAGCTCAAAACTTTGCTTCAAATGTCCCCTACGCTTTTCTCTCAAGCATGCCTCGCACGACAGGAGGGACATATAGATAACGACGTCTTTCACAACGGCATCTCGTATTTCCTCGGCCCACTTCTTAACTGGACACTCGTGGGTGTTATTCATGCGATATTATTTGAAGTCCAGCAACGCGGGTGAGTTTTCGTGTCAAATTTCCTTGACTTTTTTTTTTTCAAAAGTGAATACGTAGGTTTGTTGCCCCTGTCCAACTTGAGGTTCTACACAGTTTGTTGCTGGCATCAACGTGTCCCCATGTAATCCTGCGCCTTTGCAGTCCAAACATTCTGAAGATCCTCTCTGGAAAGCGCACACAAATCGTGATTTCAAGTCTCCATTACGACATTGGTGCCATCAGATCCGTTGCATTGCGGACCCTGTCGGTCAAAAAAGAGGGTGAGGATGTTGCATCTCTTGTTGCATCTTTTGTCGGCTGACCACCTTCGTGACAGGAAATAACCAGGCACTGGAAGACTCTGCGACCACGTTACCAGATGCGTTTTTGGATTTCCCTAGACGGGAGATTCGTAACGCTTTTGCGTTGGCACGGCAACATAAAGCGCCTCGCGTTGACGTGGGTCGCTGCCTCACCGTCACTACGCCTACGAAATTCCTCCTACTACTTTGGACTGAGCTGTGCGTCGCTGCGAGCCTTGGGGAAATGGAGACGTGTCGTCGAATTATGACATTCGTGCTCGCCGTGCCACGTTCTGGTGTACCCCCACTCCTCCCTCTATTCATGTACAACGTTCTCCCTCAGTTGATTGCCACCGTCGATCAACAAGGAGGCGACACAGATGTCAACACAGAACTTCTGGCAACAATCATTGCTGGTGCACTCCCCTGTGCCCTTCATCTTGAATGGGCGCTGCAGACCATGTGCAACGATCACACTACGCGACTGGGACAGGCAAGCGCCGTGTTAGCGAGAAAACTAGCTGCGGATCTCCGTACACGGAAAACGACTTCGAGTACAAGCAGGACAATTCTCGAACGTTTGAGTACATCGTCTCCCTTTGCCGCAAACTTTCCAGTATTTATGACGTGAGAGTAGATTGAGTTGCTTATATATGACAGGGGTTTTATGATGATCCAGTGTGATACCATGTACAGCTGTGAATGCTCGCGAATCATCTCACACTGTAGATGTTGGTGGAGCTACCAATAGCGACATCAGCCGGAGCCACAATAACTTTGAATAACAACGTACGACAACAGGCGTTTTCCGAGGGATCGCAATTCTGATCCGATGGGCAAAGAATGAGGCAAGACGAATTTGTGGACATCTAGCAGACCAATCGATCAATCACTATCCATCTTCACCGAGCCTGTTGGCCTACGAACCTTCAGGTGTTCCTCGGGTATCACATGAGGGTTACGTGAGTGATATTCGGGCTGGATGGTACTAGAATGGATGCCATGGTGGTGAAGAGCTTTGCGTATCTCTGCAGCAACTGGCATGAAGTCGTGATCGCGGGACGCCATCACATGCACTGATGCGACTATTTTAGATTCAGAGAGCTGCCAAATATGAAGCTCATGGACCGAAAGCACGCCCTTGACGCTTAATATCGACGCCCGCACTTCATCAAGGGATATGGTTGGGGGGACACCCTGTAACAGAACAAAGGACGCGCTTCGAACTCGAAGCGATGAAAAAATCAGGGCCCGCGTCGATAAAGCCAAATGAGGATAAACACACCCAAAGGCAATGCAGAGGAAAAGATGATCACGGTGATCACGAGACTAATGACTGGATCGAAATAAAACTTGTATTTCCAAGTCGTGAGCCAGATAACAAGGCCAGTGGCGATGACGCCAACGTTGCCCAGGGCATCGCCCAAGACGTGTAGCACTAGGGCCTGCATGTTCATCGAACCATGCGAGTGACCGTGCCCATGCGCATGACGAACGTGGTCCGCGGACATCCGAGATGGTCGAGGAGCGTCCTCGCTCGGCGACCCGAGGAGAGGAGTCTCCTCGCTCTGTGGCGTAGTGCTGTCTTGAGCGAGCGTAGAGGATGCGATATCTTGGGCGGTTTGTAAGAGCGAAGCGCGGGTAGCGACAGGGTGTCCATATAGCGACGAATAGGACGTGGAGCGGTTCCGAGAAGTCACAAGGTCACGGTTGCTGTCTTGAACGTGTACGCTGGCGGGGCGAGATGATGGGACACTACCCTTGTGCTCATGGGTGTGGGTATGTTCTGTGATGAATGGTGTTAGGTCGGTGGCGAGGCAAAGTAAGGTTGCCGCACCGTGGAAGAGGAATAGGCCGACGATATTGGATGCCAAGCCGAAAGATCCGACTATGACTATCAGTTTGGGATTTGATATTTCTGTGGGAGTTGAGCGGCAGACTTTTGCAACACAAAGAAATGGTGCAGACCAGGCGTGCTGAAGAAACGCTCCAAAGCCTCCATCGTAATAGAGAAGCAGAGTGCCAAGAGGAAAACACCGTTAATGAGAGCGGCAAGGATCTCTGCCCTGTGCCAGCCGTAGGAGTACCGAGAATCATTTGCGCTTTGACTGGAAAGCTAATAGCTATGTGAGGAGAGTTGGGATGGAATGTCGCGAGTTTATGACGAACCCTGATAGCGTAGAGAGCTACGATCAAGCTCATGACATCGCTGCGGGAGGGTGAGTGAGGGCAGAAATGCGAGATTGGCACTTACTTGAGCATATGAAAACTGTCGGCGACGAGCGCAAGTGAGCCGACGGCATAACCTATGGAAATGAGAAATGGATGGCAAAGGGGAGGCCTGCACGTACCGACGATGAGTTCTATGAAGAAGAAGATAATGTCTATGGCGAGCAGGAGCGATATCCGCGCTGAACGAGACCAGTTGGCCATGGCGGAGAGGGACGAACAAGAAGATGTGGAATGCTTGGTCAGCGTTCATTCTTTGACTTTTCACTACTGTCTACTGTTTTCTTTCCAACCAAAATGGCCGCCCCATCGATGGCCGCAACGCTGGCTGCAACGCTGCCAACGCCTGCCTCTGCACCAGCACCGGTTGCGCCCACGTATGAGGCCATCCCTCCCTCCATGTCTACCGCCATCGACATCGAGGCAGAGATAACGCTCACTTGCGTACAATTAGATGCACTGGTATGCCACGTTTATATCTGCCTCTCGCAACCCACATGCGCCCGTTGTCCCTGTGGTTGAATGGAGGTGTTGTAGGTGGTTACGAAAATCGTACAGCATGGTCGTGAGGCTCCGTTTGGTTCTGCGCACGGCCTTTTGCTCGGCCTTGATCTGGATGGGATCCTCGAGGTATCCAACAGTTTCCCATTACCGAGTCGCACAAGCGAGGAAGAAGACAAGTCATCAAAATCTATTGGTGGGTGCCTTGCAGACATTGTCCGATGGAGGTTTGAGCCAACACGCGGACATAGCACGATATCAAACCTCGATGTTACGATCACTCAAGGAGGTGCAAGGGGATGACAACGTTGTTGGATTTTATCAAGCGACGGCATTGGGTGCTTTCTTTAACCAGACGCTGATAGATACACAGGCGATACATCAGGAGAGGCTGAGGCACGGGGGCGTTGTGATTGTGCACGGTGATTTGATTTCTCGTTGTGGAGAGCTGGCGGAGATTGATGGTGTGGACAGACGTTTCGCAAACGGCACGGGGGAACGCGTCATTCCGGGCGTTCAGACTGACGAGCTCGTTTATGGACGCGCAGAAGAGGGGGAATTTCAGTTCGTCAAGGTGGGATGTCGGATGTGTTGCGGATGCGATTTATGGATGGCTTACGATTTGTAGCTTGATGACGCATCGATTGATGTTTTCGTCGATTCTGGAAGAGATTCCGCTGAGAATTCGGACGAACGCGCTAGCGAGCGCGTTCTTGCAGCGACTGGCTGCGCCGAGTTCGCCGCTGTACACGTCTGCGCGGGTCGATGAGGGGGAAACGTCGGCGATTGCACCGTCGTTCTCGGTGCTGGATCTCGGACCGAGTGGGCTATTGCGGAGCCTGGAGCAGGTATCAGAGGCAATTGACAATTACAGGACGGAAGACGGAAACGTGGCGTATCTGACGAGACAGATCGGCCGAGAGAAGGTGCGGGCGGAGCAGTACGTTGCGAAGCGGAAAGAGGAAAACGCACAGCGGATGTTGCAAGGGTTGAGTCCGCTGCCGGAGGAGGACGTGAGCCGGATGTTCAAGATTCCTGCTGAGCCGAGTCGGTTGGAGAGCATGCTCTTGCTCGGGCAGCTCGATGGCTATGCAAACTCGCTCGAGCGACTTGCCGGTTTAGCACTCGTCAAAATGTACACTCGTCCCTGATTACCAAAAATGGATTTATATTTAAATAATATTCAACTGCCGACCAGCATCTCTTCATCTCTCTTCCTCCTTTATAAACTCGCCCCCGTCCTTTCTCTATTCTCCAGCCATGGCCCCGCTCATTTCTCTCCTTGCCCTCTTTGCCCTCGCGACCACCGTCCTTGCCTCCCCCCACATATCCCGCAACGTCCACAACCATGTCCATCGCGCCCTCCACCCCGACCTAGATGCTCGTGCACCTCTCCCCCTCCCAAAACGCAAACGCTCCCTCAACAAGCGTTGCGTCTCCCGTCCCACCACCAACTCCACCTCTGCCGTCCCCACACCCACCGCCCCCATCAACGTCGCCCCCGTTCCCTCTCTCTTCGCTTCCTCGGCACCCCCCTCTCTTCCCCTTTCCTCCTCCGCCGCCAACACCACCACCTCTTCTCCTTCTGCCTACGTCCCTCCGCCAACCACCGAGGCAGCCGCTCCTACCACCTCCACCCCTCCACCAGCGACCTCCGAGGCATCTTCTACTACTTCCACTCCTGCCCCTGCCCCTGCCCAAACGTCCTCTTCCAGCACATCTTGTTCTTTCATGTGTGGCACTCAGCAAGGTCAAGGTACCTGTCGCTTCACCGTCCCATGATGCATTCTCTTCATCCGTTTATTCCAGGCACTTGGTTCGCCGACGGTCTTGGTGCATGCGGTGACACCAACACCAGCACAGACTACATTTGCGCCATCTCTGAACATCTTTTTGACACCTATCCGTCAGTCCTCTTTCTTTTCTTGTCCCCCCTCCTCTTTCTCATCCTCCCTCAGAGCGTACAATGGTGTCGACCCCAATACCAACCCTGTCTGTGGCAAATATATCACAGCCAGCTGTAATGATCTATATTCCCTTGCCTTGTTACTTTTTGCTTATTTCCTTCTTTTCCAGATGGGGGCAAGTCAATCACTGTCAAGGTCGTAGATAGGTGCACTGGCTGTGCAATCACCGATCTCGACTTCTCTGAAGGCGCTTTTGGGGCACTCGCTGCCACCTCTGTCGGCCGCATCGGCATTACATGGGATTGGGTCATCTGATCCATCCCAGGCCCTTCATTTATTTGCTATTCATACACGTAACACTTTAGATGCCTCGCATTCTCGCGCTGGTCGTTTGCTCTCCTAGTCTGAGAGTCGGAGCAAGTCTCGCGTAACTGCATACCCACACACATGATGCGTGCTACGACCTGGATACCGTAGTTGATGGGTTTTGTGGTTGTATTGTCTCATCTGTTGTTCTGCCTTGCTTTGGTCAAGCGCTTTTTTAAACCATAGATACTTGCGTTGTCTCTGAAATGACATGTTCCGATTATGTATGGTGGCCGTTGAGCATCCGGATCCAGCGTGAGGTCCGTTGGTAGCGAGGGGTCGGTGCTTTTGGCTGCGGAGACGCTGAATCCAACAGCGAATATGTCGGGGACAATGCGCTTAGAACAAGGACCGTTCATTACGGAAATGACAACCGTTGACGGGCTCATTTCCGCAGTAAAAAAAAAGGTAAAAATAGTCACCACCGCATCGCCCTCGTTTCATTTGAGGACGCGAAAAGAGGCAATGCGGTCACCGAATGTTTGATGTCTTTCTACCGTGGTGCCCGTATCTCCGTCCCACGCCCACATCTGAATTTCCGGGGGGACCCTGGAACATGGCGGCCGTCACCCTCTCCCAATATAGTTCCTCCGTCGTACCCTTGACGGCCTCGGATGCCGCGTTGCATAGGCCCACCGTTTCGTCACTTTGATGATCCGTGAGGAGTGACGCACACAAGTCCAACCCAAGACATCGGACACGCGACGCCGAGGATGGAATCTTGCCAAACGGGCCAAGAACTTGCCCTCGTATAGGGTGTACGATCATGAAGAACGGCGTGAGCCGCGAGCTCAACGCGCAGATTTGCTGCAGGTCAGGGACATCAGTCCTCGCCTCTCACACATAAACGACCACACACACCTCGCGCTGCATGACAGAGCATCCACGTTGGACGAGACGTAAGAGCAGCCCCAAAATCACCTCGAATTTGATTTGGATCAACTCGGATGCGGGCCAACCAGCTCCCACTCACCTGGATCGTACCAACGTTGTTCGTCCCTGTCTCCCAAAGCGCTTTTGGGAGGTGCACGGTCCACTCTTCAAACCTGCGCCCTTCACCTGCATTACGTGGGTTAAAATAGCCGGTGTAGCCAACTTCTCTCTCCAGCTAAGTGTGGAAATCAATGATGAGTTTGGTCTGGCACGTCGGAACAACCTTACGAGCAAGAGTCGGCCGACAAACTCGACCGTCAGTCGTTTCACCCCAGATCCAGAAGTGGTCCTCATAGCGTGATCGAGCGTCGCCGCCAACACCGACGAGGGCTCCTTTTCCGGCTGTTGTCCATTTAACAATGCCCAGATCGTCGGGAGAAGCGCCGTATACACTGCGGCCGAAATGGGTCTCGGTAGCCGCGCACCTGATCCGCCATCTTCTTGAAGAAGTCGAATGACGTAGGATTCGACCAGATCAGCCTGCAAGTTCAACGGCAAGTGGTTTTTCAGAGGCGGAAAAGACTTGTGACGTGCTGCTCGAATTCGATCTCCTTGAGGCATACCCCTAGTGCCCGATTGGCACGAGACAAGAACGAGCAACGATGCAAGTTCGCAGTAGATCACACTGAGATCCTGAAAAGCTTGTTCCACCTGCAATCCTGATGAGTCCATCTGGGTAGCAGTGTCCAACAAGCGCTTACCTTTGCTTCTCGATGCGCAGGCGTAAAGGGAAAGTACCTAGCGAGGTAATCAAGTAGCGTCTTGAGCTCTTCGCAAGGTGCAAGCAGATCTGATCCCTGATTCACAGGTTCAAAGAAATACGAGCCTCAGCACGCAGGTTCACGCACTAAACTAGCGGTCTGGAGAATGGCACTGTATAGAGTTCGAGCGATCTTGAATGCCGCCATGAGCATCTGGACTTCCGTTTCGGTCGGATTCGTACTTGGCGAGAAGACGACGGGCGCGCCATCAAGAAACGTGGCGGTCAAAGTCGGGTGTAGCGTTCGAGACAATCTCTGCAAGATTCACGTTCGACCACTGGATCATCCACAAGAAGACTGCCTGCCTACCATGATCAAGGGGATGTCGCCTAAAGGACGTGAAACGTCGTCCACTTCCGGGGAAAGATCTGACAGATTACTTAGATCCCACGTGGTTCCTGGTCCTCCACATAGGAGTCGCGGATCGTAGACAAAGTCTTCATCGAAAGACTCGAACTCGGGATCCATATTCCAGGCTAAATGCTTGCCGTTCACCCCAAGGAGTGAGGGGTGAAATACGTTTGCATGTTCTTCGTATAACCGAGTACTCGCGAAAGAGGGTCGTAAAAACCAAGTTGGTGCTGGTGCTTTCGCTTGGCCAACCTCTCTGTGTGATCCGCTGGATGCAAAAGACTGTGGGTCTATTGCATGACTCAAAAAGGAAGAAAGGGATTGCAAGACTACCAATTTTGACTAACAAGGTTTGAGAATGGGCGGAGTGGAAAGATTTGACAGACGTAGCTACCTGGAGTGAAAGTACCACAGACGCGGTGCAAGTCGCCTGCGCTGGACCTGAACAGGACATTGTACAATAAGACAAATGAGGATGTTGTCAATTCGTTTCAACGGACCTTCAGCACCACCAAACTTTGTTCCTGCGTTGAGGATTCCAAGATAGCCCTCTAAAACGCGTTTTCCGTGACCAAGGCCAGATTCATTCCATCCACACACCACGCTCTCTGGCACAGCGTCTAGAAGAAGGTCCAAAAAGCGTACTGCATCTATTCGGATTTCAGGAAATATGTGCGTTTGGGCAGAAGCAGTGAAGAGTAATAGTAACGGTACGTGTGGAATTAGATCGTTCTGTGGAGGAACGTCAAGATCATGAATTGGCAATGATGCAGATATTTACTTTATCGAGACGGGGAAAAACCCAGTCAAAGAGTGAGAGTAAGGCTTTGCGAACGCTGGCATCCTGTCGATGGGTATATCGTGCAGGAAAGCTTAGATGCGGCTGGGGACATACCTCATCACTAATGAGGCGTACACAAGCACTGAGTAGAGGGGCGATTGAACGTTCTAGTATCCCTCTGTGGTCCTGGAATAGTTCCCGAGCACTGAAAATAGCGTCTTTACGAGCTCCGGCACTGTAATGTTTGAGGAGGGAAAGTATGTCGTTGAAGGTCTGTCGCCGCTTATTGGTGGGGACAGTATCATCCTTCTCGACAGCGATACTCTGAGTTGGAAGGGCAATACCTTGGGACGTTTAGTAAAGAAGTGGGGGGAAGTGTATTCACTCACTCCGAGTCTTGAAGGAAGTGTCTACGATGTTAGAGGGTAACTTCTTGCCCTTGCCAAGCTTCAGCTTCGCTTTCTACGACACTCACAAAGATTCAGACGACAAAGCGAGCATGTGTTGAGCAATCTTACCGAGAAGTCTGCTACTTTCTCTTTCCTCTTTTTGGCGCTTTTTGGCATCAATGATCAATTTATTGAGTGTGAGTGGTAAGAGAGTAGCCTGCAAGTCCATCTCCTTCCTATTGTGGTAACCTCCAACGCAACCTTCTCATAGAGTATATACATACAAGCAAAACGATAGAGTAGACCAAGCACGTCGTCCGAAAGTTCCAATCACCAAACCTCAAGGAAGGGGAGCTTCATGAAGTTCACCATGAGATTCAAGCAGAGCATGTCCGCGTCTTGGTTTGTGTATCCCTTGACATTGATAGAGAACTTGGCTGGAGTAAGGCGTGAGTGGAGAAAAACCTGTGTACTTGCGAGGCAAACCTTGCGGGATTTCTCTCGGTAACGCGACCGTGTGTGAGACATGGTAGGTACCCTTCTGAACGGGACATTGAATGCTGGCATTGGCGGCACGACTAAGGATAGTCAGGAAAACGATCACTGTCTGTGCAGACGAGACTTACGCCTCATCGCAGACGTCGAATTCTTTCGTCAACAACCTAATCAGACCAAGCTTGACAACAACACTGGCATATGCGCCTTCCTGAAGGAGCCGTCAGTTTGAGCCGAGCAAGATAAGCGGGGACATGAACCTCGATCGTCTCGACGGCGGTGGCAGAAACCGTGACAGTGAGATCTTTACCTGGCTCGGGCGGATCTGGAGACACTTGTATAGATTGTATCCGAACCGGATCAGTCTCAAAGCCTGTTTACCAGTCATCACTTGTTTTTTTGAACCAGGAATGTGTATTCTCACCACAATCCTCGTAGGACCACTTGTTGGAAAACTGAACGGACGTGTCATCGAGAACCTGCTGTTCTTGGCTGACACCTGCGAGCGCTACACCTGCGAAGACTGCAAGCAAGGACAGCGGGAAGAGGCGGACCATGTTTGAGATGGAGCTGGAAGAGACTGAGCCAACCGAGAATGGTCCTTAATGGCTCGAGGCGTGGGAATCAACTTCCCAAATGTGCGAGTGATATCGTTTGGCTGCGGGTTCTCTTCGCCTCCTCCAACCAGCCATGAGGCCACGAGAGTATTGCTGTTGCGCAATCCCTCTCATCAATACAGGCATATACGCTACCCTCACTGAACAGTTCGTCATCGCCATCGTCGTCGGAACCCTCTCAGTCGCTACCCCATCTAGTGAGCACCCCCGTCCTATCTACCCCTTGTTCTCCGCAGTCTCACCCTTACCTCCCAAGTCGTCGGTGCTGCAACGCCATCGTTCGCTCCTGCGCTCTTTGCAGCTTTCTGCTATGTAGCAGCAGCAATTCAGATCCTAGGCTTCTTAGGTGTCGCACAAGTAAGTGGTACACCCATCCATCAAGTCTCAGTTCGTCTCATAAGCACAGGAAAAAGCAATCATGTATCGCAGATATGTTACCCTCCACACAGGCGCGTCTATTGTAGTGTTTGCCATCGCTGCTGTCTGGATTATCATTTCTGCCTCTCGTCACTCCACTGCTCAATCACATTGCGAGGCTACTTTCTTCCCGGATAGCGGCTCCAACGGCAGCACCTCGTCGGAGGGCCAGACTCTCTGTAATATATTTTCGTGGGTCGATGTTGGTCTGATGGTTGGCGTTTGGGTCTTCTTTGCACTCGTCCAAGTGAGCGACGGGGTAGTCACCGCTGTGATCCATATGCTTACCACAGCCTCCAGGCTTATTTCCTTTTCGTCGTGTCATCGTATGGCGCCTCTCAGCGAGAGGATCACGAGAAGTATGATGCACTCAATGATTCAACCGGATCGCCGACCAACGATATTCCAATGGCTGATCGAGGTGATCCCTGGGATCATAGAGCATCCTACGAGCTCGATGAGGGTCGCCCTCGCGGACACGCAAGGCTAGATAGCACGGCGTCTACGGTCGTCGGTGCACCACCACAGAAGGAAGGTCATGACGGATACGATATTTACCCGCCACGTGGTTCTGAGCCCCAGCACACCGATAAGCAATTCACTGGCCGGTCCTAACACTGGTACCTCATGGGTTGGCAAATTGCTTGATTCAAGCACGCTCACCTATGTTTCAAACTACAGATGGGGATTAGTTAGATCGTTTCATGGACTCTCAGAAGCCTTTTGTATCGTTTGGACTATCTCTGTTCAGCCGATAGCAGCTGCTTCCTTGACATTTTACAGACCAGTTAATATAATCCTGCCTCTGATATTCATGTTCATGCTACAATGTTCGAGCAGTCTCGGATTAGGTTCCCTCATTGTCCTCCCATGGTCCTATCTTTAGTGTGGGATGCAGAGTATGTGCGATACGTTTCCACCCTCTGCTCCTTCCCCGTCCTCCGCCATGAGACGAGTGTGAAAGAATACTTATATCGTGTCCAACGGGGAATTCGGAGACAGGACCCGCTCCTCCAGACTATTGCAAATGATACGTTCGTCGAAAAAATGTAACTGCACACCAACCATAGATAACCTGCAGCTTGAGCGTCCGGAGGGAATGTCCCAGGGCAAGAAGGCTTCTCCCTGAGCTCACTTACTATCACGGGTGAAAGCGCAAAGTATTCGAGCGTTGGGAGATTGCGTAAGCAAGATGTAATGGTGGAAAGACATGCACTCCCTAGGAGAATCAGCTTTCGAAGGCAGCATACAGGGCCGTCGAGGAGAGACTCGAGGTGAATGTTTCTGATCTCAAACCCCAGACGATGACCTTGTGTGTGTGTGAACGACTGAAGCCGAGAGCCCGCAAAGACAGTTAAATCTGACTCTATCAAACGAATTGCTTGTGACGCTGCGAATAGTGAGACGGCCAAGGGCCGGGAAGGACGTCGTGGGGGAGATATGGCAGTCTCCTGACAAATGCAATGAGCGAACACGATCAGTGGGTCGGCGGTCGAACGAGGCAACGCGAGTGGAGGTATTGTTAACCCTGTGAATGTTAGGAGGATACATAGCACCTTCAAAGTCAAGATGGAACCGCAATTGCGGGACTGCAAATGATAGTTAGGGGGTGGATGATGGACTGGTGAGACAAGTACAGACCGTTCACGGCAAAGGGGTGATATCGAAGACGCGCAGCTTTTCTAGAAAAGCCAACTTGGCGAGGATGCGATAGAGCTGGAAGGGGGCCGGATGAGGCGCTAGGATAGAAGAGTACAAACAGTACTTGGCCAGTACGGAGAGTTTCCAGGATGTGACCATCGTTGGCGACGTCGGCCCACTGCACGGCTCGGGCTGTTTCAGGAGAAGAGGAGATACGATGAAAAGGCTGAAACTCGTTTCGCAGGGAGACATGAGTGCGGAATGTGTTGGCAACCTCGTAGTGCGAGGAAACAAAACAAAAGTGGACGTTGGAGGACTGGGTCCGCGAGGATAAGATCGTATACGATGAGACGTGGAACGAACGGCGAGTCGAGAAATGGCAGCATGGAGATGGGAAGCCTCGCCGAATCAACGTGGAATCGCCCCCTTAGGAGCACAACAATTACAACGTGGCTTGTCTGAAACTCGCCCTGCTCCCTCACGCAAGGCTAACAAAACCAGCCGTGTACGGGGCAGGCTTCCTCGACTCCCCTTCTCCTATCTCCACTCGAAAGTCATACCTGAGCGTCTGCGACGCCGCCCTGCATTCCCATGCCTGCTCCAACTCAAGCCTCCTACGAGGTCTGCCTCGACTTCACAAACGACACACACGACTGTGCAACCATACAGCTCTTGCGAGACTATGGAAGGTCCACCAGCGCGATCTTGTTGCTCCACCCCGGGGAAAGCGTCACCCTCATCCTCGACGCCGGTTCGGTCTACAAGTACGCTCTCAAATCGCGCACAAAAGTCGCCAACGTGAGGTATGTCTCGTTCACCTCCTGCCATTCCTTTGACCCATCGTGCCCTTTCATAGTGCTCGAAGCTGGAGAGACATTCGATGCGACATATCACAGCTCTTTTCGAGTGGTCCATCCCCCCGCACATCGCAGCGCGCGTCTCCTACCCCACAATATAATGGGGTCACAGTGGACCGCCTTTGGCGCGACTATCGCTTCAACGTCTGGAATGATTCTGTACGTCCACTTGGGCACAGACCACCCGCCTGTCTTACCGATCCCTACTGATCTCCCAGTGAGCTCGTGCGAAAAATACCCTCTGAAGACGCACGCCGTCATACTATACATCGTCAAGACAGAACGCAGGTCATTCTGCCGGCGGATAATCAGTTGCACGCAACGTAATACGTAACCTAAACTTATTTCTCATGTGGATGGTGTCAAGTCATTTCCAGGCGGGGATGAAAGGCCTCCTACAACACTCTTGGTCATGTAACATTATCGGTTGCTTGGTATCCAATCCGCAGCGGCTGTGATGAGTCGACGTCACAACTTTGTATTTCTTCCTTTGGTTATTGTCCTTGTTGTCTCCTCGCAGAGCTTCGTCAATCATTGTTTTCGCTCGGAAAAGACTTGGACAATAAACGAGCGCAACGTCAAACACTTCGCACACTGCTGTAACGTAATAGCATTGCATCGTGTAGCGATAAACGGTACAAGCACCTCATGATGTGTAGCAGTTCACGAAAGCTGCAGGTTCTGTACAGTATAAGCTGAAGGCTGCGGCGGACCTTTGTTAGCAGAACGTAACCGACTCTTGGGGAGCCAGCCCGTTCGCGTGAGCGCACCCTTGGCGACTTGCCCAGCGGGTCGAATTTGCCCGGGGGCCGCGGACCCCGCGTGTAATGACTTGTGGAATGCTGCACTATAGGGACCCTTGGCGTTCTCTGCTCTCGAATTCTCAGCCACCCGTGCTCTGTGCTCTACTATCGGTCTTGCAAGAAGTGACTCCTGAAAGACGTTGAATGTCGCAATCTTTTAATCATTCGAGGCACTCACAGTGTGCGCAGTTGCTTTCTGGCTAATCTCAGCGAGAGCCTCGCGTCCCCGATACTTTAATACTTTTTGGAGATTCCTTCGAGTCATGGAACGCAACTGCCCCTTGTCGTACGCCTTCAACTGGAGCTCGGCGGAGACGGAGGCGTGGGCATTGGTGACACCGTTGTTGAGCACACCCCTTGGCGTGTTCCAGCGCAACTTGTCCGTAAGCAGCTCCCGACCCACAGCCCGGGCTGTCATCTCGAATTTGAAGTCCCTTGGATTGTCGACTAGTTCCAAAAGAGCCATAGGCGCATTGTCGCCTTTCCGGTTATCAATCTGGACAACACGCGTATAACCACCGGGGCGTTCCTTGTATCTCTGAGCGAATGTAGAGAAAAGTTTTGGCAAGAGCTCGGACTTGAGGAGAAAGCCTTGGGCACGGCGATAGGAAGTTTCGTTCCCCCTTTTACCAAGTGTGATGATCTACCATTGAAGTTAGACAGTTGCGTGGCTGGATTGAGATGTCGTGCCTTCTCAGCCAGTCTCCCGGCATCCTTGGCCTTTGGAAGCGTAGTTCGAATCTGCTCATGCTCGAACAGCGAGCTGACGATGTTTCTAAGTGCGCAGTATGAGTACTGAGCAAAAGGGAGGAACTACGCGACGCACCGAAGCATCAAATTGCGATGCGAGGACGTCCTGGAGAATTTTCGAAACGCGACGCCATGCTTCATATTGCTGGGACACTACCGTTGAAATTTAAGACCAAGAGCCAAGATGTAGCACAGGCTTTCTCAAAAGGTAGCTTAGGTAATCTTCGGTCAAATTCGGGCAGCATAGCGAACAAAACGCCTTCTGTCAGACGCGTTCACACTAAAATGTCTTTCGCTCGTATAACTCTCCGTAGTCTGTCTCGTTCCCGACCGACATTCGCCGTTTCCAAGCAATCTGCGTACAGATTGCACCGCGCAAACTTTTCTGCCGCAGCAGGACTCTCTAAGGGAGACATTCAAACTAGAATATTCGACGTGCTCAAGGGTTTTGAGAAAATCGAGCACTCCAAGGTACATTTCCAATGCATACACAGATCCATGTCTTTTTTTCCCGATTACCTACATATTTTCCAGATTTCGACTTTGGCTTCCTTTGCGGGTGACCTCTCCCTTGACAGCTTGGATGCGGTTGAAGTCGTCATGGCTATAGAAGAGGTTCGCGTGGTCCCTGTTCCACCGACGTAATCCTTCATTTGACATCCACAGGAGTTTACCATTGAGATTCCTGACGCCGAAGCTGACGAAATAAAGACTGTTCAGCAGGGTATCCTCCTTCATTGGCCGTTTAAACTGCTAATGCTTATTATTTTGCCTCTGAACAGCCATCGACTATATTGCAAAAACGCCCGAAGGTTTGTACACTTCACCTTCCGCATTGCACATTGCTCACTCTTCATTAGCTCACTGAGGGAAGGGGTAGCACTCTTCGTCCACTGTCATCTTGTACCCGGAATCAATTAAACACTTCTTTCCACTTTGGTTATGATCGGGTGCTGTTCAATGCCCGGGCTTATTTTGGGCTGAGTGGGTCATTTGCTCAATAGTTTGACGTGATAACCCCATTTGGATGCCCGAGAGCTATCGCATATATATGCAACATGGAAAGTTGAGTGACGTCTTATCCCTCATGTCGCCTCCCAAAACCTTTACTGTCAATCAGCCACTTCTTAAAGTCGGATGTACCCTCGGCGAAGGTTTGAGCGTGCCAACTACGTAACTCTGCTATTGATGAGCTGTCAATAGCCCCTCTTTATGATCCCAAAACGCAAGTCCTGCATTTTGTAGATATATGTGAGAACAAGGTAAGACGGGAGGTCTGTTCCTTAGAGAATCAAATTGTCGAGTCCCCCCGAAAAGGTTTTCCATCTGGATACCAGGACTCTAGAACTAAGCGTGGAGACGTTTGATGAACCGATTACATGTCTCGCCTTGAGGAGCCGTGGGGAAGGGGTGAGTGCGCTTTACGGACATTCCCTTGTTCAACGCTCGCTACTATTATTTTCCAGCTTGCCTGTACGACGGGTAGCGGCTTCGCGGTGTTGGACGGAGGATCAAGGTTGCATTATCTCTGTAAACCGTTACCTGAGCATCACGCTCCCTATGTGAGATTCAACGATGGAGCGTGCGACCGCAAAGGCCGATTTTTTGCTGGATCTATCCATTCTCGAGTCCAGGGTATCCCGGGACAGCTTTGGATGTATGACCCGGACACGTCGGAATGCAAAGTTGTAGATGAAGGACCCTTTACGGTCAGCTATGGTGCTTATCTCATGGGAAGAATACTTACTCAGAGTGTATAGGACTCAAACGGACTTGGCTGGAGCCCTAATGGAAAAACCATGCAAGGATGAAATTCGTTCTGCTGTCTGAGTGTCTCAAGAGGATTTCTAGGTACTTCACGGACTCCCTCACCAATATCATCTATGCCTACGACTTCGATGATGGAAGGTTGTCAAATCGGAGAATTGTCGTTGACGCAATTGCCCAGGGGTTGCCGGAAAAGACCTTTTGCGACGGTCTGTGTATTGACGAAGAGGGCTACATATGGAGCGCAAGGTTCGTCGGTCGGTTGATCCTAGATTAATATGTTAGACGACTCTTGGTAGATGGGGAGGTTCTCGAATCGTCCGATTCTCACCTCAGGGCAAAATCGACGCCGAGATACACTTTCCTACTGCCCTCAACGTGACTGCGTGTTGCTTTGGAGGTGGGCAGTCAACTTGGACGTTCTTGGAGAATGATAGTCATTTTGTTGTGCAGGTCCCAACGAGGACCAATTATACGTAACGACTGCCCACTGTGGTGCCGTTGGGGGAGACAGCAGCCTGCAGGAGAAATATCCTGATTCTGGACACCTCTTTGTAGTGGATCTGTCGGGTAATGTCAAGGGGAGTCAATGGCGATACCCTTTCGGAGGGTAACGTAGTGGATGGGCAGGCCATGGGAGTAGACAGGAGCCCTAGTTCACTCAGCACTGATCGTTGGAGGACTAGTCGCTTGTGTGTCGCCCTGATTTTGCGGCGAATGATTTCGTGCGAATGAATTATTACTGCGTACCGCAGCATGTCCATCTGAACAGAGACTATCATGAACTCGCACGAACTTCACCTCACCTATCTCACTGTTCGAGCTCGTGGGGAGCCTGTCCTACTTCTTCTTGTTGACTCTGGCGTCCCATTCACCTTGGAAGAAGTCGCACCAGAAATCTGGGGTCGATGGAGAACGTCAGGAAAAGTTACCCGTGACCTTTATCCTTATTCTGCACTGCCGGTTCTACGGGTCAGAGACAAGTCTGCGAGAGGGGATGATTTCGTATTAGCAGAGACTTCTGCTATCTTGGCATTCCTGGAAGAGTTTTTGACACCTCAAGGGACGCCTGTGGGTGGCAGAGATATCATGGTCGACAAGGCCGGCTAAACGTGACCACAGCTTCTCAAGGATATGAGTCTCCAGGTCAGGGTATGTACGCAGATGATCAAGGAGGCATCCTTGTTTTTCCTCGGTCGGGTTTGGGAAACTTGCGTCAACGAGGTAGTGTATCATCCGAAACAACAATGGGCAATTTTTCCATTCACATCACACCGACTCAGGACTGGTTAGCATCGCCCAAGCGTGAAAAGCTGTGGCGGGGCCTTGTGACAAGATACTTGCGGAACACTGAAGACGCGCTGTCGGACTTGAACAAAAGCACCAACGTGGTTCCACGTGCGGGCGAACCACTCAAGGGATATACGGCTGTGGTCGTCACTGCAATCAATTTTATCACGGACTTGTTCCCATCTGCCAAGATGGAGTTGGAGAATGGAGGCCAGTATGAGCTATGCGGGAAGGTGTGGGCTACTGTGGGTAAGCGAGAGAGAATAGTTGAATACTGGACAAGGAAGAGAGTGCAAGATAAACCGTGGACGATCTCCGTCTATGGCACAGCGCAGTGGATCGCACAAGCAGCGAAATTGTAATGATAATTTAGTTGAACTCGTTCGGAAATGTCCGAGAATGACTGCACAGTTTTTGTCATGGTGGCTGTCTCGATTGCACGTTCCCACATTCCCCAACGACCTCAAGATCCAAGGCAAGCGGGGCTCGACGTCCAAGTCATTGAGCGCTCCTAACCACTTCTTCCTCCACAGGCGAGTCCACTCGAGTTCGTTTCTCGCCCGCTCTCGGAACTCAACACACCATTCCCATTCGATATAGATTTCATTATGGCCACTTTCTCTTCGACACCCATCGTTATTGATGGCAAGGGTCACCTCCTTGGTCGATTGGCCTCTATCATCTCCAAACAAATTTTGTCTGGCCAGAAGATTGTCGTCGTGAGATGCGAAGAGATCAATATCTCCGGCAGTTTCTTCCGCAACAAGGTATGATGATACATCTATCCTTCAACAAAGTCCACACAAACGTCTCGCGCTACGCAGCTCCGCTACCACAACTTCCTCCACAAGCGCCACATTGTCAACCCCAAGAAGTCTGGTCCTTTCCACCACCGCGCTCCTTCCAAAATTCTTTTCCGCGCCATCCGTGGCATGGTGCCCCACAAAACTGCAAGGGGTACTGCTGCGCTTGAGCGTTTGAAACTCTTTGAGGGTGTTCCGCCGCCCTACGATCGCAAGAAGCGGATGGTGGTTCCTGAGGCCCTTCGGGTACTGCGGTTGAAGCCTGGCCGGAAATACTGCACTGTCAAGGTACGGGAGATGATGGATTTGGCACGGGTGGCGCATTGATAACACGATCGTGTAGCGCCTGTCGCACGAGGTTGGGTGGGGTTACAAGGATGTCGTTGACCGCCTTGAGGAGAAGAGGAAGATCAAAGCACAGGCATTCCATGAACGCAAGGTGCGTGAGGCAGAGTTGGGACATTGTCTTAGGGCTGCGAAAAGTTCACTCTGAGTTCCAGATTGCTGCGCTGAAGCTGCGCCAAAAAGCGGTTGAGGACGCATCACCTTCCATTGAGAAATTGGCAGAATACGGATTCTAGGAGGGTGACCATGTTTGTCTGCAGACTACGTTATGTTCAGTACCGATAAGATCATGCATGTAACTATGCGACCCCTCCAACGCTGGTGTTTTTATACCGACACTTTTTTTTTTCTTCTGAAACCTGAGTGGCTGTGCGGTCGGTGGCGGGAACGCGCCGGACGCGCGTTTCTGAGGGGAACGATTGTTTGAATCACGCAGCCACCATCCCCGCCGCCTCCCCTCCTCATCGTCCCCGACAACCCCAACACCATGTCCGCAGAACACCCAGCCCATCAAAACTCAGGTGGGCCCTTTCTTTGCCTAGAGGCATCCCGCTTGCTTACCTGGCTAAAGCGTCTCCCGCAGCATCCCGCTCCCCATCGCCAACCTCCGCCCACGACGTCCTCACCCTTCGCGCCCTCGTAACCACAAAGGAAGCAGGGGTAATTATTGGAAAGGGCGGAAAAAATGTCGCAGATCTTAGGGAGCAGACCGGGGTGAGAGCCGGTGTCAGCAAGGTTATACCTGGCGTCCACGAACGTGTCCTCACAGTCGGCGGATCTGTCGACGCAGTTGCAAAGGTACGTCCCCCCCTCTAGCTCACCAACTTCTTCTCAGCTTCACTCAAATTCTTGACGCTTACAGGCATACAACCTCATCATCACCCAGCTCGTCTCATCGAGCCCGTCTCCTGTTCCCGTCTCCTCATCATCTCCACACACCTCCATCCGCCTCCTCATCTCCCATAATCTGATGGGCACGGTAATCGGTCGCAACGGCCTCAAAATCAAAGCCATCCAGGATGTTTCTGGAGCTCGCATGGTAGCCTCAAAAGAGATGCTCCCACAGTCAACAGAACGCATCGTAGAGGTTCAGGGTTCACCAGAAGCCATCAGTCGTGCGATCGAAGAAATTGGAAAGTGCTTACTGGAGGACTGGGAAAGGGGTGCTGGGACAGTTCCTTTCCATCCAGGCGTTGGTGATGAACGTATTGGCTCAAGACGATCAGCCAATGGCTATGCTGGCGGCTTGAGCACGCGCAGATCCGCTGGTGATGTTACTCGCCGTGGTTCGTCTCCGCCCTCACCACACTCACCCTCGACGACACAACCACCGGCCAATCTTCGTACGCAAAACATCCTAATTCCTGCTGACATGGTCGGATGTATCATTGGTCGTAATGGAAGCAAAATTACTGAGATCCGCCGACTCTCTGGATCCAAGATATCTATTGCAAAGGCGCCACACGATAATTCTGGTGAACGAATGTTCACTATCATCGGAACCCCGGCAGCCAACGAGAAGGCATTGTTCTTACTCTATAATCAGTTGGAGAGCGAGAAGGAGAGGAGAATTGGCAGGGAACAACAACAGCAGGACTCCCCAGAGTAAACCAATATGCTCCGTTTTGCCATACATTCCGCTCGACCACTTTGCACGATTGATCCGACGCCTCACCAAATCGACCCGTATGCCTTATCCTCCCAGTCTTCTTGTCCTCGCCGCTCTCCACACGTTGCTTCCTCAAGCGTGTGCTCTGTTTCGTCGCCGCACGAGCTCGGAAGAGCCGTGTTCGTCATTTGTCTTTAACCTTGTGCATTTCCCCATTCCCCATCACCGAAAATACGCACAAAACCTCGATGTTCTTGACTCCCGATTTGCTTCATCGCCTCCCAGTTCCTCGACGATAGCTCTGACCAAGATACATATTGCGACATGCCTGACATATTACAATGCATTGTGTTTTAGCTTCACCGACGATATACAACATACGTCCATGACTTGCTCTGGTTCTTTTTTCGTCTGCTGTTGCCAGTCGATGGGTGTCTGCAATACAAACCAAGTACTATATAGAAGTCACGTGCACCGAATGTTAGTCGATGTGTTTTCTGCCAACGAACGACGTTGCGATGGACGACCAGCGTCCATCCTCACACAAGGCCTCCTCTTACACCGCTCCCCTCTATGACACCGCTCCACTCACTCTGGCGTTGGCTAATCCATACGGACAATATCATGCACCGAGCCACATCTCCCCACATTACTATCAGGCATACCTGCAAGTCTACTCTCCTCGCATGACCGCAGATGGATACACTCTTTCATCGACCTACGTCCCGGGCACCAGCAGAGCAACGTCGTCGACGCCCATGTTTCCCCGGGACCGGCCGTCCGTGCAGGCACACCCACAAACAACTGTGAGACCTATCCTGAACCATCTCACATACGGAAGTTGGTACCAGCCCGGAAATTGTCGATGTACCCGCCAGGGTTGTCCATTTACTGGCTCCCGCAAGTCTGTCGAGATTCATATGATGGACCGACACACTCTATTTCCACCTGGATGGCAGAAGAAGGACGACTGGGATGCTGATCCCAGCTTAAGAGGGTGCATGTGCATCCCATGTTACTTTGGCCCTTGACTGATGCAGATTTAGAAAATCTATTACGATTCAGGGGACATCTCTAGTATTGGATACACCAGGAGCCATCGATGCCTGGATAGCAGAGCGGAAGAGGCGATTCCCGACGGACGAAAAGATTCGGGACAAGAAACGGAAACTCGAGGATGCAGCTGCGCAAGGGCAGTTAACTCCGCAAGACATAGATGTTGGGGCGAGAAAAAAACATAGGCAGAACACGACGTTTCCGGAGCGTGGCAGCAAGGGATTCCAAAGTAAAGGGCGCCAAAGAGGCAGAGGTCGTCGATGGGAAGGTCCAGTGCAACGCAAAGAACCCCAAACAGAAAATGTCGACGACCCGACGAGTCAACCAGCGGATGTGAAAACGAAATGCGCTCGAGAAGCAACCCCAAACTCCGGGTCAATCGCAGATGACGACGAAGCACCCGAGGTTGTCTCATCCAAAGTTCCTGCTGCACCCTTGTGCACCCCGAAAGTTGATGTTGGGCACAGCAGTGGAGTACAAGCGTCGCATGCGTTCCCTCAAGAGCCAGCCAGAAGAATTACTCAGCCGAAGAAACCACCACGAAATCCGTTCACGTCACGGTCAACACTCCTTCGTAATGTACTGGGAATTTGCTGTCTACTTGCGCTAACCGCTCTAATGGTTTTACTTGTTAAGTTGCTCCTGCCTGAAATCCGGGTTACAGTATCCAATCTGTCGCAGGCCATACACTTTCTTGTCCAAAATGATTTTCTTCGTGATGTTGAACTACAACCAGGCGAAGCACAAGAGCAGATGATCGAGGTCCTTGGAAGTAGTGAGACTCCGTGTTCTGATTCCTGAACCCTAGGCCTGAGCTGGTCTAAGGTGTTGGGAGGAGAAGGGATATAGTAAACTGTGCCAGCTAGTTCCTGACAGGAAATACTTTGCTGCGATCATCGACTATCCTCTGAACCATCTTCCGAGATGCTACTACCCTCGAATGACCCATTTTCATCCCCTTCGACTTCCAAGGTCCGTTTCTCTACATCAAATCCGTAACCTGTTAGCCCCTCTGTGATCTGGTCAACTCTGGATGGCGCCGTGACGACAACGACAGTAGAAGTAGATGGGCTGAAAATCGGTAGGATGTACTTCTTGAGAGACGCTAGGACGTCTTCCTTGGTGACAGCTTGGTATTGTTCCAAAAGCTGGAGGTTGTGGCCTTGACATAGACCCTTGAGTGCTTGGTTGGTAAATGAGTTGATTGCCTGCAGAGATCTGAGCAAACTGGACGCCTTAGATGTCTGAGTCACCTACTGCTCTGCCTGCCGTAGCAACGTTTTTCGTGACAGCGTAGACGATGCTGCTCTTGGCAGCATCTAGCGTTGTATCTTCGAGCTCAATCTGATGGAGTTAGCCCGCTGAACTGACGGTGACAAAACGATCGAAACGTACGGAGCCGTTAACCAGTCCTGAAACAACATTGTTCACCTCATTAAACGCCTCCATGCTGTTGGAGCTCTGTATATAGAGGTTAGAAAGAGTGACTTTTTGAACGGGGACCGGACTTGCTCGGTACAGGGAGAAGGTAATTAGCCCAGCTTCTCTATCAGCAGTCATGTATGCGCCGTATGCGAGGCCAGCACCGCGGACCGATCTCTGTTGCGATTGGAGTCAGCACAACTTGACGCGATCAGAACAGGCTTCTACGATACCCATAGAAAACTCTCCGTCGCATTCAAAACCTCAAGTGCGACCCTTAATGCCGGAAACTCCGGATGATCGAAACCTTGAATACCCTTGGTGGTATGGTTGACAAAGGAACTTTCGATCGTGGGCAAGCTAACGACAACCGCCTAGAAAAGGGTGAATGGATCATCCGCACGGTGAGAATCTGTTTGTTCCTACCCTCCTAATAGGGTTCCTGCCCAATTCGCTGAGCGTCTCGCAAGTCAACTTTACCGGTGCCAAAGGTGATTCCTGCTATATAAAAAAAAGTGGAAAAGGGGAGGTAAAGTAGAAGGTACTTGTGCTTACGCCCAGGTGACTGAACTTTTCACCCCATGTACTACGGGGCTTTTTAAGACCCAATACATTTCCGGTGACGGATATTCGGATTCCTGAGCGGTCAGTCACTACAAATATTGCAGTTCGGTGAGACACACCCCAACACGCCAGAAAAACGGTACACACGACACTCTCGCAGTTTCTCGAAGGCCGCGATCACCTGTTCTGGGAACTCCTGAAGGTCTTTAATAAGCTTCGGGACAAACTCCGCTTGGGACAAGATTGCCCCAGCGAGGGAAGTTGAACTCTTGTCAAATAACGTTTCAGCCCATACAGATGACAAGATATTGTTGCCATCACGCTTGAGCTCGGGAAGGGACTGAGCAAGTTTGGCAGCAGAAACAAGGAGCCTTTTCCCCAGATTAGTCACTCGTGACAAATTGCGAACATTTGCTCACCTTTCTTTGTCGAACACAGCGTTCCAGACAAGATCGCGGAGCCAAGTGACGGCGGACTCGTAGTGTGCTATCTCAACCTTGAAACTTATGCGCACAAATTCTGTGAATTGATCTGATAATCCGAGCCCCGCTTCATATGAAACAGTCAGGTTATCGAGTTGGTTGACGACCTCCTCATGATCCAATACTTCACCGTTTTCCAGCTTTACAGGTAAAGAGAAGAACGCAGCGGCATAGGTGGAGAGGTATCTGCGGAATATCAGTCAGAGAACAGGTGTAGCAAAAAATTACGAACGGGCGAAGTTCGTCCGGCACATTTGCAAGCGAGAAGAATGCATGAATCCCCACAAAATCGGACTACAAGAACTGTCAGTCTTGAAATCGTTTCGACTCGGAAAGAAACCCACCTTGACATGATCGTATTGTACAAACATCGACAATGGCTCGCCGTCGCTTTTAACATGTTTTTCAAGATCCGATCGCAACGAGGGCCTGGAAGTAACGCTCCGACCCTTGCCCAATTCTTGCACACTCTTCACAGGAATCCACGATATGCTCTTTACATCTGGGACTGGGAATGAGGTAAGGACCTCTTTTGGGATGGGTAAATCATGTTCGGCTTTCGCAGCCTCAAGTTCCTGTGCTGCCTTCGCAATCCCTTCATGTCCAAGCTTTTCGACTTGCGCGGCCAACCGAACCTTTTCAATCATTTCAAGTTTCTCCGCAAGGTTTGCCGAGGGTCTTCCGATGACGACAGCATAGGGTTGATCGACAAAGTACCTTGTAATACCAATAAGTATCACATAGTGAAATATGTACATGACACACCTCTTCAAGAGCTCTGTCCATTGTGAGCTGTTCCAAGCTCTAAGGATATCGTAGTACTTGATCTCGTCTAAAGCACCTCGCAAATCCGAGCCATCTGTCGCTCCGTACAAGAAATCTGTTATTATCGTGCCTGAAAAAGTATCCCCTTTGGCAGATTCAAGTTTGCTCCGTAACTAAAATATTCAAATCAGCAAGGCAACAAACCTGCGAAAGCTGAGAAAGATTCCTACTTGACGTTCATCCCGGTTAATGACCATCGACATCCGCGCTATGTCAATGCCTTCTGTAACAATGCGACGGAAACTCGTGGAGAGCCTCCGCGAGCGTCCTCGCTGAAGTAGATATAAGAGCTTCAAGGGTATGAGTATGATAACATGATGTAAAGATGGAACCTTACCAAAGGGGAGACTCTATTTCAACATATTCTTTGTTCAGAGGAGCCACGGGTGATGATGTAAGGTAGGTAGATAATATGTCCAAAGCCTAAAAATGTGTTGAACAAGTTACTCATAAATTCGCAAAAACAAACAGACCTTTCGTTCCAAGAACGCTGTTGGAGGTGGGCCATTATACGTGATAAGCAGCTCACCCTGGCTCTCGTCTTTCTCTGGGAATTCCACGGCTTCCTTGATGACCTCCTTAATGCGCTCGCGGTTGGCACTTGCAGTCTCCACAAATGGTCGTTTCCAGCCTTTTGGACGCGGTCCCTGATTTTGGCCATGTTGGATAATGCTAGGCTCAACCTTGTCCTGAAGAACAGAGAGCAGAGATCTGGTTCCACTTGAAAGTTTTCCAGTGACTATCAACGACAAATTATGAGGAACATAATATGTGCTGTGGTATTGCCGAACTGCAAAGCGGGTATAAGTTAATGTAAGTAGGTCAACGGAGAATTTACTTTGATCTACGGTGAGAACACGCAGGGCTTCCATCAAACCACCCGTTTCGCTACGGTAAGCACTGCCCGGAGGGTACAAAGTACGTTGGGACCTGAAGGAGATATAAGCACGAACAGTCTCATCAATAAGTCAGCGCTGACCGGAGAGCCATCAGATCGCCAGAGGTGTTCTCGCGCCCTTGCATTTCGCTGTACACCACACCAGCATCTTCACCTTTCGCATTAACATGGTGAACCTACAAGGTCAATGAAATAAGTGCATTCTCAGTTGAATAGGGCGATCGCACCTCCGTCACGAAAGCAGCTTTAGACATTGTTGGATATAGTATGTGATCGAGGTATATTGGCAATAGCTGGAGGAATCCCTGTTCTCCAGCTGTTGAGGCGGTATAGGCTGCGTGGAAGTGGAGGTGAGAAAAGATAGGACGGGAGGACGACGCTGCTTACCTGTATGGTCATTGTCCGTCCAAGCATTCGTGCCATTGGAGAAACCACGGTTAGCGAGATGGTCTATGATGCCTTTGTACGGGTACTTGTCCGATCCCATGAATACCAGGCTGGCAGACCAGCCTCAGAAACAGGAATACGGAAAGCGTATCAAACAACTCACTGTTCTAGGGTGTGAGGGCAACCGCTGTCGTTGAAGACTGAGACAGTGAGAAGGGCGGAAACAACTGCGACAGGAACGAAGTAACTTACTCTCAGTCGCGACAACAAAGTATCCATTGATAAGTGGAGCTGGAGACGGATTCAAAAGTGTAGGAAAAGATAAGCCTGAGCTACACACCCTCGTAATCTAGGTGAACAAGGGTCAGGCCGCTGACACGGCTCCGCCATTTTGAGACGGCCACGTCAGTATAGTCTAGTTGGAAACGCTGAACAAGGTCAAAATTTCCAAAAGACGTCAAGGCGTCGTCTGAACGATCTTGAAATGGAGCCATGGAAGCGAGAGACCTTGACCGTGTGGGCGGGAGAATGTTTGGGCGATGATGACGGCTGGCACTACGGGGTAAATGGATCGAGCTGGTTGCACGACGAAGGGTCGTCGTCGTCGAAAAGCGCGCCGTGGAGAAGAGTTTGAACATGTACCAGTCCAGTCCAGCGTGCGTGCCGTCAGTTTCTTTGGCCCGTGATTACGTCATCTTCCCTCCCTTCAACATGGGTTATGAGCCAACGCCAGAACAGATCGCCCAGGCAGAGGAAAAACGCCTCAAACGTCTGGAAAAGAAACTTTGGAAGGAAAATCAGCCTAAACCTAGCAATCAGACAGTCCCTCTCTTCCTCTCGAGATCATGGACATCGCTCAAGCCGCCAGACCACCTTCGCTCCCGGACGGTCAGGATCATGACATGGAACGTCCGTATATACATTACTGTGCATCCGTCTGCAGTTGGCTCAAAGTAAATCCTTGTAGCTACTCGCTCAATGTCTCGTTCGTACGTCGAGTTAATGTGCATCTTTACGATCAAGTCCAATGAATTACAGGCCCGGAACTCTTCCCAACCAGTGGCAAAGCCCGTAAAGCGAATGAGAGGATACCGATGCTTCATGCTGAGATACTCTCTCACGAGGCCGATATCCTGTGTATGCAGGTTCGCGAAGTCTAACATCGTTTCTCGGCCACGATCTAATGAATTCTAGGAAGTCGACAGGTTGGACAAGCTCCTTCCTGCGCTCGATCTTGCTGGATACGCGTACTCTTATGCGAGTGGTACAGACAAACCCCATGGATGCCTCATTGCATATAAGAATACCATGTTCCAGAGCGTGCATGAAGCCACGATAGAGTATGACAAGTTGGAAGTGCATAGCAACCCTGAACTGAGTACGCAGGCACGCATTGGGTCGAGCCATCGAACCAAGAATATCGCAAGCATCGTGGCGCTTCAAAGTATAGGTCCAGGGTCAGAACTCCAGAGCTACATTATCGCAACGACACATCTGTTTTGGCATCCCGCGTTCGTACACGACTACCTTCTTCAACAATTCCGCTGATGTGATTTCGTCATAGATATACCTACGAAAGAGCAAGGTAGGTCACTTAAATCCCCCCTGTTTGTGCTCTCAAGTCCAGAACTCGTCATAGGCAAACAGGTCTCCTGGTTCGTGAGGTCATCGCATTCCAGGAGCTCTGGCAGCTCCGTGATTGGCCCTGTATCATAGCGGGAGGTAAGAACATCCGAGAACCTATGCACCCGCTGCTCCGTTGTAATCCATACGTCGAGCAGACTTCAATTTCCCTCCTGATGACCCCGCGTACTCCTTGCTCGCTGGTGAACCACTGTCACCTGATCAACAAGAACGACTTCAAGTTTCGCGTGTCGTGCATGTCTCCATAGACCCAACTGTGCACACGTCCACCACAAAAGAGGCGGACGAAGGGGGCGGTGAGGAAGAAGCTGACCCCGATAGGGTCATTCGAAGCTCGAGGAATTCCAAACCCTCCGACGGATTGCTATCGGACACCGAGCTGTCTACACTTGTTAGCCATCGTCTGCGGAGTGCATATGATGAGGGACAACGGTCATCGCTACAAGAGGGCAACGATGTCGCAACATACGGCGCCAGAAAACCCTTGCCAACAGAAAAAGCTGGCGTTTGTGAGCCAATGTGGACTAGCTTTACGCATTATTGGAAGACGACCCTAGGTAATTGCCCCGCGAAGATTTATCGAGGTTTGCTGTGGCTCACCAAGTACCAGATTACATCTTCATCCTCGATGCCCCTGGGAGTAGAACGCATTTGACGGGTTACCTTGAACCTCATCGCACAGAAGATGTTGTACGGGGCTTGCCTCAGATTGGGATATGTGGCAGTGATCACTTCTCACTTTGCGTTCAGCTTGTAACGTTACCTGCCACATTATATTAATGACACCGGGGCATCTGCACTCTATAAGGATATACATTCGTTGCGACCAATCTTCCATCAAAGGTACGAAACGTAAGGGTTAGGATAAAAAATCATAGTATAAGGATGCACAGTGATCGCAGTCAGACAAGAGTGCTCGATTTGAACTCGCCAAGATCTAAATTATGCCGCTCGGTCAGAGCCTGCGAGCAAAGTCTTGAAAAGCGTGCTTGCAGAGTCCTCATTCCGTAGTTGGATCATGTAAATGACGCCTGTCCGTGCACCCCTGGCATCGCTCAGCTCAATTGCCACACCAGTTTTGCCCACCCTTTCAACCCCATCCGTCAAGACGATCGTCGAGATGAGAACAGATTTTTCTTTGTTACCCGTCACAACAAGCTGCTTGACATTCGTGGGTTGCTGGTGGTAGAGAGTCAAGTCCGCCGAGCCCAATGACTTCCATTGCGCATGTTGTTGCTGATGGAATATCTTGCACTTCATCTGTGCCACGATTGCAGACCGTACAGGCCCAAACGATTTGCGTTCTTCGGCTGGAGACGTGGGAGGGCTCGGATCTAAAATCGAGGGTTCCGCAACTGAGTTGGTTCTTGATCCCATTTGCATCGATGGAAGGAGTGGTCTCGACATTGACATGTTCAGGGACCCCATCGAGTTCTTGCGTTGACTATATGGGCGTTGTGGCATGGGTAGACCATCCGGTAATGAGGGCAATGGAGGCAATGAATCCGGGCCACGCTGATATTGTGCATGAAGCGACCGCGACGATAGAGATTTCTGAAGCTTGTAGGGAGCTTGTTCAACCGGGTGGGGTATTACTGGAGGGCTGGATGGATGTGTCGGGAATGGTTCCCCATTTGCTATATGTGGACCCAGTTGGGGATGCAGAGGAGGGGCAATGTTCTGGTGGTTCGGTCTATGCGGAAGAGAATGCAAGGAAGGTTGATGCTGCAGAGGTTGCTGACGAAGCGAGTGTATGGAAACATTGTGTCTTAGAACCGAGTTTTGCGGGACGGAGTACTGCGCAGTCGGTGATGAATGTACTCCACCCGATCCCCCAGGAAGGTCTGAGGCAGGTATAGCAAAAGGCGGTGACTGCGGTTGAATAGTCGCACTCCATACGGGAGAGACGATTTGACCTGGTACAAATGAGGAAGGTGGGCTGTTGGTGGCGTACCCTGCGGAAGATCCACGTGGTGGGTATATCGGGCCCGGGTCATGCAACGTACGTATCTGTTGTCCGTTCCCTGGTGAAGCAGGACTACTTGGGGCGCTGCTAACTACACGTGGCTGAATCGTCTCAAGCGGGGTAAGGACCACGTTTTGCTGCCCGGGGCGAGTCTGCGAGAGAGACGTCACTAGCGGTCCGTCTTTTTGCCTAGGCGAAGAAGCTGTCAGAGTCCTGTCCGCTGTGGAAGTGACATCGTCGGTCCACTTGGACTGAACGTTGCCTGGTTGGGTTTGCGGAAGTAGCCGAGGATTGAGGGCTCGAACGGGTCTCTCCCTCGAAGAACTACCAGAGGTTTTGAGGCGCGTAGCTAGTGATTGAGGAGGACTATCGATAGGAGGTATGGGTGGTACAGGCTCTTGTGCAACTCCCGAGACTAGGTTGGTAGGTGAGAAAAACTGACCTCCAAAATACGGACCAACTCTTACTCGTTTTTGCAAACGATATACACTCTTGAAATTCATTGAGAATTTGGTTTCGTTTGAGTTGAGAATCAGCTTCCAAAATCAGTGTCTCTTTACGCATGATAGAGACTTTCAGGGAGTTCTCTTTGGATACAATCAACAATGTATACTTGGAAGAGTAACCAAAACCAACCTTGTCCAGGCACCTCAGTTACGTTGAGAACCTTGCCAGAAAGCGGAGGATAGCAGAGATGCATATCTTGCCAATAATCACCTCTGGCAGCTCTCTCATCTCGAGTCATTTCTTCGCCTAGAAGAAACAGATCTGACAAAATATAGACGTGCGCGTGACGATGGACAACCTCTACCCCTGTCGCCTTGGGGGTAAATCGTACAAGTACCTTTACTGACAAACGTAACTCGCGAGCGTAAGGAAGGGTCGGCGGTATTATTTGCAGTCGAATTTGCTACAGATATGGCTAAGTTAGCAACGTATGCAATGTTGCGCCACGAACCTTTGGTTGCATCGTAAATATGTCGAGTGTGTTTTCAGTAACCAAGCGCCTCTCGAGATCAAGGACGGGCGATGACATAATTCGAGAAGACTCCCGACTAACAGAGGTTGATGCAGTCTCTTGCGAAAGGCGTTCACTAAAGGTATATATGAAAAGTCTAGTAAGCGGTGAGATTGGTAGACTTACTTTCTGGAGGAGAAACTACCTCGCATGGATGCTGCAGCACTTGCAGTATCTGCGCCAAACTGACCTGACAGTAGAGCGCCGCTTTCCATCGGTTCATTCGCGGATGGTTCCATGGGTATCACAGTGGTCGGATTCGCCTCAGTGTTTACGTGGGGAGGGAGTGGTATTCGTGATGATCCAGGGGTACCGACACTGTTGTTGGCTCTGTCATCCAGAGTCGCTAGAAGAGCATCCAACTTCTCCAAGGCCCCTGTTAGCAGCCGGTGATCGCTTCTTCCGGGAGTTGTACTTTTGAGCAATCTGCTGTATAGCTTCCTGTAATATTTTAGGCGCCCCTTTGGTAGCAAAAAGAGTGCGTCGAGGGTCCAAAGAGAGGGATTCAGCAAGCGTGTGGGTTGCGGCAAAGCGGGCGGTGGAGGATTGGATGCCGAGAAGGCTTGCAGGACAGCAGGAAGCTTCGAGTTTGACTTGACGAGTTCCCATTCATCGAAGCCAATACAGTATCTTCCGGCATATGTCATATAAGGTTGTTCTAATTCATCAATCTTCCATACTGTGAGAACAGGTGTTGGGGATTGAGGTGTATGCCTACCCATCGCATCAACAGGTCACCCAGAGCCTTGGGAGAGGATGGATTTCCGCCGATCTCCTTGAGCTTCTACAAGAAGTTTAGAAAGGATGCTGAGGCAGGGTGAAATAGAGGTCTCACTGCCAAGAGTGTGCGATTCGTCCTGTATACCCCTTCCACACTTCGGAACATGACGTCGAGTTCCGGCGGGGGAAGATTTGATCGTGACCAGGCGGCGGCCACTTGCTGTGGTACGAATGATATGTAGAATACGGAACGAGGGGGTGGAGTGAGACGCACTCGGATTATGCCAGTGAGGAGTCCGACATATGCTTTCTCGCTCTGTATAAGATCGGTCAACGGGCTATATTTCTGGGTCTTATCCACCGCGGAGGGCAGGGATGGTGATACTGGAGATATGGGAATGTCGAGTCCTAACATAAGAATCAGAGGAGGTGATCGCGAAGCAGAGCGGTTTTGTTAGGATACCTAAGATTGGCCGGGCAGGATGCGCTAGACTATCGTCGTCTTTTGGTGGCAGCGGTGGCGGCTTGTCCAAGGGATTTGTGGTCATCGTTGATCGCGGTGGTTCAGGATGAACTCAGAATGTATGGAACGGGAAACTTTTTGGGCGCACTACTTTATTCCATGTCGTCAACTAACATTCGCTAATGTCCTACCTCACCACGCTTGCATGGCTCCACAAAACATTCACCACTCGCCAACGGACTGCAGAACTTTTGCGGCCTGAACTGGAGGAACGCGTCCTGTCCCCACATGACTACGAGTTAGCAACCAGGTTCCTGCCTGGCCCCAGTCTGGACTGGCATGTGGGTCCAAATGGTACTGTTCACCCGTTCATGGTTGACAGCGTATTCAACACAGGTAGCGTATGGCGCAGGAACATCGGCCGCGGTGTATGGCTATGGTTCTTACCTCACCCGACCAAGGTGGAACATCTGGAGGCTTCGTCTCGGGTCGGTTGCAGCCTTCCTAGTGGGGTCGACATATGGCACCTTTAGGCAATTTTTGGTTCACTACCGGTTCACAAACTCGTTGGAGAATCCTCAGGGCTTCATTATAGCATTAAACCATGTCGATGAGAGACTCGGCGGAAGTGGACAGATAGGGTTCGCATTCAAAGAGATGCTCGCAAAGAAGCCGGGGATCAAATCTGACCTTGACCACACAAGTCATGCACAAGATGCGAGCGTGGTTCCTGAGGAGGGGTGGGTTCGGGACCAGGACAACCTTGGTGAGTTCATATTTACCCCCGTCACAGTTAACAGAATACTCAGCCTGTAGATGGTGACGTGTCCAGGTCAGATCCAACCCGACTCAGGACGAAGTGGGACGAGATCAGAGCTGCTAACTCACGCAGTGCTGGCCAGTCTTCTTGGGATGCTATCCGACAGCGCCACGAACGCAGCAGGCTCCCTGATTCCAGTTCACCTCCTAGCGATAGTTCCTCTATTACCGAAGCGGACGAGCGTTCAGCCGCGCAAGCCGAGTTTGATGCTCTGTTGGAAGCTGAGAGACGCACAGGTCAGTCTCATGGCGACCGTGGATAAATTATCACCACAGTGTTACTGCTACGCGACACACTATCCAGCTAGTTGCCTGCACGACAGTTGGGAATGCAAGGGCACTTTATTCAGCCTTGACTACATGCAGTATGATACAGGTCAATGAATTCACAAGTGGTCCAGTAAATTATCCTTGGCAACTCCAAGCTGTGCTATGCTGTCTAGTTTCAGCGTGCATTCCGTTTGGAGTGGATGATATGATACGGTATGAGGATGGTGGGACAGTGGAAGACGCGGTTGATCCTGGGTACATCTCAAATGCGTTATTGTGCATTAATCCATCTGATTGTCCCAATGAGCTTGGATTAGGCAGAGGCGCCATAGGTGTATCGGTGAGAGGAACAGTCGACGAAGCAAATAAAGTAGTATGAGAGAATGGATAGAGGGGTAATCCAACCTCTAGAGGTCGCTTCTGAGTCGTGAGCCTGACAATCTCTTTCATGAGACCTTGAAGTAACTTTTCTTGGCGGACTGTGAGATCTGTAAGAGGCTGGGCCAATTCTTCAATGAAGACTTACTCCCGATGGGAGACCTTGCCCCGTAATTCAACATAGATTCGCTGCTCAGGTGTCAGGCAACACGAAGGTTGTAATGTATGATCAGCGCACCGGAGCACGTTGATTTCCCCCCAAACCTGAGCTTCCCTGGCGTGATCACCAATCTCTATGAAATGTCTACAAACCTGGACTTGGACAACTGCAGCAAGATACCAGCAGATCTGTGGACATAAGGCGTTGAAGCTTATGGTAAGAAAATGACACATACAGTGACAAATGGATGCAGTCGGGTGAGGTCAAGAGAAGTCGCTGAAAGCATGAAATGGGCTGAAAGTATTGCTTGTGCAGCTTTGATACATCGGTCAGTAGAGGCGCGTTGTAAGTCATTGAGATCCATGTAAGGGTTGTGAAGAGTTATCGTGGCTCTGTCGATGTCGTTTAGCCAAGTCGTTTGGTTAGCAGTATCCAGGCTTACGCATGGGGGATTATGTGAACCATATACAAGTCAGTATCAACACATTGTGCACTTCCTGAAACGTCCGTTACGCCGACGTTGAATCTATATATGTGGGGAAGGTTCTCGAGGAAATTATGATGGGCGAGGCTATCCAACCCGCTAAATCCCGGTAGTTCATAAGGGTCTTGATGCTTGCTTGGTGCCGTTGGGGCGCGTAGATTACCCCGCACATTGAAATCTGTCACGCGACCAAACAACATGACAGCCTTGATAAGAAGTAGAAAGGAGTCAGTGTATCTGGGAAGATGTGTTGTGAATATGTCCTCCGAGCTCATATCCTGAGGATTGCTTGGAATCAGTTGCTAATATCTGGATTAGCAGGCAGATACTCCGGGGGAGGTTGTCAGTACTTCACTATTGAAATCTTCGCCCCTTAAAGGAAGCTCAGTACCGATATCTTGCTCGTCAATTGCATGAATCCAGCCACCAACGGAGACGATCCTGTCGAACATTACTGACATCCACCACGTACGCCGTCGGGTTTCGAGGTCACGAAAGTCTTTTGGAGGTAGCAAATATCCGCCTGGGGAGCCACTGCCATGTGTAGAGAATGTTCCCGGGTAATTCAGACGCAACGGCACTGCAACGCGGGTTTGGAAGCCAGCAAAGATCCAGATTTCAACCCATCGGCCCTCTTGATAGAAATACCAGGAAAGAAGGATGCAAGCTTGAACAACTTGAAATATGTCTTCTCCTGTAGCCATTGTTCTATCGATATATTGCCGGGTTTTGCTTGCGTGGTATTCAGCGAACTCATCCCAGCGAGACCCATCAGGAAGCACCGCTATGTTGCGCGATGACCAGCGGGAGGCCGACGCACACTAGGCTTTGGGTCAGTAAAGTAAATGGAACAAGAAAAGACTTTACGATGGCATGGAGAATGGCAGAATGTGGGAACGCAGGATCCCGAGGATGAAGGCGCATTGCAGATAGAAAAGAGGGGCGGTGAAATATTCGCGGACCACAAGGATCACATTTAAAGAATACCTCTATACTGTGATGCGAAGTCAGTGCTTCTTTTGTGGAAGGGAAAAGAAGATCGCCACAAACTAGTGGTTGAGTATATGAGGCTCTGGGAGATCAGGATTCCATCCCGAGTAAATGAGCTGGAGGACGGCATCGACAGAACTTCGATCTGTTACTGCGTGTGGTTCTGGACTCACACTATCTTGTCGAAGCGCCGACGCCGGGACATTCTTCACACTGTAAAGTAAAGATTTGCTCCCTGTGGTGGGCGTTTGACCACTGGAGGCCGACGAGGATGAAGCTGAGCCCCGTCTATAATAAGCTTGGTTATGATAGCTCTGCTCTTGCAACTGGATCTTGAGCTTCGCTGGAATCGTGTAAGGTCTTTCATGGTCGGCTCAGCGAAATAGATATGGGCGTACAGACTTCCTCTTCAAGCATCCGAATTTTTTCAATCGGATCTGTGTCTGGAGCAAGTGCCAACCCATCGACTGGGTCATAAACGCATTGCGGTTCGGATGGATGTCTGGCCACTTTTGAGTACCAAGCATGCATTACATAGTCGGTCCGCTTACGCATATCCGGGAGGTGCGGGAACACTGATCAAGGACTGCCACTGTCTGGACAAAGATGAGAAGCGTACTCCGCTGGGGAGGGAAGGACTAACTTGACGCAAGTACCGCATTGAGGACGGGCGGCATCACATTTCTGTTTTCAGATTGCTTAGCACTTGGAGGGCCGACCTAACATGACCGCAACATACAAGCTTTCGCTTACGACAAGAGCGACAGGCCTATAGGGGAACATGGTCTGTTTGGCAAAGACGCTTATGAGATGATAGCACCAACCTGATTTCGACGGAGAGCAGGGCGACCTGCCACGATCATACTAGCGCTAGAAGTGGCCTTTGGCATGTGTTTCGCTTGTGAAGCCTGGAAGATATACGATGCGTCGAGCAGTGGCGTTTGAGGGCCTGAAGATGATTTGAGACAGGCCTGAGGTGTCGCCAAAATTCCTGCCATTGTCACTCTCACGGACCTTGGAGGCGCCAAATCGGCCCGGTGGACTACAAAGAGTAGCCAGGCACGTTGTAAGTTCACTTGCTCACTTCCCATCTGACCTTTTCGTCTAGACAACCAACTGATCTATCCCTGGTCAAAGACACGGTCGATCGCACCCGGGTGCCATCCACTTGAGCTCACCACCAATATGAATTGTGAAATAATAACTAAACAATTAAGACCTACATAACGTACCACAGTTTCTCACAAAACAGTGGCCACAACACGTCTAGTATGTGGGACATGCCTGAATTCGGTGAGATATATGCCTATGTCCCATGTCAGCGGGGCCCATTCACACACAGACATGAAAACACGCCTTGCCATGTCCCAAGGTTCAAAGAGCCATTCGTGATTGGCACTGATATCGTGGAGCCGACAAGGGTCGCCTTGGTGTGCGAAACACTGTGCCTGTTAGGACTGAGAGACCTCTAGGGAATTTCCGAACTTACGAATCACTGTAGGCAAACGTCACAACCGTCAGAATGGGTAGACATTCACGAACACAGTGGCGACATACTCTGGACCTTCATCAGTGTGCCTCCATTTCAAAGTCTCCGGAACGATGGTGTCCAGCGCCATATCCATGTCTAGGGGGTATAGGGTATGTAATGGCGTCAAAACTCCGCGCTTGGGTACCGAAAATCACCTTTGCGAACATCTGTATGCAAGTTAGACCCGCCGAAGATGAACCAGTCGTCTGGGACGCTTGCCTGCGTCAAAATTTTCATTGATAGACAACGCTGCGGAAGTGTGTTGACTGTGCACAGTTTAGCCGGTAAGGGTCTTACTCGGCCGATCATCGACGTCACCCACATGAAGAGAAATAACATCCCAACCTGGAGGGAAAAATCAGATATATAGCCACTACAACTTATCAAGAGGTTATGCTTTACCTTGATGTCTTTTATACCCTCGGATATCTGAGCCAAGACATCGTCTGTTACGAGATGACAGCCCTTGGATCGCCTTGGAAGATTAAATGATTTTTGCCAGCCCATATCGTTGCCCGCAGTGACCAGAGAGATTCAATATGTCAACGAGGGACGTTGTCACTTACGAGCGTGGGAGCTGGTATGTGCGACGGTATCTTTCTGGCGAGTACACTCTTCACAGAGCCTGTCTATTGAATCGTTGTGTATGGCTACATTCAATACGGTTCTATCACGTCAGAGAATGTACTAATTGTTTGTAGTTGACCAATTTACCATTTTCGACTTACTCAACTCTCTGCAATGTTTCTGCAATACACATACGATCAATCTTCTGTATTCCCATACCTCCTAGAGCGATCTAATCCACCGCGATTACCTGGTACATTCCGATTTCGACAGTGATTGGCATAGTGTCCCTTCTCACCACACTACAGAAATGATGAGGAAATTAGCGAGGTGAATGTAGGACGCTCACCTTGAAGCAGAGCACATCATCCAAATTTCGACGGGGTCCATTCGACCCAATTACGGCGTTCCCCTGACTAGTAGTGGATCCACTCAAAATCCCTCGATCGTAGTCGGCATACCGACCATAACCGGGTGGAGGTGGGCCAAGGTCACGGTTCGAAGGGGGCGAGGGTGGCTCATAAGCCCTTGGTGAGGGTAAGCCAGGCGATGGACTAAAGGCAACCATTACTGAATGCGAGTAAAGAAGGATTCGCCACCCACTGTCCGCGGGGACACTCTGGACCTAATGGACAGAAGCCTGTCAAGTATTGTTGGCACGCTACACGTCGGACATGCTTTCGGGGACAAAAGGGGCCTATTCTATAAGGAAAACTCATGCGACGATGCGAAGGAAATTAGCTCACCAAGTTTACAGAACCCGCGCTTGTAGTCGGGGCACTCTACACGACGTTCTTTAGGGTGAGCATAGAGGCACTCGTCTCCAGCAGAACAATAGCCGTATTTTGCAAACCACCAACACTCGGGCATACGTCGGAGATTGTATTCATGGAGAAACTCGCAGGCATCGCCCTTCTTGCACAAACCGCGGAGCCAGTGCTTACAGACTGTGGCCAAGCGCTCTCGGTCTCGGGGATGTGTAGGTAACTGCTTAGGAGGCTGAAAATTTTGCGAAGATGGCGTAGTGTGTCTCAAGGGACAATGCAACGGACCAAGAGGACAGCCCGTTGGTGTTAGCGAGAGACGACAAATCTGGTCATCTGGAGTGGGTTGAAAAAGGGTGCACTTTGGATGACTGATGGACTGACCTTTGTCTAGCTTCAGACCGAGATCAGTCTTGATGTAGAGTTCCTCATGAAAGTTATTTTGGTGGAACTGGGGATGGACGATGTCTCTCAGCGTGGACGGCCCAGCGAGTGGGCCAGACATGGTTGTAAACACGAAGTTCGGAACTATACATTGGCCAACTACGTGGCTTAGGTACAAACAGCAGTAAATATCTCGTTTGGGAGAAGCATACACCTGTAGTCAGTTGTGTTGTTAGGTGTGGTTATAGCTGGACAAGCTGAATAAGACATAAAGATGTCATCCCCCAAAGCATTTACAGTGGTCCTGACTGGTCCTGATCAGTAATGTTGCTCACAGATGTGACTAGAGCTATGTATGTATAGGTCTAGCATTGGACAGTAGGGAGCTGCCCCTGTGGTGTAGGATGTACCTCATTTATGCCTCTCATATTATATAAGGGTGCTGGAGATTCTTGGTGTTTCCTTTGAAAAAATGAAAACTACACCTTGATCATTTCAAGTCTGTACAACATTTGAGAAGTAAGCAGTTTGCATATGCAGCCACCAATACACATGGCAGGTCCAGATTGTTGTTTGTTCTCACAAGCCTGGAGCAGGAGGACAGCTTTCAAGGCAAGCACTAGCGTGGTTCAGTGTCAAAGAAGAAAACACGGCCACCTCCGTCCAAGTTCTAAGCTGCATGCAGGAGAAAGTCCGACTAGTGTTGTCACTATCCTTGATTTTCCCTCAACTCAGTCCATAGAGCCAACTAGTGTATGCTCTCGTGGACAGGAGACAGGGAAAGTAAAATAGCATACCGGTCGTAAAGTGAGCAGGACATAAATGGGTGTGAAATGCAGAGGAAATCCATCTACGGAAGATGTCGTCCCCTTAGTCTCCGGTTGAAATACCTCTTCAGTCATACGATCACACATCCTCGGCCACGTTTCTCTCTCTTCGGGGGAGGGTTCACTGATAACTCAAACATGAGAACTGCACGCGAGAAATATGTGCAATACTCACGAACGGCGCGGATGGCTTCGTCAAATACGGTCTTCAAACCCTTCTGCGTCAGAGCGGAGCATTCTAGGTATTTGACTGCTCCTATGTCTCGAGCCATGGAAACACCTTGACTATACTGAATGGGCTGCATACGGCTAATGGGTGCGTCGTTGGTGGGCAATAGTGGACGACAAGTTCTTTCAAAGTACTGACCGGTCACGCAGTTTCTCGATAGTAGCAGGATCCTCGCGCAAATCCAGTTTAGTGCCCACTAAAACTACCGAGGTAGAGGGTGCATGGTGCGAGATCTCGGGCCACCACTGAGAGGATAGGGGTGGGCTTGAACGCAATCCTTGGAAACTTGATGGAACGTACCTTGGTCCTGACGTTCTCGAAGCTTGGCGGGCTGACTAGGGAGAAGCAGATCAAGAAGACGTCTGTCTGAGGATAAGAGAGTGGACGAAGACGATCATAATCTTCTTGTCCTGCCGTATCCCACAACCCAAGGGAAATGGTCTTGCCATCTACCATCACGTTCGCAGAATAATTATCAAAGACTTTTCCCACGTAAGCAAGGATTGGGCAGATTCATGAGTAGTGAAAGTACCTGTTGGTATGTATTCTCCCTGAAACCTTGCTGTCAATGGTCCTGTATCGATAAGCGGCGCGCACAAGACTCACCGGAAAGGCGTTGGTGGTATAAGAAATGAGGAGGCAAGTCTGACAGCGGACGATGAGCGTTACTATTGGAAGGTTGCAACATTCTCCACATGCCTTTCCGACAGCACCATCGCCCACCACGACACCTTTTGGGTCATATCATAAGGAAGAGAAAGGTCAATTTCGCTGTACGACATACATTTGATGGCTTGCATTATGTTCGTTGGCGTCTAGTTCACGACAAAGACTCCTGGTTGTACGAGAGTGGTGATCAGGCTACCAATTGTAGAGGTGAGGTCGTTCTTGAGTAGGGAGGCCAGGTGTGGATACCTGAGTTTGGCACTGGGGTGAAAGTAGACGAGGAGCGTAGCGATGGTCTTGCAGGACGCGAACGGGCTGTACTTGATGCTAGCCTGATATCCTTGATGAGGACTATACACGAGAGGAACGCCGCACCGAATTTTTCACACGACCCGACTACTCGTTTGGTATCAAATACACGACGATTCCAAAACACTTTACAAGTAGGATATGCAACGAGTACGAAGATCAGACGATCTAAAAGGCCTGGATTTCCACTTCCATGGCCGTGCGTGATATAAGGCAAAGACAACATCGACTACGAGAATAGCGTATCGCTCACCCAACGCTCGTCCGTCGTCTCTTCAAAGGGGGCGAGCGTAGGTGCCTACTGCTCAATATCTCTGTCGGGGAACCGGGGGAACCGTCAGTGAGTACCCTTTCCACTTCTTCTTCATCGTTCTCCATAGGAGAACCATCAGTGCCATGGTTAGATTGAGTCCGGCACGTGGACAGTCGGAAGGGAGCCATCAAACCAATTCCAAGGCCTACAAGGCCGGCTTCCAGCTCCGGCGCACTCACATCGGAGTGACGAGCATTCCTAATCACTGGGCTTTCAGTCTCGGAGGAAGATCCGCGAGGCGATGGAGTTCTTTGGTCTGCACCGTGTTCACGTGTTCTCGGCTCTGACAATGGTTTGTACAGTACACCAAATGGATCTTCATTCGAAGACCGGGTGGGACTATTCGTTCCAACAGTAGTTGTGGATGATAGTGACGCGTCAGAAAGCCAGTCGCCGTGTAAATGAAATGAAGAATTCATCGTAGAAGGTCTGCGATAATGCATGCGTCGCCTGAGGCCACCACTGAGGGGTGAATCGTTAACGCGTTTGCGAAGATCAAGTGCATTAAAAACTGGGAAAGGAGAGTGTCCGTCGGGGAAGAGCTGACGTGGAGAGGCCTGGAATATAACGGGGGAACTACCAAATGCATCGTTAAACGGTTTGCTGCGTCCAACAGCGCTGGACGGAGTATGGATGATGCTCGGGGTCCCAAGGCTGGGAGAACTAGAATCACTTTTTGAAGCCTTGATGACTGGGCTAATACCTCCCCGGACTAGCATGCCAAGACACAATTCTCTCGCCCTCGAGTGCAATGGATGACTCGGGCTTGGAAATCGCCATGGCTGATCAGAAGGGAGACGCGGTGGAGAGTGACGGAATGAGGGAGTTAATGTTGGATCGTATGGGGACATAGGAAGCGTGATTGGCGCGGTAAGCGGGGATGAGGTCATTCGGTCAGACTCGCGATTATTCAAGGGTGTTGTTTCGGGAACACTGGCTTCCAGAGCAGCGTCGGTCGATGAATGACTACTCGGGGGAGGAGTCAGCTTAGGAGAATCTGGCTGCTCAATTAATGATGCAGATGGTGTGACATCGCTCTCCTCCTGGTCATCTTGATCTCTGTTCTGGGCGGCGCCATCCGATGGGACGAGAAAAGGTCTTGGTTTGGATTTGGATTTGCTACTATTAAGTTGGTCTGTGGATGTCTTGTTAACTCGGCGTAGATCTCCCGATAAATTTTCCTTGTCAGAAATGGTACTGCGGTGCAGGTGCCCTGCTATGGCGTCAAAGGCGAACTAAAGTGGACCACATAGGTAACCTACAGTTTGATCCTCGCCCACTACGAATACGATCATTTCCGTCACGACGGTTTGACATTGCAATCTTATGCTTTTCGTACACATGACGTCGCCACATACTCTTTGCATTTACGCCTGCATATGTTCTTCTACAGAAGGTGCAACGTAGTCGCGGCTCTTCCCCCTCTGGCCAACCGTCAGGACCTAATGCTTTCAGATCCTTTTTCTTGGCGGGGCACCAGCCTCTAGGAGGCTCAAGCTGAGGAGGATAAGGAATGGCGTCGGAATGTGTCGAGACGGAGGATATAAAATCGTTGGAATCCAAGAACCACTCGGGGTTAGTGGCCATGAGGGAATAGGAAAGACCTTCAGGATAGAGGTGTGCGTTAGGGAAAGCGATAAAGGGCGGGTGAATGAAGACGACATTGGGATCTGATGGGGAGGGGTCCATGAGTGGTATATGCTGGGCTAGCGAGGCATGAGTTCGAGCTGGAGGGAGCTTGGATGGATTTGAGACATGTGATGCGGCCGCGCTGTGGGGGACATAGGGCTTTGGATTGAAGGAGTCGGCAGCGGGGGTGAAGAAAGCAAGATCAGCGGAGGAGGAAAGACGGCGCTTGAGTGGGCGGGAAGAAGAGGCAGTGGAATTTCCAGGAAAAGAGAGGGAAGTGGACGGGGTCGGAGTGAGAGGCATGGGTTCGGGACTGGGAGGGGGAGAGAAAAGACCTGAGTGGGGCAGGGACGATATGGCGGGCGTCGCTGAGGACGAGAAGAGGATTGAGAATGGCTGATGTGCTTATTTCACAAGATTTCAAGCGGAGTTGACACGGTGATCACAACAACGCGTCAATCACGTGATGTATAATTGGCTCACACTAATCTACGACGCCAAACTCGCATAACTGTCGACAATGAGTCTCGTTCAGATGCAAAAGCAGTCCTCGCTCACCCAGCCATCATAATGAGACCCCCGAGTGGCGTGATAGGGCCAAGGAATCTGGGTCTTCCCAAACGTCAACAATCCAGCAGAGCGTGGTACAAGATGCGTACCGTTTTAGAACGAGCAACATGATGCTTCCCGAAAACAACACACCGCCCGTCAATATGGCCGGCCCAGCAAAGCGATGTGTGGCAAATCTGCTGTGCATGGACACGAGCATCAAGCCGAGTCCGTTGGCAATCTTGCCTTGTGTGGTCAGTTACCGGACAATCCCTGCAAAGAGGCTGCAAACCGCATAGGTCGACGCTGTCCCCCATGCGTGGAGGTGGTCAGCAGTGATCCCCGCTCGGCGTTCGAGTCCATGTGTACCAAAGGCACCAGTGAGCATTCCAGCGAAAGCTATGATATGAAGAGAGTGCCATCAGTTGACACACATCGGCAACACGAACTTGGAGGAGACCGACTCAGAATGGCACCTGATCTCCACATGAACGAAGAGGCATTCAGCGCGAGGGGCAACAGCGGCGACGAGGGGCCAGGAGGAGTAGTCATTGAGAGAATTCAACCAAACTATTTCGGATTTCAACATGTACATTCTCACGTAAATCCAAATAGGCGTAATCAATCACATCGTAACTTGACCTGACCCTTCACTAGCTTTCGTTTGACCGCTATGGGCAAGGCCCAAAAGAAAACCGGTAAAGGTCGTCTCGACAAGTATTATAAACTTGCCAAGTGCGTGTGGTCATCCGTATCGCACACCCCCATGACCGATATTCCCAAGAGAGCAGGGCTACCGCGCCCGCTCGGCCTTCAAGCTCATCCAACTCAACAAGAAATATGCTTTTCTCGAGTCTGCGCGCTGTTGCATCGATCTTTGCGCGGCCCCGGGTGGCTGGCTTCAGGTCGCAAGCAAGTACATGCCAACCAACAGCGTCATCGTCGGTGCGCCGCGGCCCTCCCGTCAAATTCATCCCATATCGAACTTTCATTCATTATCCAGGCGTCGACTTGGTGTCGATTAAACAAATACCAAGGGTTGTGACGTTTGCCGCAGATATCACTACCGTTCATTGTCGCAATCTCCTCCGAGGTGAACTCAAAGACTGGAAAGCAGATGTCGTGCTTCATGATGGTGCACCGAATGTTGGCACTGCGTGGATCCAGGATGCTTACACCCAGTCCGAACTCGTCCTCTCCAGCTTGAAATTGGCGGTTGAATTCCTCGTCAAAGGAGGAACATTTGTCACTAAAGTGTTCCGAAGTGTCGATTACAACAATCTCATTTGGGTGTTTAACCAATTGTTTGCAAAGGTAGAGGCGACGAAACCACCTTCCTCGAGGTCAGCTGTCATGTTATCATCAATCTAGCCACTTGAAAACATCTACAGGAATGTCTCCGCCGAGATCTTCGTCGTGTGTCGGGAGTTCTTTGCTCCAAAGCACATTGATCCAAAATTTCTTGACCCTAAGCATGTGTTCAAGGATCTGGGCTCCGCGCTTTCTGGTCCTGACAAAGGTTCATCAGCCAATAACGCGCAGGCTAATGTCTTTCAGCCAGAGAAAAAACGCCGAAGGCGAGACGGGTATGACGATGGTGACTATACACTCTTTACTAAAATCTCCGCGAGCGATTTCGTTCGCGGCCTCGAACCCGTCAACGTGCTCGGTCTCGCGAATAAAATTACATTCGAAATCGAGGAGGAGAAACTGTACGAGATCCGTCCTTCTCATTCGAAAATGATTAAGCTGGCTGCTATACAGGTGGCTGGAACTTAGTATTACTACCCCGGACATCACAGTTAATTTTGAAGATCTCAAGGTGTTGGGCAAAGGTGATTTCAAAACCTTGCTGAAATGGCGGATAGCTGTACGAGAGGAGGTGACTCTTTTCACACTATTGACCCGCATTTGCTCACGAGTCTCCCCGAAGCTTGGCTTGGAGGTGAAGACCAAGCCCGCTGCTGAACTTACGGAGGCAATTGAAATCTCCGAAGTGGTTGACGAGGAGCAGCAGATACAAGAAGAGGTTGGATTTTTGTCGTGTCCACCAACCCTCTGGCTGACTGTCCACGGCAGCTTGAGAGACGGAATGCGGAGGCGGCAGCGAAAGCAAAACGCTCACGAAGAAGGGCCAATGAAGTCAAAACAAAAACTATCCAACGACTGCAGCTGCAAATGACAGCTCCCTTGGATATTGGTCTCGAACAGAACGATGCCTCACTCAGTACGGGCCAAGATGACATGTTCAACCTTGTTGATACGCAGAGGGAACTTCGGAAAAAGGGCGGTATCAGCAAGCTCGCCTCGGACGACGAGATGCCATCCGACGATGACGGCGATGGCGACAAGGTTGGGGGAGTGGAAGGAAGTGACGAAGAGATTATTGGTTCCGAAGAAGAAAGGGAGAGAAGAGTGTCAGTGCTCGAAGCTGACCTCGATGCCATGTATGATGCTTATCGAGAGAAGATGAAGGAAAGGGACGCGAAGTATCGAGTTGTAGAGGCTAGGAAGAAAAAAGGTCAGTTCGGCGAATGGAGCGGCCTGAAAGGCGAGGACGACGTCGAGAGTGGGGGTGACGGTAGCGAAGACGGTGGCTGGGAGGAGATGGCGGCAGCCAAGGAGATTGGTGACCCTTCTTCAGATGAGAGCGATTATGACGAACCCATTTCGGGCCAGAAACGCAAACGGCCTAATTCAGCCCTCAAGAGACACGCTGACGTTCAACCGCCCTCCCTTGCTGCGCAACTTTGGTTTAGCCAAGACATATTCAAAGACGTGGGGGCACCAAATGAGGATGACGAGGACGCCGACGTAGAGATGATTTCAAACTCAAGTGAAAGCCAACAGAATGACCAAGGAGGCAAGGTATATAACCACCCTTTGTCGCATCTCATATCTGACGACGACAAGTCCGGGGCGAATGATTTCGAGGTTGTTCCCGCTGAATCTCGGGATGACGATGACATGTGGAATGCTGAGAACGAAAATCCGGATCAAGTAAATAAGACTCGCATAGAGAGTACGGCTTTAGAATTTGAGACATACCAGAACTGATCCCTTCCATAGAATATGGTCTAACGACTGCTGAAGCTGTCACTCTTGCACAGCAGTTGGTCAATCGCAAAACTACCAAAACAAAGCTCCTGAACGATGGATTCAATCGCTATTCGCTTAACGCCAAGGATGGCCTCCCTTCATGGTTCCTCGACGATGAGGCGGAGCACTACAAGCCCAATATCCCTGTCACGAAGGAGGCCGTTGTTACATTGAGGGCACGTCAGCGTGCACTTGATTCACGCCCGATCAAGAAAATCGCAGAAGCCAAGGGTCGGAAGAAATTGCGAGCCGCCCAACGCCTTGAAAAGGCTATGAGGAAGGCTGAAGGCGTGAACACAACAGCGGACATGTCTGAACGAGAAAAAGCTCAGCAAATCGAGAAGCTCATGCGGAAAGGCACTGCGAATGGCAAAAGGAGAGAAGTTAAGGTGGTAGTTGCAAAAGGTGCTCACAAAGGCGTCAAAGGACGGCCAAAGGGTGTCAAAGGTCGCTATACCATGGTAGATGCGAGGATGAGAAAAGAGGTACGGACCCTCCGCGACCAATTCTAGAATTAAATTCTTACAGCATTCCTTAGGTACGAGCTAAAAAGCGCAGTGATAAGGCGAAACGAAAAGGCGGTGGACGTAGATAGCTAGAACCCAAGTCCTTTTCTTGCCCTTCAAGACTTAATCTCCAGTCTACTTCCTTATACCATAGCACGAGTTGTTGTGAGTCCCAAAGACCGAAGTGTCATTTGTCTAGGTAAGCCGATCCTTCTTGTTTCGTGATTCTAAGGACGCTACACTAAGTTGATCGCATGCTGCGAGGAATCGCTTCCAACTCTGTCCCTCAATAGTACCATCAAATTTCACCTAAAAGTAGTTGAGCTACGAGCTATGGGCAAACGGAGAACTGACCTGGCAGAGCTCCATTTTCTGGGAACTCTGAAGATCTACTATGCTCTCACTACAGACTTCCATCAAATTATCCCCATGGTAATCACTTAAGATAGTTGATAATAAGATTGGGTTGTTACTTTGTCTCAAGCTCAAGCAATCGTGGAGGTAATATGTTCTTCCTTCGCAGTTGAATGTCGATGGTGGATCGGGTTGTGACAGTTGGGTCTTATCGGTCAAGCTATGAGAACGCTCAGCATTTCAACTTCGGTGACAGGGAGTTAACGTACAAATCACGAAGTCTGTCACCATACTCCCGAAGGATTTGTGGTTGCTGCATCAACGTCATAGCATCCCAATCGAAGATACAAAATTGCACGTCCATTGGGCTGAATGGCAAGACGTCAGGAAGTGAATCATCTATGGATGGCATACTGACCGGTCTGGCAACATTAGGTTGACGTATGTTTCCCTACCTACTTGGCAGCTCGAGCCCCACGCGTTGTTCAAGGTCTCGGGAAAATCACCAGATTGAGAAATACTTCCTTGAGATAAGATGGGATCTGCGATCGAACTTGACTTGTCGGACGATGGCATATCCCTGAGCTTCAGCGCATTTTTAATATCCTGCGTTGCTCGAGTACCGGTGGATGAAGGACCAGAAAGCTCAATTTCAAATTTCAAAACCTGTCGGGGTGGTTTTGAAATCTGGCCAGCTATCTGCGGCAATGTTCTGTAAACCAGTCGGTGTAAAACTCGTCGTTTGCCAACGGTGACCGACATCATAGAAGGTGGAACACTGCATAAATGAGAACGTTAGTAGCTCAGATAGAACCTAGTGATACGGACCTTGGGACAAAAGTCAGTGGTGTTCCGAAAGTTTCAACCCGTTTGAGAATTTCCGCAAGAGACAAGGCACCTCTTAATGGAGGAAATATTGTGCCTCGTTGTGAATGGTCGCCTGACGATATTAGCATATGGCCGAGCCTGGAAATCCTTTAGTACCTATTCGGGAACCAAAGAACACGCATACGATGCCGTTATAACTCTCCGATGAAACGAGGCACTTTCAGGCATGGTTGGACAGACGAGTTGGTTGAGCTCCTCTCCACTCCTAGGAGCAGTTAGCTGTGCTAGTGGGCTCTCTGCAACATTACTTACTGATCAAGGTTGAGTAGGCAGTGTGGATTACGAGTCAGGCCACCGGTGGATGCTATATCTTCGTAAGAGTCGACACCTAACCAATCCGCGACTCGGCGCAGTCGGAATGCACCGCCGGGATGCATTGTCCATGGGAACGAGCAAGGAGTGACGAACGGGTATATAGAATACTTATGCGGTTCAGAGATTTCAATGGGGGAGTCCCTTGTCTTGCTAGGTGGATCGTAACAAACGGTGCGCGCTTGTGTCCCAACCTATAAACCCGATGTATCCCAAACCCATGTCACTGTTAGAAAAGACACTGACCTCCAGTGAAGCGCGGAGCGCTAATCGTTCAGCGGCAGTAATGTCGCTGAGATCCTTGGCACATATGCGGACCTGTATGACAATGAGCAAGGGCTCACAAACTTTGATTGCGAATGCATACCTTGCCTCTGTTACCATGATTCTCGACGTACGCGCCAGATAACCGAGATATGCGTTGCAACAGATCTGCCCGGATGGGACGACCTGTTGGAAGCTCAAATATCTCATCAATGATACCCTAGGAAGAAAGGGTTTGAAGGACGCATGAATATGTAAGACTAGGAATTGTACCTTCTTCAAGGAGCTGACATGTTCGGTCAATCCCTTCAGAGACCCTCGTAAGCCTTCAACACGCAGAGCGAGTGGGTTGAATGTCAAGGATATATGCACGTTATATTGCACCGATAACTGCAGCAGATCAGCACCATCTGTGCGGAAAACGTGAATACAGTAATGCGGAAATTTCATTTCTCACACCTTTTCCCATTATTAAAAACAGCTGGCTGGGTGTGACAGTGAATGCTGCAACATAGTTCGTTGAAGTAGATACCGCGTGTAAAAGGATGGTACTGACACTTCACAAGTACTTCAGTCGTATCCCGCCGCTTTCTCTCTATCTCTTTCAAAGATGGCCAACCCCATGCTTTCTCTATTATCGACTCCGCATATTCAGTCTTCCGACGTGATGAACGTGTCCATATCGGGTCGAGCTTGTAGAGCTCTGTAAAACGGCGGAGTTGATCCTTGCTGAAAGATCGACAAAGCGTCTCCAGCAAGTTCGTGTACTCTGCAGCATAGCGCGACGAGTCTGGCCGCGAGAAGCCCTCCGGTTTATATCGCTCGACGTCGTCCAAGGTCGGCTCCAATTCAGCCGCTCTGATGGACGCAAGGTAACGATCAAGCCGGGTTGGGTCCAGTGGATTTCTGGTATTCGCGACTGCGTGGTGAGGATCACTCCAAGTTGCTGTTCGCGACGCCCCACCCGAACCGGTGGAGGTGGAAACTTCGGGATCTTGTCTATGGCCAGCGACAGAGGAAAGAGCGGACTGCGAGTAATAAGCTCTGCAACGAGACAGCAAGCAGACACTACACAGGGAACGGCGCGTTGGACTATACCGAAAGACCTGCACAAACATTCAAGAGGAGAACTTGCAAGAACTTGCTACGCGCAAACAACTGAAATTTCACTGAAAATACTATACTACGGCCAAGCCTGCACGTGACCAAAATTGTTCCCTTCATCAAATCTTTTCCTCCATCGCCTGCTCACCCCCATACGACGCAACGATCAGCCCCTTGTCGTCGTCTTCTCCGACCTCACCCTCCCAACCATTTTCTGTAAGGTATCTGAAGAATTTAGCGTCCTCGTCCACGAGGTCGACCCCCGTCATGTCAGGCACGAAGAAGTATGTCACGAGCACTCCAGCGACACCACAAATAGCGGCAATAATAAAAGTCCAGCTTCACCGGCTGCATTAGCTGGGGTTCATGCAAGTAAGATACATATTACTCATACCGTTTTCCGAGATTATTCTGGATGGGGGTGAAAGCTTGGGTGCCAACTGCAGCACCGGTCTTCCCGATCGCTGCAGAAAGGCCGTAACATGTCCCACTAACAACTAGTTTAAGATCTCAACAGCCGAGCATGCATGTAGTGACATACCGCACGGGGGTCGCATACGACCTGTGCAAAGGTCGTTGAGTTTAAAAATGAAACAGTGGGGCTCACTCACTCAGAACTCGTCAAACCCAACATATCACCCGGTCCCTGCACTCGCATCAGTACATGAACAGAAGTCCGACCCATGCCACGTCACCATGTTGCCGGACGATTGCATCAATCCATAGCTGAAAATAGCCCCGCTTAGCGAATCTCCGTAAGTTAATTCTACTGACTCACAAAACCACAAAAAGAGGTATAATAGCCGTGATTTTATTGTACGAAAGGCCGATGATGAGACCCTAAGAGACAACTGATTGGTCACATGTAGCAGACTGGGGAAACAGGAAACTTACAAACACTAGATAGCCGGAAAATCCCAGCATCATCTAGAGAGAGGGTTGAGTCATTACAGAACTTGGGCTCCAACACCTACAGTATTCCTTCTACCTATCCGGTTGCAGAGCCAGGCACCGATCAAGACACCAGGCAAGGATATCGCTCCAAGTAAAAGTTGCCATTCGGCAGTCTTCTTGATATCACTGTTGTGGATTACACTAGAAATGATTGTCCCAGAGAACACACCGTTCGGGAACGTAACCTAACGGTGGTACACGCTGTTGAAGAACTCAAGAAGCTGAAAGGCTGATGCTTACGAAATCATAGAGGAACCTGCTATAAAATCAGATGTAACCTAGTCATTTGGATTGAAGTTCGCACCATGCTCCGCAGGTACCAATAAGGGCACGCCAGTAATATTTCAATACCAACCAGTAGGGAACACGACCTGCCAAAGGATCAATATCAATGATATTCTCGTTCGAGATCAAAATATCCATTACGCTTGATGGCACCCTTCCGATAAAGTTTGGAGCTCAACATCCGCAATCGAAAGATGAGCACGGATAAAGGCAACAGGATACCAAATCCAAAGCAAACGCGCCACACAGTCTCAAGATGTTGTTCCCCAGCCGCGGAGAGCATGATCAGGAATACGGAAACGGCCAATGGACCACCGAACTGATTCAGAGGTGTTAGTCATTCGCAAAAGCCTGATGAAATGGACACGAAAGTTACAGAAAGAACGAAATTCGTGACCATGATGAAGACTGCAAAGAAGTCAAGACGGAAAGATAGGAAATAGATGGGCAGTACTTGGGCCGCGAGCCTGGACAGATTTCTCATTCGCTGCTTCGTTCGCGCTCGTTGACGAGGCGGGGTATTCTCCACCGACACCCTACGAAAATTAGTGGCGGAGACAAGTGTGCAGATGAGAGCGGCTTACTACGCCGGTGATTCCTCGCGCAACTGTCAGGAACCAAAAGAGACCAAGTGCACTTCCATTAGCACCATGAGCGGCAGTTCCAAGAGTGGCACCAAGAACGATGAGCAAGGTGGTGCTCACAAGGGCAACCTTGCGGCCCATTCTGTCACACACTAGGCCAACAAGAAGTTGCCCGATAATAGCGCCTGATTCAGATCCGGGTCAGATCGTTTGGATGATGGTACTCGTTACATGTACTGACCAATAAGAAGAGCATTCGAGACTCGAGTAGAGACGGCCGATGTATAATCCTTAGGATAAAGTGCCTTGAAGACGACCTGGAGGAGACACTCCAGAACCGGTGACGAGTGGATGAAAAGTGACCCACGTTTGACATGGTCATTAAGTTGTTCTGATCTGAAACACGACAATTCAGCTAGTTTCTGCACGAACATGCAATAAAAACTTACACCCATCGCTGATCAAACCAAAACCAGATGCAATGATAGTGACCCAAGCGCTGAGCGACTCCTTTTCGTTGAGTTTATGGGCGGTTGCTTTGAGATTCGTTTCATAAGCGTCGACAGAGATGTTCTGAGGGCGACTGGTCTGGTCGCCCTCCGAGAAGCCGGCATCGTTTCCGTCCGACATGAGACAGCACAGGAAGGTCGAACTTAAGAGCAGGGTCAGGACACCACATGGAACACAACCCGTGCAGTTTTATACAAGAACGCACGCGCTGTATTCAAGGAAGTGGCTTGCACGGCGCTGATTAGCGCTGTCATTTATAAGGCACGCACCTCTAATGCTGCGTCACGTTGCTCTGCGATGGGCCCAATGTGAGCCTACACTGGGGAAGGGGAGCAGCTTCAGGAGAGAATCAACCAAACCTGAGAAGATGTTCCTGAATGCATGGATTGATACCATCATGAATCACACAAAGACAACTCAAGACCGCGTGGTTGTATGCACGTTCGTGCCAACCCTAACCCCAGTACTGATAACCATAATTTATCTTGTCTCTGAATTTCCCAACTAGCAGCTCAAAACTTCTTCCCCGTACAAGATGGCCATCCCAAACGGTACTTCACATCTCAATCTCGACGACGAACTCGATTTCACAGACATCGAGGCAAAGTAAACAGCCCTATTGACGCGTACGCTGTAATGTTAATGTTCATTACCACTCCCAGATATCATGTCGCCCTCGATGATGGCTTGGACAATGTAATCGTCGTAGATGGTGTGCCGGTGATCGATAAAGCAAAGCTCGACAAACTTCTCGCAAAAATCTCCAAAGAGTTCACCAAAAGAGGTGCTGCTCTGAGACCTGAAGATATCTTTGTCCCTTGGGACAACGCTTCAGGGAAGAGCAAAGGGTATGCCAATACCAATTTTCGGATAATTAGCAATGCTAATTGGCCACCCTCCAGTTACATATTCGTCGATGCAGGGAGCGCGGACGCAGCAACATTCGCGATCAATTCCATGCATGGTCATCCTTTCGACTCAAAGCATACCTTCCTTGTCAATCGGTTCGTCGATATAGAGCAATATGCCAACATGGACGAAACGTATGTTGAGCCGAAGATAGAAGAATTCCATCCAAAGGTGCGAGGTTGAAAATCATATCTGTTTCTGTATTGATCTTTCGCGTAGGAGCACCTTCGGGCTTGGCTTGCCGATCCGCAAGGACGCGATCAGTATGTCACCTACCGCGGTGATGATGTAGAGATAAATTGGCATGGGAAACCATCTCAGTGTGAAGTTGCATATTTGAAAAAGGTGTGCCACACAGTTGTAACACTCGATGTCCTTGACGCGTTTCTCAGAATTGGACCGAGCTCTATGCCTCATGGTCTCCGCTCGGCACGTACTTTGCAACACTCTTTCGCCAGGGTGTCCGCTTATGGGGCGGTCCCTCTTGGGAGCCCCAGCAACGATTCGCTCATCCTCTTGTCAAGTTGATCGATTTTTCCCCTTGCGAAAATTATCTCGTTACTTGGTCGCATGATCCCATTACCGTGTCTCCGACTCTCCCTCAAGGTCCCGAGTACTTTTCGCCGGAAGACGAAGGCAACAACATTGCTGTCTGGGATGCCAAATCCGGCCACCTACTTCGTACTTTCCCTACGTCCCTTTTTGAGAGCGAGGACCCTTCGGTGAAAAAACAGATGCAGTGGCCTGCATTCAAATGGAGCGCCGACGATAAGTATGTTGCGCGAGTGACACCTGGTCAACAAATCAGCGTGTATGAACTCCCTAGCATGGCTCTCCATGATAAGAAGAGTTTGAAGATAGAGGGTGTTGTTGACTTTGAATGGTGTCCTCACGGTGACAAGGATAGGGACGATAGTGAAAAGGCAACCAGAGCAGACAAACCGCCGAAGAAAACTCGGGAGAATATGCTTGCATACTGGACCCCTGAAGTGGCTAATCAACCTGCGAGGGTCACTCTTCTGGAGTTTCCCAGCAGACGGATTCTACGCCAAAAGAATCTATTCAATGTCACAGAGGTTGGCGTGTTGACTTGAAAGAAAATTAACATCTGATTGACGTTTGTCAGTGTAAGCTTTATTGGCAAAATCATGGCGATTTCCTGTGTGTCAAAGTCGATCGTCACACGAAAACGAAGAAATCGATCTTTTGTAACCTTGAAATCTTTCGAGTCCGTGAAAAAGACTTTCCAGTGGAGGTAGTGGAGCTCAAAGGTTGATCACTTCCCCTGAACATTTACTTATGTTGACTGGGCATCTAGACGCTGGAACGGATTTCTCATGGGAACCTAAAGGCGAGCGATTTGCCATCGTTTCGAGTGGCGACCCGAATCTGGGCAACCCGGGTCCGGGTATCACTATCAAGACTGACATTAGTTTCTATCAACTCGACCGAACCAAAAACGACTTTAGGCTTCTACGTATGCTTCATGGTGTTGTGTAGTCTTTGGCGTTGCTAATGTACTATGTCAGGCACGCTTGCGTCTCGTACCAGCAACACCATTCGGTGGTCACCGCGAGGACGACATGTGGTCCTTGCTACTGTAGGCTCATCTACCAAGTCTGAGCTTGAGTTCTGGGACCTCGATTTTAGCAGCGAAGAACGCAGAGAAGGCCAGACGGCAGAGTGGGGTACCAGTATCCAGCAGCTTGGCTCAGCGGATCACTACGGAGTTACAGATGTAGAGTGGGATCCGAGTGGGAGATACCTGGCGACAAGTGCGAGTGCATGGAGGCATACGGTAGGCTTACGGTAAACAAGCACCGATGATTGCTGACTGGAGATTAGCTTGAGAACGGATATGCGATCTGGGACTTCCGCGGGCAAGAACTAGAGAAGCATATCTTAGATCGGTTCAAGCAATTCATTTGGCGACCTCGTCCGCGCATGCTACTGACGAGGGAGCAGCAGCGACAGATCCGTCGAAACCTTAAGGAGTACAGCCGCACGTTTGACGAGGAGGATGCGGTAGAGGAAAGCAATATCAGCGCCGAGCTGATTGCACATCGCAAGCGGCTAGTTGATGAATGGAATGCATGGCGGACACGTTGCAAGCGTGATGTTGCGGACGAGAAGCAGGGCAGGGGGGAGAGGTTGGAGCGTGGAGGGGGCGAGGAGGCAAAGGAGGAGATTGAGGAGTGGATCGACGAGGTGATTGAGCAGGTCGAGGAGGAGATCGTCGAGTAGAGTAGTTGGGAGTGGCTGTGTTATGTGTCCTTTTGGCTATCCAAAGTGGTGTGATCTAATCAGCCCCCGTCATGTCCCCCGTCGAGCTGTCCCCCGCCTCGCTGACAGCCTCCACCTCGTCCACCCTCTGGGCACAACGTATGCATATCTTTTTGCTCTTGCCATCGTCGTCCAACTCATCCCCACAGCCTCAAAGGAATGGGTCATTCCCGCCAAACCCAAACCCGGCCGAAAGCCAAAGAGGGAGACCAACACCAGTGCAATTGTCCCAAAGGACGATATCGTCCGTCATCCGTGCCAAATGCTCGCTCATGATCTGATTTTTTCCCCACAGGACGAGGAATCATCCGGCAGTAGACGTGTGCAGAACAGGCAAGACCCTTCCCGCATCCCATACTTCCGACGGGGCTAACTTGGCTGGTACAGAGCCGCCCAGCGTGCTTTTCGTGAACGCAAGCAAACACAACTAGCCGACCTCCAGGCCCGTTTGCATTCGTACGAACAGGGGGAAATCGAGCGCAATGTCGCTCTGCAGATCATCGCCAAGAGAATGAAGGAGGAGAACGAGGAGCTCCGCAAAGAGAATCAGATACTTCGGGAGAAAATCGCTCGAATGGAGCAAGAGCGCGAGGAACTTCTCGACAAGAATAAAGACAAGAAGCGGGCGCACGACGACACACCTACGTCTTCTCCCGGTCTTCCTTCGGCTGACGACTCCGCGAGAAAGCGGGCCAGGGTCGACGAAGACAAGCAAGAGGTTCTCCCTCCTTCTCTTCTTCCGTCTTTCCCATTGCAATCATCCTCTTTGTTGTCTTCTTCTCCCGACGACACCCCTCCGGCTGGTACTTTCTCTCCTGCAGGACACGAGCATCACTCTCGACGTTCAATTTTTCCCACACCTCCACCAGTCAACAATCTCCTTTCATTCACGACAACAAACGAGACAACTAGTACTTTGGATGGCCAAGATCCCGTCGACCCGTACACCTGCATTTTGTGCACCCCAGATGCACCTTGTCTGTGCAGAGAAGTGACTGCAACCAACAGTAGCAACAACTCGCTCCACCAACTTCCTATCCAAAGTGAGAACCTCGATCAGCAGTCAATCGTATCATTGGACCAGTCCGTACGGCTTAACACTCCTTCGACTGCCAGTATGAGTATGCTGGACAATTTGCCAGCCTTCCAGGCGCCCGTTCCTATCCGTCGTAGGACGGGTACTTCCAGGGCCAATCCTGTATTCCTAGTCACACCCGTAGCCGCAACCCCCTCGTCTTCAGCTTCCAAGTGTTCAGGTGACCCCGAAAATTGCATGGCTTGCGCCAACGACAATTTCGGCAAGGCATTCTGCCAGGCCATCGGTCACACAGTGAACTCCACTCTGCCTTGCATCGATTGTCCTAAAAGAACTAATCAAACAGACAAAGTTTTGGTCGGTGGCTGCTGTGGTGACATCGGTAAATGCGGTTCGTGCGGTATCGCACCCATCATTTCCTCCACAACTCCCCCACGCGGGTCTGAAACCGTACCAACGGATGACGCATGGCGTCAGCTCAAGTCACATCCCAATGTTGCTTTCGCGGACCTGACGCTGCTGGCAGAAGTAGTTGCGCGCCGATCAAAGTGCACTGGATCTCGCGTCGTCATATCACCCGCACTGGGGTCTGTCACACCGGATCACAAAGCACGGCGCTCTCCTCACGAGCCAATTTCTGCGAGTGAAGACCAGCCCGTGTTGCTTACGGACCCTCACGAGCATTTCCGTCAACAGCAGAGGCAGCGAGAATCACCGCCACAACTAGTTCCACAACATGTGCTTATTGAATGTGGGCGACGGAGGGTGAGAGAGGTCAATGCTGACGGTGTTAGGGAAGCTTTGCGACTGTTGGACCAGAAATTTGCGCACATACGATAGGAAAGTCTTCTGACCCGGACTACTTGGTTTTGTTCATCTCTTTTCTCATGGAATCGTATATCTATTATACCAACGCTACACTTCGAGCTCCAGTAACAAATCTATCAACGGGTCTCTTGCGCAACCAAAGGACGATGGAGGTATTATCTCTGCGCCCACTCCCGCAAAACCTGACGAAGCTTCCGGTTGAAGGAACGTTGCTCCTGCGGGGTCAAGGACTCGTTCCGAGCAATGCCTGGCTTCTCTGATTGACGAAATATGTGCGCCAGCTGCTTGAGAGGTGCATTTTTGAGCTCGCCCGGGAACGGTTTTACTTGAGGCCACAGCTCGAGCAAAACCTTTCTGGCTACCGAATATGCTCCGACGGCAAAGTACGCATGAGCAAGAGCGTCAATGGCTGGTACGTCGGGCGGAATGCCAGTAGCAACCATCGTCCGAAAAGTCCTCATTGCTAGCTGAGGTTCTCCCTTGAGTGCGTAGCCTGAAATAAGCACCGTCCACATAACCACATCTGGCTCAAAACCTGTCGCCTTAGTAGACCGCATGACCTGTTCAGCACCCTGCATGTCTCCAGCCCGCATGAAACCATCCATAAGAGAGGTGTAGTGATGACGATTCGGATGCATGCCCTTGTTCACCATATGGCGAAATACCGATTTCGCGGTCCCGAGAGTGGGGTCGACGATGCCCTCGTGCCTGAGCCACATCGCGAAGGTAGCTCGATCACTCTTGACTCCTTTGCGGGAGAGAGCGAGAATGGTCGACCGGATGCAGGAATCATCGTGCGGATGATGATGGTCACCGCTGGGATCAAAATTTTCGGAATTGAGGATGTTATGATTCTCTGGGAGCGTTAACGTGGACGGGCGCCTTGTCGACGAAAATTTCGCGGCAGTTGTATCCCATCCACTACCATGAACCTTATGCTTCTCTCGGCGTAACGCATTGCGAAGGATGATATTGAGATGTCGAATTGTCGGACCATGAACCTTTCGTGACATGCTGCGCAGAACCTGGGTGAGCCGGGATGTTTCGATGTGTTCTATACGGTCGAGGTAATTGAGAAACACTTCGATGGTGGCTGCATTTGATTGAATACCGTTGGACCGCATAATACGAATCATGAATCTTGCGCCACTGAGTCCGCGGATCTCCATGACTCGGGGCAGGACAGCATTGAAGACATGTATGGTCAAACCAATGCCCTTTACGTTGATTGGGAGTTGGGGTACGCTTTTCACGCGGAGAAGAGCGAGTACACTCTGAGCATCCGCATCTAATTCGAGCATCGCAGCCAACAAGCTCATAGCCATGTCGTCACGACCGCTGAGACAGTAGGTATGAATAAGAGCAGCTACCACACCGGAATCGGGTTTGACACCGATATCGACCATGCGGTTTAATACTTTGTGGACTCGGTGCAATTGTCGCTGGCTGTTCAAATAATTGATCAAGATGGTGAATGTAGCCGCATCTGGGTGGATCATGGGTATTCCTGCGGATGGAGGGGGGAAAGTATCGATGAACGAGGACACGACGCCGTTTGCCCCTGTGAAAATACCTCCTGGCTGATGGACGGTTTCTCTTCTGGAAGTCGCAGGGGCGATCATTCGGTTGATGTGTTCCGCGGCGCTGGGTTCGTCGCCAACGTCCAAGAAATGTTGAATGATGCTGTTGAGCATTCGAGTGGATGTCCGAACGTTGACATGACGCAAGGCCTCGAGCGCTCGTGCGTGGACCTGAGGGTCCAAGCCTAAGGATCGATATGCGGTCACGATGAGCGCGTGAGTGGAGGCATCGACGGGAAAACCGGCATTCTCCATCAATTGCAAAGATCTCTTGGCCGAATCCAAGTCCTGGTTGCGAAGGTGTCCGGACACAAGAAGGTGAAACGTTCTTCGAGTGGGTTGAACATGGTCCTGGGCAAATTCTCCGAGCACGTGATCCAATCGACCAAAGCGATGACACTCCATGAATGCCCTTATTTTCCAATTGAGAAGGCGAGCTGTTGTCTTGCCGCATTGATTCTTTGCGAGGGACACCAAAGGGGGGACCAAGGACCAGTACTCCTTCAGGGAGAGCTGATGGACGACAGTTTCGAAATGGTTCGGTTTGAAACGACAGCCTAGTGCGTGTGCAAGGACCATCAGAGAGTGAGCTCGCGACGGCCGGGAAGTAGACGCTAGAAACTGTGCCAGACGCCTGGCAGACTCCCTCTGGCGGATGTACCGGCGCAATGTGGGGGAAGCGTTGATATCCGACAGGATGGTCGTGATTTCCTGTTTCGTCCCAGAAGAAAAGGCATCGATGGTGTGTATTATCCCGGAAGGGAACTGACCGCGATACCCGGTTGGACCACATGGGCGCGGAGCATGCGAAATTGGGGGAGATGAAGACATTGTTTCCGGACACGTCGGGGGGGAACCTTGGTAAACGTGGGCAAAGGGAGCGCCTTGTAGGATGCGCCGAGCGTTGTCTTTGCGGAGTGCAAGTGCCTGTATGGCTGACGGTGCGCATGACGGATGGAGAGAGTGTATAGGACGCTCGTGGCGTTTTCCGGGGACGAGCCAGGGTTGCTTGGCGTGGTGCTGGCTGTGGATACGGCCAACTCCCCTTAGCATGGGCAGCCAGAATGTGCGAGCCTGTCGCGTCCACCACGGTGGCCTGATGAACCTGAAGAGATGGAAGATGAGAAGTCGGGTATCGCTGGTATGAAGGGATGTACCTGCTGTAGGGCAATACTGAAACGAGCGCGCTGCTACGTTGCACCGGACCAAACTTGAAGTTTGGCGCCGGGTACAGCCGGTGAATTTCCACGGGGTCAACGTTCAGCTCAGCTTGGCTCAGGAACTCGGACAGCCATACAGCTGAGCTGGGCGATCAAGCTCTCCCTGAGATGAACGCCAGGAACATCACACTGGAGGCACAGCAGGTTGCTGTATTCTCTCTGGTCCTTGTATTCCGTGTCGAGCAAGTTATGTACATGGATCTCAGGCAAACGATGGCCCAGCAGAGGCAGTACGTGGTCAGTCCTCGCGTTGAGCAAGCTGCTGAGACAGTCGTTCTAGCGCACGGGCGGTGTTCATAACGCGGCGGCGAGAACACCCCGTCGTTCATTATACCAAAGCCCGGTGTTCGGCGTCGTGTCCGAAGCCACACACAAAGGACGGGGGCTGTGGTCGGCGGTGCAGAGACTGGGACGTTCGTCCAATCCATCTGATAGACGCGCGACGATTTCACGGGAAGCAGTTCCGCCACAAACGGAGGTGGGGCCGGATTTTCGCACTGTACGCCCGGAGTGGGACTTTGTACGCAGGACGCTGACTTTGACTTGGATTCATTCTGCAGGAATGGCGAGCCACTGCCTGTTCAGAGCGGTGCTCGTCCTTTTCACTTCCGTGTTGGAACGCCGCAATCATTCTCGGCCCCCTCGTTCTCACAAATTCGCGTCGTCTAATCTCGTTTTTCCGATCCCGTCTAGCCATTTACGGCGTCGACTCCCCTTGCCGGCACAGATCCAACTTCGCAGCAACATTGCAGTGCCTGCGACATGTTTCAACCTTGGCCCTATCACCGCGACGGAGGCTATTCGACCTCGACGATAGCCTAACAACCTCTTCCTTCAACCCACATTTGTCAGTACCTCCGTATCGGAGCGCTATGACTCGACTCTTGCGTCCGTGTACAGCATACGTATAAAGGCTCGACTCCTCCCCCCTCCTGTGCCCTCACTCAGTTCCTCCCTCTCATGCATTCATCTCACCTTACTATCCTCGAGCAGAGTTCAACCCTCTACCCGTCCGCTCCGGCCTTCAGGGTTCCACGATCAGATCCCACCACCGGTCAGGTACATGATTGGCTTTCCATATCATATCGGCAGTTCAAGGAAGATGTCGAATACACGGCACGCTACTATCGTAGGATATTCAAGTCCGTTGGCATCACAGACAACGCCGTCGTTGGTCTTTGGTCAGTCCTAATCGTCCATGCCTCCATTGACTCTCTGACCCCATATAGGCTTGGTGGCATGACCTACCAGGACGTCCTCCATATATATGGCATCTCAAGAGCTGGCTATATCCCTCAATTGTTCAGCATCCGGCTTCCGAATCCCGATGTTGTCCTCGAACTCCTCCGCAAACAGAATGCCCGTGCTCTGATATACGCCCCCGAGTTCGCCCACGCAACACTAAACTTTCCTTTATCAGCTTTTCTCGCAACTGAAAAGGATAAAATGGAACCTTGTTTGGAAGAATTGCCCCCCCTCTCCCCCAAGGATGGGGATCAGACGGTCTTCGTATTCCACACAAGCGGGTCTACATCAGGCAGTCCCAAACTCGTACCTTGTAGCCAACAATGGTTAAGCACAATCATGACCAAGGCCAAGTTTATCTGTGCTCCTCGCGATCCGCAGCGCCGAGATGTCACTACCTGGATGTCAGTCCTGCAGATCATTCATCTTTGTTGATACTGATCCTCTTCTTGCAGGGGTAGCATGTGCCACATTGCCCAAAATTTCAGTGAGTACGAGTGCCACTCCTCTCCCGTGATGATCCTGATGTTCTCCTCCAAGTGCTGCTCGGTGCCCTGCAACACGGAGCCTGTACTATTCAACCCACTAAAATCGCATTTTCCTCTGAGGAATTGGTCGACATGATCCACCGATGTCATCTTAACCGTTTAAATCAATTTTCTACCTTCCTTTCTTCTCATCTTCATAATGCCCGTTTGCATCCAAAACTTTTGGAGCAACTTCGGAGTCTCAGCGAGATTATCTTCAGTGGTTTGCCGCTCCATCGTGAAGACGAGGAATTTGCTTACCGCAATGGGCTCAAGATTAAGGTAAGCTGCACGATTTTGGATCACGGGGACGTCGTTTTGAGTGTTTCACAGAATCTCTTCGGAAACACGGAATGCGGCGCCATGCTTCTCTCTATAGGTGGCGGTGGTCGGGATGCTGCGCTGCTTCGTGCTGTCTCGAATACATCATACGCGTTCATTCCCATCGACGCCATTTCTGGGCATCAGTCATCAACTCAGTTGCTGGAACTAGTCATTTTAGCCGACTCTGGCGACTGTCCGGATCTCTCGTTGCGGGGTCCTGATGGTCATTTTCACACCGGTGACTTGTTCCAGGAAACGGCTCCAGGTTTGTATGCCTTTTGCGGTCGTAACGACGACTGGATAAAGAGCGAGAACAGCCTGCGTTGCGACACCAAGTACGTTTAATCCCACCCCAACGTTTTGAGGTTATTGAACAGCGAACTTTCTCAGAGCCATTGAAGACAACATTCGCGCGACCTGTGGTGACCTCATTGAAGATTGCATCGTTGTCGGCACAGGCAGGCCATCACCCGCGCTCTTTGTTGAACCTATCTCCGGGATAGATCACACGAAACTTAAGAGAGAAATCATTCGTAAAACCCGACCTTTCCACAACAGACGCTATCTCCACGAACGTATCACTTGCCCCGAGTTGATCATCGTGGTTCCATCCAAGTCACTTCCCAGAACCGCGACAAAAGGGAACATCAGGCGGCGAGCAGTCGAGGAAGCTCACCAGGTGCATCTGGACAATATTTATTCTTCTTTGCGATGAACAGATGAACAATTAGGACAGTTGGAGATTTGCAACTAATTTACTTGTCCAGTTAATTGTTACACGCTGCTTTAATCTCTGCATACACTCGTCGATAATTACCCTACATACAGTATCCGTAATTCTCGTGGTCGCTTACCCACAGATAGTTGCGAAAAGTAATGTGTTATAGCTATTCACTGCAACGCAGAATGAGATCGAAACGGGATGTCGTGTGACGGTACCAGTTCAGTCGATTCCTGAGGTTGGACGAGGATGTCATCGTCTGTGATCTGAAAGGTGAAACGAACAATGTCCCGGGTTCGCGACGACCTTGTCAAACAATGCACTTGTCCGTTGTCGATGGTCCCCTTCTTATGGCGTGCTTCGTGGAGTAGCACATCGCCAAGTGGCGCAGCAGGGAATGCGTTGGATGACGGAGATGACATGGTGATATGGTGGGCAAGATGGAACGGAGATGAGGAAGAATGATCGGTCTTGTTCAATACCTTGGCGCCAAGGTCTGCGATGCCATCCTCGAGAACTGGAAAGGCGTGGAGATGTTGTTTGTACAACGATTCGGAGCGGGATGGTGCGGAGTTGAGCGCCCAGTTGGTCAGAACGGCGAGTGGGCCATGGGAGCGCCGCACGCTTTGGATGGCATTCAAGACGTGATGGAGCGGCGGTACGATGGGGGTACTGCTAACTTTTTCAGGGGTAATGTTTCGCGACTGCTCGGCAGAAAAACGGTCAGCCCAGTAAAAAGAGCTGATCGAGTCTATAGCGAGGACGGCTATTTCTTGGTTTGGCACGCGAGACGAGTGGTAGGCCGGGAGATTCGCGATCGAAGCGGCGAGTTGAATGAGGGACGTCGGACGAAATAAGTGCAAGCGAGCGAGAGACCGTCGGACGCTTTCGTGTGGGTCGAGAGTGCTGGACGGCAGACGGGATATACGTGAGAGGAGAAGGTGGCGAAAACGCTGAACGTCGAAGGAGGCGTCTGTGTCGTAAACGACGGCGGCGATCTCTGTGTCCGCTGAGGGGGGGACGGGGACGAGAAAGGACAGGAGGATGTGGTAGAGCAAATGGGTCTTGCCTGACGAGGCCGGGCCTTGGATCTCGATCACGTCGCCGCGATTGAGTGCAGGGAGGGCTGGTATCGGTGTGAGCGGGGACGCTGTGGATGAGTGAGCGAGTACGACAATGGATCTGAATGCGCCCGTACTGTGCTGTCTGAGGGATGCCAGGAGCTGGGGGGAAATGGTGAGCTGGAGGGGGAGGAGGAAGAGAATGGACGTGCGTTCTGAAGGGACTCTGCGGGTGTGTCCATTGCGGCGTCGTCGTCGGGTAACCGCACATTGGCCACTCTCCATCCAGCTTACATGACATCCCGCGCTACTCCCCCGCCCTCCCGCAGATCCCCCCACAGTAACCCCACGTCTCCTCCGACTTCGACGAGGCCCGCTACTTCAGCCCGTCCTACACGCGCACCCGCCCCCGCCCTCACCACCGGTATCGCCCGTCGCACCTCCATAAAGAGCACCACGTCTAGCTCGCTGGGCTCGACCCCCGAATCACGCGAGGCCTTGTCTGCCTCCCTCAAGCATGAGACAGAACTAAAGGAACAGGCATGTGCTCGTGTCGATCCACCTTCTCCCCCTTCTCACCTCCCGCCCGTCCCAGCTCTGGGTCCAGTTGCAGAATAAAGACCAGATCATCACCACCCTCACCAACGAAAATGACAACCTGACGTCCTCCTTGTCCACAGCCGAAGCCAGGCTCAATGACCTCTATGCTGATCAGGCCCGCACGGAGGAAGAGATGGCTGCTCGCATCGAAGTCACCGAGAAATTGAGGGCCCAAGTGCGCGAGCTAGAGAAGGAGAAGAGAGATCTCCAAAGACGCTACAACGAACAGGTTTCCATCACCTTCTCCCTTGATAAATAACCCACTTAATCATTACGTCTCTCCCCAGACATCGACCTTTGAAGCCGAGCGTCAAGCCTTTTATGACAACGAGCAGCATCTCAAGTCCCGCATTCAGTCTCTCGCCCATGCCCGCAAGCAGGTGGAGGAGACTCGTCCCGTCGAAACTGAGCCCGAAATCGTTCCCGAGCAACCCCATTCCCCAACTGAGTCCCCCGCGGTAACCCCACTCCGTGTACAGGTTCTCGATGACCCCGACAGCGAACCAGCAGAGATGACCGCCCTTCGCCTCGAGCTGTCAACGCTCTCGACCTCGTATGCGTCGCTGCAAAGCACCCTAATACTTTTGCAAACGCAACTTGTCGACTTGAAGAGGGTGAACAATCAGTTGCAGGAGGATAACGAAAGCTACATGATTTTGCTGAGGGAAAAGACGCTTAGCGGACAATTCGATCTCATGAAGCAAGTAGGTGGTGCTCCCAGTTCAGCATCGGGCATGGAAGACGATGAAGACGACATGACCGACGAAAATGACGTGGGTTCCTTGAGAAGCAATCCCAGAAGCACCCTGGATAGAGTGGAAGAAGAGGAAGGGGAGAATTCGCTCAGTCACTCGCCCGACCGCCATCGTTCCGACTCACCGCGTCGCCCCCACGGACGACATGCTCGCCAAATAGGATCTGCGACACATTCTCCCACTCGTCCCCCCAAAGGCGAATCCCTGGCAGATCTCCCTATCACCGGACCTGGTCTCGACCTTGCGGCGGAATTAGGCCGTGCAGAGAACAGAGATAACCTCTTGGGAGAGTCAATCGATGAGCGTTCCGTTCTTAATGCCAAGGGTCGAAAGAAGAAGAGCCACACAGACGCAAGAAAGGTTTCAACTTCGGAATCGCACGACCAGCTTTCATCCTCGAATGATATAGAAGCGCTGCGCATCGAAGTTAAATCCTTGAGGGATGCAAACAAAGCATTATCTCTGTACGCCTCGAAGATCATCGACCGGATCATTGCAGAAGAAGGCTTCGAGCACGTCCTTGCTGTGGATTATGAGAAGCAACCGAAAGCAACCCCTGTAACCCGTGACTCCGAAGCAGCGGTCACGTCTACCAAGCAGCGGCCTCAATCTGCGATCTTTGGACGCGTACCTTCTAATCCTGTAACCACCACACCTACCGAACCGCCTGCGACTGCAACACCACCTCTTGACTCTTCCAATACAGTTGTTACCAGGGGACAACGTCGTTCAATGTCTTTCGATTGGAAGAGCTTCAACGTGTTTGGCGGAAGTGAAAAGAAAGCAGACAACCTGCGACCCCTAACACTGAAACCTGGCACCACGTCCGTCACGGGTGCTCGGAAATTAGAGACGTTTGAAGACGAAGAGGATAGGCGAGAACGAGAGCGCCTCCATGCGACCATGAAACTGATGGGTATCGACGTGTCCGCACATTCACCCGCCAGTTCAATCGGCTCTCCTGCTGCCATACCACTCCAAAAGAGTTATTCTTCTCCTGCCAATTCACCAGCAACCGCTGTGCCAGGTCGTCGTTTCTCTATCTTCCGGTCACGTTCGACCACGGGGCACTCCGAGAATTCCTCGGTGAACTCCGGAAACTCCACACAAAACCAGACTGGTTATGGACTTGGAATATCTGAAAATGGCACAGCAGAACTTACACAGGAAGCATTAGAACAAGCGGAAGCTGAAAATACCCTTGCTGCCCTGGATGCCCATGAGCGTGACCTTGGCGACGAAATAGCTAAAGGTGGTACAGGCGGTTTCACGGAGCTTGTTCCCAGCAGGAGCC